>RXID01014490.1:0-718942 GCA_005019695.1 Trichopus zeylanicus subsp. travancoricus
GTGGTTTGGCATCGTCATCGCCCTTGCATCAAATCCAAACGAGTAGAACAGACCTCGGCATCAAAAACCCAGAAACTAAAACAGAAAAAAAAACAAATAAAGACAGAAATCCAAGAGGCTCGGATTAACCTTTCAATCATCAAAAGCCAAAAGCCCTCTCCCCAGGTATCAACCTATTTGGTAGAATGGAAGGCAGCGGTTGCCATTGCTGGCCGTCCAAACTGCCACACCATTGCTGCACAGGGAGGCTGATGAAACTAGAGAAGGGGACAAGGCAGAATCACTCAATTCCCACATGCGAGCATTGCATAAAGCAGTGGTTTGGCATTGTCTTTGCCCCTGCATCAAATCCAAATGAGTAGAACAGACCTCGGCATCAGAAACCCAGAAATTAAAACAGAACAAAAAATACAGCAAAAATCACCAAGTAAATCACAAATAAAGGCAGAAATCGAAGGGGCTCAGATTTTCTTCTGATTCATCATCAAAACCTAAGATCCGGTTGCCTTCGTAGGCCATCCCAACCGACACGCTGTTGCTGCACAGAGAGGCCAAAGCCAGACGAGAGGACCATGGTCCAATCACTCACATTCTCAGATGCAAGCATGGCATATGGCCCGTCATTGCCTCAGATGTGTATGTGCACGTCCTCGTCTCCTCGACCACATTCCTCACGAAAACATATATATTCCATTTCTTCCAAATCTCAACAGCAAATCAAGTAGAGCCTTCTCCCCAGGTATCAACCGATCTGTTAGAATGGGAGGCAGTGGTTGCCATTGCTGGCCGTCCAAACTGCCACACCATCGCTGCACAGGGAGGCGGATGAAACCAGAGAAGGGAACAAGGTAGAATCACTCACTTCCCACGCGCGAGCATTTGATAAGGCAGTGCTTTAGCATCGTCATTACTTCTGCATAAAATCCATCGTCATTACTTCTGCATAAAATCCAAACGACGAGTAGAACAGAACTCGGCATCAAAACCTAGAAATAAAAACGGAACAAAAAACTCATAGAAAATACAGCAAAAAATACCAAATAAACCAATAATGAAGGCAAAAATCCAAGAGGCACGGATTCGACTTCCATTCATCATCAAAACCCAAGGTCCCTCTCTCCAGGCATCGACCATCTCCAATAGAACAGCGGACGACGGCTGCCTTCGCAGGCCATCCAAGCCGTCACGCCATTACTACACAGAGAGGAGGATGAAGCCACAGAAGAGGACCATGGTCCAATCAATCACCTTCCCAAATTCGAAGATCATATATGTTGGTGATTTAGCATTGTCATCGCCATCATCCCTCAACTGTGGAACCCCAATCAAACAGAACTCCTCGACACATCAAAAACCTAAAATCAAAAGCGGAACAAAAATCATCAAAAACCGAAATATAAAGGCAGAGAGGCTCGGATTCACCTTTGATCCATCATTAAAACCCAAGATCCCTCTCTCCAGACATCAACTTGCTTTGTTAGAACGGCGGGAGAGCCTCCCCCGTCATTGCCGCACATAGAGAAGGAGGAAGCCAGAGAAATGTTTACGTATGTGTGCTTATTGGCGTGCTTGAGCGAGAGGATTCGAGAATGAAGACGGAGATCTTGATGGAGACGAAGAAGAAGAAGAAGGAAAAAGCTAGACGAGAGGGAATCATCGGCGACGGAGAGAGAGATCGGGGAGAAGGGGGCAGGCCCTTTCCGACCACCAAACCCTGGCTCCCGTTCTCTCCGGCGAACGCTCTCATCCCTCTCAGTGCTGAAAATGTTGGGCTCCCATCTATATAGAGCGCAGTCGTTTTTCAAGTGGTTTTTCGCACAATCGACTTTCAAATGAAACGGCAATCTCGTGATTTCATCACTCAGCGCGGGTGCGATATACTGGGCAATAGGCACGTGGCCCTTGGCACCCAGCACTCGTGGCCCGTTTATTCATTTTATATATTTTTTTTTCGAAAATGGTTAATAGAAGAAATTTTCTATTTTGAGTAATTCAAGTTAATTAAGGTTTGTTTTGACTTCCAAATATTAATTGCGATAAAATACCATTTCAGTTATCCATAAATAAATATCTCGCGGAAAAAAGTAACTGAGTTATCGTGATTTTCATGAACTAAATGCACCGTTAATTCTACCACTGATATTTGACTGAAGTTTAACCAGAAGTATTAGGAATTAAAATGATTTGGAACATATTAATTTTAACCTGAGCTGTAATCATCAGATTAATTAATTAAGAGAAGGTATGATTAGCTGTAATAAGTATTTGGTGAAACTATGATTAATTAATTAATTAATCTATGATTACTTTCACCATATAAGGTTTGATTAATCATCTGTTCAGCGAATAACTTATTTCCGTTAATCATAATTAAAAAAATGTATGATTAATTAATTAAACGCTATGATTATTTTCACCAAGTAATCATTTTTCACCAAATACTTGAAATTAAATAAAAATATATATGAATATATTAATTAAGGGTATCTTTGGATAATTTTAAAGTATCTTAAAATAAATTGAAACCATTGATGCCGAAATTGGTCTCGAAGAATCTACATTTGTGCCTTGTAGATCAATTGAAGTATAAAAAGACGAAAAATTTAAGCATAAAGAAGGAGAAGATGGTGCAAGTGATGATATCTCATCATTTTTTTCTAATTTTTAGGAAAAAAATGATGATGGCTGAATAAATATTTGAAAAATTTTGATGTTCATGACTTGTGAGAACGTGTGATATATTAAATTATTTTTTATTCTTATATTTTTTTTAGTTTTGAGTTCAACTAACTTGTAAAGTGATTTATAAAAACAAAAGAGAATTTAAATATTAATTAGAACAAAAAAATAAATTTTAAATAAAAATTATTTAAAAATGAGTCTAAAACTATATACAACTAAAAACAGAGAGTTTAAATGATTTAACACTCAAAAATGAGCTCAAATTATAATAATTAAAGATAATCTAAATTGCAATTAAAACTAAGAGAAAAAAATTTTAAAAAAAGAAGAAGATGGTAAATTGGTAATGGGGGTAACATCTCTCTATTTTTTTTTCTTATTCCCTCGTTTTTCTCCTAATTTTTAGAATTTAAAATGTAATTTTTACATTTATACTCCTATAAAATACTCAAATTATACATATGCCCTTTTAAAAAAGTATAATTATTTATATACTTCTAAAAATGTAATTAGTTTATATAAATACCCCTAATTAATTTTTATTAGTGTTCGCTTATATTAAGATGAAACTAATATGATATAAATAAGAATATGTTTATCTCAAAAATAATAAATTTCAGTAAAATTAATAGAAAAAAGTTTAAATAAACACTAACGAAAAATTAATGATAAGATATTTATCTAAATAAGTTGAATTTGTGGGATCATATAAATAATTATGATTTTTTAAATGACATAGATGTAATTTGAATATTTTCTAAAAATATATAAGAAATCTCTTAAAAAGTGATGATAGTAAATAAAAACTAAAAAATTACAGTTTAATAATAACGACAATGGTGATAGTGATATTAATACCAACAAAGATAATGATGATTGTGGTAAAAATGGCTGTGAGAATAATGATAGTCGCAGTGATAACGATAAACATGATAATGAAGATATTAATAATAAGGAAAACAGCGACGAGGATCATGTCTTTATCTTCATCTTACTTTTTTATAAAAATCAAGCACGTATTTATTATTTCACAAAATTTTAAAAAATAAAATTTAATTTTGAAAATTAAAAGTCACATAAAAAAAGGAGGGGGGTTAAAGCTGCAAATAAAAAATGGGTTGGGTTGACTAGGAAGAAAATAAAATTTGAGGGATTGATCTCGAATTGTTCCTAAATTTTATTATTAGAGAGTTTACATGCAAATTAAATAATTTGAAACCAAGGGGTTATTTGAAATGAAATTATTCGAAGGGAAATCCGAGCCTGGGTCGGTCTGGTCTATTTTTTAGATTCGAGAGGTCTTGTGAACCGAAACAGAAAGGTTTTCAAACTAGCTCGGTCACGTGCAGTGCACCTCACTACCCACGACTATTTATGCTAAAAAGAATACTAATTCTTATTGAGGTCGATACGCTACACATCCAAAACACAGCAATTCGACCAATGATATTTCGCCAAGTCATCGTCAAAAGCGTGGGTTCCTATTGTAGTCCACTTTTCAGCTCACCGGATATTTTCCATCTCGAAGTTCGCTCCCTCAAGAGCTTATCGGCGGTGCCGCCCCATCGCTGTCCGGCGAGGTCCGCACCCCCTTCCCTCCCCTTCTCTCTCTTGTCCTAATCGAAGCCCTAGCTCTAGGTCCATTCCCGCTCCGTCCGCTTCTCCGAAATTGTTTTACTAATGAGGTTCTCTTGGTGCTTCGTCGAATGTTTGGTTCGAATTGATCGGATTTTGATATCAAAGTTAAGGGATTTCTTTGTTTCTTTTTTCGGTGATTGAGTTTTTGTCTTTGAGTGAAACTATTGATTTGCTGCGGACGCCTGATGGAATCCATCTGAGCATTATTTGCTAATGTAGTTTTTTTTATTAGTTGAAGTACGTACAATTTGCTTGATGTACTCTTCGTTTCCTTGAGATGCAATCATTAGATACAATTTCTGTTAAAATCTGCTGAGTTTGTGTGGTATACAATGTAATGGATGATTGCTATCCTGGTTTTCTCCTATTTTCACTCCACGATTTGGATTCAAATTCTATGTGTACTTCCTAGTTTATAGTGCCTTCGAGTTGTGTTTTCGAGTGAAACTATTGATTTACTGCAGTCTTCTGAAGGAA
This sequence comes from Trichopus zeylanicus subsp. travancoricus, assembly GCA_005019695.1. NCBI lineage: Eukaryota > Viridiplantae > Streptophyta > Magnoliopsida > Dioscoreales > Dioscoreaceae > Trichopus > Trichopus zeylanicus. The sequence continues at coordinate 4,798 of RXID01014490.1, forward strand.
TCCATTTGAAGTATTATTTGCCAATGTAGGTTTCCTATTAGTTGGGTTACTTACAATTTGCTCGGTGTAGTGTTGATTTCCTCAAAATGCAATTATACATGTAATTTCTGTTAAAATGTGTTGAGTTTGTCTGGTAAATGATGTAGTGCAGAATTAGATTTTAGGTAAACTAATAGGATTTTCTTTCCTGGTTTTATCCTATTTTCACTCTACAATTTCAATTCAGTTTGTGGGTGTACTTCCGATCCTGCTTATATTGTGTTATGCGGTTGCTAAATGGTGCCTTTGAGTATAATTTGTCTTGTGCTGATGAATATTTTCCTGTTCACAGAAGGGGAATATATGGAGTATTAAGTGGAGAAAAAAATTCCACTAAAACACTGATCTTGCTGATCTGCTTGTGAATAATCACATAGGTATAACAGGCATTATTCTACACTTCTTAGTGCCTTCTAAAATTGTAGAAATTCTCTTTATCCCTTTAGAAATGTGTGGCCTGGGAGTATATGGTCCTTTTTGCATTGTAGGCATCCACTGGTCAAATCCCTTTGACCGACTGTCCATACACTGTAGAGAAACATATGGGTTTTCATTCATTTGATCTTTGTTACAATTCCATTGCGTACTTCCATCTCAGCTTCGGGAGTTTTATGACATGCATTCCATTTAGAATCTGGCTTATAATGGAAAAGACAAATTATTTTTTGTGTCTGTCATGTTTGTGCTAACTCATAAGGACAAGTTCTCAACATTGTAGTGTGCCAAAAGAATCGCAGGCTTCTTATCAGTGAATCTTTGGTTACTTTTTGGCTTGAACTATGCTTACCAGTTACTTCCCTTTTTTTTTTTCCCATTGTGTTGGTTTTTAGACTTCTTAGATAGTCCACTCCTTTTGCTGAATCATGGATTTGAACTTGTAGTCATCAAATTTGCTGGGAAAATTGACTGGACGGAATGGCATCCTATTAAAGTTCAAATCACTATAATTGAGAAAAAAAATCACTATAATTTGTTTTTTGCCAAAAAAAAGTGCACAAATTTAGTATTTTTCAAAACAGAGATGTTACAAGAAAACTAAGGTTTTAAATTTTAATTTCGAGAATTTATTGAAACTGATGCATTTTAATTGTTTTCGTTTGTTTCATTTAAAACCAATTTGTTTCAATTTCGATCAAATTATTTTTACATTTTCTTTAATTAAAATCTGATTTTAAATTTAAAAAAATTTAAAAAAATTTTAAAAATGAGAAAAGAGTTTATATACATATATATATTTATTAAAATTATTACATAAAAATTTTTTAGTAAAAAATTGCTTAAAATATGAAAAAAACTTGCAACAGCTAAAAATAAAATCCAGAGTTACCTTAATCTAAGATCAAGATCTTAACCAATTGAACTAAGCGTAATTAATAATAAAAATATATATATAAATATAAATAATATATTTTTAAAATTAAAATTGAAAATACTGATCAAAATATTTCAACTAAAACTGGAACATTTCGGCCCACGTAACGAGGCGCATCAGGTCGCGTGAAGCGAGACCGTTGGGATTCGGCCTTATCTGGCGCCAGATTGGGCCCACAAGAACCGTTTCGAGCCCAGTAGGTCTGACGCGAACCGGCCCGGGGGGGACAAAACAACGGTAAGTTTTGTCTATAATACGTGACCGACCAACAGCCCGAGCTCTAAGGCCGGCCCAGATGGGCGTTTCAAAATGATAAACAGTCTGCCGACCGCTTAGTTGACCACTCAAGAGACCTCCTCTTCTCACACGCTAAGGGCAATTTGGTAAGTTGACAGAGAAATTATTATCTGCCAGTTAGACAAAAATCCTAGTCAGCATACGTAATGATCCAAAATGCAAGAGAGTAGCATTTAAATATTGCATTTTATAGGGGTTATATGTGAAAATTTTCTAAAATGGCGTTATATTTTCCCTTAGATGCAGACTTAGAGATGAAAGTGATTGCAACAAAATCCCAGTAACGGCAACCCAAATAATCAAGAAAGTATAATCACAGGCCGACTTCAAATTCTCAAGTTCCCTTTGAAATTGTTGGATAATCTGAAATCAAATCAGCCCAATCAAATTTCTTCCCTGATTAACAGGCAATCACTGTCAGAATAGAACTGAAACAATGTGATCAGAATCAGTAATCATCAGTTTCAACAGCAAACCCGTACAGCATAGTGAAGTTTTGGATTGTGTAGACGCAGCGAGGAAATATAGAATCCAAACTGTTGCATACCTTGGCAGGATTGAAGTGGATTATTCTTCCCATAATAAGCAAGCTTTTAGATAAAAAGTTGTTCTCTGCCTCGATCTTCTGCCTTCGTTTTCTGGATTTTCAAAACACACAGTATGAATATTATTTCATCATCGCAAATATTCCAACATCCAAAAGTAGCATAGATGAATACAGTTTTGGTTCCTCACCCAGCAAAACATAAACAGAATACTCTCCCGACATATTCAGAAGGAAAATAATATGTAACAGACTTTGTTTATCAAATGAACAAATTTCTAGAAATCCTCGGAAAAAAAAATCCCTTGCCAATCGCGTCACTCAGGTACAGCAAGTTAGTAAAAAAATGGAAAAGTGAACACAAGCTATGCCAGGCCAAAGGACACAAAAGAAAGCAGAAATGTAAACATATCAATTCTGGTCAGTCTAAGCTAAGCGAGCAAAACCAACACACAAGCACAAAAGGGACGGGAAGAGCTTGGCAGGCAGACTGGGCAAAGAAGAAATTTCAGAAGTAATGACTTAGCCTTTGGTTCTCATTTTTGTAATGCTGCCCTTTCCCCCTTCAGTGAGGATTTTTGTTTTCGCAACCACTGTCTTTCCAGTCAAAGCTGAAGTGGGATAAGACACGGAAGAGTCGTCATCCTTCTGGTTCTTCGATTTTAATGGTGGCGGAGGATGAATCCGCTGATTTATATCCTTCAACGTCACGTCACCTTCGACTGCACAGGGTTTGATGAGAGCAAAAGGATAGGCAGCCGACGTAGTTATCTTTGTTGACCTGCTGATGAAGGATTTTCTGCCTAGCAATGAAACAGCATGAGAAATAGACAGAGATAAAAGTATGCACATTATGTAATGCAAGGAAGTGATTTAACATAAAACAGAGCAGAAATATTCGGGAATTTCGGATGTCAAACACCTCTGAAAATCCTGCAACGACTTGGAGTAGGGGCATTCTGCACCAAAATAGTTCCAATTTCTGTAGGTATGTTGCAGAACTCTGCAAGAGAAGATGCGATTTTGCATATAAGGTGTTTCATAACACTGGGAAAAAGGCGTGTGAAAAGGTAAGCATTCTCACCCGAAATATCAATTTGAGTTGTGGATGTCATACAGTCGTTCCTGTAGAGATATGTAAAGCATCTAGAGTAACAATTCTAGTAATAACAGGAGTAAAATGTACTACGTTAGATATTTAAGTTTGAAAATAAAAAGCAGCATACATCTCTTCTGTGCAGCGATACATCCCACTATCATTCGAGCAATTAGGCCAACAACCCTCCAACGAATGATGATTAAGTTCTTTATTCCAGGAGGAACAACCATCGCCTAATAAAGAACTTAACCCCCAAGGTAACATCACACAACTAAATCATAACGGACACAACACAATCAAAACTAACAAAATAAGCTAAACCATAAATCACTCACACGTGATATATTATAGTTAAAGTTATGTAACTTCTTGAAACAAAATAGAGTTATATGTGAATATATGGCAAAACTTATTAATATATATGTATATCATGAGCATAGTTTTTTTAATCTTAAATCATGGAGTCACGCGTATTTCACAAGTTACAATATAATATAATATAATATCAATTAGATGAAAATTTATTTTAAATAAATAATATGCATTAAAACATAATAATTTAAGAAAAATAATTTATTTTAGTATATTAAAATGTCATTTAACACTAACGGATGTCCCTCATTCTCTTACTTGATGATAAAAATATAAGATAGATCATAAATAGGAGTTTTAAACTTTGTCTAAACCTAAATTACCAAAAAAAATCAAATTATAAATCATAATTGTCCAAACATACTTCTAAATAAAATAACTCAACATTAAGTCTAATAATTTACATTGACCTTAATCTAATCATATTTAAGGATTAAATAAAATTTATAGCAAAGTTCGCTCGTCATATCAAAATATTAATTCATCATAAAGTTTTATATCTCGAGTTTTAGAATTAATAAGATGAAAGAGATTGCCTTTTAAATCACAACCATAATATATTTTAAAGAGTTGTTAATAGTTAATAATAAATACATATCCCCAATAAAAATCAACAACTCCAAGCTAAACTACATGAAAAGATTTTATACTAATTTAATATATTATATGTTTAATATACACCAATATTACTTTATCAAAGTCTAACTTAATTCATAAATAATTAGATGCTAATTAGATCCTAAAGGTGATGAGAAAAAAAAGAAAATTCACGTTCTAAATTATGACAATAAAGATAATAAAAAACTAATGTTATATACTACTTTGACCTGAAAAAGAAGAGTATTAGATTATTTAAATGTAGTGTTAGTCTTCTCTCTCTAAATTTTTGCGAACTTTTTAACCAAAAACTCATTGTTGATCCATTTTCTAATAAATTATAATTTTTCTCTGTTTTTACCGTCAAAATAAAAGCCAAAAGAGAAGAAGATTCAGATTAGGTCATATAAAGATACAAATTTACAAAAATCTCTCTCACATTAGTAAGTTTTACACTTAAGTCCAAAAACCCTTTGTTTTTTTTTTCACAACTATATTTTTTTACACATATCTTTCTTCAGAAGTATTCAAAAAACGAAAAACATCTTTGGATAGCAGAAAGTTGTATGCAAATATCAAAAGGTAAAGTAGATAAATGTAATAATCCACAAATTTCAAATATTGTGTACATATAAATAGGGGTCAATTGGGTATAACTCCTTGAAATCTTATTAAAGTATATATATATATTTTCAAACTTAAAAAATTGCATATAATTCTTTGAAATATTGATAAATTGCATATTCCTCCTTGAAATTTGAAAATTTGCATATGACTTAGTTAGAGAAGATTTTAACAATTATGTTATTATTATAAAAAACTATATCTTGTTTAGATAAAAAATTTATCTTATATTAAATTTTAATCTAATATATAAAATTACTATTTTACGGTTGGTTTAGTTTAAACTTGTTTCAATCTGACCTATAATCAAATTTAAACATAAGATGTAAAATGATAATTTTATCATAATTTGGTTTAAATTCATTGCAGTTTGATATTAACTAAAAGTAAGACTCAATTTAAGTCATATATGAGATCCGATATAAATCAGATATAAAGTTGATTTTTACTCGTATTCTTCATTACATTAATTTATGCCCATTAATTTGTATGATGAAAGCATTTTTATTTTTTTATTTCAATCTAAACGATATTAAACAATACATATTTTCAAAAATATTATCGATTTAAATAATAAATTTATATACAATTTTTTTTTAATGTATCGAGTAACCCAAGAAAAAATTATAACTTTTTTATTTTCGAGGATAAATATATATTTCCAAAAAAATTTCAAAAAATTATATGCAATTTTTCAAGTTTTAAAAAGAAATATACAATTTAGTAAGATTTCTAAGAATTATATATAAAATTTTAAGTTTAGAGGAGAAATATGTAATATATTAAGATTTTAAGAAATTATATATAATTGATCCTATAAATAAATATGTATATTTTTATCTCATTTTTTCATTTATGCCCCTGAAAATATGCTTAATTACATATATACTGAGAATATTGTGGGCACATTTCCCATTCAAGGCCTCCAAAACATGTTTCGTTCTCTCAAACATGTATCTTACAGGCATAGGAGCATTACTTTTGACATTGGTCTCCCGCAGTACATTACATTGGTTCAAAGCATCCTGTGAAAAACTGAACCTGAGAAGCAATATGCAGCAACTTGACCGCAGGTACAGGAATATCACTTTTGACATTGGTCTCTTGCAGTTCACTACAGTGCTTCAAAGCATCCTATGAAAAACTGAACCTGAGAAGCACTATGCAGCAACTGGACTGCATCCACCGCGGTCTTGGTGAATCATAGCATCAATTTCATCCCCACCCTCCAGTCCAATCTGCAAAGCTCAAATAGAAAGCAATGACCAATGACAGGGGTATTGCACAGATATATATGTAAATTTTATGATTTTCCAGTGTTTTGTATGCAAAATCCTAAGTTGGACTTGGTTCGTTTGGTACAAGGATAATGTTGAGATAAAATTCCAGTAAACTGGGTGTAAGCACTTTCCCATCCGGTGTGACTTCTATCCCAAACAAGATTTGAACTATAGGCAAGCATTAAAAGATTCAGATCAAGTACATCTTTGGGTGTCTGCTTCCTGCTCAGTGGCTGGCCATGGAACAGGAAGACAAGGGTCTTGTAGTCCAATCCTTTACGGTTGCTACATTCTGCCATGAGCTTCTCAAGCTTTGTTGTTTCACTTGATTTAGAAATGCAAAATGTTTTTGGTCGTGCAAAGCAAAGATCACAAATAACTAAAGCAGTAAGCCTGAGAAGAGCACCAGTTGCAAATAACTACATGTATGTAATAAAATGGTTATCCAACAGATAGCTACATCCTATTTTCCAGCAAAACATGGACCAAATAAGTTGACAATTGTAACTATTAAGTAGCTCATTATTTCTAATTGAGGGCTAAATATCCTTCCCATGAACTGAATATCACGCATAAAAGCGCTGGAATCCCCTGTGTGCCCTTGTTTGAGCATGCTGATGGTAGAAGAAATGGATACTTAGTCAATAAAACCATGTATTCATGGCCTTGAATTTTGCTTCATTTGATTAATTTCTTCAATATGTTTACTTTTTATCCACTCCAGTACTTGTTCTCAATAACAAATTATTGGCAGTATGATTCATAATTGTTGTTATCAGTAAGGATCCGTGGTTGTTTTACTCAGTGTCCGGCGGATCACAGTAACGGGCATCTAGGTGGGCCAAGAATCCAGAGGCATCCGACTCACAAATTTCAGAAACTTAGACATGGAGATGTCCATATCTACAAAATTCTAGATTCTTATTTAGCGACTGCATATTAGAACTTAAAGTGTTTGATCTAAGTATAAATAAAAAAACAAAACCCTATTACGCATACTCAAAAACTGGATAACTTTTGCTAGAATCATCACTAGGCTATAAGAAATGACCATGGCCTGTGATTTGAGTCTATAAAGCATCCTTCAAGTTTCGTGAAGTTTCAAAGTGTTTGAGGCCCCTTCACGCGAGAAAAACATAGAAGACGATGTTTGCTGATGAGGTTATGGTGTAAATCGACTCATGACATAAATGAAATCAGCCAAACCATTTCCCACGGCCCATCAAGACTCATGATTCCTGAATTGCACAAGTTCATTTGAAATCATCCACCAAAAAAGGAAAAGTAAATTCTCCCTGTGAAATCACTTCCCATCTCAAATGTGAGTTAAAACATCTCACCATGGTGCAAATATGGAATCTAACAGCAAGAACCCTAGCTATTTTAATGAAAAGAGAATATCACCAAGGGAAAAATCTTTTGAAAAAGTGTTTATAGATGTAGCCCAAATTTTTTGTAGGATTTAGGGACATAATCCACCAACATATGTAAGGGTGTGAATGGGCTGGGCTGTCTTGTCCCTCTGCTAGGCATATAAACTGTAAGACACACCTAGCCCAGGCATGAGTCCGATAGGCATATATCTTTTCAGGCAAAGCAGGGCCTCTTTTGATTCTTCCCAAGAAGATAGCCCTAGGTTCAGCATGCAAGGCTGAAATTAAATGCCTAGTGCAAAACGTGATTATTTCATGCTGGATGAAACCAATTACAGCCTTATTTATAAGTGGATCAGTATTCCAAAAGAAGCACTTATCGGACTTCATTTGACAAGTAGTTAGATATTTTTACCAAGTAAATAGGAAAATTTCATACATCAAGCTGTTGCCTAGAGATGGTTCACAACAGCCATGCACAAAATGAATCAAAATTGGCTATTGTGAACCTAAGATCAACCATCCCCTGAGTATAAGAGCTGTTCCAAACCTAAATATGGCAAATACAAGAGGTAAAGTCAGCTGAAACACCTCCAATTTACCATTTGAGGGAAAAGGATTACCTTTGCCTAATTTTCAATCCTGCTGACTTTTGAAATTTTGCAACAATTCTAACAGGACGTGCGCAATACAGTGTGTTAATGAAACTACTAAACAATAGAGATAAGCATTTCAAGTAAATTTTGCTTGGATATGGGTCAAGTGAAACACCTCCAATTGACAGCATCTTCAACTATCAAGTAAATCAATCGAATACATCTCTAGAAAAGCACTAACAAATACCAAAACTCATCGCAATTCACAGTACAAACTACAATCTCCGAATGAGGTTTCATCAAACACATGAGTTATCAACTCTATTCCTAGATGGACCAAAACCCACACTCCTATAGTTCTTCCACCCTCGAACGCCACATGGGTAGCAAATTTAAGCTACGAATCAGAAACGAAGAGCAAAATCACCACAGCAACTCGAATTGATAGAGGAATTAGCGTGAACAGGGAAAAGAAAGGAACCAAAATTAGGAGGAATTCAACCTGGCTGTTAACTTTTTGATTGATTTGCAAGTGCTGGTGAGGGGGCTACGTTTCCTCTTTCCCCGTGGCCATCATCCTCCTCTTCCTCCCGCCTCGATTCTAGGGTTAGAGCTTCTCCTCCGATCAAGCGCGCGAGTCACGAGCCAGAGAGCGATGAAACCAAGATGCTTCAACTTTCAAGCGGAGCGGACACTATACTCGCCTCCCGAAGATCCGCCAATTTTTGGGAAATTTTTTGTTTGCACCCCTGAACATTTGGTAAATTTCGTATATGACCTTATATAGTAACGTTGATGGAATTTAACGTCTATGCCCCAGGAATTGAAAATTTGTATCTTGCATTTTTGTGTGCATTTTCATACAAGTACAATTAAAACTACGTGTACAGCTCTTTTCTTGATATTTTCTTTATATTTCAGAAAAATTTTAATTTTTTTATGTCTATGAAAAGTTTATTTTTTTCTCATATACTCAACCAGGGTTTAAATTTATGATTTAAAAATTTATTATATACACTTAAAAAATTACGATAGAGCATATAAAAAAGAAAATAAATCTTTCAAGTATATACAGGAAATTTAAAAATTTTTAGAAATATAAAAAATCACTACTTCCAAGAATATACAAGATATTTTTTCTAAAATATTTTGTTAGTAATACTCTTAAAAATGTCATATTTTTTGAGTAAATCAAAAAATGACAAATTTAATGAATGTAAAAAGTACACTCAAAGTGCATAGCTACAATTTCAATGGGTTTATAGCATTATTATATTCAAATTCAATTTTATTGAGGATTTATGCGATCTTTGAAATCTGCATTCTCTGGAATTTCATTACAATATTAGCAATCAAAAGGTGCATCAAGAAAATATATATGTAATTTTACAAAGTTGCGGGGGCATAAATACAAATTCATTTTTTTTGTTTGTACAAAATTCCTAATTTCTAGGGGTATACACGTAAAAAACGCAACGCACGCCGCCCAGCCCGAATCTCCAATCTCGCTTCTCGGCTGTGTATAAAGAATATGGACTGGGCCAAGTCCGTCCGTTAATAGCCCAAAATAAAGGTGCGTATCCTACACCGTGGCGCATTTTAGGCTTTCGTACGCCGACAACTCAGACTTCTCTCCTTCCTCGAGAAACCCACTCAAACAGAACAGAGCGGAGTGAGGGAAAAAAAATCAGAAAAATACAAAAAATCGGAAAATAGGGGAAGGCGAAGAGAAAGGCGAGATCTTGGAGCTCTGCGTCGTCGGAGATCGGTGGGAGGGAGGAGATGGACGCGGCGGCCTGCAGGCCGGGGCTGAGCCCGGAGGAGGAGCGCCTCCTCATCAGGGACATCACCGTTGCCGCCGAGGCCAACTCCAAGGAGGGTGACACCTTCTATCTCATCACCCACAGGTCATCCCCCACCTTCACCTCTTTTCCTATTGCTCTTCGTTTTTTGGCTTTGAATCTTGGGCGTGGGATTTTCGGAAAAGTGCTCCTTCTAGAGGTTCTTGTGAAAGATTTTTTATTTCTCTCTGTTGTTGAACAATTTTGGGCTCAGATTTAAGAACGAGCACGAGAAAGATGGGCATTGGTTGAATAGAATATATATTTTTTTCTTGTTTGGATTAGCATTTTGTAAGTTGACGCTGTTTCTTGGTTCCATGTCACTTGGAAGTCACCATTTCGATGGGGAAAAAGCTTATTTTGGTTTCTGCAAAGATATGAGTTGTGGCGTTTTGATCTGGGGAAATATGTTAAGTATAGTGCGTCTGAACTTTTTGCCTCGAGAAAGAAATCGAATGCATTTTGTATGGGATATCAAGTGGGCTCTTGGGTAAGTGATTTGATATGAGGTTTAATAATTGGGTGCTAGGTTAAGTGCTTTGATATAAGCATGAACAGAACTTTACCTTTTCCATCTATCCACTTTGATTGTCAAAGGCGATGAGCAAGATAATAGCTTCTTTGTTTATAAGGGAAATGTTGATTGCTTTGTTTTAGTGCATGATTATAGTTTTGATGAGAATTCAAGGTTGTTGGATTTAGTATTATACATGTGTTGTATATTTTAGGGATGAGATGTGTTTGCTATATATTTTTGGGCTTAATACAGTTTAAACTTTAGATCACTCAACAGTATAATGAGACCCAAGAAGATAACTCGTATATCTTAACATGATTCTTTCACGAACTTTTGTTGTTAGGTCAGTATGCTTAGAATTAGAATCATGAGATGGGACTGATGTTTCAGATATTCATGACTTCCTCTTGAAAAATAGTTCATTCTTACCTGGTTGTCAGATGGCCCTCTTGTTCTACTTGCTGAGTGCTGATTTTCTTCTATTTATGGACACAAAAGGCGTTGATGTCTAAAACCCCTCTCCTTGCAATGTGTAGGCCTTCAAGCAGGCCAAGCAATCACTTCAACCTTCACTAGTAATGTCTGGGAAACAACAATAGATTAAGGTTCTTAACATCCAGTTGGTCCATCTTTTTGTCAACAGGGGAGAAAAGCAAGGTTATTTATAATCAAATAAGGCTTCAACTTTGAATTATGCCTGCAAGATTAGTTACTTGGGAACAAAATGAATTGCAAACATGGATCAATTTTGTACCTGTATTGCATAGCAATTTTTGCCTAAGTTGTTGTTCATAATTGGCTAAGATCTAAAACCTGTTTTTTCTCTAAAGTTTCCTAATTTTATAATTTATTTTTACTTTGGATGTTTGTAGGCATTGAATCTGTCCTTCTGAATCATTATTGTTGACTTGTTTTGCTATTAAGCATATTATTATGCTAATAACTTTTATTTCTATTGTCTACAATCAGATGGTGGCAACATTGGCTTGATTTTGTTAACCATGATATGACAAACAATGGCTCACATTATTATGAAATGTCATCGTCGGCTAGCACTAAAAGGCCTCGAGCAATCGACAATTCTGATCTAATTTATGATGCTGCATCAGAAGTCTCAAATGTTGAGATAGAGCTGCATGACACTTTAGTAGAAGGCCGTGATTATATATTGCTTCCACAGGAAGTGTGGGACAAGTTGCATGGATGGTGAGTCTGTATTTATGTTGAATAATTTTGCAAAATAGCTACGTGTCTGTTGTTTGTATTTGTGTGCATCGTTAAATGTTATCTTCACGTGCTTTGATGGGGATCTCTAAAGGATAGAAAACCAGATCATTTTAGATGGAAAGGAAAATTGAGAATCTTCATTCGTTCTTTCTTTAAATAATTCAGTATAGATCACTATCTGTTCTGTTTTTCTGATGTTTCTAATTTGTTCTTCTCTTGAATGGATCAGTGAAGTATGATAGATGAAAATGTGTTTAGATCTTTGGTTCTTACCTACATGTGATAGTGATGCTCCTCTTTGTGTTGCTGTTCTCTTACTATCAGAAAGCTTCTCATTTATGTACTAGTAAACGTATGCACTAAAAATGTGTTGCTGATATATGAAAATGTGTTTAGGTCTTTGTTCCTGACCTACATGTGATAGTAATGCTCGTCTTTGCATTGCTGTTCTCTTACTATCAGAAAGTTTCTCATTTATGTACTAGTAAGTGTATGTACTGAAAACCCTTTTTAGGGATGCATGCATAGCTATAGATAATGTTGTAATGTACTAATGTGCCATTTTAACTTAATCTGAATTTTAATCTGGTTTTAGGTACGGAGGAGGACCAATTTTGCCGCGAAAAGCTATCAGTTCTGGTTTGTCTCAAACTGATCTGGCAATCGAAGTTTACCCTTTACGCCTTAAGTTGCTTTTGACTCCAAAAGGTGAACGAGCAACTGTTAGAATAAGCAAAAAGGTGTACCTTCAATTCTCTGTTCTTTGTCTATAGTGCTTAGACACACTCCATTTTCTTCATATTCTTGTGTGAGCAGTTGTGATTCTCAAGAATCAAGTACAAATGTGATGGACTAAACGAGAGAACTTAGTTGGATAATGTATCCTGTAGTCCAAATAAACTAGTGATATCATAATGACCATCTAATTCTTACTTGAACAGTTTGGTAGGGCTTGTGCAGTGTAAATTGCATTCTCTAAATATTAAATTATGTTGCTTTTGCTGGTGAAATTAAAATCTAGAAAAGTGATGGGGAAATGAAAATTAATCAAGAATCCATAAATAATTTTCAAACTTTGTCCTTTGGTTTGTGAGATACATCTATCATGATCAGTTGTGCTGTTTGTTTTATAATGCAACCATTTAACTCAGAGATACATTTATGCACCAATAGCTTAGGAAGTTCAGTTTTTGTGTTATTATTTGTTTGACAGCTATTCTTCTATGCTTGTTGCCATCATAAGGAGATTTTTCTTGCACAGGATCTAATCAATTTATATTTCCCATTGCTTATTGCAGGAAACAGTGAGAGAGCTTCACAGAAAAGCTTGTGAGGCTTTTGACTTGATAGTGGATCAAGTAAGACTGTTGTACTCTCTTCCAGTTGGGTGGTTCCAGATATACTGTTGTACCTTAAATCTCTCTCACTGTTGTAGGTCTGTATCTGGGACTACTATGGCCATCAGAAACATTCTCTGATGGATGTCATGGAGAAAAGCCTTGATGATGCAAATATACAGATGGACCAGGATGTGGGTCCTAGTTCCACTGAACTTTTTCCTTGTAGATGAATATGAGGTGTTTATGTTACTTGAAAATTAATCATCTGTTAATTTTTGAAAAAATGTTAGGGTCCTAGCTTCATGATGTAATCATGCAAAAGGAACAATAATAATGTAAAAATATTTCACTGATGGAAACTTCTGGGTAAGTGATAAGAGGTATGGTTTTTAACCATGCTGCAATAGACTATTTGCACACAGATATATGAATCAAATGCAACCATGTCAGCACATAATATCCAAGTTTTCTTGAAATTGTGAGAGATTCAACAAGCTTTTGATCACAACTGTACATCTTGACTTGTACAAGTGGGAAAAGGTGATTGTACTTTGAGAATTACCTCTTCTGACTTGGATTCTTCACTAGTAGGTAAAGCTACTTCCAGCAGTAGCAAAGTATTTTGCAATCTATTTGTTTTGAGTGTTTTCCATTTTTTTTCAAATTGTATGATATTTGAACTCATTGATAAGGTGCATTCATCCCTAAATCATGATTGTGGCAGCATTTTCAACTACTTTGATATATTAACGTTTTTGTTTTTTTGTTATTTGATAGAGGACAGTTGTAAATGTGCTGCAGTTTGATGTTACTTTAATTTTTCTGAACAGATTTTAATTGAAGTTCTCAGGGATAAAAATGGTAGTGGATTAAATGGATGCAGTCCTGTGCAAGAAAATGGCTCTATTGAGAAGGATTCAAATTCTATAATGGCAGAGCCATGTAAGTCAAGCTTATCAATTGCAGAGGGTCTGTCAACAAGCAAGAATGTATCCAGAAGCTATAGTTCTGAGCTATCACAAAGCCAAATTCTGGCTTCTCCGAGCAGTGACTTAGATAATTTACATGGAATCAATAGCATTAGTACAAGAGGGGCATCTGTTGGTCTAACTGGCTTGCTGAATCTTGGAAATACATGCTTCATGAACAGTGCAATACAGTGCCTTGTCCATACACCAGAATTTGCTCGATACTTTTGTGAAGATTACCATCAGGAAATAAATTGGCAGAACCCATTGGGCATGGTTGTAAGTAGTCATGCTTGGGACACTACTGTATGTATTCATGCTCATTTTAACCACTAGCTTATTTGTAGTGCTATTCTTTGTTAAAGATGATTCCCCAAACTATTAAGTATACATCTTAGGTGGGTTGCTTCTTTCCAGTTTGCCTGACATTCTGGACCTATTGAGAAGTTAAAATTCTCCATCTGTAGGGGGAGCTTGCTTTAGCATTTGGGGATTTGCTTAGAAAGCTTTGGGCCCCTGGGCGGACAGCGGTCTCTCCACGGCCATTTAAAACCAAACTTGCTCGCTTTGCCCCTCAATTTAGTGGATCCAATCAGCATGACTCTCAGGTTTGGGTTATTATCTTGAAATACCATCCGTCATGTAATTTGCATTCTGTCAATATCTGGAAATGATTCTCCTCTTCAGGAACTATTGGCATTTTTATTAGATGGCCTTCATGAAGATCTAAATCGTGTAAAGCATAGACCTTACGTTAAGTCCAAAGATGCTGATGGCCGGCCGGATGAAGAAGTTGCGGATGAGTATTGGGCAAACCACATTGCTCGGAATGATTCAATTATTGTTGATGTTTGTCAGGTAAGCTACACAACTCATTGAACTAAAATGTTGTGACATATGTGATGCTAATTCCAACCTAAGGTCTAGCTATTTCATGAAAAACTGCATAAAGCCTAGTGCAGGCATCTTTTTTGTCAATGGCAATTAGAATCATACTGAAGCTATAACTTTCCAAGTTTTTGTAAAGCTCTCTTTTTATTATCACTTAAACTAATGGGATAAATGTGCTTTTTGATGATTGAACTGCTGTTTTTTAATTACAGAATTTTGAATGCAGTGTCTGCAATGTATATTTTTCACTTCCATTGGACAACTGAGCACAAATGCTAAAACTTCTCTCTTTCAGTATACTGCTCTTTCATATGCTTGGGGAGGTTTATTTTTCCTTATTGTATCATGACTAACTTTGGTCTTCCATTTCTCCTGCTGCTAAAAAATTGATATTCGACATCCTTTGCAAATGACAATTATTTGAACATCATTCACACGTGGTTATGCAATTTTGACAGGGCCAATACAAGTCTACTTTGGTCTGTCCTGTGTGCGGCAAAGTCTCCATGACTTTTGATCCATTTATGTATCTTTCGTTGCCCATACAATCTGCATCTTCTCGTACCTTTACAGTGACGGTTTTCACTAATGATGGGAGTGCACCACCAACACCATGTACAGTAAGTGTGCTTAAGCAGGGTCGGTTTAAGGATTTAATCCAGGCCCTGAGCAATGCATGCTCAGTGAGAAGTTGGGAGAAGATTTTACTTGCAGAGGTCTGTTTGTTTGTTTATTTTTTGTTTTGTTTTATTTTGTTCTTCTTTTTTTTTTGAGATGAACTTGCAGAGGTTTGTTGCAAAAATTCTGCACTAGAGTTTTATTTTCTCATGCAGGTCCCTTCTTGAGTTTAAGCTGTTCATGCTTTTGCAGATTCGTGGTCACTTGATTCATCGGTTCCTGGATGATCCTTTGGCCCTCTTGTCTACAATCAAAGATGATGATCGGTTAGCAGCATACAAGCTTCCTCATTTCGCAAAGGACACTGTTTCTCTTCAGCTTGTTCATCGCTGTGAAGAAGTGTAAGTTCTTTTAGGTTCATAGCATTTCTGTTTCAAGTATTTGCTGGGTATGCTGATGACAAAAATAACTGGCACTCAGCTTATAAAAAGCCAAAGTTGTTACCTTCTGGTTCAGTAGTCATAATTGGAAAAATTTTGACTGAATTATATGTAACTTTGGAAACTTTCTTCTGGCCATCAACATTGGATATTCTGCTGACTAGCATCCTCAGTATTTCTTTTGTGGTTAACTTGCTACAGTGGATTGCTTTCATTAGTGGACATTGGTACAGAAAAATGTTATTTTTGTAAATTATTGGTCAGTCTTAGCCTAACTAGACTTAGTTTTAGTTTTTTCCATTCAAAATTGCTTATTGTAAACTTTGACAGGGAGCCTGGTAGTTCAAGCGGCATAATGGTCTGGAAACCATTTGGAACCTCTTTTTTATCATCCTTCTCTGCTGAAGAAATTTCCTCAAGAGGTGATCTTAATGTTGTTGTTCAGGCGATAGTCAATAAAATGCTTTCTCCCATGCAACGGCGAGAATGGTTACCATCATCCAATCTCTCAAACTCAACCAATGGTATGTCGTTTCATGCCAGTAAATGTACTGGTACAAGTGAAACATGCATGGATTCCTCTGAGAATGAAGTTAAAAATGAAGAAAATTGTGTTGATGGAGCAACAAACTTCAAGCTCTTTCTTCAATTGGATGATGACGATAATGCGTGCCTTGATTTGTCAGTAGACGAAAAGAGAACTATGGCATTGCCTGTATCATCATCACTTATACTCTATATCAACTGGTCACAGAAGGACCTCGAGAAATATAATACTCAAAACATGGAGAATCTTCCAGAAGTTTTCAAGTATGCTCCTGCACCCAAAAAATCTCGTGGCGAACCGCTTTCACTCTATGCATGCCTTGATGCTTTCTTGGGGGAGGAACCATTGGTACCTGAAGATATGTGGTTAGTCTCATGTCTAACTTATAATAGATGAGCTAATATTTGGTGCCTACCAATAGTGACAATACTAATACAGAATCTTGAAAATAATAGAAACAATCTGAATTCCCTTAACTGATGTGCTTCAGTTCTGACATAGAATTATTTTCATGTAGCGTTTTGATTTCCTCAAGTTATGTATGTTTCAGGATGAGTTTCTCAATTAAACAATTGATGCTTATCCACACCATCTAGAACTGGGTCAGGCTGGCCTGAATAAAATTTGGTTTGATATTACACTTTATGTCTCTTAGCTTTGTCTGGGCCTGAACTTTGTATGCGAGTAAGTTGGGTACAGTGCTCATGCCCAGCTCTTTGGAGTTTAACTTGGACTTGGTGTAGCCTGGCCTGGGACTCCTTGTCTATCTACAGCCCTTTCAGTATATCACATACATGAAACATTTGTTATTGAAAATTTTCCTTTGCTTTTCTTGTTAACTCTTTCTCAATTTCAGAATTCTGTGGATGCTTTTTTCCTGCAGGTATTGTCCAAGATGCAAGGAACAAAGACAAGCAAGTAAGAAGCTGGATCTGTGGAGGCTCCCCGAAGTGCTAGTTATTCATTTGAAACGTTTCTCTTTCAGTCGGTCAACAAAGCACAAACTTGAAACGTTTGTCAACTTCCCCATTCATGATTTCGATCTAACAAGCTATGTCGCCAACAAGAACAGCTCTCAGCGTCAAATTTATGAGCTTTATGCCTTGAGTAACCACTATGGCAGCATGGCAAGCGGGCACTACACTGCACATATCAAGGTCAGGATTTCCTTTTTCTGTAATCATTGAGCATGATATATTCCAACTTTCAAAACTAATGTTTTTGATGTGGTTTATGAGGTATAGATCTGATTCAGATTCTTCTATTTTTTGATCCTTTGTGGTGGAATTTTCTAAGCATATGCTTGCAATACTGTATCATATCATATGAAGTGACTGCTAAGCTGAAAAGCCTGAAGGCTGGAAGTCATTTCCCGTCTCTCTGTTACTTTTCCTCCCTTGATGGTCAACAATAACAGAAGTTTTGATAGTTAATATTTTGTTTACTGCCTTCTAATTGCAGCTTCTCGATGAGAACAGATGGTATAATTTTGATGACAACCATATTACTCCAATAAATGAGGACGAGGTGAAGTCGGCCTTTGCTTATGTGCTCTTCTACAGAAGAGTAAAGGAAACAGGTTCTGCCACAAGCAATGGAGCTCACTCCTATGCAACCCATAACCATAATCCAACCCAAAGATAGTTTGTAAAATTACTTGCTTTGACGCCCCCTGAGGCAAGCTGATGATTCAAAGGAGTGTAGATTCAAGTTTAACTACCATGAGTGGATTGGGAAATTCACCTTTTCTCAGCTGAATCTCTGTTTTCGCTATTGTTGATTAATTTTATGTTGTAATTTAACTATTCAGGTTTAGAACAACAAGTAGTGAATTTTAGCCGAATATAATTTTGTAGTTGTAGCTGAGAGCTTGTTCAATTTCCTCCATTCATTTTGGAGCAAATCAAATGGATTGCATGAGTTACAGTTGAGGGTTTTTGCTCTCACTGGTATGGTATTTCAGAAAGATAAATATCATAGGTACAACTCACTGATAATGTATGATTATGTATATAATTATGTGTACAAATGAGTTTGGATTGGATATCTTTTGATTTATGTACACAATTTGTATATTATCTTTGTTGTAATCTTTTTATTTCTCTCACTGGAAGAAGGAAAACTAGCTAAGCTTATTATTATTACTCTTTATTGCCTCTTTGTAAATTCAATCATGGTATGTACATGCAAAAAGCTAGCTTGCCAATGAAAAGGAAAAATCAAACAAAATCTGCCACCCGGAGGAGTGCATTTTTTTTTTGCAAAAAAACCCCAATATTTGCCTTGTTTGCTGATTATGCCTACCTTGTTACTATTTGGGTTAATGGAGAAAAATTTCACGATGGATCATTACCTATACTCCATGATCTATAATCTAGAAATATATCCAATTTTGATTATATATATAGATATATATAAACTTTTAACTGTTTATTTAACATTCAGTGTGATGATTCATTTATAGTATATTAAATTTTCACCTATTATTTCAAGTGAATGATCACGATTTTATCGATTTTTGAGATGTGCGATATGCAATATTGGGTGTAGGTAAGATAGTTCTTAGCCTAATTCGTTAATCAATAAAATCAAATTATAATAGATAATCGGCAAACATTTTCATTTCTTATTGGTCATTTAAAATCGAGAATAAAGACTTAAATATTTTAAATTATCATTCTTAATACCCCATAAAAAATTTCTAATCAAAATATAGACCTCTTTTCTAAATATTAAAGACTGCAGGGGTTCTGCAAATAAAAAAATAGGGGCTTTTATGAAAATCCATAGAAATATTTTGGACTAGGCCAGGCCAAAAAATAACTCGGGCCATTAGAAGTAAACTTGATAATAAATGACCTGATACTTTAACCGGATCCGAATTCGATCCAAATTAAGTGAATTTGAGTTTGTTATAATTAAATTCGAGTTGTAATCAAATTCGGATTTTATTGGATCAACATGCATAAACTGTTTATCACACTATAAACCCATTTATTTATGAGATCATAAATAGGTCGGGTTGGATCGAATCAACCCATTTGCTAATTAAACCAAATAAAATTATTTAATATTTAATATTTCATAATTTTTAAATAATTTTTAAAATTACTATTTAGAAATTAAGTATTTTCTTATTATAATTATTTTTAAAATAATATTATTATTTTAATTATTTGAAATATATTAAAATTAGTAATATTAATTAAATATGTCCGATCGAGCAACTTAGATTAATTTAAATTAAATCAAATTATGATTTATTTAAGTAAAAAGGTTAATTTAGGCCCTATCGAATTATGATCCGAATTCAATTTATTTAATAAATAAGTCAATCGAATTGGATTATTCATTTAAAAATTTAGACCGAAATTAAATTTTAAAAATTAATTATTTAATAAATACGTCAAATTTAAATTAATTTATTTAATATAATATTATAAATTTGACTCAATCAGAATCCGACCCATAAATCCCAATTGGCAAGTCAAGTTAGGGGCCCGGACCAGCCCGTTTAGAGGCCTACCCAGTCTATCGATCGACTTCCACTCCCCCACTTCCCCACTTCTCCGAACTGACCTCCTCTTTCGAAATCCCGATCGCCGCCGTCAATGGCGATGCCGCATCGCCGGCTCCATCTCCCCCTCCTTCTCGTCCTCCTATTCCTCTTCTCTCTCGATCTCATCTGGCCGATCCTCGCGTCCGGTGGATCCGACGGCGAGGAGTTCACGGAAGAGCTGCTGCTGAAGCCGCTCCCCGACCGGAAGGCCTTGGTCCATTTCCACTTCCGTGGCACCACTCCCCACTCCGGTTCCACCGGACGCCACCACCGCCTCTTCCCCAAGGCCATCGCCCAACTGGTACTACAATTTCGGGCCTTTGATTTCGTTCTGTGGTTGTTTATAAGATTCTAGGGTTTTTTTTTTCAGTTTGTAGGCATTATATATGTGAAATGTTGTGCGTAGTTGCAGTGATTCTTGTTATAATTGTGGTATAGAAATGGATTAGATCTTAGGTTATAATAACCAGCATGCTGGGGCTATTGGATTCTTTCTTTGGTGGAAAAGCTAGGGTTTTAGAGTTGAGTGACTAAGTTGTAAACCAACTCTATGTGTGCTGAAATCCAAATGCTGTTAAAGATTTTGTTCATTTCATGTAAGGTACTGCCATTTCGAACATTAGATTTCGTTCATCCAAAATGTTGTGCGTAGTTGCAGTGGTTCTTGTTGGAATTTTGGTACAGATTAATTAGATGTCATGGTATAATTCTCTGGAATTAGTTGTTTAGACCTGGAAAAACTAGTTTGGATTGTCAAAGCTGGAGAAACCAAAAATCTATGATCTAAGGAATTGATAGATGGAAACAGGAACTATTGAATAATTAAAAATGTGCATAGATCTGGGCACATAATATGTGACAGCATAATGGTTATTATACATGTTTTGTGACTATTATCTTTGTTTCACAATTTTTCGGTTTGGCATTATTTTGTCTTGGATTCTATCTTTATGTTTTGTGCCCATTTTACTTGTTCCCTGACAATTATACATTCTCCATAACAGTTATTGTTATGGATTTGGTTGCATAATATGCAACCAGGTTTGAGCCCCTTTATAATATACTTTTTAAAGCAGAGATGTCATAATTCATCTAGCTCAAGTTCATTATACATGTTTGCTGACTCTTGTATTGCTTGCATGTGCTCCTGTCAGTTACCAATTTATGCTTTTTTTATGCTTCAAACTTGATATGTCATGATGCCGAAACAGGTTCAGAAATTTCACATTAGAGAACTTGAGCTATCATTCACCCAGGGTCGTTGGAACTATGTGAACTGGGGGGGATCTGACCCAATGTCCAACGTCAACGCCAAGCCCCCTGGGGTTGAGTTAAGGGCTGTTTTTGACCTTCCACTTGATGATATTGATACTACCTGGAAAGGACTTACTCATGCTTTATCAGGAATCTTCTGCTCCTCTGTCAACTTTCTTGAGTCTTCTAGTGCTTATTCTGCTCCTCACTGGGGCTTGCGTTCAAATTCCAGCCACATGAGATATGGAGCATTGCCTCGTGAAGCAGTTTGTACTGAGAATCTGACTCCTTGGCTAAAACTTCTTCCTTGTCGAGACAAAGCTGGGTTAGCTTCTCTTTTAGATAGGCCTTCTATTTATAAGGGATACTATCACTCCCAAAGACTACAGTTGTTTTCGACTGGAAAAACTGGTGTTATTCTGGACCAGACACTTACTATTGTGCTTCAACCTAATGTTCAGAAGACTATTGCGCTTAGTCCTCAGGAGAAATCCCATCAACCAAGTTGGTCTATTAATTCAATGTTTAAAAAGAAGGTAAATGGACAATGTGCTCTTTCTAAATCTAGTAAAGTGTTCTTTGAATTGGAGAGTGGTCTAATTAATGAACTTGAGAAACTGAGAACTGGAGTATCATGGGACAATTTGGCTTTTGATTTGTCTGTTGCACCTGACAAGGTGGTCAGAGAGATTAACACCATGCCAGGTCAAAGCCATTCAATTTTATATGAGTTTGATGTTTCTAAATACAACAAGCACAAACCTCTTGATGTGGGCATTAAGTGGAAGCTACCTTTGCTCTGGTTGTGTCCCCAGGCACCAATGCACGCAAGCAGGTTTCTAATGGGAAGTGGCAATGCAAGGGGATCAATTGCTATCTCATTACAGCCTACTCAGTCACTTGAATCATTCTTAAGCAACTTAGATGGGTGCACAATGCAGGTTGTTGTTTTTCAGGTTGTCCCTTGGTATGTTAAAGTTTATTATCATACACTTCAGATCTTTATAGATGGGACGCCTCAGATTATCACAGATGTGGTTGAGAAGATATTAGTGTCACCCTCTGAAGATAAGGTTTCGCCTGGGATGTTGGAAATGGTGCTTAAATTTCCATGCAAAATGGACACAGCTGCATTGACTTTGGATTTTGACAAGGTATAATTGTTTATTTTCATTATGATGCGTGTACTTCTTTTTGAGGCACCCAAGTAGATAGAATAAAGTGATAATTTTAGCTGATGCTATTGTGCTATGGATACAAACTATTCATACTTCTAACTGAGAACCATGTACTCTTCTTTTGAAATAGATTTCTAGAAATGTGCCTCGACAGTGTATTCATGTATGCAACTCTATTTGCTGACACTGTTATAGGGATTCCTACACATCGATGAATATCCACCAGATGCTAATCAGGGGTTTGATATCCCATCGGCTGTAATTAGTTTTTCTGACTTCTATTCAAGCAGAAGATATCCTGGGGATGACTCAGAGCAGTCCCCTTTGCTACTTAAACTTAAGGTATCTGACTGCTATTTCAGCTTCCCAAGAGCCAAATATTACTTTTTTTTATTACAGTGAGTGCATAACAAGTCAAGGACTGTCAGTCATTTTCATATCTCATTACTAATCTTATGTTGCTTATCTTATTGAGTGTCTTAATCTGCAGGAGAAAACTGTCCTACAATCCTACACAGAAGTTCTGCTGGTGCCTTTGACAACTCCAGATTTTAGTATGCCTTACAATGTCATCACTTTCTCATGCACAGTGTTGGCATTGTATTTTGGGTCACTGATCAATGCCTTGCAAAGGAGGATTGGCGAGGAAGAGAGACTATTGAAAAGCAAAGGTGTGTTCTTTTAATGATGAACCTCCTATCTGGCACCCCACTGGATACATTACATAGGAGTCTTGTGGCTTTTTTTCTTTAAAATCACTTTTGTATTATAAAGGGCAAAAAAATGAGAACCTAACTGAATACATTTCATTTAACCCACAATAAATGAAAAAAAATAGTACTGAATTTTGCGTTTCAGTTTCTGAACTGAACTATGCACAACTATTCTCAAGAGAAACTTGTTCCTCAAAGTTTGAAGGTACTGGCTAAATAACTGGGATTAGATATAATAATGAATACTTCTTATAATTAAGTTTTGGTTGATATCAATATGGCTGTGATATCTATTTAGGAAAAATAGGTAGAATTATTGATGCTCTTTGTTGAGGGTGTTGAATTTCTCAAATGTATGGTGCAAATTTGCCACTATCTAGACTATTGGTTAAATCATTTATTGTTTATCTTCGTACAAATGTGAGCTGATAGATCTGCAAAAAGACTTGATGTTTTATTCAATTTCTGAAAGGGATCATGGTATACTCAATGAAGGGTGTTGACTTTGTGTGTACAATATTGCATAATTATCTCCACTTTGCACATGAAATTATCATCTTTTGTGAGTATTCCATTCAGCAATAGAGAGTTCATCAGTTCAACTAGGGTCGAGAGATTTTCGTTAGTGATAAAAGGTGTGACCACAGGTCTAGAACTTGGCTGCTGAAGATAACAATTTTCATCTTTATACAGGTAGTCCTTAATGGCTTACTTTTTCCAAACTGCAGAGCTTCCATCATTGATTGACATCAGCCAAATGACATTGCTTGTTTACTTCCTGTTTCCTGATCTTTCCTTCACAATCCATCTTTTCTTATAATTTTAACTCTTGGCTGCAGGTACCGATCAGCTTGGGTTGATCCGCAAGCTCCTATCAAGGTTGAAAGGACATAAGCAGGAATCATCCGAGCCATCACCACCACCCCCACCTTCATCATTATCCAAACAAGCACATAAAAAGTTATTAAAAATCATACTGGTAGCTGTATTAGCAGTTCTTTGGCAATATTACTTCAATTCTAATTGATGCTAATTGATTTGGCATTGCCTTCATGAGGTAAGCCCCCATCCAGGTTTTTATCTTGTTTTTTCAGTCTTTTTCTCTGCCAATCTTTTGTGATAATTTAATTTGTTAATAAATCTAAAATCATTTCAAAAATGGCATTAATAGCAGTTGCGGATTTAAAGGTTGGACTTGTGATGCAATTTGTAGCATAGAAATATTGAAATCTTGAAACTCAGTTTCATGAGGTTCTGCAAAGAAAAGGCTTTGCTCATTGGCTTTTGAACAGATTGGAAAAGCACGGCAACTTGGAAGCTTGTTCAACTCGATGAATTGAGACAGCTTAATGTTTTGGGTTCACAAGGACTCCCATGTGGTGGGGATTTTGTGTTTTTGATTGTGTTATTTTATTTGATCTCTGATAAGCGGGCTTGAAATGTTTGTATTTGTCTGATACAATAACCACACAGTCAAAGAGATGTAGTCTAATTTGTCATGTTCACTATTCTATAAGAAAACATTTCCACTCAGTGGTGTAATCAGTGAAGTCATTTGATCCGTTGGCACAGGTCTGTTCGCATCATATGCAACATTGCAGAATTTATTATGCATGTTCTATGTACATTATTTTCATTCTATCCTTATACTTTGGAATCTCTTCTGGCTTTTAAAACCCAACATTGTACTAATTTTTGTGAGCCTAGTTAGATGATGTTTTCTTTTTGCCATATTCTGATTGAAATAATTTTGAATGACAAGATCCAACAATAAATACAACTTGCTGAAGTATTCATTTTTACTATTTTTTGTATCCTCTACATGTATCATTTATCTCAAGATTCACCCAACCAACAGTACATACAAATAAATGATCTGTATTTAATAGTGTTATTATGGCTTTGGACCCAGAAGCCCAGAGTAGGGATTTGCAAAAGCTGAGTTCAGCACTGATCCTGCAGACCTGAGAATTGGGAAATCCACCTTGTTCCTGGGTAAGTACAAGAACTTGTTATCTTCTACTTTCTCAAATCCACATAGCTCAGGGAACTCGATGCCTCCATGCATTCTACCAACTCTTTCCTGTTACTAGTAATTAGCAACAGGGTAATTTGATTTTCAGTGAGATGTGAGAGAGAGAGCAATTTAAATATTTTTCTTGATTACCTGGAAGGCAGGATTGCTTAGTCTGATCTTCCTGAATTTCTCATTATCTGGGTTTCTCGCAACATTTCCCACTAATACAAGAAGCGTTTGGAATGCACGCTTTACTTTGGCATCTTCATGCTACAAAATTAAGATACAAGTCATCAGTTTTAAGCACTGGTCCCTAATTAGTTGAGAGGATAGAAGGGCATTTAGACTATCCCTTCAAGAAGTATCATTCCATACTTCTATGAGAACTAGAAATGAAACCCATTTTGGCGTTCATCAAATTGCCATCAATATGCAAGTAGCCATTTTTCAATTTATCCCCATTATACAAGACACCAGCGCATTCCTAAATGAGATTTAAAATTGCATTTATAAATTTAAGCTGATTAATCAAGGTGACAAAAGTTTACCATGTGATGCTGTCTGAGATTGGAGACAATTCTCTCAACTGTTTCCAGGCTAGCTCCAGAGCTGTTATTTAGTGAACTCTGCAAATTGTTGAAGCATAAATCAATCTAATTTAAATCCTCAATCGCATAGCTACCCCAACATGCTTTCACATCTAATCACAACCTTTTTCTCCTGCAAATGTGGTGCGGTGGGTTTTGTGATCCTGGATTTTCAGGTGGCAATCCAAGTCTCCTCCTTTCTGCCTACAAGTTAAATTTCTTAACCTGGTTTATGAACAAACCACTTCTGAAATGCAAGTCTAAGATAACTGTCCAAATTTAAAGGAAAGATGGATACACAAGCATGCAATGGGCAGTTACTACTGATATGTGTACCCAAAAGTGCTCTATCTGTTGAAGCATCCAAAATTGTGATTCCAAGCACATCAATATTAGCATATATATGTCGATAGATATCCTGACAGAAAATTGCTCGGTTTTGCTCATGTGTCTTGCTGGAAATCAAAATTGAAGTAAAGAAATACAAAGTTCATGCATGTTATAGAATGTCTTACCACCACCAATTCCATGATGGTAAATGCTTCCTTTTGTTTTGAAAATAAATTTCATGCAGTTTGCACATTATAACTGTCTTACACCACCAACTGTACAATTTGATTATTAACAAAAAACGCTAGCATGCTTTGAAGTGAGACACCACCTAAAAGTAACACCTCCAGGAAAAGACATGGCATGCAGCAGAACCCTTGTGCTGCTTGTACACGCTCAAGTCATTACCCAAAAGAGAATGTACGAATAAATAGTTCCTAATGCTCTGCAATCAATTGTACAAGGGAATTCTTCATTCCTATGATTTTGAGAAAATGCCTAAAAATCCTCCCCCCCCCCCTTTCTGTTCTTGTCTCCCTTTCCAAAACACCAAACTAGTTTACATATGGTACACGTGCACAGAATGTACAAGATCTACTGTTCTACAACAAAGAAGCCCCTTAGCTATATCATGTATGTATGTCTATTTCTGCTCCTCTTTAAGAAACTTCGAACTGTACCAACACAGAATTTGGATAGGCAACCCCATATTGAGAAGCATAAGGCTTATCAGGATGGAAATTTATGAACAAATGGGAACCCAACCTATGCTTTCTAGAATTTAACATAAAAAATGTGACTTCATTCACTTGAACATGACAAATCATTGACAAAAGAAATCTGAGCAACTAATCACAATTCTCATTAAAAGCATATCAAAGAAATAAAAATGCAGGGAACAGGAAGAAGAAGAGCGTATAGTTGAAACCTTGTCATCCTCTAGGTGCTTAAGGACTCTCTCTCTTGCTTTTTTCTCTTCCTCCTTTTCTGCCTTCCTCATTGCCAATGCTCTACATGGAGGAGAGGTATAGTTGTTATTCATATATCAAATTAAAAAATGTTGATTAATTTCCTCAAAAGCAAAACAAACAACTTTTTCTTTCTTGTTCCTCTTCTGATCGCTTGGCTTCTTGAAGCTCCTTACCAGCACGCATTCTCTCGTACAAAAGGATATCGACCTGGTCAAATCCCTGTCATTAATTCCTCAGTACATGATCAATGCCAACTGGATTTGTTTCGAGCTCACCCAGTGCACCAAGGGAAACCTAAAAACAATTAGTTTATGATCATGAATCAAGCCTAGACCAAATGGAGCCATATTGAGACCTTGACTGGGACCAGAAAAGGGCTTGCAAAACAAACATAAATGAAAAGGAAAAAAGCCAAGCCTTGCCCATACTATGAAGTTTTTTTATTGCATGTTAGTTTCCACTTCAATCTAGAGGTTCTGAGAATTCACTTTTAACCATAGTAGTCATTTGTTTTGACCACATGCTTTATTTCTTAAGTTGCTTCCTCTATTTAGGATCTTTTAGTATTTCTAACCAGAAGCCTACTACTTGATGGGAGCTTACAAAAATAAGGCACAACTAAATTTTGTGAATTTTTGTCATTCATATCCTGAAAGAATATGCACAAATGAGCAGAATGAATGTTGGGCTTCTCCCATTTCTTGCCCAAAGATGCATATTGCTGAAAATTTCGAAGAGAAAACACAAAAAAGGACCAATTGAAGGGCTAAAAAAAATGTAAATAGAGGATAAAAGCATGTTAAAATGGGTAATTTATCCAAAGGATCTTGAAAAAATATGAAAAAAAGAGTTTTCTGAACCAGAAATAGTGGATCTGTTTGACCACATTACTTTTATGGATTTGAAGATTAGCACACCTGTCATATTAAAATAAGACAAGCTAAGCCTTCAAATTAACAAATGGAATTTCACTATATCCGAAGAGACAAAAAAAATCCATAATTTGAAGCTACTGTTTCTGATGTAAGAAAAGCCTCTATACAAGCTCATAGATTCAAACTCGATACTGTGCAAAATTGTCACAAGTTAAAGACTAGGTACGAAAAGAATATTTCCAATTACAACAATGAAAATGGCAATTCTAGAAACTTTTACCTTCGTTCTTTCTCTCTGCATTCTTTTCTCTTCTTCATGTTTCTTTTGGAGGGGCAGATCCCTGCAATTATGAAGCAAATACAGAGTGTGACACACAGAAAGCCTATGCTCCTTTTTGAAGTAAAGCCTTTTTATTCAAACATATGCAGTGACATTAAATTGTTAAACAGGCAATCCAAGATTTCTCATGCATAAGCTACCAGTAATCTTCCTTGGACTAACAGTTTGAAGTCCTAATACAACATACTGCAAGGTGGGAAAATTCTTAGTATGTGAACCAATACCCAGAAGCCTAGCTACAGATTATAGAGGCATTAATATTAAACTTCACCCTATTTGAATCATTTATTTGTAAAGAAACCCCAAGCACTGTTGATTAAAAAGACCTGAAAAAAAAGGGAAAGGGTGAGACAGTCTGCTTCTAACATATGGTTTACAGAAACAGGCGACACAAGGAAAAGCAACTCCACATTGCATAACTATTAATTTCCTATTCCACATGATCATAACCAGCCAAAGAGTATTTGCTGCATCTGAACAACCATCTTTTAGTAGTTGCTTTTTGATAAATTGAGACAACCAAAAAACAACTCGGGGTTTGAACTGAAGAATAGGCCTAAAACTAGTAAAGGTTCAAATGTAGTTGGTAGCTTTAGATGTTTGGATTGGACTAAAGTTTGACAAGCTGGTGACTGCACATCAACAATAATCAGCATGCATGCCCTAACGCATAGCTGCATCCACAATCTATGTTTTTTAGAGGCACATTCTGCACAAAAAGGAAGAACAAGGAAACTTCACTGGAAACTGAAGAAAATAAAAGAATGAGGACTACTGACAGTAAGGAGCCATGATGCAAAAATCAATCACACAAGCTGGCATTTACTCTTAGAAAAGATGAAAACAGCACCATCTACATGAATCATAATGAGTGGACATTTTCT
This sequence comes from Trichopus zeylanicus subsp. travancoricus, assembly GCA_005019695.1. Taxonomy (NCBI): domain Eukaryota; kingdom Viridiplantae; phylum Streptophyta; class Magnoliopsida; order Dioscoreales; family Dioscoreaceae; genus Trichopus; species Trichopus zeylanicus. Next base: position 34,088 of record RXID01014490.1, read on the forward strand.
TCGGGACAAAAAAGCTTTACAACAGCATCACACGAGAGTATAGAGAGTGAGAGAATTCTATAATGAACCTTAGCTCCTGTTTTATCATCTTCATTTCCGCTAAAGTCAAAGATCCAGATTCAATTTTGATATCAATAGGTACCTGAAAGTGCTCAAGTAATCACAAAGCTAAATATCTGAAACACAAGAGGCTTAAGTTATTTAAAATGTATCAACCTTGTTGTCAAAACATGGAAGTTTGATAACTGTAACACACAAATCAAAGAGATATACAAATATAATGGAAAATTTTCACACATTCAAAATATATTTTGTACCTTAGGGGCAAATACTAAATCTACTTAACAGACTCTCCCTATTTAAGTTAAATGCACAAACTTGCATATTGATGGGGTCCTGCTAAGAAGACATAAGGATGGAAGTTCCATATGCAGGTAAAAATTCATAAAATTCATACACCAAATTTTCATAGGTGTTAAATGTGTATTACCGCCACTCATCCATGTCACTTAAAATATGCTTTTTTAAAATCAATTGAATAAGAAGATCAAAGATGATGGTGCCACAGCCAAAGAATGCCTTCCTGTCAACGGTAAAGCATGTTTCTTGCCCTGTACATGCCAGCAACAACAGCAGCAGGAGATATACCCACCTCAGAGAAATATGTATATTGGTCTGCGACTGACAAATGCTAACAAATTTTGCAGCTTGCAGAATGTTTTTAGCTGCCATTTAGTCGCCTTCAGAAAGTTCTGACAGCACTTAACTTATTTTTTTCCAGCTAAGAAAGATTGTGATTCTAGCTCATCTTCTGAAAGCAATGTTGATTGCTGGCAATGGTCATCTCTTGCACTAGCTTAAACAAGAAATATTAGCATACACTTCTACCAGCTGACCATTGCTGAAGGTGCCCAATCAATTCTGAGTGTTAAATATGTTTGGACTTCAATGATGCATATTTAATATTCTTGGCATTCTGAGGGGGAAATAGTCATAATTTGTCATGCACTCCACATTGATATAACATAACAACTCAATAAAATAGAAACATGCATTATACTGGTATTGACTTGCAAATCATATTCAAAAGTTTGCATCATGATAAATGCTACACAATGCTTCAACATAAAGTGGCCAATCAGTTGTAATGAAAATCTTTAGATGAACTAGTAACAACATGAAGATCTGAAGGACGTACAAAAGGTAACTGACATAGCATCCTCAATACCTGAATTACCTGAAACAAAAATATATTTCTATGTGTGCACGGAAAAGATTAAAATGGACAAAAGGTAACTAACAGTAAGCACCAATTTTTCATGTGTTACCAACTAGGGTCCAGTGTCATGTAATTTGAACAGAAAAGAGTCCAAAAGACAGAAAACAGGGAGAAAGGGGTAGAAAACTGCCAATCCGGAAATAGGAGATGCAAAAAGGGAAACAAACAGAATTTTGGCAGTCCTTTTTTTAATCAGTATTTCATAATCAGAAGAGGTATCACTCAATGAAGTTTTTGCATTTCATTTTTCATCTTTTAGCTATTTCTACTTCAGAAAATTGCAGCCTTACCAACCCTATCACTAAATAAGCATATATAGGAAAGATAAATTTAATCGTCAATTATATACCAGAATAATGGAGTGATCGCATTGCACAGGCTTTTGGAAACCCCATAGATTCAAGTTGCTGGAGCATTTCTTTATTAACCTCAGGCACAGCCATACCTAAGTAAAATAAAAGAGGAGTTTATAATGCTATAATAACAAAGAGTATAACTGTATAAGAATATATTTACGCATTAATTACTGAAAATCAAGTTCAAGAGTCCAGCTTCCTCACAGAATCACCAAAAAGCGCTGTGTTTATGTTCTTTATGTGCTCCCAATGGTCAAAACAAAAAGTGCTGATAATTTGATATAACAAGCTTAAACTATATCTTTCCAGTAATGCATATCCTAGAACTTCAATGGAATGTAACAATTTCAAACCCGTAAGATACAAATTGTGTCAGATAAGCTGAACACTAAACGCATAAAAATATAAACTAAGCCTGAAAATAAAAAAGCTTAACAAATACAGGCAATCCCCAATTGGGAAAATCTAGGTACCTAACTATATTCACATGAAAATTTTTTGAAATGGAGATCAACTTCATAGGCTTGTCCAAAAATGTACCATCTCTGAATAATTTCAAAATCAAATCTACTATAAATATTGCACACCACAAATTGAAGCAAAAATCAAGATGTCACCTCCGAATTATCTCAAATCCGAGTACCCACCTCTCTTTCTCCGAGATCTCGGCTTCCTGCGAAGCCAAAACCACCATCAATTTCAGAAAAAAAAAATCCAAATTAAATACTTTCAAGAGTAGAATAAAGCAAGGGAATTACTCTATGGGCTCTGCAACGATCGTTGCGGGTGGAGAATTCCGCCATTAAAGAAGAGGAAAAGGAGCAAGGGATTGTGGAGAAGAAAGAGTCGAGATCGAAGTTTCGAATGTTCGTTTCTTCGACGTTTTCTGCCTTTCGTGGACTGCGAATAAGCGCCCGAGGTTTAACCTAATTTAAATTTCCACCTAATTGACAAGTGACAGTATGCATTGCCAATTTTTTTTTGTAATTTGGGGGCTTTTTTTTGATAAAAAAACACATATTTAATTGGTAACCCTCGTGGCGCGGCTTGACTCAGGACGAAAATTAAGCTTAAAAAAATCTTTTTTTAATTTATATAACATAATTTTATGTTATCACATAATTATAATTTAATTACTCCAATTAGTTATTCAATTTACTATTTTTTAAAAAATATGCCTCTTCATGAATAAAGAATGTGATGATAAATTGATCTAATAAAATTTTAAATTATTCATTAGTCAGATTAATAATCAAACTTTAAAAAAAATAATTTGACTATTTTTTCTTGCTAACCATTAATCATCTCAAATCAAACCGATTGTCTACAAGAGATATTAGGCTCTAGTCTCAACTAACCTATGAATGAAAAGGTCAGCCCCCATCATTTCATCAAAACAAATAAGCAGATCAAACTCATGACCTCTGTGAAAGAGGAGAGTATAATCACCGAGTCAACATATCGTGCACAAAACCACCTCAGCTATTTGATATTTGATTGGTATAGAATGGACCACCTATTTTGAATTTCACCAAAAAACAAAAAAGAAAAAACTTTTCACTCTAGAATTGAAATAGAATGCACGAAGTCCAGCAAGCAAAGCTGTTGTGAAGAACATTATGAACCATCAAAACTTGGACTAAAGGCTACAGAAAAGAACAACTTAAGTATGACATTATCCAACACTGCATCACTCACTGATCACCAATCCAAAGAGAAAAAAGGACATTGAAATTAATTGCTAAATTTGAATGCAAAATATTGCTTATCAAGATCTGTGAAAATCTACACACTACACAAAAGGTCTTCATTTCCTGATCGATGAGAAACTTCCTGAATCTGATCATCAAATTCCTTGATTTTTCATTTGCATTCTGAAATAGAACAGAAGAATCTAGTAAATTACCTCATTCTTCATGATTGATTGATAAAAAAATATGGCAATAAAGAACTAAAGTTACCATTGAAGATGTATTATATTTCAAGAATGGAAAGGTCATCATCAAGACCAACTTGCCTCCCACCAATACCTCCTACAGTCATAATTGTCATTGTCAGTAAACTAAAAGAATTCAACATATAAACTAGTGATTTATACAGTTATGTTTCTTACTTTCTGCTCGTATCCAATCTTGAGTACAAATAAGGGCCTCAATGATATCTGAACCCAAAAAACTTCGGAAATCATCAAGAACTCTTCCTGCTGTGCTAAATACAGAGTCTGAAGCGATGGCAGATGCAGGCATTGGCAACACATCTCTAGCTATTTGTGCAAGAATAGGATATTTAGATTTGTTTGTCTTCCACCAAGTCAGGACATCAAAACCATGCATCCGGGAAAGGAGACCATCTTCGCAATATCTGTCAAGCTCTGTCATAACATGGTAACTTGGTTGCTCGCTTATATGGCTATCCCAATCCAACAGTGCATCAGTATTGGCTTTTGAGGTTCCAACAATCTCTGCAGTCATATTATTTTGTTGGGTGATACTACTTTGTTGACTAATATGTTGATCCCAATCAGAAAGAGCATCAAAATCTCCTGAGTTTGCAACATCCTCACTAGCCACGCCATTTTGTATGTTCTGGGAAACACCTTCAGAGCTTGATCTACTTTGATATTCATCAAATAGTGCAAGCAACGCATTATAGACTTCGCTGATGTACTTGTGAGCTTCATCACCAAAAGCCTGTTGGAACCGATATTCTACATACTTCATTTTAAATTGCGGGTCAAATAGTATAGGAATAGCTAAGGAAAGATAAGAGGACCTCCAGTATTTATTGAATCTCTTATGCATTTCAACTGCCACAGTACTGACAAAAAGATTTTTATTTGTGGCTTCCTGTTGTAAGACAGTCCTCACTCTCCATATTTCATGGAAGTATAAATTTGATGTATGGGAGTTGAAACCAGAAATCACCTTGCCCACAGTGTAAAATGTCCTTAAAAGCCTACAAACAACTTCAACTGTTTCCCAATCATCACTGGAAGGTGCAAAGTCATAACTTGAATCAATTACTGCCAAAGAGATAAAGGCTTTTTTCAATAGAAGGGCACGCTCTAGCATATGATAAGTGGAATTCCAATGAGTCACCGCATCCAAACATAGGCTTGTTGTATAAGACAAGCCAACCTCGCGGACTACCTCTAGGAACCTGTGCTTCCTCAATGATGAAGTTTTGAGATACTTAACACTTTCCCTGACCCTAGAAATCACTGACTGAAATTCTTTCAAACAACTCTGCACTAAGAAGTCAAGAACCTGGCCAGCACATCTCAGGTGAAAAAGGTTCCTATTGAGTAGAAGTGTACCTTTTACTAAAAGGGTTTCTTTTAGACGATCAACTATCAAATCGCTTGTAGAGAATTCTTCCAAAGTAATGCTTGATGTCCTATTATGAAGGTTCCAGTCTCTAACACCTTTCAAAATCACATTCGCCATGGCACTAGCAGTCCGTGGAGATTCTACCATACAAAAAATGAGCAACTGCTTCTGTAACTTCCATTCATCATCTACAAAGTGAGCTGCCACAGAAATATACTCTAATGATTGCTTGGAGGTCCACAAGCTAACAGAAAGAGCATTCCGTTGAGATGAAGATGCAAATTTTTGTCTCATTTTCTGTTTCTCCTTTTCAAAAATTGCCATGCAATCTGCCTTAACAGTGCCCTGAGGCACCATCTTGAACACAGGATTAAGACTCTTTGAGAAATCGTTGAACCCCTCACTCTCGACAACATCAAATGGAAAATCATGCAAAGCTATCATTCTGACCAACTTCCTCCGGCTTTCTTCTTGATCAAACTCCCAGTCTTTCACATAACTAACCCTAATTGGAGATGGCTGAGCAGAAGATGCAGTTAGTGCCTTCTCGTTCACATTATCACCTCTTTGGCATTTTCTAAGATGCCGTAACAAGTGGCTAGTGCCAGTGTAACCCGCAGTCAACTGTGAATTGCAGTGAATGCAAACTGCTGCTCTCACCTTGCTCCCAACATACACTTTCTGGAAATCATTCCACACTCTAGACTTAGAAATTTTCGGCTTCTTGATAGCTACAGGCTGAACGTCTTGGTATACATCTCCCTCATCCATAACTTGCACACCAACTTCATTCAAAGGCAACAAGCCTAAATGAAGACCGGCAAATGCAACCACAGTGGTTTCAATATGTACTGCATTATAAACAACACAGAACGCATGATGACGAACATTTGGTCCGCAAATTCGCAAAACAGCAAATTGCAAGCATAGTGAAAAGCCATGGTTTTTATCTCTACTACATCATACGAAACACAACTCAAGTATTATTACCAAGAAACTGAAAAATCACAAAAAAAAAAAATCACTTGAAAGGATCAAACAGTAGACAAATTAATATAAGAACATGGAGCTCAAATTCAAGAACAATAGTAGAAAATTTCTTGATAAACGAAATGAATCGATCTCGGAAGACTACGAAATGAATAAAAGATCGAAATTTTGGGCAAAAATCGAATGCAAAAGTGACTCACCTTCGGATCGGGAGAAGCCCTAATTCCATTCGAGCTCGAGGGCCTTCTATCTCCGGCTTAAAGGCCCACATACCAGGCTCGGATCGATGACCTGGGCCAGCACTTGGCCCACAGACAATGCTGGGACATTCGGCCCAAGCCCAAATTCTGACTGGGCCTCTGGGGCTTATATAGAGTGGGCCTGTTTTTGCCACGCAGGAATTCGGTCAGTTGGTTTCGGGCCGAGCTCGGGCCAGGGCTCCCCGGGTCTTGCCGGAGGTCGGCGAATTTGGAGGCTCCCGCGCTGCAACTTTTATTTGAATCTAACTAGCTATAGTGTGCTTCGTTGACTTGTTCGTCATCTTTCAGCTATAAATATTTTATTATTTATATTGATTTTATTTTTGCAAAAAAAATAATAATGAAGAAATACTTACCATAATATTTTCTTTATATTTAAACAAGCATTGAGGGCTTGTTTAACTCAAGAGTAACAATAGTGTTATTCGCGAAATAGTTCACAAAATCGCGAATAACACTATTTTTACTCACGAATTTCAAATTATTATTCCTAATTCAACTCAAATTTTGAATAGTAGAGTGTAATTTTTTACTGTATTTTGTTGTACTTACAATAAAATTGAGCATGTCTATCTATCAGAAGTCTTAAAATTAAAATTATGATATTTTTAAAGAAAATTGTAAGAATAATTTCCATAATAATATTTGATTTTAAAAATTAAATGTTAAATGTAAAATATTAAGTTTTAATTTTTGAAACGATTTTGACATCTGCTAACGTTATATTTGTTGATGGAGTCCGATTCACCGTCATTTTAATTCGAATCTCTTTGAGAATTTGAATCACTAGACTATCCTTCCTTCAACTTGCACAAAGAAAAATGGAGAAAAAGACAATAGGAAGTTTTTCAACAATAGTTGTTATGATACTCAAATTAGATCGGCACACAATATTGAATGTGGAATAGATAATTGGACATTAATCTTTATCTTTTCGGAGACTGCGTTATTTATAGGGTTTTGGTGGTATTAGAATCCCTTCATTTTCGATGTCACCATTTCGTCGGACTTTTCATGATAGTCAGGCTTGAATCTCGGATCTTTTGAGATTTATTTCTAAGGATGAAGATGAATAGAATCTTCCTGTTATTTGATCTTTAACCTCATCTTATCGAGGTATCCAAGCTTGAAAACTTGGAATAACTCCCACACAAGTACACCGAGGCTCATGCAACTCGATGTGAAGACAGGTTGGGCTACCTGCAACTTGGTGTTGAGAGTTCTTCAAGGTTCGGTGCAAAGAAAGGGTTTTAACTCGGATGTATTAGTTACAACCCGCTTTAGGGCTTGATTCCCATTGACCATTTGACTTGACCAACTTAACTTGGTATATCAACAATTTCAGGTATCAAAACGAGAAAGAGTGGGGAAGCAAATCTCAATAAAAATATCATTGTTCATGGAGCCCAGTTCATAGCCGATTTTGGTTCGAGAAGATCCTTGAGAACTTGAACCGCTAGGTCACCCTTCCTTCAACATGCACAAAGAAGAATAATGAAGAAGACCGTTGAAAGCTCTCTGACAATGGTTGTTCTAATCTCAAGTTAGAATTTCATACAATATTAAATGTGGAATAGATTACTGAGCATTAGTCCTTAACTCTTCAAAGATTGTATTATTCATAGGGCGTTAGTTGTATTAGAATTTCATCATTTTCGATGTCACCATTTAGCCAGACTTTTTTGCAACAATAAACCTCAAATTTTTAATCTTCCGGGATTCATTTTCAGGGATAAAGATGAACAAAATCTTTTTGTTATTTATTTTTCGGCCTCATCTTATCTAGGTATTCAACCTTGAAAACTTAGAATAACTCCCACACAAGTACATCGAGGCTCATGCAGCTTAGTGTGAAGATGGGCTGGGCTACCCCTAGCTTGGTGTTGAGAGTTCTTCAAATTTTAGTGCAAAAAAAGCGTTTTAATTCAGACGTGTTAGTTACAATTTGCTTTGGGGTTTGATTCCCATTAACCATTTGACTCGGCCAACTTAACTTGGTGTATCCATAGTGCCTAGGGGGTAGATTGCGCCTACACCGGCGAAATCACATAATTCCTCCAGCGAGCTTGGCGACTTGACTCATCGCATCAACTCGATGACTCAACCAATCCCATAACTTGAACCTTGGGGGACTCCTTTGCAAATTGTCCCCGAGGTGCCAACTGCTCCCTCCAACTCAATGAGTCAACAAGAATTTTAAATACTGATTGTTGTAGTTCAGCAAATAATGCAGCTATAGAAAGTTAGCTATGCAAAACTTGTAAGCCTAATAATTGCAAAGCCAAGTGCAAATGATGCAAAATAACTAGGTTCATTGCATGCAACATCAACCTCAAGTCCCAGCTTAAGCTAAGGCTTCGAGCCAACACGGTGAGCCCCTCTCATACGTCATGAGTTAACTACACCATAGCAGATATCACCATTCAAGTTATCAAGACCCTTCAACAAGAGTCTAACTTTAGTATCAAGTTTCAAGGAATTACGAAGGATACAATCCCACCTATGATCCTGCCAATGTGGTAACAGACTATACCCCAATGAGTCGAGCCTTTGCCAGAGCCATTCAAGGCATTCAAGGAGAAGATGCATCACATACTGCACAAGAGATGCCTAAAGCATTAATTCCCCCAAGCCAAATGAGATATGATATACTTTTAATTCACAAGATTGTATATTCTTAAACATAGCCAAAGTTTAGGTAACCTCTATATGAAACATACGATGACTCAAAAAGATTCCAATTAATCATGTGAGCACTTTGTGAAATGCTATGATCCTTCAAGGCATATGGGAGTCCATTGTGTACAAAGCATTTCTCATGACACTACAAGGACCAGCTTGAGCATGGTATTATGGACTTTCAAGGTACTCGATCATGTGTTTCAATGATTTAGTTGATAGATTCATAGAGCAATTTATTTCTATAGTGTCTTGATGAAAAGATTCTTCCACACTCTTAACTTTGAAGTAACAAGAAGGAAGAGCTTGAGGGAAGAGTATTTAGCTTAGTTTAATAAAACCCTGTTGGAAGTTTCTGAACTAGATAATTCCATTGTCTATGTTGCAGTGATTAACGGGATGAAGAAATCTCAAATAGCCTATGAAATGGCCCGAAGACCTCCAAAAATCTTGACTAAATTCATCCAATTAGCTTAGGAATACATCAACATTGAGGAGGTAATGTTGGCCAAGAAGGAATTTGAAAGGCACAAAAAAAAGAAGAAGGAGACATGGGAGGACAAACCACTTGGCCGAAGAAGTAGAGGACCAAATGATAAGAACGTCACTAGAAATTTTGAGCTTATACCCCATTAAACAATTCAAGGACAGAGGTGCCGACTCAAATAGAGCATCGAAACCTCCTGAAAAACCCTTAACCCATCACTACGAACAGGGACACTTAGACAAATTAAGATATTGGTGCTTTCATAAGGAATATGATTATGATACTGAGAAATACGGACACCTCAAGGATGAAATTGAAAGGCTCATTAAGGAAAGACACTTAAGATACTTCATTCACTGAGATGAAAGAGCTGAAGAAGTCCCAGCCTGAGAAGATCGACCGCGAGATTCTCCTCGGAGGAACCCTATCCCTAAGTTACAAAATTTACTGATTAAAGGTTATCTTAATATGATCCTGGCAAGTCCAATGACACAAAGTAAAGCTCTAGCTTGCAAACATCGAGCTGTCACTAGGGGACAAGAAGGCTATGAAGAGGCCAAATGACAGCATCGTGACCCCGAGCATAGAGACATAGTATTCTCAGCAAGAGATCTGCACGGTATTTTGGCACCTCACAATGATTCTCTAATTATTTTAGCGATTTTGGATGGTTATTCTAGGCAGTGTATCTGGTAGACACAGAAAACTTGGCGAACATCTTATTCACTTAAGCTTATGATCAAATGAAGATTGAATAAAAGTTAAGAGTCCTATGTAGGGACCTTAACTTGATTCATAGGAAATTGGGTCACCCCACTTGTCATGATCGACCTACTTCTAATGGTCGAATAAAACCTAAAGAGTACCACAATCAAGTCAAAGTTCATGATGGTTCGAACTTGATCAGCTTATAATATGATACTAACTCGTTCAACGTTGAACTAGCTTTAAATAGTAATCTCAATTTTTGATTTAATTATGAGGTTTCCTATTAAATTTGTCACATGTGAAGCATAGGGATATCAAAGCCTTGCGAAGAAGTATAAAATAGCCTAAATGACCTCGGCTAGAAAAGAAAGAACTCAGCTACAGAGATCAAGGAGTCCAACGCTGACCAAATAAAAAAGCACACTGAACCTATGAAATTGTTTACCAACTTGGTTATCAATAAGAGCTTGGAGAAACACTGAAGTTCAGAGCAAACCTCGTAGAGCTCCTTTATGTCAAACTCAGGGAGCTTTACAAAAGAATCAAGACATTTTTGTATGGTCCCCCAAAAACTTGCTAGGTATAGATCCTTCAGTCGTGTAACATAAACTCGCAATGATGGAGAATTGTAAACCAATTAAGTAAAAAAAAAAAAATACTTTGCCCTTGAATATCAAAAGGTCATCGCCAAAGAGGCAAATAAATTTTTTAATGTAAGATTTATTAGGAAAGTCCATTACCCCAAATGGCTAGCTAATGTGGTGATGGTAAAAAAACATAATAGCAAATGAAGAATATACATGGATTTCACCAACCTGAATAAAATTTGCCCAAAGGATAGCTATTTTTTATTGAAGATTGATTAGCTTATTAACTCTACTTTAAGACATCAACTCCTAAAATTTTGACATTCATTCTTAGGTTATCACCAAATTCAGATGCATCATAAGGATGACAAGAACATGGCCATTATCACCAACCATAGAAACTTTTACTACATAACAATGCCCTTTGGATTGAAAATTATTAGGACAACAAATTAAAGGATGGTGAACAAGGTCTTTGAGCATCAGCTCGGTAGAAATATAGAAGCGTACATTAATGACATGCTCGTGAAGAGTCTCAAAGCTAAAGAACATCTCAAAGACCTTGGAAAAATTTTTGACGCACTTTAAAAGTTTAAAATAAAGCTAAACCTAGAAATGAAACTACTTCACTCTATCAAAGAGGTTCAAAGACTCACAAGTTGGTTGGTAGTGTTCAACTGCTTTTTATCTAGGGTGAATGAGAAATATTTATATTTCTTGAAAGCACTGAAGCAAAACTCTAAATTTGAGTGGACTAAAGATTGCAACTGAGTATTTGAAGACCTAAAGAAATACCTAGCTGAATCTCTATTTCTAGGGAGACCCAAGTCAAACAAGGTGTTATTCCTCTATATGGCGGTCTCGGATCAAGTTATTAGCTTGGTATTAATAAGTGATAGAGAAAAAAAAATCTCATATATTATATGAGCCACGTACTCACAGAAGCTGAAGTTCGGTATCTCCCATTGGAGAAATTCACCTATACTATAGTCTTAGCAGTGAAAATTTTGCCCCTATTTTCAAGTGTATCTAGTCCAGGTATTCACCAATCTCTCATTTTAGCAAAATCTATAGAAGCCACAGACTTCAGGGCGATTACTCAAATAGTCTATTGAACTAAGTCAGTTCGAGATAAATTTTGAACCTCTAAAAGTTATTAAAACTCAAGTCTTAGCAGACTTATTGATAGAGACTATTTCATATCGCACTAGATCAGAATATGAGCCTTAAGAGGTTCGGATTGACGACTCTTCCTATGAGTCGAGTTACAGGATCGACATTATTTTCCTAATTTTGGATGGTAGATTTACCAAATATTCGGGTCGGTTAGATTTTGAAACCTCAAATAATATTACAAAATATAAAGCTTTTCTCCTTGGGTTATGTATAACAATAGCAACGAGCGCCAAAAAACTAAAGATATTCAGTGACTCTTAGCTAGTTTGCTTGTGAGTTAGTGGAGAGCACCAGGAAAAAGATGAGATCATGATCTAATACCTGACCGAAGTTTAGAAGCTCATCGTGAGGTTGGACTAGGTAGAAGTCTGTTGAGTACCATGAAATAGTAACATCGAGGTTGATGCTTTCGCATGATTAGCCTTGGCATTCTCGAGCTTAAAACCAAGGCAAATATTCATGAAAAATCTGCAATATCTAAGTTACTTGCAGGCGGTCAAAGTAAGGGTAACCAAAGAAGAATCCTAATGAATAGACTTCATTACTTCGTACCTCAAAACTGGCTAACTTCCTGAAGCCCCAAAAGAAACTTAAATATTAAAGAGACTAGCCTTGAGTTTTGTCTTGATAGATAATATTCTACACAAAAGGTTTTTTTGAGATGATTGCTTCAAAATTTGAAGTCAAACAAAGTGAAATATGCCCTTCGGGAGGTACATGAAGAGGTCTATGGGAGTCACGGCGTAGGACAAACCTTAGTCCACAAACTTCTTAGGCAAGACTACTAGTGGTTTAATATGGCCTTTGAGGTGATTGAATTTGTTATCAAGTGTGAGTAATAGTAAAGGCATGCCTAGGTGCACTATGGCCTTGTAATTCAACTCCAACAAATCCAAGCCGTTTGGCCTTCTGATCAATAGGGAATGAATATATTAAGTTTATTTCCCCTAGTTTCAAGGCAAAAGAGATTTTTGATAGTCGTTATCGACTATTTCACTAAATGAGTGAAAGTTGAGCCTTTCGCCACTATCACAGATAATAAGGTCCAAGACTTTCTTTGGCAAAACATAATCTATAGGTTCAGATTATCTTGCACCTTAGTTATTGACAATGGAAGATAGTTTGATAGCTTGAGGTTCAAACACTACTACAATAATCTTCACATCAAGTAAAAGTTTACTTCGGTGGTGCACCCACAGTCTAATAGCTTGGCTGAGATAACAAATTGAACTTTGCTCACATATATGAAGAAGCGTCTAGAATGGGCCTAGGGCAATTGGCTTGAGGAACTACCGCACATCTTGTAGTCCTATTAAATCACCCCTCGGATTCAAACTAGTGCATCACCGTTCTTGCTCACTTATGGGGTTAAAGTAGTAATTTTCATAGAAGTCGGTCTCATCTCCTCATAGCTCAAAGCTTTTGATCCATAGACAAACGATGATAACATCAGGGTCCATAAAGACCTTATCTTAGAGGTTCGGGAAAAAGATCGCACAAGGGTTGTAGCGTACCAACGATGTGTGGCTCAATACTACAACACTCCAATCTATAGTAGAGAACTACAACTAGACAATTGGGTACTATACCAAGCTAAGCTCATCAATCAGGATTCAGGAAAAGTTGTTGCTAAACTTGATTTGTCCTTTCAAGGTTATCTATATCGTGGGATCAAGAACCTTTACACTCGAATGATTAGATGATGAGGCACTCACAAGAATATAGTATGTTGACAACCTTAGAAAGTTTTATGTTTAGAATAAACTGCTCTCGTTTATCTTCTTATAAAAACTAGAGTTGCTATAAGTATGAGTTTGGAGGATGGCTAGAAAGACCTTCATTCACTTGAAACATAAAAACCTAGATCCACCCAAGGTATTAAGACCTCGGTCCACCCAAGTCACAGAAATCTCAGTTCACCTGAAGCACAAAGACCTCGGTTTACTCGAGACACAAAGACTTTAGTCTACCCAAGATGTGAAGATATTGGTTCATTCAAGGTGCAAAAACTTCAGTTCACTGAGGCGAAAAAACCTTGTCCACCCGAAGCACAAAGACCTCAGTCCACTTAAGACATATAGACTTTGGTCTACCCAAGCTGTAAAGTCCTCGTACTACCCGAGACATAATGGCGATCTATCTGAGGCACAAAGGCCTCAGTCTACCTGAGGAACAAAAACCTTGATTTGCTGAGGCAAACAGACCTTAATCTGTCAAGGTGCAAAGACCTTTGTCTACCTGATGCGCAAAAACCTCAGTTTATCTAAGGCACAAAAGACCTCGGTCTGCCTGAGGCATAAAGACTTCAATCTCTCGAGATAAAAAAGATCTTAGTTCATTGAGCCACAAAGACCTCGGTTTGCCCAAGACATAAAAGACTTCAGTCTATCTAAGGTACAAAGACCTCAATCCATCAAGGCATAAAGGTCTTGGTCTGCCGAGATGCAAAGACCTCAGTCTACTTGAGGCATAAAGATCTCGATCTATCCGAGACGTAAAGATCTTGGTCTACCTAAGGTGCAAAGAACCCAATATCCCTGAGGCATAAATATCTCAGTCCGCTAAGGCATAAAGACCTCACTCCCTTTGAGAAATTAAGACCTTAGTCTTCTTAAGACATAAAGACCTTAGTTCTCGAAAGGCATAAAGACCTTAATCCACCAAGTCATAAAGACCTTGATTTGCCGAGGTATAAAGAACTTAGCCCATTAAAGATATAACAATCTCGGACATAAAGACATCAGTTCTCTTAGGACATAAAGTCCTCGATTTGATGAGACATAAAGACCTCAGTTCACCTGAGGTATTACAATTTTAGTCTGCCAAGATATAAAAATCTCGATCTACCGAGGCATAAGGAACTCAGCTCACTCAATGTATAAAAATCTCAATTTGCTGAGACATAAAGACCTTGATCGGTCAAGGCAAAAGAACTTCAATTCACTTGAGATATACAAGGTCTCGGCTTAATATAAGTCACAAAGACCGCAGACAAATGAGATATTGGATCTTAGTTTCAAATAAGGCACGAGTATCGATCGAACCTTGGCACAAGGCCTCAATTAATAAATCCCAAAGCCTCAAAACTTAGTTTATACGTACCATAAGAATTCGAGCTGAGCATAAGACCTCGATCTCAGATTAGATGGAGAATCATTTGCCATATATTTAGCTTACATGAGGGAATGACTGAATTAAGACTTGGTAATTTTTATAGATTGATGGGCGATGAATGTCACTATACTGAGGTAACATTTAGAAGAAGATGAAAATAAAAGTTGAAAACAAGGAGAAAGTTTCCATTGAATGAAAAAACCATTACATCAAAAGCTTCAAGTTTGAGACTACATTAATAAAAATAAAGCATCGAGGAACTCTCCTAGTTCCCTTTCGGTGGGTTAGTTGCATCTACCGACCCATTAATGTCATCAGTGGATCTAAGGGAGTAGTTGGCATTGGAGTTCTTAGCTATTGCCTCAACATCTTTCTCAGGGGACAAGTCAGCATTGATCACCTCGCCGTAATCCCTACAGATCCTTTCCACTCAATCCAAGTCATAGATCTCAATTGATCGAGCATGAGGGTTAAAACCTAATCACACAGCCAGGGCAATCACCATGCCTCGGCACGTTAGATAACTATCCTCAAATGCCTTGGCGTTCAACCTCAAGTTCCTTGGTGTCCTTGATGAGTAGCTCATATTCTTCACTTTGGTAGAAGGTGATGACTGCATTCTCTTGAGCTTTAATGAGCTCGGTGGTGTGGAGATTCTGAAGTTTCTCAGTCTCTCACTGAGCTTCATCTCGCTCTTCCCAATTTTGTTTTAGTAGACTCTTTATCTTCCACCATAACTTTTCTCGCAATCTTGGCAGCTTTAGCATGCAATTGTGCTGTAGCCAAATCAACCTAGAGCACATCTACTTGAGCTCGAGGGTCCCTAAGTTTAGATTTGCTATGCCGAGCAACCTTCTTAGCATTGAGAAAATACCACTCGGCGTGGTGAAAGTACTCGGCCATCTACAAACTGAACCAAAGATTAGAAATGACAACAATTGTGGTTGCAACTATTTAAATATATGAGGTGATACTTATATCACAAGAAGCGTTCACTCTGTTGATGAATAGCTCTATCATAGGCATTTGGATAATTTGGGAGGTTGGGTGAAATGCTCCCCTCAAGTTGCCTTCGTCATTCGCCACGTCCTTCCCATGGAGTCGGGTCCCCTATGGACTCTTTGCAATTTGCCTCGATCTTGGTCGGGGAGATGGCGCAATCGGAGTGTTTGCAACGTCAAGTGGCACCTCAGAGGCAGGCATCATTTCAACTAGTTCTTTGTTGACTTCGATTAGGATGGTCGGGGAGTTTGGACTCTTTCTCTTCTTTTCTTCTTCTTCTCCTTCTCACCCTCTAGAATGGTTGAGCTATTGCCTTTAGCTTGGGGCCTCTTCTTCTGCTCCTTCCTTACTGGAGCTAGGTAGTTCGGATGACCCCTTAGTAGCTCCCCCAACCTCTTGGATTTTCGAGGTGGTAGAGCCGAAGTAGCTCGAGGAGCACTAGCCCATTGTTATAGGGCCTAGTCTTAAACTTGGTCATTCCCCAGCAACCGAGTAGCTGAGAGCACTGAATCTCTCGTCACTTGTCCACCTTGGAGTAGAGCATATTTTTTGCTGCTTGGATACCCGAGAAGAAAGGAGCTAGCAAATCTCAAGAGACACCTCGAGAGGTTTCCTATGCTCAGAAGGCTTACCCTACTTTTCTCGAAAGCTTGAGTCTTCTTGAGAGAAAACTCTCATTGGGTGGTTCTTCCAAAAGTGAATGGATATAAGGTTGGCCCCAAATAGCTTGCAGCCCCTTCTCGACGTAAGATACTATTTGCCATCAGCACTCAAGCTTCGGCCACCCCGAAAGGCGTCACGAAACATTTTGACATTTGGTTCAAAACCCTTCGCGATGACCAAAGCTTGGAATGTGATGATGAATCTCATTGCGTTGGGAACTAGCTTAGCTAGGGCGAGGTCGAAGTTGGACGATACTCCCAAGATAAACTTATCTATCAGATACCAGAGTCCTCCTTCAAATATCTCCCAATATATTGTAAGGACGTGTCCAAATTAGTTCTTGAGGGTGAAGTTGTCTGCTTCAAACCCCATAAGTCAACTTTGATCCCGTTTGGGAAATGGAACAGTTGAACTAAATGTGCAATCTTATTTTTTTAAAGTGTTTGATCAGTTAACTAGACTTGGACAAAAAGAGAGCTAGAACTACATATCGAGAGTAAGGAAAACTGAGTCATTATGTGAAGGAATTGGGGACCAAGGGAAGAGGCTGAGTTATTTGCAAAATTTTGTAACATATGTATTTTTTAGTCTATGAGACAGATCCTTCTATGGGTTATGAAGGTTTGGAATTACACACTAAAAATTATGCAATATTAAGTGCAGGTCATCTTAATGATTGTGTTCAAGTTAATAAGGTCTTAGATACAATTTAGATCTACCAAGACGAGAGCATATGGAAAGGCAATTTGGAGGGATAGTAAATACTGGAAGCACTAGTAGAAGAGGAGCCTGGAGTTGGTCCAGCGCAGGTAGCTGGTGTGGGCCTTCCTTTAGCAAAATTTGATGCATCGGGAGCAGGGATGGCCACCACCACCGTATGAGCTAAGCTAAAGCTTAGGGATGAAGATAAAAAAAATGGAATTGTCACATGTAAACCTATTTTAAAACCACAAACAACCGATTGATGGATGACAAGTGGAGGAGATTTGAGTGATGTAACCACTCCCGCCATTTTAAGTTGAGATAACAAATGTCGAGGAGACATATGTCAAGTATGAGGAAATGCTTGCATCCTTTCAAAATCAAAGTACACATCTTCATGAACATGTGGCCAGATTCCGTGTATCCACTCCAAATAGCCAGCCGCCAACATTGTGATGAAAAAGACACATCGAGAATCCACGACTGAGTAACGGTGGATTGAGGTGCGACATTTAATGAAGACGATTGCGTACCTTCCAAGAGTTTGCCCAAGTGAAAGTAGTTGGCCTTTGCATGTAACCCCAAACTTTGAGATTGAGTGCCTCAGCGTTCGGGTTTAGGAGCACTATTGATATACCAAATTAAGTTAGTCGAGTCAATTGGTCAATGGAAATCGAACCCTGAGGCAGGTTGTAACTAATGCATCCGAGTTAAAACCCTTTCTTTGCACCAAACTTTGAAGGATTCTCAATACCAAGCTGCGGATAGCCCGACCCATCTTCACACTGAGCTGCATGAGCCTCAATATACTCATGTAGGAGTTATTCTAAGTTTTCAAGCTTAGATGTCTCGATAAGATGAGGTTAAAAATCAAATAATAGAAAGATCTAGTTCACATTTATTTTTGGAAATGAATTCCGAAAGATTTGAGATTCAAGACTGACTATCACGAAAAATTCGGCGAAATGGTGATATTGAAAATGATGAGTGTCTAATACAACAAACACTTTATAAATAATATAGCCTCCAAAGAAATAAGAACTAATGTTCAATTTTCTATTTTATATTCAATATTGTGTCTTCGTCTAACTTAAGAGTAACCGTCGCTAGAGAACTCATGATGATTTTCTTCACTATTCTTTTTTGTGCATGTCGAAGAAAGAGTGACTTAACGGTTTAAGTTTTCAAAAAATATCTCAAATTAAAACTATCGGTGAATCGAACTCTATCAACAATATTAATCCAACCATTTTAATTATTTCGATAATTTTGAATCTTCAATAATTTTTAAAAATTTTAAATCTTAAAAATAATTTTTAAAACTGCTTTGTTACGATTTGGGTTTGGATGGAAACCTTGATAAAACGTTGGAAATAATCGAATGGCACATGTCCTACTCAGATTTCTGCATATAGCAAGATCCCACCGCTCTCAGTGTCTTCCGATTGTCGCGCATTGGACACGCATCCCAAGATCTCATTGGCGAACAAGTAGATGGCTCAATCCCAATGGGCTGATATCGGGCCTAATAATCCCGACCTGAGCCCGAATTTTTGACCTAGGCGTTTCGGGTCAATTTCGGGCTTCAGTTCGGAAATAGTATCCGATGCGGTGGAATTCAGGCATGGGGCCCGTTGGAAGGCCCATCCTGCCTGGACCGGGCCTTTCGGCCAATTAACAGCCCTACAAATTAGGTAGGCCCGTCTCTTCAGATCCTTAATCTCGATTGTTGGTTCAAAATCCAACGGCGGATATGCAAGCCTTTGGCCCATGACCCTATTTTGGAAGCCGATCTTTCAGGATGAGTAAAGCTTCTGTTCTCTTTGCCCGCACCGGCGCCGGCGACGGCCCCTGCAGCCCTTCTACTTCGCGAAACCCTGAAATCCAATTAGGGCTTTTCATCCCCGTCCCAAAGTGAGCTCAAACTCCATTTCAGATCCGTTTTCTTGAGATTCCGGCTTTGAATTCATTCCATTTCGCACAAATTGAGCTATTAGTTACTGGTTTCTGGATCTATTTGCTTTTTGCTCGTTGACGAGTTATGCGCTTGAATCTGTTAAACTTTTGTTGATCTTTTGCTTGAGTTAGCTAAACTTTGAGGTTTTGGTGCTGAAACTTACTGCAAAAATTGTTATTTAGGGATGTTGGCTCTGAATGAAGTCGTTGATCAGCTTATGCAAGAGGGAAATGTAGGGGAAGATGTAGAGCCCGGACCTCCGAAACGGCAGAGGAAGTCGAAGTCTAGGGTTTGGAATGATTTCAAGAAGGTCTATGTTGGGAACAAGCTGAAACAAGCGATTTGCAATCATTGCAAGTGTCAGTTTACGGCCGGCGGCTCTGGTGGCACGAGCCACTTAGCGCGGCATCTTAGGAAATGTCAGCGGCGGATTATTATCAATGAGAAGCAGCTTGCGCTGCCGTTTAGTCCTGATTCGGGGAAGGTGAGTAGTGTGAAGGATTGGGTGTTCGATCAGGAGATTAGCAGGAACAAGCTGGCTAGGATGGTAATTCTGCATGAGTTTCCGTTTAGCATTGTGGAGCATGAGGGGTTTAATGATTTCTTGAGGAGCCTTAATCCGATTTTCAAGATGGTAACTCGGGAGACTGTTAGGGAAGATTGTGTGGCGATTTATGAGAAGGAGAAGAAGATCATGAAAGAGAAGTTTGCGTCTTCTTTGCAACGGGTTTCTCTTACCGCTAACTGGTGGACCTCGAAACAAGGGCTGGAGTATCTTTCTCTTATGGTTCACTTCATTGATGATGAGTGGAAGCTACAAAAGCGGGTGCTCATGTTTAAAATGGTAGACTCCCCAAGGAATACGAATGCTATACCTAATCTTATATTGAATGGAGTTAGGGAGTGGAATCTTGAAGGCAAGATATTGAGCATTACATTGGATGATGCTTCCATGAATGATACACTTGTCAATTATCTAAAAGACAACTTTTTAGGGAGAAATACACTACTTCTTGGTGGGAAATTGTTTCATGTGACGTGTGCTGCCCACGTTCTTAACTTCATAGTGCAAGATGGTTTGAAAGAAATCAGGGGAGCCATACACAATATAAGGGAAAGTGTGAAGTATCTCAAAAGTTCACTGTTAAGAAAGAAAAAATTCCTAGATGTAGTCCACGATGTTGGGCTGTCCTATACAAGAGGCCTGTGTTTGGATGTAGCAACTCGGTGGGATTCCACTTACCAAATGCTGGAGAGAGCTATTCCGTTCAAAAAAGCCTTCACTTCTATGGCACTTTTTGATACAAGTTTCAACTTTGCTCCTTCTATTGATGATTGGGAAAGAGCTGAGGTTGTTTGTAAGCTTTTAAGAACATTCTACAATGCGATGCAGGTTGTTTCTGATTTCCATTCCCCCACATCAAATCTATACTTTCATGAGATGTGGAAAGTGAGGACCATCTTGCAACAAGAGACAGCAAATGCAGATTGTTTTATCAGATCTATGGCAAGTGAAATGCAAAAGAAGTTTGATAGATATTGGAAGGTCTCTTATCTTTACTTGGCTGTTCCGGTAGTTTTAGATCCACAGTTTAAAATGAAGTATGTGGAATACCGGTTTTCACAAGCTTTTGGCGATGAAGCTTCTAAGTACGCCGGTGACGTTTATAATGCTATGCTTGTACTCTTTGGTGAGTACCATATGAGATCAAGTTCCAACAGTGTGGCCCGCGAAATACAAACTACTGTGCCTAAAGAGCATGTTGGAACATCAGGAGATAGCGATCCACTTTCAGATTGGGTTCAGCATATCAGTCATCAGAATAGCATTGCTAGAGAGGTTGGTGGAACCTCGAGAGAAGACATCGATGCGTTATCAGATTGGGATCAGCATGTCAGCCAGCAGACAAGTTATCAGATCGTGACAGAACTCGACAGATACTTAGAAGATGGTATTTTTCCACGAAAGAATGATTTTGACATCTTGAATTGGTGGATGATGAACAAAACCAAATATCCCATTCTCGGACGAATAGCTCGAGATTTGTTGGCAACTCCAGCATCTATTATTGCTTCAGAATCTGTGTTTAGCACAGCAGGAAGAGTTCTTAATGATTTTAGAAGCTCTCTTAGCTGTGATGCTGTTGAAGCTCTTATTTGTGCACAAGATTGGTTAAGAGCAGGAAGTAAGTGACCACAGCCAAGTATTCACTCTGCAAATGTTGTGCTTAGAAAATTTACTGATCAATGCAATATTTCTGTTGATAGGAACCGTGGGCATGGGGACAGTTCATGATCTTGAAGATGAGCTTTCAAATCTTGAAATATGATGCTGCTTCTATGGTAACTTATGCTTATTTTCATCATCATCAATCTCAACACACATTATGCCTCATTTTGCTTCCTAACTTGTTTTTATTCTCCAATATCAGTAAACAATCGAAGAAAACACATTGGAATTGGATGCGCAGATACAGCATTTTAGTAATCATCCCCGGAATTTATGAGGGATTCAGCTTTAGTTTCCTTGTAGATTTTGTCTGTAGCATTGGTAGTAATTGTACCTTTGTTTTCACAGAAAGTCATATATGTTGTTCATCTTTGTATTGAAGAACACAGCGATGTATTTCATCCTTGAGATGTATGTTGATCATAGATGCAGTTATACTTGGCAAACAATTGTTGTTTTGAATGTAGTATATGCTAAAGTTGTGCATATTATCAACCTGTGATGTGCCTGTTTGCAAACAGTTTATGCCTTCCAGAGATGATGTCTTGTTTGCAGAAGTTGCAGTCTTAGACTGGGCAATGCATTGTGTTATAATCTATCATGATGGGTTACAAATTAAAATGATTTGGATTTCAATACCTAGTTTTATCATGATTGATGGAATTTTGATACATTATATTGAATTGTAATGCATTTTAACAATGAAATTCACAAGCACAAAGAGAAGGTAAAAGATTAGGCTTGCAATCTTCTTTGGCTTGCTGGTGAAAATGGGATTTATAAAAAAAATAATTTTTTTTATTAATTTGGGGATAGTTGGATTTTTTTTGAATTGTTGTTTATGACAAATCAAAATGCATTGCCAGTGCAGATAACTCAATAAGTCAATAAATTTTTTGTTCATCCTGATTCGGAAATTCTTTAAAATTTTTTCACAAATTTTGCAGAATTTTGCTCCCTTGGCCGCATGATATACAAATTTGTAAATAACACGAATCCGAACCGAATTTCTACGAAACTCTCGCTGATTTCTTTGTTTATTTTAGTAGGGTGAATTGTATATAATTCTTTAAAATTTTAATGAATTATATATTTTTTCTTCAAACATAAAGGATTATATATTTCTTCTTACATTATTAAATATACTATAAAAATTGTATATTTACCAAGGTTTTCGGTTTCGGTTTCGGTTTCGGTTTCGGGACCGGCCGAAACCGATACGTTTCGGCCGTTTCGGTTTCAGTTTCGGCCGTTTCGGTTTCGGCCGAAAGAATTTTTTAAATTATTAATTGGGCGTTGACCAGAGTTTGACTATACTTTGACTGTACTTTGACTTCAAATTAAAAATACGATAAAATATTAGAAAAAATTTGAAAAAATTTGGAAAATTATGAATGAATTTATATTTAATTTTACAATAATTTTAAATAATATTTAAGCTAATTAAAATTAATTTTGATAGTTAGTCACTGATATTGTCTAGTTTTAATATATATTAGTGTATTAAAAAAACATACAAGAAATAATATGAATATGATTAAAATTTAAAAATTAACATAAGCAAATTTAACTTTTCATTAAAATGTATTTCACACATACATAATTTATAAAGTCTAAGATAATACAACTAATCATCATAGTCATCGTCGATTGAGTTTGGAACATCTGAGTGTGGAATTACAAATTCAGTACCTGGATAATCCGGACGAGCATTTGTAGGTATACGAGCCAGAACAACTAGCTCAGCGCGATCTCGTGGCAATGGTTCTGGAGTATAACCATACATCGAAGGTCCAAAATGAAAATGATAACCATATTGATTGACAATACATAGTAAAAGTGGTCCAATAACCCATGAAAAATAAATATCACACTGTGCGAAGTGCTCAGGGGAAATTGCGGCAAGACGCTGATTGATAGCATGAAGTGAACCTTGTTGAGAGGGCAGATAAATTTGATTATTGACTCTTCCACGGTTTAAACGTGATTAATTAAACGTGATTAACTTAATTAAACGTGATTAATTAAATAAAACTAACCAGTTAAACCCTAAACCGAATTGCGCTCGCGGGGGCAACGATCATCGCCGGCCGACCTGCGCTCGTGGGGGGAGCTGCGCTCAGCGGCCGAGCTGCCCTCGCCGGCGGAGCTGCCGGAGATGCCGGGCTGTTGAGCTCGCCGGAGATGCCAGAGATGCCGCGCGGGGATGCCGGAGATGCGGGAGATGCCGGTTTCGAGCCCTGACCTCGCCGTGGGCGCTGTGGGCGAGCTGCGGTCGGCCCAAGTGCGCTGAGGATGCCGCCGGCGTGCTGAGCTCGCCCCACGCGCGCTGCGCTCGCCATGCACGCGCCCTGCGCTCGTCGCCGACGGCCTTCGCTCCCTGCGTCCGGCCCGCGAGGCCTGCGGCTGCCCCGACCGCCCTGTGCCCGCCCCGTGCGTGCTGAGCTCGCCGCCGACGCACTCAGCTCGCCCCGCACACGCTGAGCTCGCCCCGCGCACGCTGCGGTCTCCCCGCGCGCGCTGCGCTCGCCATGCACGCGCCGAGCTCGCCATGCACGCGCCCTGCGCTCGCCGCGACGGCCTGCGCTCCCTGCAGCGGCTCCCGCTCGCCTGCGGCTGCCCCGACCGCCCTGTGCCCTCCCCGCGCGGCCTGCCGGCGCCCGAGCACGCCGCCCTCGCCCGTAGTCACCCGCAGTGCCCGCCCTCGCCCGCCCTCGCCCGCAGTCGCCCGCAGCCGCCCTCGCCCGCCCTCGCCCGCAGTCGCCTGCAGCCGCCCCGAGCTCGCCGCCCTCGCCCGTAGCCGCCCTCGCCCTCGCCCGCGCGCCCGCTCGCGCCTGCGGCCGCCACGCTGTCTGCTGCGACGACGAAACCCGCGCCGAAACGATATCCGAAACGATAAATATCGTTTCGGCGCGGGTTCGGCCGAAACCGAAACGTTTCGGCCGAAACGCCGAACCATGATATTTACTATGTTTGTGATGAAATGAAAAAATAAAAATATCTCTTAGCTCATTAGAGTGGTTAGAGTTTTTTACAAAAATATAATTTTTTGTGAAATTATTTATAATTAAGATGATTTTATAAGGAGTTGTTTATAATTTTATTTTTTAAAATATGTGCTCCAAAATTAATTTAGATTAGTCATAGATTTGATCCAGATTAATTCTCAAATCCACAACAATTTTTTTGGGTATATATTTATTAAGTTGTAAATTTAGGGCCAATCTAGATCAAATTTATGACTGATCTAAACCATATTTTGGACCTATAAATTTTTAAAAAATAAAGTTACAAAAAATTTCTCATAAATTTATCGTAATTATAAATAATTTTATAAAAACATGTTTTGTAAAAAATCTTATCCTCTTTAACAAGTAAGGCAAAGGATATTTTTACCTTTTCATTTTATTTCAAATGATATCAAATAAAATATTTTTTAAAAATTCTTAATTTCAACTATAAATATCAACAAAGAAATTTTTGTAATATATTTAATAACTTTAAAAAAAATCTGTAATTTATTAAAATTTTAAGGTCATATGTGATTGATCCTTTGAATTATTAACAATTATAAGAAAGCCCAGTTTTTGCATGGCGAGTTGCAGGAGCCAGGAGGAAGACATAAACGGGTTGGGCCGAAACCGAGCTGACTCAGATGCCCAATCATCTGGGCCAGGCCAGCTCGGGCCTAAAGCCCGTTCTATTCATCTACTTTCCCAAATGGACCGAAAGCAGGCCCATTCCATCTCCCGTCCCGCTGGGTCGGGCCTCGTGGGCCCATCAATTCCACTCCATCTTCCTCGCTCCCAAGACTCTCTCTCCAAAGATGGTGCTCGGATCCCCCTCTCGATCTCCGCCGTGCTGAACAAAGCTCTAGTCCAATCATTCCAAGGTATGCCCATACCCTTGATCTCATCTTCATCCGATCCATTGCTTGTATCGATTCAATTCCATGATTCTCTGGGAATTGAGCTATTTTTTTGGTGTTTTGGGTTGTCGTTTGAGTTGATTTGTTTGATTTTTGAGGAATTGCAGTAGAGGTGTTTGTAGTTATGCCTGCGTGGTTATAAAAATGCTGGCTTTGAGTGAGGTGGTTGCGCAGCTAATGGAGGAAGGGAATGGGCAGGAAGATGGGGAATCCAAGCCTGTGAAGGGGCAGAGAAAGAAGCAGTCTAGGGTTTGGAATGATTTAAGGAGATTTATGTGGGGAACCAGTTGAAAGCAGCGATTTGCAATCGCTGCAATGCGCAGCTCACTGCGGGGTATCAGGGGACGAGTCACTTGGCGCGCCATCTCCGGCGATGTCCTCGGCGATGTTCCCTGCCACCCGTTCGCGTTCGGGCAAAGGCAGGGGCGTGAAGTCGTGGGCGTTTGATCAGGGCATTAGCCAGAACAAGTTGGCTAGAATGATAATCTTGCATGAGTATCCGTTTAGTATTGTGGAGCATGAGGGGTTTAACGACCACTCATTGAGCCTTAACGCTATCTTCAGGCCAGTGTCTCGGAACACTGTTAAGAAATATTGTATGGCAGTTTTCGAGAAGGAGAAGAAGAACACGATAGAGAGTTTTGCGGCTTTGACTCAACACAACGGGTGTCTCTTACCGCAAAGGTGTGGAGCTCCAAGCAAGGTTTGGAGTATTTATCTCTTACAGCGCACTTCATTGATGATGAATGGAAGATGCAGAAGCGGATGCTCATGTTTTGTATCATAGAATCTCCTCGGATCACCATTGCCATGGCAAATTCTATTTTGAAAGGTGTTAGAGATTGGCATCTCGATAATAGGGTTTCCAGCATTACATTGGATGATACCTCAGTGAATGATACGCTAGTCGATTAGCTAAAGGAGAACTTTTTGGTAAGGAACACACTTCTTCTCGGTGGGAAATTGTTTCATGTGAGATGTGCTGTCCGTGTTCTCAACTCCATAGTGCTTGATGGTTTGAAGGAAATCCATGCAGTTATTGATAATATTAGGGAGTGTCAAGTATCTCAAGAGTTTGCCATCAAGAAAGCAAAGGTTTCTAGAAGTTGTCCACGAGGATGGGCTAGTGTACACAGCAGACCTTTGTTTGGATGTGGCCACTTGTTGGAGTTCCACTTATCAAATGGTGGACAGAGCTCTTCCCTCCAAAAAAGCCTTCACTTCATTGGCACTTATTGACACGAGCTACAAGTTTGCGCCTCCCATTGATGATTGGGAAAGAGCTGAATAGTTTGTAAGCTTTTACAAACATTCTACAATGCAATAGTCTCTAATGCTATGCTTGCACTTTTTGTTGAGTACCATTTGAGATCAGGCTCTCATGGAGCACTCACAGATGTACAATTTAATATGCCTAGAGAGCATATGGGTGCCTCAGGAGAGATTGATCCACTTTCAGATTGGGTTCAGCACATCAGCCAGTAAAATATCATGCCCAGGGTTGTTGTTGGAAGCTCGAGAGATGACATGGATGCGTTGTCAGATTGGGACCAACATGTTAGCCAGCAAGCCACATTTCAGATTGTGACAGAGCTCGATAGGTACTTGCAGAGATTGCTTGAGACGTGTTGGCAACTCCAACATCGGCAATTGCTTCTGACTTGGTGTTCAGCACATCAGGAAGCTTTCTGAACGACTTCAGAAGTTCTTTGAGTGCTGATACCATAGAGGCCCTTATGTGTGCCCAAGATTGGATGAGGGCAGGAAGTTATCATAGCTAAACCACTTGCACACAAGTTTTTGAAGATTAAGACACCGGATGCATTGCTGATGCTGATTTCTATGTTTCTGCAGGACACACTGGCATGAGAACAGTTTGACATTGAAGATGACCTTCCAAATTTGGAAATTGATCCATCTTTTACAGTAAGCATTTGCTTGTTTTTGTTAAAATTATGCTCATGAAATTGTGGTTTACAAACTTGTTTGATATCTTCTTTTATTTCAGCATGCGATCCTTCGGCAAGGAATTGGAGTTGAATGAGCAGATGCATAGAAGTAATACAAATTTAATATTTTCTAACTTGTTGTAGTTGGGGAATGAATGACAGGGCCCCTGTACTTCACAATATGTAGGATTCATATAGATTGTCTTGCACTCTGGGTTGAAGATTAGTTCCGGTGCCAACCAAACACGGCCTTAGTATCTGATGATGTCTTGTCTCGGATGCCTAGTGAAGCTTATATAAATAAATAACCATCCTTGTTGGGGCTTTATTTGTTTGAGGTTCCATAATGTCTTCGTCTTCAGGACAGTAATTTCGTTACACAGTGAAAGTAGCTTTCAGGGGTTATCTGTAACTTTTGAAATATCAGGGTACCTTTGTATTATTTTGATACAACTGCTATCATTCAATCTGCAGCCTATTTTTTATGGGCTCTCTCAAAATTTTCTCATTTTATTTATTTATTTTTTCTTTTAGAACTTAAATAATTGAATTACCAAAAATATTTTGATCCAGAAAATTGGGAAAAGAAAATGACAGTGCGAATGGAATATGGCGCCCAGATGTAACACAGGCTGCGTGGCGTTTGATAAGCTGCCCGTGAAACGATGGGCGCCGTTCGGTCTCCCAGGCGTGTAACTGTGCTCAGCCATCCGATCAGAGATCTACGGCTGCCACCTGACTTACACCCGGTTAACAAAATCCGACGGCAAAGAACTTCAAACGCGAACGACCAAACGATATAGATGCAACGATCAAAATTAAGGATATGGATGATGATGTACCCGATCTTGACAAGAGCGGGATCCGTAGAAATGAAAGGGATCCGCTCGGTCAGTGATCGACGGTCGATGTCGCTGGCCTCAGGAGGCGTTCGGCAATCAGCAGTTATCCGGCGCCGCTTTGCCAGCTTCTTCTTCTTCTTCGAGAATCAATCGGATGGGACGAAGAAGAAAGATCCGGGAGAAACGAGAAAACCTAATCGAAGAAAGAACCACGCGGATCCAGGCTTGGGGTTTACCAACACTTTTCGAGATTCAAAAGGAAAACCATATCGATCATCAATAATTGTTTGATGGGAAAACCAAATCCGTGGCAGAAAAAATAAAGCGTGTAGAGAAAGAAATCAAATCCGAGAGAGAGAGAGAGAGAGAGAGCGAGAGAGAGAGAGAGAGCGAGAGAGAGAGAGAGAGCCGCAGCCGAGACGCAGAGAACGGGGAAGAGGTGCTTATGTAGGCGGCAGGTTTGTTAGGGTTTTGACGGACTGGGCCCAAACCCATTTACTAGAAGTAGGACCGGAAGATGTTACTTAAACATTTTTCCAGCAAACCACCTTATTTAACATTTTATTATGAAAAATAATATTTCTGATATTTACAAAACAACCAACGTACCTGGCCGCATTATTAATTTATTTTTACCTTTAATATAATTTTGGCCTTTTCCATCAAACAAATTTGAACCAACTCTAACAAATCTTTGCTTATAAACAACAAATTTATATTCCTTTTTTTTTTCCCAATGTTCAGTTTCTAGAATGAGACATGACATTTTTATGCCAAAAAAATGAAAAACAAAGCCATCTCACATGAAAATCAAATAAAAAAAGAAAAGAAACTAAGCATCAGCACCATGATTGTGTAAGAAATTTTGCAACATGAATACCGGGGGACCAAATTTGTAACAAATTTGTAACAGTTTTACACCGCTTAAACTGACAGCTAACACAAAACCTGAATTAGGAGAGGGCTCAAATTTATATACCTCCGCCCCACGGAAGCTGTATCCATGTCTTCAATTGCTATCACAACACTTGGAAGAAGAAGAAAATGAATCACAATAACAACCCTAAGACAGTAACTGATACAACCACCAAATCATAAAATTTCCCCACCTTGCGTGTAGATCATAATACAAAGGGATGAAAACCAATCGATAATTCATGAACCTCATTGTTACTGTTGAAATATTCGCACCAATGATATTGGAGTACAGCAATCAGACGCCAGAAACCATAGGCTGAACTACCCCTTTCCTAATCCAGCCAAGTATCTTTTCTCAGCATTTGCAAGGCGAGACTGGAACTGAGACCATTCAAATTTGCATCTCTCTCTCACCTGTTAATGCCAGACATAATCAAAGTCTCAGATAATCAAAGCTAATTCCCTTCAACATTAATCACAAAGGAATATCCAATGCCAGCAATACACGGGTTACTATTAGAAACACACGAAAAAAAAAAGGAAACTACTTGCAAAATCCCTGTGGTATAGCACAAAACTCACAAGTTCCGTAATACGTACTTTAAGGTTGAGATAATCACTGGATGCATCAACTTTGAGCATATTAAAAGAGGGCAATATAAACCTCTAAATACTGCAAATAATGTTGCAAGAACAAACCTTGTTACTTGCTAGTACTATCTTCTTTTTATGTTTTGTAAGCAAAATAACTTTAGTGCATCACATGTAAACATGAGAAGCAAAAAATAAGGGGTCGCAAGGCTTGACAATTTCTTCAGACAGAAGTTCAGCTGGCAAAGATTAGAATGGAGTTTTGGATTCCTTGAATTCCTCACAATGGGATATGTTTCTTTTAGGAACACCAAGTAACTCTGGAAGCGCAACAATTGCCTGGAAAAAATTAACATGTTGCAAAACAACATGAACACTGCAAAGATATTATGCCTCGTTCACAAAGAATTGTGTTAGATTCTGTAACAAACTTCTCACAAATATAGTTGTTATAGATGCAAAAGAAAAAGATGAGTTAGCCCCAGATTTTCTGCTGGAGGATTCAGAATCATTAATTTTGAACCTGTCCACATTGATATGCAACCATGTGGTAAAAATTCCAGAATGTAACAAGCCTTAGCCTTGTATACAAGGGAAAAAGCCAATCCATTCATCTTAAGGTCCATTTGTTTGGGTGAATTTGAAACCCTGGATTTGAAATCCCTCAAACTTGTTTTAGTTTATGCTGGTGGCTTCCTGTAATGCATTCTAATAGTGCACTCAATTTTAAGATGAAAGGCCTAGCCTTTGATAATGCTAAAAAAAAAAGACCAAGTGATGTGGATTTTTTTCAATAGAAGAATTTTAATGAAATTCACAGTGAAGCTTCTGAACTTACCCCTTGCCATGGTGCTTTGCCGTCATCTTGTTCTCCCTGCAAAAGAAGGCAACTTTAATCAGGCAGCCTAGAATGTTATAGTGGCAACAGGAAAGGATTAAGGATTACAATCAATATTCAACAAGGATATAACAATCATTAGATGAAAAGGGAACAAAAAGGGCATATGTGATTTTTCTGGAATAGTGACTGACTTGGTTTCCAAGAGAAGGAATAACTTGATGAATGATCCATTGTGAGTCAACAACTCCAATCTTCTTGTGAGCAGGCTGCAAGACATACAACTAATCAGACTATGAAACTGCACTGTGGTGTTCAGTGGTGTTCAAAACCAGAAACAGGTGACAACATCCTTGAGTGCAAAACTAATACAGCTTTTTCCTTTTCAAATTTCAGCAATGATGGTCCAGCTACGCAACAACACAATCTTACCTCCACACATCTTCTCAAAGCAAAATCAAGTCCCCATCCATGCACTAAATCATTCTGTGAGAAAAAGGAAAATCAATTGGCATTGTTGGGTCAAACAGGACATATCTATATTTAGGTTGGTTGTAAGGTCCAAGCAGATGGACATACCTGAATCATATGCCACACACAACGCCAAGCATTCCGTGAAAAGACAGGAGCCATAATTTCCACAAAGCTAAGAGAAAATATTGAGTTAGAGTTGCACCAAGGAACTACAGTTCATAACAGTTCTGCAAGTTCTAGAATTTCTCACTGGTCACAGACATCTATTTTTTAATGTCACACCAAAAGCAACTCAATAACACTCATTTTTAGCCCTTCATAAATCCCAAATGCATCTCCTATCTCCTGAGATTTATCAAAAGTACCTCAGTTCATTTAAATTAATATTTCAAATCAGCCACGAAGTAGCATCAGTCCATAAGAAGCCAGACTTCATTTAGCTCCTATATTGCTTGGGTTTTTTTAGAAATTTCATGGGAATCTTGAATTCTGATGATCACATCCATCTCCTTGTAACTAAAACGATATCTGAAACATTTTTATAATTTTTGCAATTTTATTGTTTGGAATCAACCTTACATCTTTAAAAACAACCTCGTAAGATCTTTTTTTCTTTAAATAAATCTCACAAATTATAAACAAATTTTAAGATAAACCATAATTTTTTGAAATTAATATCATAGTCAATATGATAAAACCTTAAATCAGATCTAGAAATGCAGAGACCATACAACACCCATATATCAATTGAGAAAAGGCTGACTGATGAAGTGAGGAACAATAAGCTTACGCCGCACATGGTGGCAAATGTGGATCAGGACACCAGCCTGGTTTCTCTTCAGTTTCCCTGAACAGAATAAGTTGTTCATGGAATGACTTAACAAGACTTGAAGTCAACAACTTGTGAGAGAGGTACAAAGACATTAGCACAGCTAATGAAAGAAACATTTCAAATGAGAAATAGCATATAATGACGTTACTTGTGAACTTCTCTGTCACCTCTCCTTTTGGTCATCTCCCATGTCAATCCTTTATCTGGCTCAAGACCTGGTTGTGAAATCTCCAAGCCATGTTTCTTTACTAGTTCCATATACCTGACATAAAACAAATACATCTCCAAAATGTGAATGTGCTGCTGCCTTGGAAAGGTCAGGAATTAAAAAGCAAGCATCATACTTGTCAGCATTGAAGTGTTCCACTCCAAGATCTTCATCCCATATAAATACATAATCATACGCCGCTACAACATCTGGATGCAAAAAACGTTTTGCATACCACCTAAGAGATAATGAAAACATAGTACGTTAACACAAGCTGAGACAAACATTAAATCATTATATAAATTCTGGTCAAAGACAAGATGAAACAAATATTCTCAATTGGTTACCATTTGGTTTGCCTCTTCACACTAACATGAATGGCACGTTTTGACCACTCAAATTTATCCCATTCACTTGTCCGACCATCATAGTGGAAGAGCAAGATTGTGAAATCATCGGAAAACTACCAAAAGAGGATTGAAACCATCAGGACTTTTAGTAACAGGAAGAAGGAAGGCTAATCAACATGGTATGTCCTAGTTACCTTCCTAATTGCCCTGTCAATATTTCTCCATTGATCAAATCCAACAGTAAATGTTACAAGGTACTTGGGCCGAGTAGGAAGGTCCTAGAGGAATAGATGGAAAGACATTTCTTCAGTACATAAAATTTCATGATGTCTTTCTTAACCATATAACTACTCATTCCTACCTTCAAAGAAATATCAGACCCAGACTGTCCCAAACACAAAGCCCAACATGTACAAGCATGTAACCAAATCCAAGCAACTAAAATTTCATCTATGAAAATACCCACTATTGCCACCCAAGAATGGCATCCGTGGAAAACAGAAGTTCAGACATGGGAGCAAAACAGATTATCAATCAAGTACATATGTCAGTATACTGGAGGACTCAGTGCACATGCAACGGCATACAAGAACTTGAAAGCCAAATAAGTTCAGATGGTAAAAGGGACACCTCATCAGGATCCCCCCATAATCTGCGCAAATAGAGGTCTGTCTCGGGCACCACAATTCCAGGAGGTAAAAGCTCAGCTCCACGAGGATTTGTTGCCACATATATCTAGGCATAGAAACAAAGGCAAACAAGTCATACCACTTGGTTGTAACCAAAATCACAAGCCAAACATGCAGATTATGAACCTAAGAAGCAGGAAGATATAGTTTTCCTAAAAAGGCCAATAGTTTCAATAACACGGATGGTTTCCATAACCAGCCAAATTTCTCTAGAAAGCTCTTAATGAATGAACTGTGTGAATCATTTAGAACCCATTGATTGCTGATAACCTTGACCAAAAAAAAGTTACACATAGCACAAAAAACAAATACCACTAGTTTTGTTGGACCCATCTTAGACATTTGTTGTTGTAACAAAAGAGAAATATTCTACTACTTTTTAATCGTCCAAGAAACTTCTAATCTGTAGATCTATCAGGTAGGAAGTCCTCATAGTCATATATTCCCAGCCTGTTTTAGCCAAATTTAAGATACTACTTCCAATTACAGGCCTTTGCCCATAAAATCTAGTTAATCATGTGTTTGGAAGAAGGCAATAGTGCATGATCTAGCAAGTCATACAATATCTGAGATGCTTTTCACTGGTGATGATGGCAAAATATAACACCAAGGAATAGAATGCTGACTCTTCGTTTGCATTGCTGGGAAATTGCAAATTACGTTCATGGCTTGTAAGGGTGAGGGATGCATTGGAAGCATGGGGAGCAAGAAATGAATGTCTATATGGAACAAGGGAACTTGAACAAACAACTCTAAAGAAGCATAGTCAAAAGGAGGAGAGGGTTTAGGAAATAGGGTGGACAGGATGGACAGAATCAGCATGTCCATCTGCATAGGAGATTCAGCATGTTATTTTGTATTGCTTGAATGAAAATGGAGAAAAAGGCCTTTTTACTGAATCTCGGCTTTCCTGTTTTCCTTGCACTGAAATCTAAAAACTCCTTTAACTGAAACATAAGCTCACAACACTACAAGAACTAGGGGTGTAAAACGAGTCGAGCTTGCAGCGAGTTGACCTCGGCTCAACCTCAACCCAAGCTCAGCTTGATTCAGCTTGCGAGCTCAAACGAGCCGTGCTCGAACACGAAATTGGTTTTTGAAATTTTAATTTTTAATAACATTTTCCATTAATTAACATCAAAATAATTCTTAAAAAAGAACTTACCATTAATATAATTAATAAACATCCAAATTTCATGATGCAGAAATATTTCAACATACTGGTGTGGAATTCCTCTCTCATGGTGAGTGGAATTTCATCCTAAACTTTTACCGCTAAAAGTTCAGAGTGGGCTTCTCCTGGGCCTAAGGCAGACTTATACTCTACAATTCCAAATTGGGGATTTGGGGACTTGATTTGGGAAAGAAGAACCCTAAGATTAGAATCACTAGATAGATATTATATATTTATATATATTATATATATAAATAAAATAAATATAAATTTGAGCTGAGCTCTCGAGCTGGAACCGAGCCTCAGCTCAATTTCTAAACAAGTAAGCCAAGCTCAAGCTAAGCTCCAGCAGCTCGCGAGCCTCGAGCTAAATTGACACCCCTACCAAGAACCTATAGTTTATGTCAATAGAAATCAAAGTGGTTGGGTGTCAAATATAAATGCAAACCAGGTAACATTATTTGAACTCAATTCTTACTGTAAGATAACATTGATGTATCATAGTCTCTTCTGTTAACAATAGTAGCATATAGAAGACCTTCTAGCTGTAAAAGTGCTCAAAACAGTAAAAGAATAATGGAGATATTTGACAAAAGAAAACAAATGACAATTTGATTAACTGTTTTGAGAAACAAAAGAATAAGAACAGCATAAAATTAAAGATCAAAGCAGTGGGTGAAAACCACCTTAACTCGTATCAGCAAATGAACCTTGAGACAACTACCTTTGAAGAATCACCTGATCCATGACCATCAGACATGCTATTCATGTCTAGATTAGAGTCAGAAGTTGCAGCAGGGTTAATCCCAACAGGTCTACTGTCATCAGTGAAGGTCAAGTCCATCATCGAAGCAAGGTTGGAAACTAGACCAAGCTGATCATTTCAAAATTTTGAATCAGATTTGAAACAAAAGCAAAGAGCATGATTTTCGAAGGAATAATGGATCCACATAAACATAGTTACCTTGGAGATGGAGAGAAATGGGAATGATAGTCCAACAAAGAATCCAAACACGACACCAAGAATAGTGATAACAACAAGTCTAGCACTTTCACGTGATTTTTTCATGGATGAACTGAACAAAAGTTACAACTCGGACATAGTATCATAAAAATTAATTTGCTTCAGAAACAACAAAACTAAACCCACTAATACAATAACACTAATTTGGACAGAATACAACTACAAACCTGCGTGGAAAGCTCCTCATCAAATTAAACCTTAATTGAAGGCATACAGATATGACCAGCTAGGTAGACAAATGTTGCTTGTCAGTCTCTGGCATTACTTGATTACATGCACTAACACCCATCAAGATATAGTATAATGGTCCTAAACCAGAGGGGGAATAACAGGCAGTGAGTGTCCAGGCACTGAAAAAGAAACCATTATTGTCTTTGAATGCTTCTAGCAATATGTGAAACAATGAATAAAATAAAGATATAATTTTTAGACAATTGCTAATAATATATAGCAGTGGTATTTCAAGCATTAAAAATAACTGTTTCAACTAAAATATCATATGCAATACTTTCATAGCTTTGCTACAAGTCTGCGCAATTTAAGAAGCATATGTCAAAATAGCAAATGCTCAACAATCACAACTAATGCTTAAAGTAGCACCTAATCATATGATTCATATCACAGGATCAAAATAATGTTAATCATATCCAGGAGTTTTTGACATTAGAGCGATAAACAAAACAAAATCTTTCACCATCTCATCCCAGATAACTAATACAAATAAATAAGCATAAGACTGACCAAACTGGACAACTATAGGAGGATGCCAATATATAAACAGATACTCCAAAACAAACATCCAAATTCAAACTTCAACATAATCATCTCCATAAGGAAACTCCCACCTCATTAAAGATCCATCACACACTTGCCAAACCATCATTCAGCTTGAAGTGCACATAATGATAAAGTTCGCCAAGCAAGTTTAACATCACATAGACAATTCAAGTTCAGCTCCAAATGCAGTCAACGCATGGAAGATAGTACCATCGTGCTCTCACAACAATGGACCGCCTCATCGTTTCAGGTCTCAAAACGATAACATTCAACCTTAAAAACTAGTACCCAAAAAATCCCGTACATTAAATACGTAACTCCACCACCAATGTCTACTATACGGAAACAGGCATTTTTCCAAGCAATTTCAAAAATCAAAATGCATGCTTTCTCGATCTCGGGTTAGCAAAACAAAATTTCTTCACGGTAAGGTTTTCGTGGTAGTTTCTTGCTCAGTAGGATTTGAATTTTCCATCATTTCCATCACAACGATCTACACAAATTCTCCGCAGATCATTTACACGGAAAAAATCACAAAAAAGTGGAGCCGTCCCGCAAATCGCTAAAACATGCAAGAAATTTCTCCAAGAAAAAACAATTACGAATAGCAATGTTACCCGGAGGAACAGACGACGAATCGACCGAAAAAATGGGCTGAAAATGCCTCGATTCCTGTGATTCCGATGAAAATTTTGGGAAACTAGGGGTAGAAATCGCACCGTTCGGGGCTTCGATCGAAGAGATCGGGCGCACCTTTCAGAACGAAGAGGAAAGTAGGGGCGCCACGGATAGCTCGATCCCTAGAATGCTGGAGATGCGTGTCCTTAAATCCAACGGCCCAAAGAGCTACGAGAGCAGAGAATTCCGATAACTGCCCTCGACATTGTCTCCGGACCTGCACACGGAGACGCGTGCTTTGACGGATGCGGTCGGGGTCGTTGTCGCGTGTTCCACGACGGCTTGACTGTCCAGGGCGGTTGGTGCCAGCTTTGCGGACACGTGGCAACATTTCCGCTATACTCCTCAGTATATTTTGATACGTACCCTGTAAAATCCACAAAATATGCGGTCGCCATTGAATTGATATTTGCCTGATGACCCTACAAAATACTAAATTATGTATTACGTCTGCAAAATCAACATTTGCAAGTATACCTCTACGGATCTTATTTGGCATATGTAGATTTGCACATGTAACCCCTACTTATTAATATTTTCATACCCCATCCTTGCTATATAAATGTGTTATTTGCTTATGGATAATTAACCATATTTCTTACATTATATTTTATGATTATATTAACTGATAGAAAAGTTTTAATATAATTAAATCAATAATTATTAATTTAATATTATTTTAAATAAATTATTGGGATATAATTTATTTTTAAATTAGGAATAATGATTCATCATAAACTTTTTTATATAAAATTTATAGTTTTAAATTTTGACCAAAACCAAAACATTTCAGCCAAAATATTTTGATTTTAAACCACTCTGAAATATTTCAATCTAAAATTTAATTGTAGACTTTAAAATACATTATTTAATTTTATATCACAAATTACTATTTAGTTAAAATCTTAATTGCAGGTCATATTGACACGAGTTTAAACCTGGCCTGCTACATTTTTATTCAAAATTTTAAATAATTTTCTACCTAAAAATATTCTTTTAAAATAATATATGCACAGAGAAACCACCAGCTAACTAAAGTTTGCTGACAATTTGTAAGTGAGAACCATCAAAAATTTCAAAAATCATTCGGCAAACTAATGTTGCTGCCAATCTGCTCTGAAATCTAGACAATTCTCTTAACCATCCCCTTGAAAATTCTATGGATGAATCCCCTTGAAAACCATCCTACAAA
This sequence comes from Trichopus zeylanicus subsp. travancoricus, assembly GCA_005019695.1. Lineage (NCBI taxonomy): Eukaryota > Viridiplantae > Streptophyta > Magnoliopsida > Dioscoreales > Dioscoreaceae > Trichopus > Trichopus zeylanicus. The sequence continues at coordinate 72,071 of RXID01014490.1, forward strand.
CTTGTGTTAGAAACTAGAAAATTCTCCCATATTTAACTTCACATCCTCTTGAACCATCCTCTGAAGAGAACCAGATTCAATATCCCCACCCTGCAAAAAATTCAAAGGATGTGCTTCAATGGAGCATTCTAAAAGAATGGCTTTCAAATGGACGTAACAACCAATACAAGTCAAAACCTTCATTTTCACAAGGATTGTTTGATGAGCATGGTGTAAACAAAAACTCAAAAAGAAAAACAACCAAAGTTGTTTTCTCAAAAGAAAATCCATCTGAGACAAAAGGCTTGATAGAAGAAAAAAAAAAGATAAAACCTAACAAAAACCTTTTCAATGAGATGCAGTAAAATAAGTAAAAATATTGTCCAAGGTAATTCAGACAAATATCTCTTCGCAAAATTATGATCATAAAATCTCTCTATTCTAAAGCAACATCTAGTAAGTTTATTAGACAAATGCAAACGGTAAGCCTAAGAAAGCCAGTATAGGAAATATAGAAATCTAACCAAAAGTTGTTTAGATACACTGGTGAGCTTCGCCATAAATTCATTAGAATATTCACCTTTTGAAGTTCTAAAATCAAGCCAGTCTGCATGTCTCTACTTGAGAATAACAGACTGACCTCTGAAAAGCTTATGCTTGGCGTGCCACACTCCCAACAACATCAAACCTCTCACCAGCAGACTCCTCTCCCAAGGGCCATCTCAATTCCCCTTTGACAATCAGATCAATTATAGCAGATTTTATTAGTTCATTTACTCAGCTTTTCTCCTTGTCCTGAAAATAAAAAAGGGACTTTCCGTGCCTTTTAGTATCATTCCAGACACCAACATTAACCTCATATCAAGATCCTTGTACAAGCAAGAAATGTCGATCACGGTGCAGTGAAGATCATTTACTTTAATCTACAAGTAATCAGAGAAAAGAATTTCAGTTGACATTCTTGCCTGTCTGAGACAATTTGACAAGAAAAAGGCTTGAAGCAGGGGATTTGCCTCCCACATTAACCCTTGTAACATGGTTAGCATTGTTAATATTTTTTTCTATGAAAGCTAGAGATGTTGCAGCACAGTAGATATCATATGAAAAGAAGAGAAGCAAATGCATATGCATATATGATAGTAAATCTTGATAATAAGCAAGTTTATTACAGAGACATAAACCAAAGTCTATGGGCAAGTTTGGAACTTGGAAATGCCTCCACCTTCTTTAAAGCTCTCCACCTTTTGCCACTATACGCTTGCAACAGTCAAACCACGATGGTCTCTATCATGGGCCTAGATAAAGGATAAACAACTTATAGCTCTTTGATGATGAAACCAAGTAGAATATGCTACAGTATACCTTGATTTGGTAGTGTTCTTTATCCGACTGAATATCAAATCCATTTTTTGGAAAAACCAAACGTTCCACGTATTCCATGTATGCAAGTGGAACATTTGTGTCAAACGTTTTACGCACTTGGTTCCTGGGATCTGCTTCAGCAAATGCAGCCTTTCTGATGGGATCTAGAATAGAGAGCTATTGCAATACAAGAGTTTTAGTTTCAATAAAATAAATTTAACAAAAAAAAACCTCCAATCAGATTGGTGCTAAATGTGATGTGAAGCATGATTCATTACTAAACAAACAAAAAAATTAAAATTAAAATTAAACGGGAAAGCAAAAACATACTCATGAAAGAGAATTTTTCCAACCCGATCAACAAGCGTAATTTTCACGCCATAATTCTGCATCCCAAAACCATTCATCGCAGTCGCAGCAGAAGCCACCAAATCGGGCGCAACTCTCTCGCAATCGAAACCCAGGGCAGCCTTTCTTCCCCGGCCCCTCCACTGCCACGATCATATTCGAGAACAAACAGCTTCTTCCCGCTCTTCTGATCGAGGGGCTCAGCACGGAAAGGCGCGGGCCGAGGGGATCGGGCAGATGACCACCGGCGGGGAATGGAGCCGTCGCCGTAGATGATCTAGAGCGCAGGTGTTTAGATGCAGGTTCTGGCAAAGCAGAGATGGACGGAGGGAGGCGGCGGCGCTTGCGGGGCGGGGGGTATGCCATGGATGGAAGACGGAGAGAGCTGAAACCCTAGCTAGAGTTTGGAGAGGGAGAAAGAGGAAATGAAAGTGGCAGTGCCGCGGCTTCCGCCATTGAGGCTCTTGGGAAGGCTTTTGAGCTTCTTCTTTGAAAATTTAAGGAGATGAGACGGCTTTCCAGCTTCTCGAGAACGGCAGGCGAATGGGCTCAGGGGCCCGTTACGTTAAGATTGAGCCGGGAATGGGATGGGCCAATTTTCTAATTCTTAAAACCCATTTTTTTGGATTTTTGTTTTGTACAACCCCTAGGACTAACCCTAGTTGCTCTCGTAACTCTGGAAATATCGTAAGTACCCCTATATCCCTCAAAATTCATATTATTTGCAAAAAATCGATTTTACCATTTTGCTTAAATATCCATCTTTCACATGACCCCTAAACCCAGGGGCCGTTTGATAATCCAACAAATTTTTTTTAAAATTAAAATTAATTATTTTATTTTGCTATCAAATTATATTGTTATAACAAATTAATTAATTTTTCGAACTTCAAATAATTGTAAAATTAATTTTGAAAAAAAAAACTAATATACAATAATATTTTATTATCTTTTTACGAACTATCTTTAAAATTATTTTAAACAAAACGCCCCATTGAATCTTGGCTTTATCTTGATTTTTCAATATATATATATGCATAGGCATGAGCAAAATACCTAATTATTTCCAATTATCATTGTTATACTTGTATTAAATAATGGTCACCAGAAAATATATAATTGACACCGGCTACACACGAAATGACATCAGAACATGAAAATGAACTCTTAATGTAGAAGAAAAAAATGCCAAACTAGAAAGCGGGCACAGAACAAAAATAATAAATGCGTAACATGTATAATGGATTCCACAAGGCAGAAAATAGCAAATAAACTCACAGTTGCCAAAGTTGCTAACCATGAAGCAATAGCCATGTCCAGGAGAAAAATGCTAAAACAAGGCATCTGCTTGCTCTTATATTTACAAACAAAATCCATTGGAAGAATTTAACTTTCAGACTGGAGGGAAAAGTAAAGTGATTTATGTCACAACAAACTGAAAAGTACTAATAAAATTAGCTTTGCTTCCTGACAGGCTGTGATAAATACTCTAGCTGATTTGTTGCAGTAACAAATTACAATTAAGTTTGGCCTGTCTTGGGTGCAGTCTGACCTTCAGCCGCATGGGAGAACATGCCAATGCACCGACCAGAACAGCAAAAAGGCAAGTCTTCCCAAAAGCAATGTATCCTATGTTCTGGATTTCAATGCTAGAAGGATCTTTTTTCTTGGGCCCTGAAAATGATACATACCAAATGCAGAGAGTGGTCATTATTTACCAAATGAAACAAAACTCTTCATGCTAGACAGAAATTTACATTAACATGTGGTAATACAGGAGAAATACAAACAAGAACACTGAACAATCATTTTGGTTTTCTTTAACAAGTAGAAAATACAATAGCTCTTGGATCTTTGAGTTTAGTAGTGTCCCTCCAAGAAAAAGATCATATAACTCTTTAAAAAAGTTTAAAAAAAGAGAGATCATGCAATTCATGAGATAGATTGTCAAGTGCAGGCTCTTGCGGATGTACTTTTTGTGTCCTAAGTCCGATACAGGTTAAATGCTGGACTTTTGAACTTCATTAGGGCTGTATCACAGACCTTGTTTACTATCAGAAAATTCATTGGGGACATTAAATTACTAAAATAAACACCAGGGTATATCTTATTGAGTTGTTCAAAATAACCACCACAGTTTATCTCAATGAGTTGTTTGCACAAATTGCAGTTGATTAAGCAGCAAATGAAAGCCAAAAAGCCCAGCTGAAAACTGTGTAGGAACCTTACCATAGGAATTCCCAAGGCCTTGAGATCATCATCATTCATATGTGTAAGAGCTGTCATATCAATCTGGAAATGCCATACAAACAAATTATTATGGAAACTCAGATATCAAAAATAAAACACTGTTAACCAATCAAAAAGCAAATGTCACAACTACAAACCTCCTCAGCCTGGAATATTATTGAATACTTCTCCAGACCCAAGGACTGCAGCAAGCCATCAACAGACAAATTTGACTGAAGTTCAACAAATAGGTTAAGGATGAAGAAAGGAATAGCGCCATGGTCCATATGTACAAAGCATATAAATGCAAATTACATTGTTAAAGATCTATGACAAATAAAATTCAGATTATCAAAACACTATAAAGCAAACAAGGACTAGAAATAAATGGTTCAAAAAGGAGAACAATGTATCACATCCAATACAATTAGAAAGCAGGACATTCTCCAAGATCCAGCTCTTGGATAAGAATTCATCTTATCAGGATTTAGATGTAGATTAAAAAATGAATGCACAAACAGAGACTAAACATTAATATCAACAGTCAAATCAGGCTATTACAACAAAATATATCTACCAAGGACAGTGGCAATTACTAATAAAGCGGTTAGACATATAAACACAATCATTTTTTATTAAACACATAACTCTCATAAAACTGACAACAGAGTGGATGGTAAACAAAAACAGTACAGTAGAAACAGAATGCATTTACACAGTATATATACCTTTTGCTGTGGCTTTTTTCTTGAAGTTGTATCAGACACTTTTTTGGGTTCTGATGCAGGTTTTTCAACAGAAGGCACACTTTTTATAACAGATTTAGTGCTCTCTGGTATTGGCTTAGTTTTTGGCAGATCAAAACTTTCAGTTGGTTTATGCATTATTCCAGATAGCTTTTCACGCAGATCACGGACTCCTGAGTCCTTACCACCTTGATAAGTTTTCTGTAAACCTTTATTTTGAAGCTTCAAGCGGAGATCCTTGGGACCAATTTTGGATTCTTAATGATACCATCCAATTATTCCAAAAACAAGAAAAACTATTAGGAAAAGAGCCATAGAAAAAGAACTAGCTACAGCTGACAAGAATTATCAATCCAGAATTTCAAATTTCAACTATATTTGTACTTGAGGCTCCAGGCTCTTCATCGTTCTTGTAAAGATCATGTCTCCATTTCTCTTCACTTGGACGTTGCCTGAACAAGGAACTTGGAATTATTAAAGGAAAACAGACTTCAAATAAATAAATAGACCACCAATAACATGGGGTGCCAGAAAACAGAAAAGTCAAAAAGACATACATAATCATAGTTTAGGAATTTCTTATCAAGTAGCTACAAGACGAGCATATTTCAGCCATATCTCATCATTAACTACCACTATTTATGCAATTACATCATAATACTTCTCAGATATCTTGTGTAGTTAAAGTTCAGTTGTTGGATGAACGAGAAGTATAGTGCCTCGTGCCATATTTGCATGGAGATGATCTTAGCACTTACTTACACTAGTTAGAGACAAACATGGCTACTAAATTTCTAGGTCAAAAATGATCTTGGCCATCTGAATTTCTCTGGTTAAAGACAATCAAGGCCACAACATTTCATTGGGTTACAATGATCTTGTCCACCTAAGTTTCACTTGTTAGACACAATCATGGGCACTAAGCTTCATAGAGTTAAAAATTATCTTGGCTGCTCAACAGTTCACTATTTCCTGATGAAGTGGTCGCCAATTCAAATGAATTATGCGTTGTGATTTAATAGTAGATCTACCATTACAAAGTGAACAGTGCCCCATTTCATAAATTGGCACCAAGTGGTTAAATAAAATGCAATGATTAGAACTGAGAAAGGTTTACTTGATGAAAATTGAGATTAACAAGGGAAGCAAAAACATGGAGGATGAGATTGATCCCAATCAAAGGCATAAGAAGCTTGAAATCTACTAAGTCTCAAAGGCCTAAAGTAAATTTTACTATCTGCATATAAGTATAAAAGTTGCAAATTTTGTTCCAACAAGTAATCAACTTTATAAACCAACCAGAATAAAGCTGCTAACAAAAGAGAAAATTCAGTTAAATAAAATAAAATTTTATAAAGTGACCAAACTGATGTCGATCCGAATAGTGTAGAACTTGATTTTCCATGTAGGAATACTTCAGATCCAACTTAACCATACCTTAATACTATGAACAATTCAGCCTTTCTCAATTTTGACTGTCTACGCTAATCTTTCTACAGAATGTTCCAATACTATGGTCATAATCCATTTGCTATCCTACTTCTTTTCAACTTGAGACTTCTTTCTGCATTCTTTATCATTGCTAAATGGGCTTTCAATAAAAAAGATTTGACAGCAAGGAAACCAAGGAAAGAAAATTCTAGTATTAACGGTTAATGGCTAGACTCTAGTACGACCATTTTCCTTCACATGCCATTATAAATTAAAGTCAATAAAAATCTAAAGAAATTTTATTTACAAGAGAAACAATCAGCAAACCAATCCAAAAGAAAATGTACATTTACCAGGTTTGCTTGCAAGCAACTAACTAGATTCAACCTGTACAAAGCTATGAAAAGGAGGATTCTTAGCAATTCTCAAAGAAGCATAAAATATTGGCTCTTCCAAGTTGCTCATAATTTATCAATGATGAGCATACTTAGGACCCTGGCCATTTATGCACGAGGCAAAGGGTCACCTCCGCCTTCATTTGCAGGAGTATCTGATCTCCAAGAAGAATTCGGTGCACTGGAAAATAGTAGCTCAGAAAAAGGCCCAAAATTGAGCTACAAGTGAATAGTCTTTTACAATCGTAAATTCAGTTTCCAGACTTCACCAGTAAACAGCTCGCCAAAACTCATAAATGTCTTGCATAAATTGTTAAATACTATAGAAATCATATGCTCTAACAATATTAGCCCCAAATCAGCTGTTTCCTAAAATTCTAAGATCTACTAAACATAATGGAGAAACGGATCCAAAACCAAAATAATCAAAAAGCTGACTCCATAGCAAAATAATCAGTTGCCTGCCGCAAAATAAACACAATTCAAACAAAAGAAAAAAAAAACTAAAATCCCTAATCTCAATCAATCACCCCCGAACCAGAAACAACTCAACCACCTTCAATCAAGACCAAGAAAATCCACACAAGAACAACCCAGAAAGCTCCAAACGTGTTAAAACAGAAGACCTTTTCCCGTTTGCGAAGCGTATTCGGCCGAGGTCATCGTCCGCGCCGCCGTTGAGGCGGTCCCTGATGGATCTCTTGGTCCCTGCAGCGACGCGATCCGCATACATCTCGCCCTCGGTTCCCCTGGGCGGCAGAGAGAAACCCTAGGGCAGAGGAAGCAGGGGGGAATCGGGATTTGGAGGGGGAAGAGGGCGAAGGCGAGACAGCTGGAATTTCGAGGAGGGAGATAATGGGAAAAGCAAAAATGTTGGGGGTGTGTTTTGGGAAAATAAAATTTGGGAAGAGAAATCGACTTCCAAAAATTAGAGGGCGATTTTGCAAGTAGATGAAAGCTTGCATCAAATTGGCAAATTGCTCAGACACCTTCGTAGAAGCCATTTCTAATAATTATGTATAACACGTCAAATTTTGAATAATAACAGGCAAAAAAAATTTTTAACTCCAGAAAATTCGTCGAGTAATTAGTTTTCGATTTTGCCTGTGTTTTAGCAGTGAACGGCAAAATATTATACTTTTAGCTTTAATCCCGAATTATGAGCATAACATAATAGTGTTTTCCTTTTTTTAAGAGAATTAATAATATCAGTGGACAATGTAATTTATGTGAAAACCAAATTTCAAATAGTCTGGCTGCAAAAATCCCAAAACCAAATCTTTCAGAGACACCATAACCATTGTATCATTAACAAGCTGCTCATGACCCACATAAAATTGTTTCACGAAGGAAAAAAAATACACATCTACTGCATCTGCCAGAAATTTCACTTGTCAAAAAAACAAATAGCATTCTGCCTTGAATCCTCTCCTCATTTCCAAAAATCCAAAAAAGAATCAATGTACAAATATACAATAAATCTACGTTATAGACTGATCCAGCCAAATTACACAACAGCTTTTTTGTATTTATCCAAGCCTTCTGATTCCAATTTCACGGTATAATATCTGGTCCAAAAGCTCATCCATTGCTGAAGCTATTTCAAGTCGTAATTTCATTAGGGTTAACAAGTGAATCCTGATGGATCACAGAAACATCAAGCTTGCTCAGTTCCCATCTTAGTCCCATTCAAAGAACTCACTTCTGAATCATCAATTTCCTTGTGCAATTGGCTATCCAAGATCTCCAGCACATTGTCAGGTGGGCACTTGTCAGCAGGATTCTTTGGTGTCATTTGGCAGAAGCACTCTGGCCACGAGTTTGTGTAGAAAGACTCAGGCCTCACCCTCTTGTGAGGGCCGCCGAACTTGCCATTGAACATGACTTGCCGGACCCTTTCCTCAAAATTAGCTGCACGGCCTCTCTCTCTATCCATGAAGATTGGGGCAAGTGCTTTTCTGTTGGGCTGGATTGTGGTCCGGAAGCCATAGTAGAGACGATGGCCCATGAGGTTATTTGCAAAGTTGCTTGGACCATCATAAGTGGGCATGAAAATATCGGATAGGAGGCAGACCATGTAGTCAACAGCAGATCCAACCAATCCCTGTGCGTTCTCTTCGAGCTTTTCAGTTGTTTCTAGCATTGTGCTGTGGTTCTCAAGACGAGGGTACATTGCACGAAATGGTTCCATGAAGCGCTCTCCACCAAAAAGTTCACCAGCAGCAAGGTAAATGCGTGTGGTGTTGTCAAATCCCATTGAGTGCAGGATGAGACCCACCTGCAAAGGAAACAAAAACGAAACAAACAAATATTATATTCTGGTTCTGTTCATAATTCTTTCACAATTTGGTACAAATACCCAAGGTTAGAGTGAAAAAATCAAAGAACAGTAGTCCATCAACTAACAAGCAGACTAATCCTGACAATCAGTGACAATTGATTATATCAGATAAATAAGACCATTCAAATTCAGTTACATAATCTTTCATTTCAGTGGCTTAAAAAGATCAGGAAGGCAAAAACAAACCCATTTACTGCAAGTCATGACTGCCACTAACAAAATTTGATTACATTAGATTATGAATCATGATTATGTTTATTCCAACTAGACCTTGATCAGTGCCTTTACATCTCTCTTTTATCATGCATGTTAGCCAGTGGACAACACCATTTCTCTCTACCTCTCTTTTATAAATATTTTCTAAAGGCAGTTAACTAATGGCATCCAACGAAAAGACCAAATATTATGATGTTTTGAATTGTAAGAAGCAAGAGATGCAGAACTACTTCTGATCAGGCAAAAGTAGTTTCAGCAGAAACAATTTCAATATACGACAAGAGTTCCTAATCTCATTCAATTTGGATGAAACAAAAGAAAAAGGGCAGGTCCACAGTTTACAATCTGTCACATTGCATTTGCTAAGCAACAAATCATAATATCCCATACTAGTTTTCAGACGTTATATTCATCTGGTATGTTAAGGTCTTATCTAGAAAACTCAAATGGAAAGAGAGCTTTTCAGTATTTCTCGTGAGATGAAATGAATTAAAACTTACCTCCTCGGGAGTTAATGGGCACTTTCCAATTAACCTTCTTTCCCTGGTAACTAGTTCCTTCTCTGCAAAGTTTTTCTTCCGATACTCGATCAAAATTTTTTGTTCTTCAGGTGTAAATATATCCACACATCTGAAAAATAGAAGAAGCTAAATTTTGAGACAGATAGCAATATATGTGATAGTTCAGTAGGCAATAACAAACTCAGTAAAGGTAGGAATATGTTTTTGCACATTTCATAACATATAGTAAAGTGAACTGGTGCCTCAACACACTCTTCCTGAAGTTTTTGGACAAGACAGATGGGGCTTTTAGTTGGCATAAATTGCAGCAGTCAAATTTTTTTTTTAAAAAAAAAAATCTACACGCTAAAGCAGTTTATGACAGAACAAATACATAATTATATTAATTCTCTGTGGACAAGGCTTCTAATGGTCAAACCTAGTTCCTCTTGGAAAACCAAAAAGAGGAACAAGTATAAAAAAAGAAAAATTCTTGCAGTGCCTCAGGTGCAGTTATTGTGGTGATCAGATTATGAACAATTAATTAACTACTAAAGATCTATAAAGTACAACAGCATCAGAGGACCAAAAATGAAGTACTAAAATATATAGTTTTAATGTTTTTCCTCAATGAACTAGGAAATTATAAACAGGAAATATGTGTGAGAATATTATCTCATCCATCAAAACATGCAACACAAATAAACGTGCATAACAATGATCCAAATTTGCAATGGTGACATGGTGCTACATGAGATACCATACCCAGCAAATGCAAGCATATCCATTTCAAAACGGAGGTGTATTGCCATGAAATGTCCCCGTGATCGAAGCCTGTTGACTATCTCGGTGCTCAATTTCATTATGTGTGGCTTGAACCTAAGAGCATGATAGTTTATTCGGCATCTTAATCTTTGATATTCAGGATCATTGACCTCCTCCTCCAAACGATGTGAAAAAGGAGTGAGGTAGATAGCACCATGTTCTTTCATCTTTTCCAATGCAACTGTTTGGTACCAGCTTACAGAAGCATCTCTTGGTGGGCGAATCTGAAAGCGAACAAAATGGGAATCTTCAGCCAATTAACAACTCAAAAGATGGTTAATGATCCAACTGATGACTTCACTTGCGAGGCAAGTAACCTGATAAGCCTTCATCTTCTTACTCTTCCCTCTTGAGGGGATATCTGGGAGGCTTTTCACGATACGGACATCATACCTCAAGGACTTGATAAAATGTTCAACATCATAGACACCTGAAAAACCGCTGGTTATGGATACAGGTGCCCAGATTAGTACCACTAGAACATGAGGATCACCCCAAAAAAAATTATTTTTATTTCAAAAAACGAATATCAAAACAGTTAAAGCAAAAGCCTTAATATGAGAAACAAGTTTCATGTAAGAAACTACTGAATCCCAGACTGCACAATTTTTTATTAATATTTTCATCTAAAGCAAATGTGAGATTTAATGGACATCACAAATCAGGCACAATAGAGCAATTCAAGATAGGATTTTAGTACATTAAAGCAGATGCCAAGAAACATAAACTACTGCCACAGTAAGATTTTGTCATTAATAACAACTTTCTTTGGTTGTGGTATGTCTGATATCATGTAATTTATTGCTTACATCAGTATCCCTTGTTAGGTGCTGTAAGTTTCTTGTGCTAATAAAATCTGCAGCCGAAGGTGAGCAATTACTCCCTACTTCTAGTTGAATGAACTGTATTCAAAGAAGAGTTCCATTCAGCAGTCTACGAAAAAACACTGCAAGTCTATTCGTGATTACTCATCAGTAAGAGTGACAATGACAACAACCACAATAACCATAATGATGACAACTACAGCAATAAAAATGATTGATGACAACAACAGCAGCAACAAAATTATCACTGGTATTGTGGCATTGCTAGAAGTACCACAGAAATAAATACCTGTCATCATGCCAATAGGAATTAGTGTCCAACTCGGGCAGTACTAGTGTAGCGTTCATAATTCGTGCAGCTAGAACAGCATTACATATCTGATAAGAAGAAAGAAGATACAGTTAAAACTATGCATATACGCAATGTGTGCAACTATTAATGAATTATATGGCTCTTCAACCCAGATTATTGAAACAAATTTATCATTGAGAAGGCCAACAATAGTGGTGCAGCTAATGACGCAAATTTCTTATACCAGATGACCAAATTATCCTCCTGTAAGGGATTGATGCAATTGATTTACAACCACATTATGTTGAAATGTGGATATCACCAAATGCATAACAGATAGCTGTCCCATGATATACATTCAAAGCTGTGCACCTTAGGTACGAGCTTAAGTGCATCAGAGATTGCAGACATGCTATATGAATTTCAGAGGCAACCACAGGTCCAATATATGTGGTTCATTTTACTTAAATGTACCATATAACTTTGATGCATTCAATTTTTAGCCAGAAAACTCCAACACGGACAATCTCAACAAGTTAAAATGTACTTTATTAAATTTGATTTAATTTTCAGGTTCAATTGTTGAAGGATAATCATAATGATCAATATGTTGCCTTCTCAGCAGATTGTGGTTTTTGAGTGCAGTGAGGTCCACTATGATTTGCATATGGTGTGCTCATGTCATGGAAACTCTCTTCCGTGTTGGCATGCATAGGGTAAGTATGCATATGCCCAACCATTCCCAGACCCTGTCTTGGTAGTGTGCCTCATGCACAAGGTTGCCTATCTTATGAATATTCCAAGCATATGTCTGTTAAGACCTATTATTTTCACAAGAATTTAAATAATTTAATTTAGCTTCCATACATAGAACACTAAGTTCTAATAAATAACCATTCCAAGGGGTTATCTAAGAAATACGAAAATCAGCTGCCTCTCATATTTTATACAACTTTCTAAACAACCCTAGATCAAGCATATTTTTATGTCAGGTAAATATGTTTAAAAAAGGCAGATGAAATATTTTATCATTTTGATAGGTAGACAGCATAGCTTGGTGAGTATAAGGGTTAAATTAAAAACAGAACTTCAAAACCTTCAATTATCTTTTTCACATATAGAATGATATGCATCTATTTGAGCAGATATCATCAATCACACCTAATAACAAAACAGGGCAATATCAGGAAGAAAGAACAGCATATCAAATTGTGTTTGTCACTATTCTAATGGTATTTGATGCATATATGAGATAAGATATAGAAAACTGCACATGTTCAAGTTGTGTCAATCCATAACAGTCTTGCTCAATATCAACATGGAAACAAAAAACACTTGAAGTTCCCAAAAGTGTGTGTTTTGCACACAAATCGTGATCCATACCGCAGTACGCTGTTGATTCAGTCCACCATTGCACCGAACACGTAAATAGCCATTATTCTCATTTGGTGGAGCTAAAGAATAGGCAAATACATTTGGAATATGAGATACAGTATAATGACAATGATATTATATTTTCACAGAAAGACAGAAGGAAAGCATGGATAAAGAATAAATGGCAGAAGAAAATATCATTAAGAATTGCATACGAGGCCAGTATGATCTTGGAGCAGATGACGGTCTCCAACCATCAGAAGCAGCAGTTCCCCAAAGCTCATTCGCGTCAACCTCCTTTACCGAAAAAAGGAATTAGAAAGAATAAGGATTGAAACCATGTAGGAAAGAAGTTTCATGTGAACCGCCAATTGGTTTGAGTTCATAAATCAATGGCTATCAACACAAGGAAGCTAGAAATGTAGTATCAAGCAGAAAATGACCATGTGTGAGACTACCACAAAGCATCAAATTTTCAATTCATGCAGCAGAAGTAACATGCACTGTAAGAATTCCAAATAAACAATAAAAAAAAAATCCTCAAAAAATGAATAAACACACAGCAAATTTGAGAAATGACCATTGATCACTCGGTACAAATACAATATCATTTCATCCTCCTATCACATTGCAGCTTCATAATCAAACAAAATTCTACAAGCTCTCTAAATAACTTTATTAATCTACAAGCTTCTGAAGATGAAGGAATAGAACCCTCCATCCAAAATTTTGAACAATTCCAAATTCTCGCCATCAAGTGGCATCTTTCGCTTCCAAAGCGTCAGTCAGCTACTTTCCATGCTCAAGAAAAGACAAACGTTGATTGATACCAAAACAACAAAATAAGCATCAATTCTAGATTTCAGGAAAACGTTTTCAGGAATTGCAACAGATCTCAACTCAATTCCAACAATTAAAGCAGAAAAAAAACCGTTTATTGCCAAAGGAATCAAACCTCGATGCGATTGGAAGGGCCGGCGACCCTAACAGACGAGAAGAGCCAAACGGTGCAGACCACGAGCACGATGACGACGATGGACAGACGGCCCGCCATGCCCTTCATCCCTTTTAGCTGCCTCGCTCCTCCCCTCCGTCCCCAAGCATCTCCGCTTCTACAAACACAAAAAAGTTCATCGGAAAAACATTAAATGGCAAAAAAAAAAAAAAAACAACACAAAAGGAGTAGAAAATGGAGATCATCAGCACCTCCTCATCGAGCTCAGAGTTGGACTTGGTCCTTCAGGAGATTTTGCAATATCTATCAGCTAGGGTTTCAGAGAAGAGTAGGAGTGGGATCTGGAGTTCAGATCTGGGAGGGAACTCGGGTTACCGCCTCTGTGCAGAGGGGGCGGTACAGGTTAAATAATTGATGTGCCGCAGGAACAGTGCATAAGGTTGTGGGACGCGGTTTACGATTGGAACAAGTGGATGGTTGATTAGAACATCAGAGCCGTCGGCTATGCCTCGCGATTGGCATAAGAACATTGTCGAAATATAAGGCTCAGCCGTTCTGGGAGGAACGCGGAACACCCTAACACGCCTATCGAAAATAGCCACGTAGACGCTCAACCCACGTCATCATCATACGTGGCAATAGAGACAAATTGAGGGTTTTCGAAAAAAAAAATTCTTTGTACAGCCCAAAAAAATCATGACGTTTACTGTAAATTTTTTTAAAAAAATTTTATATGCCACTTTCGGACCTAAAGAGAGCATAATTTCGTTTAGGCTATTTTCGTTGGGTTCCGACATTTTTGTCTCAAGTTGTGAAAATTAAATATTTTAAAAATTAAAATTTGACTTATTTAATAATTAAGATATTTTAAATATTGACAATATTTTTATAATTAATTTTAAATTTACAATGATTAAGATACTTGAGATATTCAACATATCTATTTTTTTAATAATAAAATACTTTAAATATTTAAGTTGTTTTTCAAATAATAAAATTTAATTTAATTTTCACTTTCTTAGCATTTAATCGGATTATATAATCGAAAAATAAAAATTTCCATAATCAAATAAAAAATTTTAATTTTAGTATTTCTAAATCCTCAAATAAAATGCATGAAATTTTTTAATTTTAAGGCTCTCAAATTTTGAAAAATCTAAATTTTCAGAACACTAAATTTTAACAAAAACAAAATACCTACATAAAAAAACCTCTAAAAATGTTTAAAAATAATACAAATCTCTGGAAAAGTTCGAAAAAACACAAAATTAAATTCGGGGAGCTTGGCATAATTAAAGTTGAATTAAGAACAACTTTCATTCATCCATCCACCCAATCGAAGCACATAAAGATTAAAGAAAATCACAATAATTGAAAATTCAAGCATGAGCACCGCAGAAATGTTTACGTCCAATCATCCCCGTCCCCGAGCTTTGCACAGAAAAAAAAGAAAAACCAATAAAATCACACCGAATAAAAATCTTCGATAATTAACATCAAATTAAATCTTAAATTGCATCACAAATTGATGCTCTTCGTCAATTGCAAACCCTAAAATTCAAATTTGACAAAAAAAAAAAGCGTACCTTATTCTGCGGATAGCGCATGGAGCCAAAGGCACTCATAAACTCGTGGCTTATGACTTCAAGATTATGCTCGCCGGAAGAACGCATTGCGCATGCCTCCAATTGCGCAGGGAGAGAAATAGAGCACGAAGACAGAACGAACTGGCCAAAAGCCCCGCAAGCAGTGGAGGGCTGAGCAACGGCGGGAAGTATGCACAGGTCTCGACGACGCAAATCAAGCTCGGGAGTAAGATCAAGGTCGGCGTCGAGCATGGGGAAGGAGAGCACGAGGGGGAAGGGAAGAGAAGAAGGGCTTTTTCCCCGTGCAGCGGTGGAGGGCAGACTATCGACGATTCTCGACGGCGTGAACTGAGTCCGGGAGGAAGATCGACGTCGAGGCCAGGCATAGGAAGGGGAGCGCAAGGGGGAAAGGAACTGTTTGTTGGGAACCGAAGGGAAATATGACTATCCGCTTCTCATCCACAATTTTAGTTAGACGAAAATATTTCATAAAATATAGTTATTAACTAAAAAAATATTTATTTGAGTTTAAAAATAATATTTATAATTTAAAATATTATTAAATTTATTTTAAAATTTACAGAGAATTAAAAATATGAAATTTTAATTTATTTTTTATTTTTGAGTTAAAAGCGATCGAGTGGAATATTTTTTCGTAAATCATTTTGATTCAACCAAACAATATAAATTAATGAAATTAATTTTATTTTAACCTTTTTATATTAACCAAACACCTCGTTTGATCTCATATTAAGGCTAAAGATAATTCAATTTTGTTAAAAATATTAAATTTAAAAAAAATATATAAAATTTTAATTAGTTTTATCAATATAAAATTATTATTATATTAATTTTGATTAAAAAATTATTATTTTCACAGTCTTGATCAGACTATTCTAAATCATCTTAAATCAAACACATCCTATATGTTTTATGATAAATTTATAAGAAATCACCTGCACTATTGTTATTATAAAAAAACTATTCATTTTATATCATAAATTTATAATAAATACAATCAAAATTAAAATATTAAAAAAATTTATTATATTATTATATTATATTAATTGAATTTATATTAAAAAAATTAAAATTATCATCGTTTGTTTTTTATTTTGGACAATTGTCCATAATTACTGAACTGCCAGTTTGACATAATTGAATTATAAATTTTTAATTTCATAATATTAAATAACTGATTTTTTTATAAAAATTAAAATAAGATTAGTAATTTTTTATGCTAATTTAATAATTATTTGAACCAAAATTAAATGAGAATAATTTAATTCTTATATTAATTTAATCAATAAAAATAGAATTAAAATAAATTATTTTTTAATATTTTATTAAAATATAATATAAATAAAGTAATATTTTTATTAATAATAAAAAATAAGTAATTTTTCGTTTATTTACTAACATTTTTTCCCCCTTCGGTCTCCAGCCCGTAGCCTACCACGTGGACCACTACACGTACGGGTCACAGGTCCGTGAGGGTCAATTTTGTCATTTCACAAACTGGGTTAGTTTTTAACAATTTTTAAATTTAATGGGCTATTAACAGTGATTAACAACATGGGTATATGAAAAAAGAAACTTTTAAAAACAAAAAAAAATATCATGACTTTTCAAAGTATAAAATAAAAATTTTATTTTTGCAATTATTTATGCATCTAGAAGAGTAGGGGTTGTTTGCTAATATCGTAGATGGCGAGAATGATTTACGATATTGATATATTGAAGGATTTTTACGTAAATTGCACTACTAGTACAATTTTGAGAACTCAAATCAAAGGGTTGTTCGCAAATATAAGGTGCAATTAAAATAAATGTAAAATATTTTCGCAGAAGATAGGACTCTTGGATAATATCAACAAAGTATAGTGTGTTTTTTGCAAAAATCTGTCACAGACGAAAAATATGCTAACATGGAGATGCGGGGTATCGATCCCCGTACCTCTCGCATGCTAAGCGAGCGCTCTACCATCTGAGCTACATCCCCGTTGGGTGAATCATTTAATAATATAGCTTTAACATTTGAAAACCTTCGCACCCTCACATTCGCAATATTTTCATATCGGTATCTTCAGATCTTGTTCGTCTTTCGATTGCTTCTCAGATGGTATCGATCTTTATTCTGATTTTTCTTTCCGTTGGATTTGATCGTTCTTCTTTGTTCTTTTTTCTGCTTTTGTTTCGGGGTTTAATTGGATTTGTTTCTCCATTTCAAGGCGAATTCACTCCGTCTGTATCTCGCTTGCATCCGCAACACCCTCGATGCCGCCATGTGCCTGCAAGTAACTCTCCTTCTCTTTCTCTTCTTTCCCGTTCGAATCATGCACCTTGTTCTTTTTTTTTGATTATGGATTCACGATTCATGAATTATTGCTATTTTATTGTTCTCACCAGGAAAAAAAGGTATTCTTTTTGTCGTTTGAGAGCATTTTCTTGTTGAATTGCAGAATTTTCCATGTCAAGAAGTGGAAAGACATAACAAGCCAGAGGTTGAACTCAAGTAAGTGGGATTTGGTTGGTTTAATTTCCCTTCAGGTGTAATTGATATGGCCATGAATATTGAAGCTTTAGTACCAATTCTTATTGTCATTGAACTCATTTCTTTGTGAAATTTTGAATAACAGAAACAAATGGAGATTATGTTATAGCCAGCCAAACTTTGATTGGCATATTTATTATGACTTCTGTAGTATCTGTCTTTGATGTTATATGCATTTGGATATCTGTAGCTGCATTGTGGTGATTTTCATCACGATTTCCACTGGTACTTGTAAAGTTGGAAGTCAGGAATTATATGTTGCTGTTGTAAATGGTCTTCATTTTGCTATAAGCTAAGAAACCCAAATGACTGTCATGTGACTGATGTAGTACCCATATTATTTCTTTGATTTGGAGAAAAAAAAAATGATCATAATAGCATGAATGCAACTAATTTCTGTCTTTATATTTTTAGGGCAGGTTGGTGTTCCAGAATTTATGCTTAGTACCTGAGATTTGGTGGTAGGCCTTCTTATTGTTTTCCTTTATTTCAGTCCCCCATGGTTTCATGCATCTTGAGCTTCATTGCTGTTGAAAATTCTCATAAGACCATGAAGTTTTCAAATTGAGGAATAGTTCTTTTGGCCAATGAGTGTTTAGCAGCCCAGTTGTTTGTCATCTAGCAAGTTGTAAAGTAGCAGAAAATCAGGGAGCATAAATACCAATCATTTGCCAATGTTTTTTCGTGGATTCTCAATATAATGCTTTTCTTGCTCTATTTGAAAAGTTACACTGCATGTTTATCTTTTGCAGGACCAGCCCTGAACTTCTGCTTAACCCAGTAAGCATTGAACTATAAAATACTCCTACATGAACTTCATTCACAAGTTTTCTCTTGCATATCTAGTCTTTTCACTAATGTTGTGATTAGATTTTTGTTAACCTCTTTTGTAAGTTCTGATGTGAGTGTCTGGTTCTTTTTTAGTCTGCAAACATGTGCTATTCTAAAGGAGGACCTCATCATGTTAATTGAGACCAGTCAGATTTTAACTGATGAACCTAAAACTGCTCAAGTACTTTTTTTCTTTTTTATGTTTAAGTTTGCCTTCTGTATTCTTTACACCACTACTTCGAGTCTCTTTCTTTTTTCATATTTGGACTCATGCCCATTTTCCTACTGTGCTGACTATTCCTGTGCTGACGTAGAAAAATATTCCCTAGTACTGGTTTGAAATATGATTTATAAATATTGTCTTTGTAATATATTGTAATGTGATTACTGTTAGATGTATGAATATAATTATGTAGACCTATGCTCTCTGTTGCTTCAAGACTTCCACTTTCTAGAAATATTCTACATGTAATTCCTCACTTCTTGAATGTTGGAAAATATTACCCATGCAATACTATATTTGAAAATTTAGAAGTATGCGTTCATGTCTCTCTTTTTTTCAGGTTTTGATATGCCGAAATGAGGCAGAGAAGTGCTTGATAGAAACATCCATCAATTCTATTCGTATAAGTATCAAGGTAATCATGATCCATTTTTGCTGCAGCAAAGAATTTTATACTTTGTTTGTCAATGTTGTATCAAGTTTGTTTGCTCCTTGTTTTGTGGATGTGCAAGGGTAGTCTTACTGAATTGCCTCTATCACTTGTTTCACTTTCCTATGTGGGGGGTCTCATTATGTGTCCAACTACAGTATCGTTTGCTTTCAAACTGGCTGCAGTAAAGGAATCAGTGGGTAGTGGTAGACTGGTGCATCACAGAGTTACACCACCATTATTCATGCTATTTCTGTAGCTTGTGCTAGAAACAGGTATTGCCATATATGGGACTGTAATATTCCTTGATGTTGGGACAGCCAAAGTGCTCGTCTTGCTTGTTAATGGATGGATAGGTTTAAATGGGTTGTTTTCTTGTGGTGGTCGAAGCCCTTGAAATTTTATCGAACAAATCAAATTTTACTGTAAGTTCACTATTTTCTTCAGAGAAAGGTGATTTGAATGTTGCATTTCATGAGATGGATGGCTTTGACTTAAATTCAGATTGTAGTCATTATTATGTAAGCATTCTGCCAATGAATAAATAACTAAAAGAAATAACAAAAGCAAAGTGAGACTGCCTACAAAGTAAATTACCTAAAGATGAGAATGAGTGCAATAGCAACATGTGACAAGATTGCACATTCAGATTCCCAGTTTAGCATAAAAGGAGATGTCTAGTCACTTTATAATGGAAGACTTGACTTTAATTATCTCTGTTGGAATATTAATGAATACTTGTATATGTCTTGCACAGGTAAAGCAGGCAGATGAGCTGGAAAACATACTAGCAAAAAAATTCCTTAGATTTTTGTCAATGAGAGCAGAGGCTTTCCAAGTTCTGAGGAGAAAGCCTGTCCAGGTACTTTTCATTAGCTCAATCAATCTCCCAGTAGTACTGTGCATCAGTGTTCTTTGAGAAAGACTTCCTTTTTCTCCAATGAACTGCAGGAATGATCTTATATTGGTAAAACGATGAATCTCTAACATTATAGGCTAGTTTGGTAAGTTGATGAGCTTGTATAGTTTACGGGTGTATGAATGCAATTGTTACAAATTATTGCAACTTATCCAAGGTTATTCCTGAGGTTATGTTCTCGAATAACCTTGTAGAACTTGTAAGCTGCTGAGTTTCGATGCAAAAAGAATTAAACTAGGATAAATAGTTAGCAAGACTTAACCTCTTGTCCACTTAAACAAATATACGCATATGGTTTCAGCTTTATCCTAACCACAGCTTTTAGAACAAGAATTTAAGATCCTGGTTATTGATTTTAGGGTACTGCATTTCATATTTGAAAGAAAATTACCAAAACATTTTGCTTATGACAATTGTAGCACATACTCTTACATTTTGAATTTTTTATTATATTATATATTTCTCATTGATTCTCTATTCTAGGGTTATGACCTTAGCTTTCTCATCACCAACTACCATTGTGAAGACTTGCAGAAGAATAAACTTATCGAATTTATTGTGCAGTTTATGGAGGTAAGAACCTCAATTATTCAGCAGCTTGCCATTGAATCTATTTTCTAGAGTTATTTCATAGGCTTCTTATCACCAACTACAATTGTTGACCTTGTATTTTAGCTCTGATATGCTTATGCGATGTATTTTCAATCACTAGTATCTATTCGCATTTGTCATGTTTTGATGCCTGTTGGTTTTGCAAACAAATCCTTTCTTCGACAGTACCACTGTTGATCCATGACCCCATAATGATAACAAACACCACCTTCATGGCTTTCTGATAGTCAAGCACTAATAGAGTGCGGTAGAGATATCTATTTGAAAGAAATTCTTGATAACTTGGGACAATATTTTTGTCAGTTCCCTCTTGTCAAAAGCCATCTGCAATAAACAGAGGTTGTAGTTTGAGACCTGACAAGAGGCTGTCAGCAATAATCTCACAACGGAAAAAGAGAAAGCCTATTAGAATGCTTGAATCCCCTGTTCATGATCTCAACCTTGATTGCTTTGATAGTTGACTCAAGCAATAGAAGGTTATTGTCAGTTTTGAACCTGAAAACCTCGGTGGTTGCATGACACTAGTGATTCCCCAATTTCGGAATGAAAATAATGGCTAGTCATATGGATACGTTCAAGTGTCAATGAGCAATCCAATTAGTTCCCTTTTGGCAAGCATGTATTTTATCTTACTCTTCATTTTGCACATGATGCAGGACATTGACAAGGAGATCAATGAGTTAAAGCAGTCTGTAAACACCAGAGGAAGACTTGTGGCAACAGAATTCTTGAAGCAGTTTACATGAGGAGATGGGCTTAAGTGGGGATTGTTTCTGGCACCTACGTGGTTAAATGAATTGTGTATCCACTTGTTTACTAGCCGGCGACTTTCTTGTTTTTTGTATGGATGAGGAGAGATCTATACATCATGCACTTGCACAACATACATGTGGGTGCCATAACATACAAATATCCATCTTTGAATGCAGGATTTTTTTACACATTTTATCTTGATTTTGCAGCGCTGTGTTATCAAAATCACTAACTCACATCATCATCCTTATCAGAGCTGGCATTAAACTAAAACAAAAGCCATAACCATACCTAGTGGAAATTCTCATTAGTTGTTATACTCTTTGCTCAAGAAAAGAACTGTAAAATACAGATAGAACAACTGAACTGGCATATACCTATTCTTCATCATTTCTAACAAAGAAATTACACACAGGTTACAAACTGAACATGCAGCTTCCATTCTGGTGCAGCGGAACATAACATAAACTGAATCCAGTGTTACAGCTTACAACCATGTCACCGAAACCCAATGCAATGCAGATGCAAATAAATGGTTGGTGCTGTTTCAGAAACATAGGCTATTGCTAATGATTGTGAAGGCTACTAGTCTGAGCTTATTCCACTCATGAAGGTCCTTGGATCAGGGCAAGTTCCACTGAACTGAGCCTGAGAAAAATCAAAACCTGGATTCTGCAAACAAAAAAATTATATCACCAAGTCTTTTGTAGATTAAACAAGAAACTTAGATGAAATGGGGAAAATGATAATCCAATGATGAAATGGGTACAGCACATATCCTAGAGTGGTAAGGAACTAGTTAATGCTAAGATTACACAGCCTCTACCAATCCTCTGCTGGCCGCATATACTTATCTCGAATTTTGGCAAGTACAGATCTCCGTTCCATGATACAATAAAAGGAATATATAATCTAAAAACAAAGTTTGAAACTCTGCCAAAGTGATCTCATCTAATCGGATACATAAACAGAAGTTCTTATTTAAGAAAAAAGGTTTTCTCTCTCAAGTAAACAAAAAGCCATGCAAGATCATACTATAATATATATATCTGATATTAGGATAATATAGAGCTACCCCTACTATAAATTCTGAACAAACAAAGAGCGCAAGGAAGATATTTTCCAATGCAATTCCAAAACAATAGCTTGAAGAAAATGACAGAATAGTTGAAATTGAAAAGTATGTTTTCATATGGAAGAAGTAGCATCAATGTATAATCAGTTGCATCATCTTTCCCATGTAGTCATAAAATAAGAAACATAGTTTGCAACTGAGGAAAACTGTGAAATCATGTGGTTTGGGTGTTAATCACATAGAAGTTGGAGTTAATTTGAGTTACGTGGAAGAGGACATATGTTGTTTTTGTTCGCAAAGCGATAAAGTACCAGGCAATACAACCTACTCAGACCATGAGTGAAGGCAAATGTTTTCTTGCAAAGGAAGACAAAATATCAAGACACTGGATAGCTAATCTGAACTCGAACACATGATACTGTCAATAATCCACCAGTCACCTCCTCTTGGAACCTCTGCAGCATGAGACGTTTTTGTTCAAGATCTGCTGAATATGGATCTAGGCCACCTTCACCCTTGATTGGAGAAGGCCAAGTATGCCCTTTGTCTCTCTTTTGCAGAGTCACATGCATTTCTCCGTCCTCTTGAATGTCAATAAAACAAGGAAACATAATTTCTGAGATTCAAGGCAAAGAAGCAGGATTTAAGATGAAGATGCAAACTTCAACCAAAACATAACATAGAAAGACTGTAAAGCATATGAAAAAATGAGTTTAAACTAAAGTTTGGCATGACAGGCACTTAGTCTAGAGGAGTCAATTAGGTATTAATATGTATCTGAATCAAATTCTTAACTTTGCATACAGCCATTCTAATAGCAATTTATATAGTCCTTCCAAACGACTCCAAAGCTTTCAAGTACCATGTTTGCTTTTCAGTCAATCAGTCATGTAGTTGAATTTGATGTTTAACCAATTAGATCAAGGTTTTCAAAACCATTTCTCGTGTTCACATGTTGCACAGATTCAGACAATCTCGAACATTTCCACCATAACAGAGCCCTATTAAAGGCTAAAACCAAAAAAACATGGATTTGAGAACCCAGAGATGCATTACCGAGGGTCCAGAATGAGGAGTCGGTCTTCACCGGTGAAGCAAGATCGTGCTGGGAATTGCACCATCATCAATCCCCACAGTATCAAAACCAATCCAAAGAAAATGATCAGAAAAAATAGAAGCGAACCCACATTGAGATAGGGCGGATTGCCCCTGATGCCGACCTCGAGGTGGTGGGACTGGATCTTGGCGTAGAAGAGCTTGGTGCTGACGCCGGGCGGGAGGTCGATGTAGATGTTTACCTCGTCTAGGGTTTGGTCCCATTCGAACACCTTCTGCCCTACGAATTTCGAAGGATCACACGGCCAATCACACGATCGAAGAGGGGGAAATCGCAGGAAACCCTAGAAATCGAGAGGGAGAAGGAGGGATTGATACCGTTGTGGTTGAAGCTGTGGCGCTTGTCCGGTGCCAGCTTCTCCGCCATCGCTCCGAAAGCGATCTGTGGATTGTTCTTTAGGGGCCTGTTTGGTTTGGGGTCAGGACGGGTCAGTATTTTTTTAAATTTTTTTTTTTTATTTTGTGAAATTAATATTTATTATTTTATATTATTATTAAATTAATTATAAAAAATTAATATTTTTGAATTTAAATTATTGAAGTTTTAATTTTGATAAAAAGATATTAGTTTACAAAAGTGGTTCACTAGTCTTAATCTCGACCTTGATCATGACCTCGTTTCAAACAGACCCTAGGTGATTTTGCAAACATTTTGAAGTAATTACTATTAAACATCACTACTGATGCAAAAATTCTTTTACTTTTGTATTTTCTTTGCAAAAAAAAAACTAATTATAGATTTGAAAATAAAGATAAAATTAACGATTTCTTTTTTTAAAAAATAAAAAATTATATATTTTTCTCTTTTACCTTTTAGTTTAGTAATAAGGATAAACAGTTCAAGTCAGGTTCATTTTGGGAGGAGAAATTTACTAAATCACGTCTAAAAGCACAAAGAA
This sequence comes from Trichopus zeylanicus subsp. travancoricus, assembly GCA_005019695.1. Lineage (NCBI taxonomy): Eukaryota > Viridiplantae > Streptophyta > Magnoliopsida > Dioscoreales > Dioscoreaceae > Trichopus > Trichopus zeylanicus. The sequence goes on from RXID01014490.1 coordinate 96,886, forward strand.
ACGCATCTTGAAAGGTTTTTGGCAATCAAAGTACAAACTTGCCTGGTTTCTTTTAAAGATATCAGTATTCATGGATTCTTTAGAAATTCCCGATATATTTGATAAAATATATTGTGTTACACAGAACTAAGGAGCCTGCAAACATGATGGAAAACAACATTCAAGCTCTTCTATCGTGTTAAACAACAGGGAAAATTACATTCAAATTACATTCGAAAGCCTGCAGTCATGATGGAAAACATGCAAGCGAAATTCCTTCTAGCCAACAAATGCTCATCCTAAACTATGCAACTCTTGCATTCTCACTCTGCACTTCCATTGCCACCCATTCTCTTCTTATAGCCAACAAATGGCCAAAATTAGCCATCAGGGATCCAATTCTGAAGTGGCAAAAACTAGCAAAATAGTAGCTGTAACATATCTCCTCGTTTATGTAGAAGATAAGACTATATGCTTTCATGAACCAATCCTGACAATTCCACGCATTATTTCATTTGGTATTAGTTCATTCGTAAGCAACAATGCATGCTAATAGCATCAATAATTAAAGTTACATTTGCTCTCCAAAACAGTGTATAAACTGAGGAACATAACATCTTGCAGTATAATATAGATTCTCAATAATTGTAGCTAGAGTTGTCAAACTATCATCCACAATAACACTGCTATAGTATGTATGCACAAAACCTTTCAAAAATGCACATAAATTTTGTAAACTGTGACACTTGTGATAGCTAATTGTCAGTACCAAAGTAGCGATCACCAAACTCGCCTAAACCAGGGATTACCCGATACTCCTCATTCAATGCAACATCGATCTCAGATGTGACAATCTTTAAGAAGGGGAAGCGCTTGCAGACACAGTGAATCCCTTCAGGCGCCTGAAATGCATGTTAGTTTAAATTAATGAAAACGAAGAGAGGAAAATTTTTGGGCTTAATTCGATTTTCTTACTGAAATAAGGTTGAGGAAGATTATCCGGTTCTCAGGAACTCCCTTTTGTATCAGAACTTCTATAGCTTTGATTGCAGAGTTGCCTGAGGAGGCCAGTTCCATAAAATATGGTCAATGAACATGCAGTAGACAAACAAGGTTAGCTGTGCACAATACCACAATCAACTTCAGACAGAAAGTGAGAAATAAGATGATCACAAAGTACAAATGTGGATAATACATCTATCAGCCTGCTGAATGTAATTTATGATTGTAATATTAACCTGTTGCCAGAACTGGATCGAGAAGCAATACATGACGTTCAGAGATATCTTTAGGCAGCTTCTCATATATGAGCTGATTGAGTAAAAAAAGTGAACAACAATACAGCAAAATAGTATCAGCAATAACTATCATTTTTCTCTTTCCGTTAAAGACTAGCAACTTCAATTGCATGTTTACCTGTTTTCCATTGTCTCCATCGCGATGAATGAGAATTTTTCCTATTTTTATTCCCTTACAACAAGCCCGAAGAGCATTCTCCATGCTTTCACCACTGCAATCAACCAAATCAGAATGTTACTCTTTGAAATCCTAAAATCATGCTTGCATTCGTTTGTATAGCATGCTCATGCCAATAAAGCAAGCAAGCATCTAAAATTCAAAGCACAGAAGAGCAAAATTAGATCTCTGCATACATTCAACAACACTGAGAGGTTCAATTTCAGCTCCATTTCTCTTTTTTTTTTGTTTTTTTCCTCCAGTTAACAGTCAAAACTAAGCATAAGGGAATGTGGGGTCTCGGACACAATCGAACTCAGTATAATCAGAACAATCATATAGAACTGCACAAAATCATAAGATTTTAACTCAGAATGTTCAAAGACAGAGAAAAATCAACTATTACATGACTGTTGTATAATCCTAGAAAAAACAAATAAAGTTGTTGAGGTGAGATAATTATATTAGAGTGATACACATTTTTGCTTCCTCTCTTTTAAACATTATGCCAACAATAAATCTGAACAGAAACAATAGTATACAGAGACACTTCTAAACAATATTGATAAATCTCATAAACAGAAAATGGTTTTCTTCAGTTCAACTAGAACCTCTTAACAGACGAACTATATATGCTACCAAACTTGTACCATCAAAACTTTATCCTGATGCCAAGTACCTGATCAAGCTCACCTTCGGATAATAGAGACTCCACATAGTTTCTTGCAGAAGTCAACTCCAGTATAAACAGAACCTAAGCCACAAGAGGCAAACAAAACATAATATATCACATAATGTTATGGTGCAAAATCTTGTGATGCATCACATACAGAAGATCTAATATCATGTAGTATTTAGTGGAAACACACATCTAGAAGTTGCCTTGCAGCGGTGAATACTCCAAACTTACAACAAAAGCATGTATATCTACAACACAGTCTATACCACATCAGTGACTGATTTATAAACAGAACACCTATCACTTGAAGGACTCCAGCAAACAATGATAAACATGGACTGACAATATGGTTCTTTCCATTGCAAACCCACATCTCTTCATCATTAGTCAAAATGTGGGACAAAATCATCAATCAAGAAATTCAGCATAACTAACTGCCAAGCATAGGCACATTATATAGCTCAAAATCATTTAAACAGAAAATAAATTGCATAATGGCAGGCATTTGGTAATAAAACATACCAGTAGGGGTAACCACCTGCTTCTCTGTGAATGGCAAATGGCCAAGACCATGCTCTACAACCTGAAAACATTCTTAATATTTTTGATACAAAGTAGGATAAAATACGTATTATCCATGTGAACAATAAGAAGGGGCAAACATTTACCAGCCTAATAAGCCGATCTGAATAGAAAACAAAGTCAGGTGTGGTTATTTCCCTGTCACGAATAAGTGTATGCATTCCACGTATCTGCTCACAACAGCCTTTACAAGCATTAATACACAATAAAGACCAAACCAGTAGTCCAACAGAAAATAATGAAACTATGTAGAAAGGATAAAGAGAAGAATAAATATCTATAGTTGCTCTATATTAAATACACAATTCAGTGTAAAATAAAACACAAATGTACCTGAAAGGTTGACTGGATGACATACACATTAGGATAGATTTTGCACAAGTCATGCTGGCCAAGCTTTGTCCGAATATGTTGCACAATCAAGTCGATGGCCACATGGTTATCACCTCCACGTGGTATTATGACATCAGCATATTTCTTGGACGGCAGAACAAAATCATCAAAAGCAGGCTTGACAAACTTCGCATACTGAACAATACAGTTCTTTTAAGCATCAGCAATCTTAGAAAGTTCAGAATCCATTAAATGAAAGGCTACAATTAAAGAATACTGGGAAGTCAGCTAACATGCCATTCCTCTTTTGGTTTTAAGAAAAATGCAACTCAAACTCTTAGTAAATCCTTCTATAATGACAGGTAAAAGTAAAACTTTTGATATTTATAAGACATTATGAACAATTGGATACAAGTTCCACTCAGAAAATATCTGTCAAATGATTTGTGCATATTAAAGCATCTTCCTTAGGCAGCTCAATCTATAACATTAAAATCTGTTTAAGAAGCTCAAGTTTACACCTGCCTTTTTGTTTGCTTTTCTTTAGTATGAGTATTTTGTGCATAATGTCTATCTATATACTATATTTGTTCAATCCTCAGTATCAAAGCATGAAATAAATAACTGAACAAGCATCCACATTAAGTGATAGAGATTATTAGACTAAAAAAATGTTCACCTGCTCAAGCACAGAGTTTATATCTCTACCCCTCTCAACTGTATCACGTCTTATTCTTCGGGCAAGCCTTACATCAGCATCTATAGGCAAAAGATTGCAGGAAATTAAATATAAGGAAAAATATCAGTCACATGCACTATCACTAATTTGAACAAGTTTGGTAACCTAGATTGTCTCAAAAATAGAGAAGGAGCAATACTAACTTTAATTTATAAGAGAAGAAACTAATTCAAAACAAAACTGTCAAATTTCAATGATGGGATAGCAGGAAAATATTGTTAGGCCTACAAATTAACTGGGTTCTGATAAGCCAAGATCTATATTGTCATAACCACAAAAGAACTCCTGACTAAGCTCGAATTTCTAGAGGATTATGTATCCCAGGGATAAGCAGTGCAATCAACTGAAACTCCAAAGTACATGAGAATGTTCCTGGGAGCAATCATTGAGAAGAATGGTGCTTGTCAAAAGCCAATGTGTGGCTAGCTTCTATTAGACATTTTTTTGGTAATAGTTGCTTCTCATTACTTGAAAAAGACCAGGTACTATGCCTCCTAGATTAAATTACGCCATATATTGTTAAGCTTTGACAAAGTGCTTGCTATATCAGTCCAGTCACAGCTAATGCTAAGCTGATTTTATAAGCACCATCTTTATCCACAACAAGCAGAGTTGATTTGACTGTACAGCACCAAGTTAGTTCTTGCAGAAGGCAAGAGAAAGCAACAAAGTGTGTCTCCTGAAGTTGGTAGGCCACAAAAAAATGGTTTATATTTCTATAATCATCATTAAATGGGTTCTCTAGTAGGGTAAACATTGAAGCATGCAAAATCATATGGAGCAAAAAAGAATTATCATGATTAATTATCATGCCCATTTAGTTGTGAGATGTGAATATTTGTAGTAAAAAAGAATAACAAAAAGAAAGCACCTGTGTCAACAAAAATCTTCATATCCATCATACTACGGACACGAGGATCATGAAAGACTAAAATACCCTCTAAGATAATGACATCAGATGCATTTACCTGACAAAAAAGTTGAAACAAATAATACTTTTGAGTTACTCATCACAATCAAAAAAAGAGAACCCAAATTAAACAAAGCAATTGTACATTTTATATGTGCATTTTCATGGGCACAAATAATTATCATGTTATTAGTGTTCATGGATATCAAATAGATCTGGATGGCTTGTGCTCGTATTGGGAAATAAAATTATTTGTCAAGCTATAAAGTTCACAAAAGGATAGCAATAAAAATAGCAATGTTCCAATTTTGGCCAAAGCAAGAGAACCTCAAGCAACAACAAATCTTTATGAATCCAGGATCGTGTAGAAAAACCAGTAGATGCCAAAGTTCCAGGTTCAAAACATCTCAAATAAACAAGAAGCTTGCAAAAAATAAAAAAAAACAGAACCTGGAAAAGCATGGTTGTGCTTAAGTGTGTCAACTGGCAACCAACTACCTGGTAATCCACCAAAACCAAACTTAATAGTTGCATAGCATCTAAATCCAACAATTTATTAGATTGAATCTGTATTTGGACCAAGTAATATCCAACACAAATAATCCGAAACCCTAAACCAACTATCTCTCCTCAAATTTTCTGCTGCTCTAATTTTGAACAAGCCTTAAAGCACCAACCGGAATGATGCAAGCTCAGCAAAATCAGAAATCAGTTAGTCCAAACTCAATGAAGGTTTTTTCTGTCAATCTTGGATGCACAGCAGGCATTTCTATAGATTCTCTCAACTCTTTCAAATACTTAGTGAACATTTTAATGGATAAGCAAGGGAAAATTACACAGATATAATAGCATACAAACTTGCAAATAGTACTTGGCAACAAATTGGGAAAGGATCTAAAACTTCAGGAATCGATTTGGAATACTTTCTTCAGGAATCAACAAAAACATTGATGTACTTAGATAACATATTGTAAGTATAACTCTTAAAACTAAATTTTCATATTTTAATAATTAAAATAAGAGCAAATGTCAAAAAATGGGAAATGGGTGTCAACAAATTGCCTTCAAAACAAATTTAACAATAGAATCCTCCCCTAGAACAATGTGTTTCTATTAGTTTCCCTGGAAGCATACCTTTCGGAAAGTTTCTTTACACCGCCTATGGTTTTTAAAATCATAAATGGGGACATTCACAGAGTGCCCACATTTAAGCTTGCCAATGCACTCCAGAAGTTGTTCAGTGTCAAATGCATCTACAAAGAGATAAGTTGACAAATAAATATCAGCAAATAGAAATAAACAAGTGATGCAAAAAATAAAATTTGTACTTTTAGCATTAGCGCAAAGAATGAAATAAAATTATCATTCCATCAGCAACTACAAGAAACATAAGCAATTCTAAAATACAGATACCAGGACTTACCAGGATGATCAAAATTATACTCACTAGCACGTTCTGATTCCTCAGCATTCAAACCACGGTAAAAGGAATCCTAAACAAGAACATGAGAATGCTGTCACATTTCAGGAAAAAAAATTTTCAGAACAGAGATGTGTTTGTGCATCTGAAATTCAGAGATGGATTCAAGGAGCATAAGCAGAGTGATCCAAAGATAAACAACATAAGCATGCACTCCACACTATGATATATGTATCTATGAATGTTATCCATAAACCCAAACTGATGAGTTGCATACAGAATCAGGGGAAAAAAAGAGATAATTTTCAATGTCCTATTTAGAAGTTGCAAGTCAAAAGCAACATGACCGTTGAGTTCACTGTTCAGTCTACATACTGCTTGCATAAAAACTTCAAAAAGTGGACTTCGTCCATCCATGAAGTTACTTCCCTTCAAAAAGAGTTAACAGCAAAAGGAAACTAGAACACCCCAAATCAGAATTAGACACTAAAATTTCAACACTTAATTCAATCAGCACCTTGTATCGTGGGTAAAGAATAACAACCTAACATCCTAAACCCACTCCAGTCATCTTCCAGTTTTAAAGGTGTCAATCTTTTACTAGTGACGGAAAGACCGCACTTGTAATGACAAATTCCCTGTTGTTAAGGTTGAATTTTGAACATTAAAACCGGCTGCATTATCAACCCAAAACAACAAAATACTACCAATCCAAGTCCACTTATCACCGAATCCATCAAATCACTTCCTTTCAAAGAGATTCAATCCTAAACCCTATCCTGATACACTCACAAAAGGAAACCAGAACGACTCAAATAGTCAACAGACACCAAAATTACCAGCATGCTGTGCTCGTACCTGATTCACCAGAACAACACGGTGATCATGCAACTGCTGGATGATCATGTCGCAGACCGTCGTCTTCCCCGACGCTGTTCCTCCAGAGACCCCTTTCCGCACACAAAAACAAAAAAATAAGGAAAACAGAAAGAAAATAAATAGGAAATCAAGAACGTCTAAAACTGAGATCTAGGAGTACCGATGAGGAAGGGCTGGCGGGGTGCGTCGGTGGAATCGAGGTCAGGGGCGGTGGAAAGGGCTCGGGCGGAGGAAGGGGACGAGGGTGCGGAGTGGAAGGCGTGCCGGAGAGAATCCAGGCGGAGGCCGCTGAAGTGCGCCCCCGCCGCCGCTTCCATCACCTCATCCATCCTCTTGTCCGTCATCATGCCTCTCCTCGCTTGCTGGGGGTCTGTGTCAGTTTCTTCTGCGCTTTGGTTGTAGCTAAAAATCAAAGAGAAGTTGTAGCTCGGAAGGAAAGATGAGAAGATTTTTGCATTTAGCACCCTGATATATACCCATTTTTAAGTTTCACTCTGCATTTTTACATTTACACCCCTTAAAAGATGAGAACTTGGTGTAAATGGGCAAGAGCAGAATCTTGTGAGCATATCTTTTTCAAACCCACTGAAATTATGCATATGCCCTCTGATATTTGCGTGCATGCCTTTAAAAAGGTGGACGTATAACTCTTGTGACTATTAAATTTCGATGTATAGGTTTAAGTATATCCACGAAACATTTCTACGGGACAAATATGGTAATTTTGGACATAAAAATAAAAGTTTTCTATCTAAATCTCCATACTTTTTCCATAATTTCGACTTCTTTGGGGTGTTAGATGTTAAATACGCACTCTAGGGCATAGATGAAGAAATATTTCCAGTCCTAAAGTGATGGGTATGTATGCTACTTCAACTCTTCACAGGGACATGCTAGCAATTTCTCATAATCTATTTCCACATGAGCCCTCTGCATTTGCAAAAACATCGCAGAAATTTATTTTCTATAAATGTAAACTATGGTTTGGTAATCCGGTCCCATGTTATAAAAATTGGGAAAATTTTCCAATTTTCTAAAAACTCCTCTGACTTTTCAAAATTTTAGGATCTCCAGAGATTTTTTTAATTTACTAAAAATTCAACTAATCACATAGCGCTTGTGCGTTGTATTATTCAGGAACTTGTAATACTTATAAGTATAGTAGTGCATTCTTTGTATTTAAATACGTTATGATCAAAACTAAACAGTTATCATTCAAAATTTTTATCACAATTACTTAATTTTAATCATATTTGTTTTGTCTTAATTATGACAGTTTAATTATCGTCCTATTTTCTTGATTTTTGATCATACAGGTAAAAAAAATATATTATTACAAGTATAAAAATATATATTATAGTATTGTTCATGTACAGTAATATGTGTTATAGGTATAATAATAAATTAAAATACGCTAGTATGAATTGATTGAGAATTAAAAATATCAGAAAAAGTTTTCAGAAAAATAAAAAAATTTCGAGAAAATTTAAGAAGTTTTTCCTGTAAATATTGCCTCCGCTGGTTCCGAGCTCTAACTTCTAAAAATAGGAGGAATATTCCTCGAATATTTATTGGCTACCCACAAGGATTTGTGCCCAAATTTGTGATGTGAAGGGGTTGTTGGGATACGGGGTGGGATGGATCTACAATTTTCTTATAAGCCAAGGATCTATATGGAAAAAGAAGTTTGAGAGAAACTGTGGCCAATATGAAGTACGGTAGAAAGCAAAGACGCAATTTTGTAGAAACAGAGGACTCAGGGAATAAACTCCAAGTGGTATCCGGTGGACAACTCCCCCTGCATAAATGGTATTTGTGCGTGACCTCTTTAATTTGTATTTTCATTACAATGCACCTCATCGACTTCATACTTTACATTAACTTCTCTGAAACATCTCAAAAACGCTAAAATGCTTGCAAACAATACCAATCTCATCAGCCACCGGCACATTCAGTGTTCGTCTTCTGCCTCTTTCTCTCTTTGAGGCTAAGGCTTGGCACAAATCTAGGCAAACAACAGTGAGAGCTCTTACTCTCTTTTCTTTGTTTCTGATCTTTTCTTGCATTAGACTGCACCTTTTCAGTTTTGTTGTTTTGCTCATTGTCACCAATCTGAAGAAGATCAGATAGTTTTTTCTTGTTATCCATCAGAGAATCTGAAGATCCAATGTGAAAATCTCGCATGCTGCCTTGCGATGGAGTATGGCCTGCTCGCGAAAGAGAGAAAAAAGGTTGGTAGTCGCTGCCTGAGTGGATACTGATTAGGATATGTGAAAACGCGGATGGTGATGTTTTACCTCCATTGACACTGAGGAAGTCGTCCTCGCAATCAGAATCCAACCATGCTCTCGAGTCAAAGAAAGTTTCATCCTTGCTTCCTGCTTAGGTACGAGCAAGTAAATTAGTGCCTGAATGTTTGCAGGATCATATAACAATCCAGAAAATGGAATTAATCAAGGTATAACCCAAGAAAATTAGAATATGAATGCTATAATTACTGCAAACCAAATCAAAATCACATCCAAAATACTCCAGACCGACATCTTAAATTCGCAGCATAATTATATTATCCCAAGTTCAAAACATGCGAACGTTATACATATGAAGCAAGAATTTTCAGATACAGTATAGTATTACGGTAGACGATGAAGAACAGACATGTTTGGAGGAAACCATTTGGCAAATAAACTCTGTAATTTTGAAGAAATATTGATCTCGATTTGAAGGCAACTCGACAATTTTGCAGCTCAAAAAATTATTGATCTAGAACTGAAACAGCAGACGAACAATACAGAACTTGTAATGAAGCATTGTGTTATCCTTCCATAGAAGATCTAGACGTTCTTTCGAATAATAGAATATCAGGAAATGAGAATATATCCACGTGAACCCTAAATGTAACTACACATAAGTGCATCCAACCTGCACTCACGAACCATGAACATTTGCAATCCAATTCCACAACTCGCTTCAATCTTCTTTACATTTTCAAAATTATAGAATATTGTTACAGGACATAACCTTTAAAATGACATTGAGCATGCATGTAAATGCAAGGATAAAACTACCAGCTGCTATCAGAGTTGAGAAACTTTCTGAGAACAAACATCAGTTTTTGTGTAAGGTAAATGTTAATTTCATTAATAGCAACGATAAATGTATCAAAACAATTCCTTGAAATTGCACACATAATATAATCATGAATAGATTGAATGGTGTTGAATAATAGATAATGAATAATGAATTTAAAATGCGATTATGCAGAAAAGATCATACCATAATCTATTCTGTTGAAACCAAATTCAGTCTCTAATTTCCCAACCTGGATCTCCCCATTGAGGGGCATCTTCTTGTCCTCTGAGACCTTCATCTCATAGCTCATAGCCTATAGACCTCTGCTTCCAAGAATTCTCCGAAGAAATCAAAGACAGGAAAAAGTTCTCCACTTTACAGCTATGAGACAAAGGCAGAGAAAACCAAAATATATAAAACAACAGAACAAGAAAGATGGTCTTCCTTGCGAATTGTTATCAAGAGAACCTCTAAGAATTTTGTAAAGCAAGACGGAAACAGGTTTTCCTTGAAAGTGAAGTTATTGGGTTGGCTTGTCAGTTCTTTAGGCCCACCTACTCATTTTTGAATGACTTTAAGAGAACGATGAGGCTTTTGCATGTGCAGTGGAGTGCTGGACTGATATATACTTAATACACTTCTGCGGTTACTGTCTCTTTGCATTTACATGAGCAAACCAATACTGATAAGCATCAATGTGTGGGTTAATTTTGCTTCTCAAAAATGAATAACTTTTAATAGGGTTCAGTCTCAAAAATAGCAGTTGGAACATGGTTTTCATGGACTCCTGGGACTTTTTTGTTTGACTTGATTCAATATTATAAATAACCAGGGTATGGCTAGGGTATTGGCTAGGGTATTAAGAGAAAAATAGCCACAATAGAGAAATAAAAAGAGAGAAGACCGAAGATGCAGAGCAATGGTCTGGTGTTTTGGTCTCAGTCTAGGAATTGAGCTAGTCACTCGTGATGTTTTTTTTGGTGTTCTCTTGGAGTTTATCTCATCTAAGGATGGTGTAGCCAAAGCTTGAAAACGGTTTGATCACTATATGACTCTTATTTTTGTTGAAGGAAATGCTTGCAAGATAGATAAAGTGTCTTGCTACCCTTTCAATTAATGTTAGAAAATAATGGATGTTTATGCACTTCTATTGTCTTGATTTTTCCCTTGAGTAGCACCGCTAGTATGATTCAAGAATTCAACTCAAATCACCTACTCACTTTATTATCACACATCAGAATTATACAAAAACTTCAGATAGAATGACATACACGATCACATTGACAACTGAGCATAAGGTTACTTTATTTTTACTCATAACATAATGTCATACTAATATGATGCAAAACTAATGATGGATTGAACTAGTGTTGCAAGTGGATATCTGAACTCGATTAGTTTTAGGATTTTTTTAAGCATACATTACGATTTTCCACATATAACCCTGCAGAATCATGAAATTCCACATACATGGTATACCCCTATAGAACACAAAAGAAATTTGCAGTGACCATTGGGCCACTTTTTTCTGTAACCATGCAGATAAGAAAGGTCTGAAAATTGACTTTGAATATGCACCCCTGTGTATTGTAATGATCAAGACATAATTTTGGATTTCTCCCCTTATATTTAATCACACATATAATAAAAGATCTCCAGGTAAATATGAGCATTTTACAGCGTTCCATAGGGGTGAATATGCAATTACAATCATCAGAGGGGAATTTGTGCAATTTTGCATTTTGCATTGCCTTACTGTATCCTTACTTCCAGTTATACTTGGCATTATGTATGGAATTTGGACGCCAATTACTTCCGTTTTAGTAACATAATAGTATGATATTAGGCAACTTACTGATTTAGCTTTATACTACATAAAGTAAAATCATCGTTTATATTCGTGAATGTATCATTAACCCCCGTGTCCCGTGTCAGAAATTTTTAGATTTCCTGGTATCCACCTCCAAATACCCACGTCTTCATGTGTAAACCATGTCCACTTCCACCACATTGCAGGTAATCCTACAGTTAGAAAGCCAAAGAAAAAAGAAGGCTAAGATGAGCTAAACTAAAGCAAGTGAAAAAAAATTTGATAACAGATAATCCTAAAAGTTAGAAAACCATAGAAAAAGGTGGCTAAGATGAGCTATGTCCCATTTCAGAAACCTCCAAGAAAACTCATTTGGCTCTAAAGCATAAAATTTACTTGTCATTATCTTCTATCTAGTTTAACAGCAAAGAGCAAGAAAAGTCAAGGCAGATAAATATCGAAGGCATTTTCTATAAACCCATGAAATTTCACAAGATCTACAAATGGCTCAAGCCATCATGTACAAAAGCTTACAAGCTTTACACAAGGTACAACAAAGCAAATTCTCTTATCTTGTACCCAGTTTGGGTTTCAGACAGCAGGTAACGGGGTCGGGACCAATTTGAACTCAGAAATTTGTAAACAAATCACCAATATCATAGCAGGGCACCAAAATCACCACAAGAACATTGTCCGTCCTTGAATTTGTAAGGTGCTTGCTTTCTCAAACAATAATTTCTCTGCTTGTCAACAAGGAAAAGGACTTGACGGAGCTATGGCAATCCCTGCACATGCTGATATTCTTCATAACTCATATTGGTGCATCCTTGGGCACATTTAGTACCCCAAATGCAATGGGCTAGCCTCTCACTATGATGAGTTATGGAGCCAGATGCCTTCATTTCACTTTCATCATCTGACATCACTGCATTCTTGTATACCCCAAGTTCTTTGCTCTCACAAGTAAATTCTCCAGAAAATCATAAATCTCTTCGTTTTGGGCATATGGCCTGTCATTTGCTGTGAGAGAATAGACTCTATCTTTGATGCTAATCCAGCTTCGATCCCTAACACTCCCGATCTTCTCCTCTTTCATCATTTTCCTCACCCTCGAGACATCTTGCCATCTCTCTGCCCATAGATACATATTCAATAGCAGGACATAGGTCTCCGTTGCTTTAGGCTTTTGCTAAAGAAGCCTCTCAGCAGCATAAAAAGCCATCTTCATGTTGCCATGGCTTCAGCACCCTGCAGCCAAAATAGATCATATGATCTCATTTGGCTCAAAATCCATCCTATTTACAAAATCAAATGCATCTGTTAGTCTCGCCAACCTCACAAACCTATCCACCTTGCAAGCATAATGGTCTATGACAGGCTTGATCGCATATGCATTCTCATCATGTCAAAAGAGTATTGAGCTTCTTTAACCAAGCCAGCATGGCTGCAAGCTGATAGAACACCGACAAATGTGACATGGTTTGGCCTCATCCTTGACAGCCTCATATGCTCAAGAGTTATAGCGCTTCCCTTGCTCAACCATGCCGAGAATACGCTGTTATCATTGAAGTCCAAGATATCAACGTCCTCTTTCTCATCTCTACAAAGGCTTTGCTTGCTTTATGAATGCAGCCATACTTGTTATACATGTTCACCAAAGCACTTGCTACAACCACATCTGCTAGATAACCAGATTTGATGTTCTGGGCATGGATTTGCTCTCCTTGTTCTAAAGCCACAAGTCCACTGCAGACAGTAAAGATGCTTGAAATGCTAAAGAGATCAGGCTTTATCCCTGATCTACCTTCCAAATACTCAAAATTTGATGAGACTAATATTATATCATTTAATTTAATTTTAAATATAAGATTACTAAAATTCCCTCGTCTTTACTTCAATTTACCTGTTTTCATCTGCAACTTCCCCCCATCGCCATCCTCCTCTCCCAATTTATGCATTCCTTGGTCCCCGATCGTGCCCGTGATTCCGATCAAGGCTCCAGTGGTTGCGAGAACGAGGATATACCACTGTTTTTTAGCGCAGCTGGCTGATCCAGCTCGGAACCGAGCTGTGCGGCCGAGACATTGTCGTTTGCTTCGAATCCAACCGATCCTCAGCCTCTGCTGCAACCTCTCCCCAATCGAGCCGATTCTGGGCGCCGCCGGACCGTCACCACCCTCGTATCGCCTCTTACAGGTCGGTCTGCGTACAGCTTCCGGATAAGCACCATCGAACCCTAATTTGCACGACATGACTAGTAGATCCAGCCTGGAACCGAGCTCCATTGCCGACTCATCGTCGTCTGCTTCGAATCTGATCGATCCCCGGCCTCTACTGCAACCTCGCCCCAATCGAGTCCGATTTCGGGTGTTGCCGGACCGCCACCACCCTCGAATCGCTCCTTGCAGGTCAACCTGCGTACAACTTGCGGGTGAACACCATCGAACCCTAATTTGCACGAGAGGACTGGTAGATCCAACATGGAACTGAGCTCCATCGCCGACTCAATCGTCATCTGCTCCAAATCCGACCGATCCCCGGCCTCTGCTGCAACCTCGCCCCAAAATAGTCCAATTCCGGGCGTCGCTGGACTGCCACCACCCCCGGATCGTCCTTTGCAGCTCGGCCTACACACAACTTACGGGTAAACACCGTCAGATCCTAATTTGCACAACTAGGCTGGTAGATCCAGCCTGGAACCAAGCTCCATAGTCGACTCATCGTCGTCTGCTCCAAATCCGATCGATTCCCGGTCTCTGCTGCAACCTCACCCCAAAAGAGCCCGATTATGGGCGTCACCAGACCGCCACCACCCTCAAATCATCTTTTGTAGCTCGGTTTGTGCATAGCTTGCGAATAAGCACTATCGAATCCTAATTTGTAGTCCAGATCTGATTGAATCTAGCCTGAGATCGAGCTCCATTGCCGAGACATCGTCGTCCACCCCAAATCCGACCAATCCCCAACCTTTGCTGCAAGCTTGCCCCAATCAAACCCGATTTTAGGCGTCGTCGGATCGTCACCAAAACCCTAAGTAACAAACAGAAAAGAGACTCGTGGGTAAAATGATTTAGAAAAAATTTAAACTATTAATTAGCCATTAACAGTTAAACACTAAAATTTTAATTAAATTATTTTTTACACTTTAATTTTGATTTAAATTTGATCCTAATCCAAAATTAAATACAGCCTAAGTGCCTCAATTCCACTATGGTGAGCTGCGACATCATGCTTAGCAGTGTCCATCATCTGAGCGTGGCCAACAATCATCACATTCCAGGTAATTAGACTTCCATTCTCCATGTTATTAAAGACCCTTGTTGCATCATTGATCTCTCCACCTTTCAGGCACAGGCACATGATTTGAGTTCTTGACCGAAAGATTCGAAACACAACCAAATTTAACACACAAGGAATGGACTTGCTTCCCAAGAGCCAAGACATGCACAGTGCAACACAAGCTCAACACGATTCTCAATGTAAACTCATTTGGCAGTGTCCTCTGAGAGCATTGCAACAAATAATCTCAACCCCAACTGAGCATTGCCATTGTCACCACGAGCCGTGATGACTGTTGTCCATGAAATCACATTCTTATCGGGGGTTCTCTGGAATGCCTTTAACAGATTATTCTAATTGGCCAAATTTGGAATACAAAAAACATAAAGAGTTCCCCATGCTAGTATCTGATTCAAGTCCATACTTGATGACATATGCATGAACTTGCTCTCCGAGCTCAATCAAATACAAGGAACAACATGCACTGAGAACCGCTCCCAATGTATAATTCATTGGATAGACTCCTGACTCTAAGAGCTGCACAAAGGTCTGCATGGCATCTGGCTGCAAATTACGAACATAACCAGTGATCAATGATGTCCAGGCATCAATGTTCCTTTGGGACATTTTATCAAACAAATTGCAGGCATGATCCGGCGTTCCACATTTCATATGCACATTCACAAGGGAAGTTGACAGTCCTGCATTCCAGTCTAAGTAATATGCCCATGGACGCATTCAGCATCTGACATGGACCTATTTTTGATGCATTATTGCAATAAAGGGGGGCATAGAAAGCTGACTCGACCAGGCCACCTACTTCGAGAAAGGAAAGTGCCTGGACGTTTAGCAGCCGAGATGACTCTGAGATAGATTCCGAACCTAATGTACTTCTCTGGTATGAAATATTCTGCTAAGAAAGACCACTGCAATAAATGTTATGATGGAAATATCAAAACTTTAGCAAGTTTCAGCGGCAGTGACGACACATTTTTACCTTTTCAGCCGGGAGATAGGTTGGCGAGAGCTTTCGGAGTCAGGTTCGAGCTTGTGGAGTGTGACATCGATGGCAATTGGAGGAAGAGATGCCATCAGGAGAGGAAGTGGAGGAAGGAGAGGAAGAAGAGAGGATTTGGTGCATCTGTATCACATGAGGGGTTGCCTTAACAAGTGTGTTAAGGAGAGGAAGAAGAGAGAAAAGAGAAGGAAAGATCGAAGATGGGGTCTTTGTGTGGCTGTGGAGGAAGGGAGACCGTTGACAGTAAAAAGAGAAGCAACGGTCATCAAATATGACTTGAAGTTCCCATCTCGCCCCTGCTTATATGAGGTTTTCGCATCTTATGTTTTTTGTGGTTATGGGAAAGCGAGGCCAAAAATGGGATTTCAAACGCTTCATCCTGTCGCGGGGATGGTGACGTCTTTGTAAGAAATGTTACACGAACTTGTAATCAAATAGAATTTAGGGGCTGATTTGAAAAAGCCAAAACCTCAGGATAATTATCCGAAAATACCAATCAGGGGGTAATGTGCAAATACTAGAAAGGCAGTACGAACAAATTCTATCAAATACTTGAACTTCATAATCTTTCGAATATCCAATAATAGGGCAATTCAGGGGGTTATATGCCAAAAAATGAAAATTTAAGGCATTTTATGCACAGTCTATTAGAGTCCAGGGTCCTAATTGCAATTAACCCCAAAGCAGGCAAAAGAAATGAGTCGATCGGAATCAGTTACTTCGCCAACGATCTCAATGCCCGTTACGAAAATGGCCTTCTTTGACGCTCCAATCAACATGCCATCCATCCAATAATCGTAATAATCTATTAACTCCGTGGTTGATTTCTATTGGTCAGCATTTACCGTATCGTGTTCAAGTCCTATAGCGGGTCCTGCCATTTCCAGAGCGCAAACGTAAGTTTCGTCTCCTCTCCGAGGCCGGGATCCCCATCTCTCTCTCGCGATCTCTTCTTTTTCTTTCTTCTCCAATCTCGATCCTCGGGATCCATCCATGGCGTCCTCTCAGGGCTTCCCTTCCGGCGCCCCTCGCCCTCGTCCCGGCTATTTCCCCGCCTCCGCCTCCGCTCCCTACCCTAACCCTCCTCCCGTCCCCCCTCCTGCAGCTTCTCTCCCAGATGCGATGCAAAACCTCCAGATCGCTCGCCCCCAGCCCTCCTCCGCCGCCCCTCGCGGACCTCCCTCCTTCCCTGCCTCCCGCCCCGGCCCCCCTCCCTTCTCCGCCTCCCGCCCCGGCCCGCCGCCCTCCGCCGGCAACGGCCCCCCAACCTTCTCCCTCGGAGCGCCGCGATTTCCCCCGGATTCCGTTGCGCAGGGGCCGCAGATGTCCGGGCCTCCCCTGGCTCCGGCGCCTGCTGTTAGTGCTCCGGCGTCGGCTGTTAGGGCTCCGGCGCCGGCCATGGCGCCGCGGAGTGCGCCGCCGCCGCCGTTCCCTGGGAGCCCTCCGGCAGGAGCCCCATTTGGGATCCCACCGTCGTCGCATGTTTATGCTGGTCCGCCGCTGACCACTTCGCAGCCGTATGGGGTGCCTCCGGCTGCTCCGCAGCCATTTGGGGTGGCACCGACTGCTTCGCAGCCGTTTGGCATGCCGCCGAGTGCTTCACAGGCATATGGAACCCCACCGACCGCCGCACAGCCATTTATGGCCCCACCACAGCCTTCTTTTGTACCGCCGGCGTCCAGCCCTCCTTTTGGATCCCCGATGTGGCAGTCTCAATCCCAGCCGGTGGGGTTGTTTTCCTTTTTCAAAGCACATTCATTCGCACTATTGTATTCTCAATCATGAGCATTGAACTGTCAATTTTGTGCATAGTAACAATTCTGAAACTATATGGTTGGTATTCCGAACTTGGCACTGATGTAATTTGATTGGATGGGATTCAGGGTGTGCCATCAATTTCCGGTCCTATGCAAGCACAGCCAAGAATGTATAGCATGCCTCCCCTTGCAGCAAGCCAGCAGTTGCCGCCAGTACCACCAGTGATGGGCCATGCACCTCTTCCTGGTGCTCAGGTGTCTACGCCATCAAAAATAGATCCCAATCAAATTCCAAGGCCTATGCCGAGTAACTCAGTGGTGTATTTTGTGACCCGCGAGAATAATTTGGCGAACATGCCGCCGGTTTGTTCCAAACTCTATCATGGTTTAGATTTCAGCATTGGTCTTTTCTGGTTTGAAATGTTTAAGATTTATATAGCTCTTCGAATGATTTGTTTGCCCGCTGTTATTGACTGTTATATTTTTTGTCTTGTTGCAATAAAGCCTTCAAATAGTGAGTTCATTGTCAGAGATACTGGAAACTGCAGTCCTCGCCTCATGAGGTGCACCATCAATCAGGTACACAACGTCATATATATCTTCTGCTGGTATTCTTTTTCTCTTTTCTTTAACATAGTCTGCTTACACATGAAGTGTATTGTTTATTGGATAGATACCATGCACTGGTGATCTATTGGCAACATCTAGCATGCCGTTGGCATTGATGGTACAACCCTTAGCACTTCCACATCCAGATGAGGAACCTATCCAAGTATTCTACCTTTTCCTTTTACTAATATTTAACTTGCCTTCAGCTGTTCTTTAACAACCATGAAAACTAGTAGTGAAGCTATAATGTTAAGTTGGCCACAACATTCACATGCAACACATGCAACACATGCTTCCCTTTTGTAGATTATGTTGTAGCTGCCCATTGATACATCAGAGATGTCCTCTTTTGATAGTCTTGATTGTCCTGCACGTTATATTTCAGCATCATCTTTTAGGTTTTTCTTGATAGACTTACTTTGAATAGGTTGTGGACTTTGGGGAAACCGGACCTCTGAGATGCTCTCGTTGCAAAGCATATATAAACCCTTTCATGAGATTTATTGAGCAGGGAAGACGTTTCATTTGCAACTTATGTGGTAAGTATTAAAGGTAGCTTGCCAGAGCTTGTTTATCACCACTAATCTCATTTTAATTCTTTAAGTATATGTTTCTTGTTATCATGAGATATAACTGTCTTTATTCACAACTAATAACCTACTCATGCTGTCAGAATATTAATGATGATCCTTGTTTCATTTTAAATGGCTCAATATTATGCAAAATATTCTTAATTTTGATTACAGCTACATGATTCTTTGTCAATTTGAATTGATATGGTAGGGTTCACCGATGATACTCCTCGGGAATACTACTGTAATTTAGGGCCAGATGGCAGGCGCCGTGATGCTGATGAAAGACCTGAGCTCTGCCGAGGAACAGTTGAATTTGTTGCCACTAAGGAATACATGGTCTGATACTATCTGGTGCTTTTAGACTGATATTTTGTTTTCAAAACTTCACTGTTATTCTGTTAACAATTTTTTGTAATTACATTCTATTCGTTAGTCTTACATTTTCAGGCATTACTTTAAATGCCGTAATTAATTTCATAATGAAGGTAAAATTTTTAACTAGGATTTTAGGCTGTTATCTTTAATTAGAATATTGACGGCTTTCATATTCTTGGGTTGATCTTCTTGATGTGTGCATTATGTTATTATCAACTAATTATGGCCAACCTGAATTTCTAGCTTCAAGTATAATTTACTTGTATTGTATGCAAAATTTTCAATGCAAGTGACTTGGAATTGCCTTGATGCAAACCAACAAGATCAGATAGAAAACCATTTATATATGCTAGCATCAGTTTCGAGTTCTTATTTTTGTTTCAAGTCAGTGGCTTGTTTTTCTATGCCTTTCTTGTTTGTCTGTAGGTTCGCAATCCAATGCCTGCTGTATTCTTCTTCCTTGTCGATGTTTCTATGAATGCTATACAGACTGGTCTAACTGCAGCAGCTTGCAGTGCGATCTGCCAGGCTATTGCTGACCTTCCAGTAAGTTTGTCAGTCCCATCTTTTTCAAATGATATTGTGCATATGCGGCTTTTTTCATGCTTGCATTAAAGCAATCATGAGAGGTTTTCACCAACGGGTTTCTTGATGTATGAGGCTTCTCTATTACTTTGGTCAATAGCTGTTTAGTTTTATCATTCCTTCATATCTCGAGAGATTCTGGCTCCCTCCCTTCTTTCGATTCCTCTTCCTCTACCTCTCTTCCACACATTCATAGATTATAGCTGCAAATGCACCCATGGTTATGTGTGCTTGCACATGAAGAAGTACTTTTGTATATGCACATTTTGTTCATAAATACCTAAGATCTTTGTTTTTGTGCCTGAAAAGAATTTGATTTCAGCACAGCGTGAATCCTACCATAATATTTTGTCTAGCTTTACACAAAGTGCACCATTTTGGGTTTTGATGTCACCACTGGAACAAACTTACAAGCAAAATTCTGATTAAAGAGAAACCTTGTCCATTGGAGAAATCTTTCATCCACTGTTAAATGCACCCAAAAGTTTATTGTAGCACAAGCTGAAAGCATATCTCATGTTCAAAACATCTTCACCAAACTGCGACGTCTGTTTAAATGCCATCTCTTTGTATGTTAGGATGGTCCAAGTACTCCGTAACTCCATTATCCTTTTGTTAGGATAATTCCATCCAAATCTCCTGAAAGTAGGGGAAATTCCACATTTCACTAGAAAATTAACCATCCCCTGTTGTCATTGAGTGCTCTTGAAAGATAATTTTGGTTTAATCAGGATTAATATGTCTGTTAAAGGATATTTTTGCCCTTTTAAATTTGCCTTAATCAGGTTGATGATTTCTTTCTTATAGTTTTCCTTTTCCAGCTAATAATGACACATAAACCCTACCTCTCCATTTTGGATTGGTAACGAATCAGGTAGCAGGTGATATGACCAACTTGCATCCCTAGACAAAACTCTTCTTGAATTTCATGGTTGCTTGCATTCAAAAAGAAATACTGAAACATGATTATAAGTCATGTCATAATCTGAATGCAGTTTACCTTGGCAATTTAGCTTTTTTAATAAAGAGACTGATTGTAACTCATTTGAGTGACTTTGATGCAGTAATTTACCAATTTGCAGGAGGGTCCTCAAACGATGGTGGGAGTTGCAACTTTTGATTCTGCTATTCATTTCTACAATCTCAAACGGGTTTTACAACAGGTATTTCTTATTTTAGATATTTACTTCCTAAGCAAGATTGTGAACATGCATGGAAGTGGAAAAAACAATCATAGACCAAGTAAAGCTTGACTAATAATATGAACAAAGAGTGACACTGACCATTTTCTGATTATCTTTTGGGTCCTAGAAATTTATGCAGATGTCAAATAAATTCTTTTATAATTTTTTTGGCTTTTCTCACTTCAGTCTGATCTACATTCTTTATAAATTTTTTATCTTGAGCTTATCTTGTACCTCAAGAATTGTGTTAAACTTGTATATTGATGCATTAAATAGAGACACTCAACCAATTGAATATCTTGGCTATATATTAAAGGCTATTTTTGCTGTTCAACTATAATATATTGCTCAATTATGGTAACTCTCTTTGCTATTGCAGCCTTTAATGCTTATCGTTCCTGATATAGAAGATGTTTATACTCCTCTTCACACTGATATCATCGTTCCACTTTCTGAGGTTTGCATTTTAGATTATTTCTTTGACTTACCTCTTATTGGTTCCTTTTCACATATTTGCAACAAGGCTACCTGATCCCTTCCTTAGAAGTTTCCTCTTTTTTTCTCTTGTGAGGATTTAGTGCCGCCAACATCTGGAACAGTTGCTGGAGAACATTCCTACCATGTTTGAAACAAATAGAGTTGCTGAGTCTGCATTTGGTGCAGCAATCAAAGTATGTCTGATCTAGGTTAATTTATTGTTTCAACTGTTAGCAAAACAAAGTACTTCCATTCCATATACAAGTATGATAATTTTTCTCTTAAGAGTTGAGTTGAAAAGATGCATTTCACTATCTGATTTGAATGCTGAATTTCCTCTTAGATTCTGATATTGTATGCTAGGAAGTTATACAATATGATGAGAAACTTCAGAAAATTGTATGCATCCATTGCACCATTACTTACATCTATGTTAAATTTCAGTGTGCTTTCTTGGCAATGAAGTCCACTGGTGGGAAGCTTCTTGTGTTTCAATCAGGCAAGTTTGATCTTATGTGCTCAGATGCTGTTGGAACACTAACATACATATTTCCATCTGTCTTCTCGTTTTTGATTATGGTCCTTTTGGATTATGCTACATTTATATCTCGTTAGTCATATACTGTTTGAGTTGTTGCTCAACATGTAATCTGTATTAAATTCAAGGGAATTTGACAGGTCAGCAGAGATGGAAAACTTGTGCTTAGGTGTATTGTCCATTGTGGATCTCTTAGCATGCCAATCATTTAAATGGAATTTTGAGCAATATAGGAAGTGATCAATCTGCTATTGTGGCTTGTAATTGCCTCCATATCATATTAGCCAATTTCTGCTGCATGTATGCTGGAAGACACTTAATGCTATTAGATTGTTTTTATATGCATATTTAACCTGCAATGGAACCTCACGTCACTGGTAAGTGGTATGGGTTTGGGAGATAAGGGTTTTCGGTAGTTATTTGTTTTTCCTTTTTTGGCTTTTTTTTTTGGCATGTGCGCGTGTGGGATGCATAGTGTACAATAAGACACAGCTTCAAATGGATATTTTTTGCAATTAAAATTGTGAAAATCATGCTATTTATTGTCAGTTCATGTTTATTGCAGTCTTGCCATCAGTCGGAATTGGTTCTCTTTCTTCAAGAGAATCTGAAGGAAAAACAAACATTTCCTCTGGGGATAAGGTATATTCTTTTAGCCTCATTTTTTGAGTTCGAACTTTCTGAAAAGCACCATTTTTTTGCAAATGACAAGTTGCCGCATGTTGTTGTATACAATACCCTAATTGTAACTAAGAAATAGTAATTGATAGAGTGAGAACTGAGGGATTTCGTTAGCATAATTTCAATCCAATTTGCATGCTCTGGCATGCTTGATTTCCAGGAGGCACATAAGCTGCTTCAACCTGCAGACAAGACTCTGAAAACAATGGCAGTAGATTTTGCTGAGTTTCAGGTAAGGTTCTATGTTTTGCAACTGTATTTCTAAAATAAGATCTTTAAAATTGAGTTACATTTAAAGTGTAAACATTTAGCTGTACAGCATTTTTAAGTATGTATCAACTAACTGCATGAACCTCTCGTTCTCTCTCTCTCTCAAACACACTCTGTGTATCTTCTTGCAGGTTTGCGTGGATATATTCCTTGCTACGCAGTCCTTCATAGATGTTGCTTCGATATCTGTTGTTCCACGAACTACTGGAGGGCAGGTGAGCATGTTTTTCATGGGTTTGTTATTCTAAGATATGCATTTATGTCTAGATGAATGAGATGAACATGAAGGGTACTGTCAACTTTGATCTCTATTCTGCGGCATATGGGATCTAGTTATTATAGCTAGAATAAGCGATAGGCATTTATCTGCTTCCATTGTGATCCAAGCTTGCCCATTGGTCTTATTAGTGGGAAAGGGAAAATCTTTTTCACCAAATTAGGAGGAAGATAGTGGGCTCCTTATTAGCTATTTGATTCTTCTTGAATAACCTTTATTTATTTTCTGCTGCAGTTGTATTATTATTACCCCTTTTCCGCTCTTTCTGATTCTGCTAAACTGTACAACGACCTTAGATGGAACATCAGTAGGCCTCAAGGTTTTGAGGCTGTGATGCGCGTAAGATGTAGCCAAGTAAGTTCTCTATGATTCCATTTTGTTTCAATGACTGTCCAGTTAATCTGCAAAGAACTTAACCCATTTGATAATCTGTTCTCATGTAGGGACTTCAAGTTCAAGAATATTTGGGAAACTTTTGTAAGCGGATTCCCACTGATATTGATCTGCCTGGGGTGGGTGCTATTATATCTTCTATTTGGATTTCACTTTTAAATGCCAATTGTGTATAAGTTATACAAATTCCTCTGGTTATCTTTTTCTGATATTGGGTATTTTTGGTAGCTTTATGTTCGTAAATGCTTTTCAGCCTTTGCATTAGCTGTTTGTTTCTCTCTACCATATTGAATGATGAGCTTTACCTTTCATATCAGTCATGTGTATTGTTGTTCCACTTTAGGCAAATAAATGCAAGATATTCTTCCTGGTCTTTAGTTTGGTCTTGATTAGATCTAGTGTCTGATTGTGGAGTTAGAAGTAATTTTTGGGGCATTTAGTTTAAATTTAAGTTTTTAGGGATAGTACTATAATTAGTGGTTTATTTTACATGTGCTCTATTAGGATTATGAGTCACTGCAAGAGCTATATGTATGTGTCAAATATAGTTGAAGAATTTAAGGCCTTGTTTTCTATTAATTTCATCTTTTTACTCCTCTATTTGTTTCTTATGGATTCAAAAGGCCATTATGGAGAAGAAGATGCAGTCTCTTCTTACCCTACTTCCTACTTTGTCAATATTAAGATCCCTAAATTATGGGTTGCTTTTAGTAATTTTCATGTTAAATGGAATATGTTCTCTTGTTCTTTCTTATGCTCATATTTAAGCAGTACAGTGATGTCTTATTTGAATTGTCAAACAAAAGGTTACTAATTATTTATATAAGATTTGCACTTAGCAAATTACTTTAGGAGTTGATTCCTTGGTATATGTCTTCTAAAATAGTAACTCTTCATTAGGAATGCCCAGTTATTTGAGTTCTAAACGCAATCATTGAGTATGAGGGAACTTTTCAAATTCTGTTTGATTAAGTCTGAGTTGTGCTCAGACATCTTGGATTTATGAGACTGTTCATGGATAATTTCATGGAAGAGGATCTTTATTGCTTGAACCTGATATTGCATGCTTCGTTTGGCAAGGGGAAAGTAAATCTCGGATAATTCAAACTTCATGCATGGGTCAGTGTTGGGGCAAAAAATAAAAAAAACTTAACCATCACCACAATTAGTCCAACCGGGATAGCTAGTCTCCAATCTGTTGCAGACAAGATGTGATAAGCCCCTTTTGATGTTATCCATTCACCAAACAGAGTCACTATTTTAAGTACTTTGATTTAAGGAAGGCTTGTTTTATACTCTTTTTGAATGCATTGTTGAAAAGCTGTGTGTGGAACACTATAAACAGTTAGAGAGTTGTATTATATTGAAGAAGGTGCAGGAAGATTTCAAAAATGAATGAATAGTCATCACTATGCAATTAAAAAGCTAAACACTACTTATTCAGGAACTTTTGTCATATATTCAGAATCATATGGATACAATATCTTGAGCTTTGGGTTTCTTTTCTGTTTTATTTTCTTGGTAGAGTATATTTGCTGTATGCTTCACCCCACTAACGATATGAAGCTTGTAAATTTAGTTCATGCTACTTGTTTTTTTATGGATGTATTGTAGATGCTGACCACTAGTAGTTGATTAGGATATACAAGCTTTGGTGCACTACAATCGTTAACCAAGTTGATCATCTTTCCTCCAATGCAGATCGACTGTGACAAAGCCATTATGGTGACTTTTAAGCACGACGATAAATTTCAAGATGGCGCAGAATGTGGATTCCAGGTATACATATAATATTACCAGTATCTATTTTTATGTTCTATCAATTGATCAATTGCAAATAAATTTTCTTGTTGAAATTCCTGTCTTTTAAAATCCATCAACTTGACTTCTTCAGTGTGCTATTCTGTACACTACGGTGTATGGACAAAGAAGAATCCGGGTTATGAATCTCTCAATTCCCTGCACAAACATGCTCAGTAACCTATTTCGTGCAGCTGATTTAGATACTCAGTTTGCCTGCTTTTTGAAGCAAGGTACTACTTTTTGCGCATGGATGGCCTGTATCATTCTTTAATATGTACATCTGATTGTTGCCAGTTAATTACAGCAGGAGTCCTTTTTTATGTACCTCTTTTTCTTTGAAATTGAGTTATAAGGTTCCAAATTTCATTATTTTATTTTTTGCCACAATGTTTTCCCTTATGTTAATATTTTCCTTGTATAGCTGCCAGTGGCATCCCAACGAACCCTCTTGCTCAAGTCCGGGAGCAAATTACCAGCCTTTGCATCAACATTCTGCATTCGTATCGGAAATTTTGTGCTACAGTGTCATCCTCTGGACAATTAATTCTTCCTGAGGCTCTCAAACTGTTACCACTTTATACACTAGGTACACTTCTTATGTCTCTACTGCATCCACTGATGCACTTAATTGCATGTTCTTATTTGGTATAATTTGTAGACTATTGGGTAATGAATCATATTACAAACCCTCTAAAATTCTTGCCCAAAGTAGAAATATTTATATCATTAAGTGTTTGTTCAATTATCTGTAATTCATACTGTTTCACAGAGAAAGAAGAAAGTTAACTCAACTGGCCAATCAAATAAGGTCAGATTAGCGGGATCCAAACTCAATTTTATTGGATATATTATATCAAAAATCATAAACTTGGCATGCACTACTAAATATCTGTCAGTGATAACATGATTGTATGCCAAATTAGGAAATAAAATTCTCAATTAAAAAGCTTGCAATCACGTGAGCTTATGAATTTGAGGCTTGCTCAATGACCATCCTCATGGGCGTTAAGAGATTGTCAATGGAAATTAGTAGATGAGGGAATGAGAGGTATGTAATTAAGCCATAGGTCTATCCCATGTATGTTTGTCTTCAGTGTGGTTCTATTTCATGGCAAGTAATTAGAACTGATTCAAGTTGACTTTTATGTTATGAATCATTCAAGTTTCATAGAGGATGATGTAAAAATTTATGCACCCAATGCACAACCTGCTTTGAGAACAGTGTTAGTCTATCCAAAAACCTGTTTTGGAATGAAAAATATGCAAGTTCTATTCAAGAACTAGCTCAGCTCATATTCCAGTCTAACAAATACTGTCTGTGTCCTGCTCAGGCTAGCTGCAGTCCTATATGAAGGTTAGACAACAGTCCTTGTCATGTTCTATACTTTTTTAAACTCTTTCTCATCCTCTTTGCAGCATTGATAAAAAGTATCGGACTTCGAAATGAGGGGCGATTGGACGATCGGTCGTACTGGGTCTGTCATGCAGCTTCACTTCCTATTTCTTTGGCCATACCTTTGGTATACCCTCGAATGATAGCCATTCATGATCTCACTACAAAGGTATGAAATGGATGCCTGAACCTTATATGATTCACCTTGTTTTGTATGATTGGTATGCATACATTGTACTAAAAAATATCAGTATTCATAAAATTCATGATTTTTTGGTTTGAACAGGAGGCTGATGAGGATATTAAGTCTCATGTCTTGGCCACCATTCCTCTCTCTAGTGAGCATGTAAAGGACAGTGAGATTTATTTCTTAGAAAATGGTGAGGATGGTTTGATTTATGTGGGAGACTCAGTGAGCCCAGACACTATCCAACAACTCTTTGGGGTTTCTACTTCCGATGCAATTCCATCCCAGGTAAAATTTGTTGTCAACTAAAAAATAATAGGACAAAAAAACCAGTAATAGTTAGTAATCTGGGATTCGTTCAGATATAAACCTGGTCTGTTGTTTTCCATATTTGATTTTATTATCATGTCAAGGCCGAGTTCATGTCTGCCCTTAAGAAGATTTAGATTTTTAGATTTTGCAGCTCAAATAAAATTTGTACTTGTACTCAGATGTTCATCATCGCAAACTGTATAATATCCTATGGAGCGCTTTCATGGAAAGCTGCAAACCTTTTTTAGATGGTTCTGATTCTTTTGAAAAGCCAAACTACTCAATAATTCACCAGAAACTTTGAATTGTGAACAATATCTATGAAGAAAAGAAAAAAAAATGATGAATCTGTATTTCTGGATTCAAGTTCCTTGGATCTAATGCCATGTTCAGATCCATATTATAACAAATTGCTTCAGTAGATTATCGGAAACATTAGTGATTGATTCTTGTTGGAATTTTAATAAGAAAGATGCAACATTAATAGGCAGGATGCTAAAGAAAACCATTGAACTCATTTGACTCTGTTCACAGGTTTTTTAGTATATTTTTTCCTGTGTTTCTGCCTCATGCCTTGGAAGCATATTTCAAGGTAGGGTATTGTGCCATGCCTGTTACCAGTAGTCCAGTCTTTCCATGTGTTTCAATATGTAACATTCACTCAGAAATGAAATATTCAATTGATTGCACTTCTTTAAATAAATTTCTTACTTGCTCTGCTTCTTCTTTAAATTTCTTTGACTGTAGTCAGCATAGTCTATTAGTGGGAAAGAATTCTAAAATCTATTGTGTGATTTCAGTTGGTACTGCAGCAATTCGACACTGATTTTTCAAAGAAATTCAATAATTTAGTTAATGAGATAAGGCGCCAGAGATGTTCTTATCTACGGTAAGTCCATTTTTTTTCTCTTTTATTTTCATGCGATGATATCCATATCCGTAAAATTAATGGATTTCAATTTTTTGTACAGCCTAAAACTATGCAGAAAAGGAGATCCAACAGGTGTGTAACTTTGTACTTTGTTGAGCATGGTTGTTTGATGTTGTTCTGGAGTGAAAAGTATCTCTTTTTTCTAGCATGGTCCATCAATATAGTGAATAAGCAAATTGGTTTTTCTGTGTGTATAAGCAGAGAAATCATCTGGAAGCACAGAAACTCTGAATCTGTCATTCAGATCCCCGACTGTTTTGTGAGTTTACTGAGGATGACATCAGGACAGTTTATCAACTTGGATAATTGTCCAATATGAGGGAAGGATATCCCTATAGTGGATGTTTAGGATCAGTATTGACAATCTGTAATCAAACCACTATAGTGAATCCTAGATCTTATGTTATTGATATTGAGAGAATAGATAGATAATAACCTGGCAGGTTTATACTGGAAGCATTGGAGAAGAGATGGCATTAGTTTCTAATTCACCAGATCTAATTGCACAAGTAAGATAAAAGGATGCTACAATCCAGAAAAATGCTACTTGACACTGATTTGGACTTGAACGAAATACGTGGTCACAGATTCAAAAGTCTGTCCCAAGTGGATGTGTTGAGTTCATATGACTTATCCATGTGTTGGTTGTGTTTTATGGAAATTGTGGGTTATGATCCTAGAAAATGTTCAAATATAGGTTGATTGTAGTTTTGAACTAACATAATTGATTTGAGTAAATGGTTTCGTGACCTGACAGATCTCTGGTATTGAGTGACTAACAGAACCTATATCTTGTTCTATAGGCTGTTAATTGACGTACAATGTTTCATACTTCTGCAAACTGCTTATGAAACTAACTCATAGCAAGTCTGCCTTTCCTGCTATATTGGTGTTTCAATATGGGAGATTTGTTGTTTTCCCTTCTAATCATTTCATTTATTTCACTTGTTGATGAGCACATGGTTATTCATTATATTTTATGCAGGAATGCTTTTCTTCTCATTCATGGTTGAGGACAAGGCCCCGGGTCCTGGCAGCTTGTCATATGTTGAGTTCCTTGTACATGTTCATCGGCAAATCCAAACTAAAATGGCATGACCAGTCAAAGCATGCCATGGCTCACTAAATTTTGTTTGGTGTGAGGATTCAGCTGGAGAAATATGCTTTCCCAAACGGATGCTGAGTGCAGCTCAGAATTGCAATTTTGTTTGTGCTGCATTCCAGCTTCAGTCACTGCTGCCCAGGGATCATTGATAGAATGGAAACAGATGTATTTGCAATGCTTGATTGTTTCTGAAGCCTACTGGGGAAAAAGGTGATACAAATAGTAATAAGTGCAAGATATACTTGTTTGTAGGAGTCAATATATTTTTTATACTGTTTTTCCTTCGGTTTGGGGATTACCATTTTGCATGTTGCAAATCAGAGAGGTTGGATACAAAAAGGAGAATTGGAAGTTAGTCATAAACTCAGGTTTGTTGGCTTGGTCATAATATGTATTTTTCATTTATGAAAGTGAAAGTAGTCTTCAGAATGTAAAAATTACTTTCTGATGCCAGTTCTGCAGTTTTTGTGGGGCTCATTCATCAGGAGGAAGCTTTGATCCATTTCCATAAGTTGCAAATTGTTTGTCTTTGTTTTTCGGAGGGCTTTTCCCACATGTAGTCTTTGACAATTGACATACTACTTTGTGAATGCCATTACGAAAGTTGAATTTGTGTGCCCCACAAAAGTTCTAAAATTGTGTTTTTCTTTTCATGACAAATTTTTAGGACTACCTATGCAATTATTTCACTTAAGACTCAGCTTTTAACTGTGTTTATAATGAATAAGTCAATATAATTTTGGCTTGGTTTCACAATTTATATGCCTACAACCCAAATCCTATGTTCACTGCTACAGATCGATAGAACGGCTAAATTTGTCCAGTGGAATTTTAAATGCAGAAGTCAATATGGTTAACATGCTCAATAACATCAAAAAAAAGAATAAATAAAAATAAAAACACAATCCATTTAAAATATATAAATTTAGGAGAAATTCACAAGATCTAAACATTCTAATGCAAACAACGCAATGTGCATACAAAGGCATTGTTGCAGATGCTTCATGCTCACTGTAAGTTGAAAAGAATAACCAACATACATTTACAGCCACGAATCTATACAACTTTGAAAAAATTTATATAATCTTAATCTCAGCACAAACCCAAAAAGGCAAAAGAAAACAAGAGGAGCAAATGTCAACATTAAATTTCAACCTGAACCTATAACTAATCCTTTATGCATTTCACATCTTTCAGGGTGATTCCCTTCTGTTTCATGATTTCGTAAGTTAAATATACGGCACCTAGTGATAAATATCAGTTTCACTGGGCTATGTTCTTTTATTCTCTACAGGTTCTAGATATGGATCAGTCCAGCAGGTATCCTCTGCAACCGCCTTCTTCCGTCTCTTTTTGAAGATGATCAGCTCCGAATATGACCTAAGTCTTACCTGCACATAATCATTTTTAAGTCAATAATTTTGCCTATGACAAATAAATATTAATGCAAAGGCAAGAAATTGCAGGACGAGGAGTTTATCAAATGTTTATGATAAAATAAAGAAAAAATTACTAAAAAACTCCTGAAAACATTTAAATTCCGTATTAAGGCCCTCCAATTTTAATATTGCTCAATAATCCTTATGTTACTGACAATTAGTGCATTTAACCCGTCAAAATTTGCATAGCAGTTGGTTGATGTGTGAGGACAGTGAAATTATCTCACTACCCCTGCATCATTAATAATGCACTAAGGGATGTTTGACACTTAAAATCATTACAAATAAATCCCTGAGCCAAAAATATGAAAGTGCAAATAATCCCATGGACTAAAGAAAATCCTTACAGATATGTTCTTATCCAAAAAAATCTTACAAATAGATCCCTGGCAATTAGAAACTCTTACAAAAAGATCTCCAATCTTGAGGATTTCTCAAAAAGACCCTAGAAAATTCTAACATTACATACAAGTTATTCACAAAATATAGAATTTATAAATAAACCCCTTTGAAAAACATGAATTTACAAATAAGCCTCTGGAACGGATCTTCACCAGGGTTATCTTTGCTCTTTTCCGAATAACCCCCATGTAATAATGAGTTTGCAAACAAGATAAAGTTACCAATTTGCAAGTAAGCCCGTCAAATTTTTAAATTTACATATAGTTCCAAGTTTATTATCTTTGCAATAAAAATTTCACAAATACATCCCTAAAGATTTTAAAACTTACATAGGACCACGACTAGAAATATGAAATTACAAATAGATTCCTAGACTAAAGAAAATCCTTACGGACAAATCCCTAGTCAAAAGAAATTCTTACAAATAGATCGCTGCTCATTAAAAACTCTTACAAACAGATCACTTCATAGATTTCTCATAAATAGACCCTTGAAAAATTCTGAAGTTACATATAAGTTCTTAATAAAATTTATGATTTATAAATAAGCTCCTGGTAACATATGAGTTACAAATAAGCCAAAATCTGTTACAAGGGCTTACTTGTAAATTTATGTTTTTCTATAGGCTTATTTGTAAATCCTAGATTTTTTCAAAGACTTATTTGGGATCTGTTTGTGAGAAATCCTTAGGATTGGGAATTTGTCTGTAAGGATTTCTAATGATTACTATTTATAAATATTTCTTTTGGTCAAGGACTTGTCTGTAAGAATTTTCTGTAGTCTAGTAATCTATTTGTAATTTCATATTTTGGCCATGCTCCTTTGTAAAGTTTTAAAGCCTCCAAAGGTGTATTTGTGAAACTTGTATTTGCAAAGATAATGAAATTGAACTCGTATGTAAATTTAAGTTTCTGAAGGATTTACTTGTAGATTTACCAAAGATAGTAAATCTAAGTCTTTCATGAATTCATGATTATCAGGGGCTATTTGTAAAATTGCAAAGATAAATCAATTCATATTTTTCTAGGAGCTTATTTGTAAACTTTGAATTTTGTGAAGGACTTATCTGTAATTTCAGAATTTTCCAGAGGTATAGTTAGGAACAGAGGATATATTTGTTAGAGATTCTAATGACTAAAGATCTATTTGTAAGAATTTCTTTTGAACAAGGACATGTCCATATGAATTTTCTTTAGTTCAGGGATCTATTAATAATTTAAAATTTTTGGTCATAGGTGTACGCTATTGAGGGTAAGCTAGTAAAATTACACCACATTTGGCTCGTTAACTACATTCGGAGTTTAATAAAGATTGATTTGAAATTCGGAGAATTTGACAATTTTGAAAATTAGAGGGGATGATTCTAAATTTCGGAAAATTTCAGAGGTTCTCCAATAATTTTCTCTAAAATAAAAAGCCAATGAAACCCCATTCTTCCATTAAACAAGCCAGGCTTGGATAGAACAAATGGAATGTTCCCTAGATGAAAACTACGGAGTTGCCAATACCAACTTGCTAAGGAGTTGCAAACTCTGCATAAATATTCTATGGTACTCATTCAAATGGAACTCACCGATTGCTCATGGGTTGCATCTTGCTCAAGAAACTCAGTTAGTAATTTAGTAACTTTATGTTTCTTCCTATTGGCTCTCCTATATGCCAATTGAGGCATACATGTTCCTAAAGCAACTTATATTGTGGTTTTTATCTTCCAATATTGACATTTCACTTTTTTCAATTCAATTCAATTGAAGAGAACTCTCATTGAAACCTATAGTCCACTTTGACCATCTAGGGCATCTATGCCTGATCCATGACAAAATGACTACATGTGGATTGAACAAATAACCGATATATAAACAGAGGAAAACCTATAATACTCACTGCTGATCTATCTGCAGCTGATGATCCAGAGCGTACCTGAAAGATAAATTTTGAAAAAGTTGGTTCCAACGGCCATAATATGCAGAGAGTAGTCAGAAACCCACCCTTCTTCCTGAGGTAGATGCTTCTACTTGGTTTGGAGGATGAGTTGCTACTTCATTTGACTGCAGAAAAAAAATGCTGTTATGACCAAACTTTTGAAAAAAATCACATAAACAAGAAAAATTAATTCTGGTACCTAGTGCAGTAATCAATGAGTATTATTGATCACAAATGCCACAAATAACCATGTTAAATAGTTGAATATTTAGTTTTTTAGAAGCTAGATGAAAATTTTATATTTCTGCATAATAGCAACACAAGTTAATTGGGTGCATAGCTGGCCTGATAACATAGTTCAGAACCTTGATGCACCAAACAGTGCCATGGATAAAAAATTTAACCATGGAAAACACTAATTCTGGGAGTTTAGATGGCACTTGTAGTAGTGCTCTGCTGCTCACCAAAAGAACAAATAGAGGATGTTGGTTACCTTTTCTACATCAGAACCACCAAGAGAAGCGATGCCTTTGTGGATTATGTATTCACTGTCCGCACACCAATGTTCCTCCTCCAATCACCCTACAGAAGAATGACTTACATTTGTAATCCATTATAGATGTTTGAGTGGTATGTGGAAAAAAATATCCTACTACCTGGGCACAATAACCAAGCTTGTTGTCTAAGCCCCAGGCATGAATCAGATCATTCTGCGGCAATAATTCAAAATGAAACTTGTGACTATTATAGTTCATGGCTGACTGGCAAATAAATGGTCAAAGGATGAGAAATCAGCCATATAACCTTACTATAAATACCTGAATCGTATGCCAAACACATCGCCAGGCAGCTCTTGAGAACACAGGAGCCATCATTTCTACCCACCTGTAAAATCACTTCATAATTGATAATCTTCTAGTTGAGAAATAAGCACAGCAATTAATGATCCTAAACACATACAACGGCAAGTATGAAGCTCTGTTTTGGTGCCAATAAAAAGGAACCTGACAATTGACTCTTTGAAGATTGAAGATTATCTTAATCTCCGGCTCCGCTCCCGCCGCCGGCCGCCGCCTCCGCTCCCGCCGCCTGCTGGCCTCCCCCGGTCCCCACCCACGCAACGGGGTGTTATTTGCAAAAATCCGAATTTCGGGAACTTTTCTGTAAATCAGAATAATTTCAGGGGTTTATTTGCAAAAATTCGAATTTCGAGGACTTGTTCGTAAATATGATTTCTTTCGGGGTGGAATAATTTCCGGGGGTTTATTTGCAAAAATCCGAATTTCCAGGACTTTTTTGTAAATCTGATTTCTTTCGGGGTGTTATTTGTAAAAATCCAAAATCCGGGGGGTTAAATATAAAAAAGTAAGTTTTTAGGGGGTATATATAAAATAACCAGGGGTAAAATCGAAATTTTTTGGTAAAATTTTGATTAAATAACAATCAGGGGGCTTTGGGTAAATATGGGCGAATTTGAGGGAGTGGGGGTAATTACGGAAATTACGGGGGTTTTACCGTAATTAAGGCTAATTACGGGGGGTCACCCGTAATTATCCCTAAATATTACGATAATTTATATCTACTACAAAGACAACTTAATATATTAGAAAAGACAATTTAGTAGGTTAATACAAAAGTTCGCTCAAAAGACGGTTTAATACATAATTTAACTTAACATATTATTACAAAATATAATATTTATATCATTTATAAACTCCTGAAACTACTCAATTTTGTCATCATCGACCAAACAGCATTTTTATCCGCAATATAGATTGCACAAGAATTACATACAGCTTAATCTAATTGTGCTTAAAATCTTGACTATCATACAATCATCTACGGAAGTCAACCAAAATTTGAATCAAATAATGTTGACAAACCATTCAGATTAAGTACTCATAGGACTGAATATCTAAATTCTTTCAACATATGCCCAATAATTCAATCAATCTATGCACGAATCTAAACCAAAAAATGAATACTAGCACTGAATCATCGAATCGCATCCCTTCTATCCATGAATTCAAAAACCAAAACTCACTGACCTTCTTCTACTCGGATTCAATGCAGCCATTCACCCCCGGAATCAATCTGTTTAAATCCATTCAATCCCACTCTGAGTAACCAAAAATAACGGACAAATATCTCAAATCTAAAATCCAAAGAAATCGGATTAAAAAAACGGTGAACCCACTTGACGGCGGCAAAAGCAAACCCTAGGACCGCGCCCTTGATCCCCTTCTCCTGGAGCACCGCGAGGATCGAGTGGAGACCCCGCGCGACAAGCAGCGCGAGCAGGGGCCCGAGCACCAGCGCGATCGGCTCGTACTTGGAAAGGAAGGCGTTGGCCGAGCAGCGGAGATCGGCGACGTAGCCTTCCATCGCCGGGGACAAGAAGAGGAGAAGAACAAAGTCCTGCATTGGAGCACGGAGGTGACGAGGATTGTCAGGGAGGACGACGAGGATGACGAGGACGCACTGGAGCATGGAAGCCTTCGCTCCGGAGCTGGAATCATCGGGGAGGATGACGAGGACGATGATGTCTGCGCTGGAGCACAGAGGTGTTCGCTCGAGCTGGAATCGTCGGGGAGGACGATGAGGACGACGACGTCTGCTTGGAGCACAAAAGTCTTCGCTCGATCTGAAATCGTCGGGGAGGACGATGACGACGTGCTGGAGCACGAAGGACTTCGCTTTGGAGCTGGAATCGGGGAGGACGACGAGAACGACGACGTCTGTGCAGGAGTTGGAGTCGTGGGAATTGACAGGGAAAAACAGCTGGAAAAGACGGGAAAACAGAAAACAGAGAAAATTCGAG
Source organism: Trichopus zeylanicus subsp. travancoricus (assembly GCA_005019695.1). NCBI lineage: Eukaryota > Viridiplantae > Streptophyta > Magnoliopsida > Dioscoreales > Dioscoreaceae > Trichopus > Trichopus zeylanicus. The sequence goes on from RXID01014490.1 coordinate 133,078, forward strand.
AACCCACGCGAATTCTCTCTCAAAAGCTTGTTTTCGGATCCTTTCGCCGGGGAAAAAAATGAAAATCGGAGACATCTGGAATCAACTGATTTCCTCGATTTCGAGAACCAAATACGAAAATAAAAAAAATCAATTCTTAATTCTCTCTATTTTCCCGATTCCAGATTCAGGAAATTCTCCCGATTCTGAATTCAGGAAATTAAACCAAACACGCCCTCCTTAAATCCCAAATGCCCTAATAATGAACAATATATACATAGCCATTCCCCACCTCTCACCAGAAAGATTGAAAAAATACGAATATGAGAAAATCAGTTGTTGTTCTCAGTTCTTATATTTGTTCTGTTTTGCCGACTCAAGAATAAAAGCGCAGAGAAGCAAGAGTAAACACAAGAAGCAGAACAAGAGTTGCTCTAATTGGCTCCTTTGGCAACAATCAAAATAAATTATTTTCAATCATTGGAGTCAACAGTCAAACAAAATATCTTCATTTACCCCACCACGCGCGGCCCACCCCACAACACCAAATGATAATAATAACAAAAATAGCAAAAAAAAAAAAACACAAAAGGTATGCACACAGAAATTACAAGTATACGATTTGAAGGTACAACTCCATTAAATTTGCCAAGGAGAAGAGGAAAGGAGTATACACAGTACACAATTTCGGCAGTGCGGTTTCATTTTCCCATAGAATCTCCCACCAGCAACAGTATAAAAAACTATGGCATAAGTCATGTCTTGCAATAAGTTATGGATTGGGCCAATTAACAAGCTACTCTGAAATCTCAGGAGACATGTAATTGCCATGCAAATTTCATACAAAATAGGATGAACAATACTATTAAGCTCAAAGGAGGCACATCTGTGAGCATTTGGATTCGAGGTATAGCCACAAAAGTATTCCTGAAGCAGTATGATGGCAGGTAATAAGACTCAAGTACACCTCAAGAGGCATTTGGAAGGTAAACCCTATGGAAGTTGTTCATGGTAAGCTTCTTTCTGCAGGTGGGGCAGCTTCTGAGAGTTTGAACAGAGCGCCTGATGCAACAGAGGCAAAATATATGGCCACAAATAGTTGAGGAAGGCTCTGTCAATGTACTCAAGCATACAGGGCAGGAGAAGGTGGGTTCTGGAGCAGGTTGTTTCTTCCCTCTCTGCTAGTCAAAAATCTATCTCAGAATAAGAAAATATGAGCATATGAAGTGAAACTGCAGCAATAAGATTTTAGCAACTAAGTACAAGAGTATAACCATTGCGCATTTCCAGAAAGCATGTGTGATTTGGCAAGGAAGGCTAAAAAAATATCACAAGCATACACTGTCTAAGAATCTTTGTATTCACTTGTAGAAGTTTAACACTTCTAAACAAACAACAGTATTGGTTTTCTGACAATTGTTTGTGTAGGCAGATCAGTTTTGCTAAACTGCTTCAGCAAATAATTTTCACCTAATAACAAACAGAAACAAAAGAAGCTGATCCATTTTAGCCATTATTATTTCCTATTTCCCACTTTTTGGTGTTTCTTACTACCGTTCAAGGCTTCAACTGGTTAGGGCTGGGGAGTGGATGTGCTGAAGGCGTATGGACAGAAAAAGGCCAAGGCCAGAAATTTATTAAAGTAACGCTTAGGTTGGCCTAGGTCAGACATCGGCCTTATTCATTTATGCTAAACTCAAGTTTAATTTCTTTAGCCAAGATCAGTCTAGACCACTAACAGCCCTTGAGTTATGATGATGTATTTAAAAAAAATACAAGCGAAGCCTCATTTCTCTTCAGTTCGCCACAAGCTACTGGGTTCTGCTATTCCACCTTTCATTTGGTCTCAGACACTTCCAATCATTGCATATATGTAATTCATTAGGATTTTGCCTGCTGGAAATCAGAACTAAAAAAACCACCCTGTGGAAATTAACTGAACTAAGTATGATTATGTTATCTTCCATAGAGCATATGCCAGTATCAGACATGAAGACCACAGTACAATTGAGCACCTATCAGAAACATTGGTAAGAAAACTCTGGACTCCAAAAGAAAGAAACTGCAATTCTGCAGATGCTGCTAAAATTCTAATTCCACATTTAATTAACTATCAAACTAATCTAGAAAAACTCTCAAACAAAGAATCATTAGCAATTTTGAACATGTTCAATCTATTATGACCTATCAAGCATTTCATGCTGCCAAGTATTTTAACAGATAATAGATGCACTAAGATAAAGTTAAAAAGAGCCCAAACAGAGTTCACATATGCAAATGAGTGCTCGAGAATTCAATGCAAAGGAAGGGGGCTTTAGAGCTATAAATAGAAAACAAAACTAATACTCCATCTACTCCCATCTTTCACACGTCCTTACCTTTTGGCAGTCATCATCTTCATCACTGACAATTACTGTTGGGTTTGGAGGAATTCTTGCTCTCTTTCTACGGTTGCTGCGAAACACTGTCATCCCTGCATTCCTTAAATAAATCCATCACAACATATTGAAGATTATGTAAACAACACAATTAACAACTAAAAAAATGATTCTAAGTAATCCTCCTGTAGAAAAAAAAAGGAGCAACAAGCAGAACAAACTTAAGCGTTAGACTATAAACACAAAAAGAGAAATTATTTTGGGTTCTAAAAATATCCAAGTCTTTAATCATGAGTACAATGGACAATAATATCACACAAGCAACATCACTATGTTAGGTACTAAACAAAAACGAAAGAGATAATCCTTTGATTAAAATTCTCCTATCACACTATTATCTTCCCTTCTTGGCATTTCATAATTCAATTTCCATTTGATCTCTTCCCCTTTGATCAATAAAGTTTAGCCTGGACTTCTTCCAACTCAAAAGAAACCACTAAACCACGGTAAAAAACAATTCAGGACATGCTTTTTCATACTTTTTATTCACATTTAAGCCTCTGTTCACAACAATTAAGCCCCTGTGCTAGAATAAAACTCTAGCATCAAGAAAGGACGACAGAATAACCTGATTCTCCAGATATAACAACAGGCTCATCATCTTCATCTACATGTACATGCTCGTTCCTCCGGGACTGGTTCCTCGCCCGAACACCCTGCAAAACCTACAATTATCCACTGCCCAATCCAGCAAGAAGCACAGAAATCAAAATTCCCTACGTGTGAGGAGTTTCTTGTGACATTCAGGAAAACAACGTCGTCATCCTCCAGCTCCACATCAATCGGAGTCTCCGCTCTACCATCCCCAGGCACCGTCGGCGGCGACGGTTCCGCACGGCGAGAGTAACCACGCCGTAGCGTGTTTAACCGCCCGGAGACCCGAGACCGATGCACAACCACTGGCGCCGGCGCCGGCGCCGGCCCAAAGGGCGGCTGCTGGGCGTCGGCCGCCGGCGGGGAGTTCAGATCGATTCCCCGCGCCGTTTTAATTCGAGCACTCGCCGTCACTGGCCCCTTCACGGTCTGCCGCGACGCCACCCGCGAGCTCATGCCTCTTCACTGATCGAAACCCTAGATTTTGGGATCGCAAGAATTAAGATCAGGAACCGGATCCAATCGATCGGAAACTGAGAATTCATGAAAAACCTAGAGGAAATCGAGACGGGGAAACGAGGATACCAGGGAATTGGAGTTGGAATTAGGGCTTGGGCTGGTGGCGAAGACTGAGCGTTGCTGCGTCGCTTCGGAGTAGAAGAGGAAACGAGGGCGTTCTGAAACAATGGGAAAGGCATTGGTTTGATTTCAATTGCACTTTTTGAAACAAATCCTTGATTGTTTGATATTTACTTTTAAAATAATTATGAAAACATGCGCCCTTCTGTTTTTTGGTGAAAACTAAAGCTCTTCTAAACGTGTTGTTTAGTGCAGCCTTTTCTTAAAAATTAAAATTTTAATATATAGATTTGGTGCAAGTTTTATTGTATAAAAGTTTAAGTTTTTTCAATAAATCATACTAATTTAGGTTAAGTCAAATTAATCAATCATTAAGCCCACGTAAAGCGCTTATACTGAAAATAGAAAACATCAATTTTTTTGATTGGGGTACAGGAATTATTTTTGGTTGGGTACTGGAATAGAAAACCAAAAATTAAGGTAAATAAGACATTTTTATTTTAAGAAATGTTAGGGGAAACTACTACTATCCCAAAACAATAGCTAATTACAATATTTCTCAGAGAGATTTTAATATTTCCGATACGAAAAAAAAAAGAGTAAATAGCACACCAAATTTTACTCTGTTGAAGTTCAAAAATAGAATCAAGAACTCAATCGCAAATTTACTCCCGGCTGGAACCAAACCGCACAAATCAACTCAAATTTCATTAGAGCTTTTCTGGCCGGAATAAAATATAAACGACTGATCAATAATTAACAGGAAAATGGCATTTCTTTACACAAAAAAAGCCTTTAGCTTTAAAACAAATAATATCTACACAATCTGTAAGTTACATCCAAGTATTTTGTGGCTGCATACCCTTCAGCCGAAACCAAACCCTTCGTTTGCTTCATGGATGGCTAGGAGCAGCCTCTCTTGCAATTTCTCCTTGGATGTGTACTCAGGCAAATCTAGCTGGTTGAAGCTGCACGTAGGGATAAAATACCACATAAAATAAGTGAAGGAGAAAACGGAAATAGCCACCAACATTTGATAGCACTAAGTACATGTCATTGCAATCACAGCAAAATAGTTTTTTAAATTTTTTTGAAGGACTTGCCTATAGCTACAGTCAGGGTTTAGAGGACTTATCCATAAATATAATAAATTTGGTAATATTTGACAGAAATATGGAACCACATGGAAATTAAACAAAATAATTTGGACAAAGATGCCTTTTTAGCACAACCCATAAACCAAAATCCAAAGTCACTCAGCAGGGTGTGCTGCCAAGAAAAGGTTGATGTGGTATATAATATGGCGACTGACAAGAAAGAATGGAAGTCCAATACTCAAAATAATATAAGATGGATAGTTTCTAATATAACCAAACAAGACCATGAAATCGATCAAGAAAATTCACACAAATTGAACAACCAGGCCTCACCATGTATGTGCAGAGGGCAGGTGGTCAGGACTTCCATATGCCTTGTGAATCTGGAACCTTTGGGAGCCGGATATTCCTTGAAGTGCACTGAAACCTTCCAAAGGAACCTGCACAATAACATTGCAACATGAGCAGCCAAATATGTCAAATGTCATTTTATCCTGTGAATTAGTCATCTCATAGAAAACTTCCAAGGCAGTTCCCGGAAATAATGGGCAACCAAACAGAAGTTGACAAATTATAATCAGTGGATTCAGGATAGGACTATAATGTATATACCTAAGCTACCTACCAGGAATTAAGAAAACTATCACTATTCCGGCGTACAAGAGACAAGAAGTCTCCTAAATAGATGTACCTTTGAGGTGCCTGTCACAAACTGTAGGAATCGAGCTTTATCTTCTTTGCTGAAGCCTTGAACCACCTCCCAGAACCACTGAATAACAGGAGATCCATTACTGTATCCCGAATATTCAGTGTTAGCCCTCAAGTCATCCACTGCATTATGATGAATTGAGTTAACAAGATTCCCAACTAGATTATTTAGAGCACTTTCTGAATTTCATGCTTTTGAAGAAACAAAAAGCACTCACAATCAATGTCAGGGAGTCCACTAATCAATAATTCCAGCTCTTTGTCATTAAAAATAGATATTAATTCCCTGGGAATCAATTCATTGAAGCCTTCCATAAATGCATTAATTTGAGGCCTAATGGCAGTTGTTAACCAATGTTCTGCAACCCGATTGATGTATTCATGCTTATTTTCTTCTGTAACTCTGATGTTCCGACCACCAGGAATGAGTTCACTGTCGGTGACCTGCATAAAATTTAAGCACATCAATGAATAAGATATATATAAATGAGAGAAGTATTCACTAAGGCATTAATTTCCTATATAACTTCAAGCACATCTTGCCAAAGGGCAAATTTTTAAGTTTCAGTAAATTGCTATGCACTGGTCATAACAAGCTTTAATCCCCTGAAACATGTCAACATCCGTAACATCAACTACTGGACAGGTTCTTTGACACAATAGAGCTCCTGCATTGAAATCCGACAGATCTTACTAATAGAGAAAAGGTCAATATACACACCTCTGCTCTCTCATACAATATCAACTTCTCCTCATCAGCATCCACACTGAATGTAAGGTCCAAAACATCTGTTATATCATTCTGCAGCACAAAAATCACAATAGGTGTACGTCACACTTTTTTTAAAAAAAATCCATGTTCAAACAAATGAGAGAGGTGATTTGAAGAAATAGAACTCCTAAAACAAAAACTGATGTACCTCAAGCATCCACTTTAGGTTCTTGAAATAATCAGGATCAATTGCCTCGATGTCATGATATGCAACTTTCACCCCAAGAATGTGCTTGTAGAAGGATCGGGTGAAATGAACATCGAGAAGTTGACCATCAAAAAGTGCCTTGCCAACCTAAATTGACAGAAACAACATCAGAAACAACTGGGAAGAAAGAAGGTTGAAAGCATGAAACCAAAGATGATAATAATAAGAACGCACCACTCTTCCAACAAACTTGAAGTATGAGAGATGTTCTGTTTGGTAAACCGAGTTAGGATTCGGCTGAAAAGTCGACTCATTGCCCACAGTGGTGAAGAGAAGGGCACCCTTGTCAAAAATAACACGGGAAAGTAACTGATACCATTCCCGGGTAAGCCCACCTGCATCAATACCTTCTTCCCCTTGAAAATGAACAGTCAACCTGCCTTTCAGCTCCTGAGGAGACCGCATGCGCAACTGGTTATACGAGTCCTCAAGAATGTAGGCTCTTCTTACAGAAATTCTAACTGGGCTGTGATGATGATCATGGTGATGCTTTATTTTTGATCTGAAATGAGCACGTTTGTTGTCAAAGTCAATGAACCGTGGTACCTTAAGCATGAGTGAGAATGACTTCTCAAGCAGCCCAGGATTCTGCCGAATGAATGCATTTAATAATTTCCGATGCTTTTCTGAGAACTTGACAAACACAATGTGCTTCTCATCAACTTTTGAATGGACTCCTGATGGCTTCTGCCCACTTGACGAAGTGGTAACATCTTCCATGTCAGAAGTGGTCGAGGCAAAATCAGGAACCATCTCTGTTTGCCCTGGCCAGAGCCTATCACATGTAACAAAGAAAGACTCGATGTATGGTAAAATGTTCTGTGCACCAGGAGGAAGTGGTGTGCTACCAACACCTGTTGCAGTGAGATTGCCAAATAGTGAAACCAAATCTGATGTTGATTCTGAAGAGCTCTCTATCTTGTTAATACAATTACTCAGCTCCAACCACAAGGGCTCTAATGATGTGTTTATGTCAGATGTCTGAGAAAGAGTATCAGTTTGGACACCTTCATCAATATTTGAATCCTTTTCTTTCTCATGAAGTGCCGCAATAAGAGAGCTCAGAGCTTGCAAAACTCTCAAAATTGCAGTACCATTGGAAGACAATGTGCTGAGAAGAGCCTTGTCAGAGCCCTCATACAAGCGGAACTCATTCATAGCTGATGCAGTCAAATCTTGTGCTGAATTTGCAAGTTCTGTGATAAAAAGATTGAGATAGGTAGGAGCAATTGCCACCAACTTCTTCAATACCTCAGCAACAAGAGTGTATGCATTATCTGACAATCTGCAAGAAATGTATGTAGACCATGGTTAGCGTAGTGCAAAGGTGTAATTTTTGTAAAATTTCAATAAGACCTAGTCAATGGCTAGGGAAAAAATAAATAATACATTTAAGGAAGAAAAGTAACATAAACACACAATGAATGTGCCAAAAGAACAAAGGTAAGATTGAGACTTTGGAGCCAACAATTGTCCTAAACTAAACCATAAAATTTCTTAATTATTTTCACCAACTTGTGTGGTCAATATAATCACCAAGAAGGACGACTGCTATAATCATGAACACATTGACAAAACATAGGGGATGGACAAACTACAAGCTAACACAAACACAAAGTTCACAATAGATTCATAAATGGCTATATAAATTGATTAAATAAAAATGCAAATGAACAACACTAGAGTGGAAACTGTCGATCATACCCTTCACGCGCAAGCAATGAGCACAGAAGTCTCAGTTCTGTTTGAGGAAGACTCAATAGTGCAGTATGGAGGTTGCTTTCAATGTTTTCAGCAGAAGAATAGGAGCAATTATCTGCACTGGAGGGTTTAGCATCCTTGGCACCAGAAGGTCCAGCAATGTCAACAGCTACATCATTCCTTTGTATGGCAGCATTGGAACCTGATGTTTTCTCAGATGATGCCCCAGATTTACTTAAGATTCTTGCGTCATTCTCAGCATTGATCATGATAACTTCGAGAAGATATAAAAGCTGAATATCATGGCAATACATTATCAGTGAATATCAATGAAAAAATTGAGCAATTGATATAAAGAACAAGTGTACAGTGATATATAACCTGCTCCAGATGAGTAACACTTCTCATGTACAATGGCTGATTCAAGAGGCCTAGAAGAAGAACAATGCAAACTTCACCCTTCATGTCCTCAGGTTTATCTTCATCCATTATAACAGCTTTCCCCCGTCCTTGAACAGAACAAGCATCCCTCATGGGTGGATGCAGCAACTCATGGTGAAACAAGAGTTTTGCTACATTTGGATGATTCCGTGCCAGATATGTGAGTGTTTCCAAGACACGTCGTGATACCAAAGGCGGTACTCCTGAAAATTAGACAAAACGGCAGTAACCATACTGAACCTAAGGAAATTATTGCGTTCCAGAAAATAGAAGATATTTAGTTTTTGCGGCCCTGTTAACAATAAATTGGTAGCATGATTGAACTACAAAAATAAATACAGAATAAATCATCTGTAAGCTGAAGCAATTCGGGCAAAAAAAACAAAGCAGCAGAATCACAACTATACCATTTGAGGATTGGGGACGGGAGTACATAACATAATTCTGGCAAGCATATAGTCTAAAAGGAGACTCAGCACCATCAGCTGAACTCTTTGCTGTCCCCCCCAAGTCAAGCATCAGCATATTCAACAGAATGTGCACAACTGATGTTCTGATTTCTTGATGGGTACACAGATTCAACAGAAGCTTCTGCAGCTGCCCTTTATATGGGAGCTGTAACACTATATGTTAGTACCATATTCAACTTGGACATTAGAGCTACAAGTGATACAAGATTGGTTACCTGAACAACACGAAGCAACCTAATTAATGCTTTCAGGGCTTCTGTATCTACCAGAGGGGCCCCACCTGCTTCTATAAGCTTGCCAGATGCTGATTTACGTGAAGAAGTGGCAGCAGCATTTCTGTCCAGGCTGGATCCAATAAGTTCACCTCGCCCAGAAGACTCGCCTCTCCTGTTTCTAGAATATGTTCCAAAAATTCCACTACTATGATACTCATGTGCAAACCTTTCACGCAACATATTTGCTTCAGCAACAAGGGCAGGTGTTAGAGTTGCCAATAGTGTATCAGGAGAAGTTAAGAGTACCTGAATATCAAAACAAATAAATTCCATCAGAACAAAAATACCAACTTCTCCCTGCATCATATATAGAACTGTCAACCTAATTTAGGTCTTGATCAAAGTTCAAGTCCAAAAGCAGTCATCATTTTCTCGTTGCTAAAGACATTCCAGCTTTAGATATGAGATTATATGCCACTAATTAAGAATACCTCTTCTCTTATTTCTGATGGAAACGTGGCTATTATTGAGACTGCATCCATCTCAACAGGCTGACCTTCCAGCTCTTGTGATCGCTGTTGCCTTTGAACACGTTGTTGAGCAAGAACCTCTTCCTGAATATCAGGAGGAAGTGCAGCAAGAAATTCAGGATCAATGTCCCCTGTAGGATGTGACTGGTCGTTAGAGGGTTGCATTGCTTGATTCTGACGAGAAGAGAGTACTTCAGCTCGTAACTCTTCTGGAAGTGCCTCTAAAAATGTTGGATCAATCGCAGTATCAGCAGCTGGCTCAACCTGTTGCTCTTCATGTACAACACTTGGATTAACTTCTTGGCTATGCGAAGGAACCTCACTAACACTCTCTAAAGCTACATCTCTGCTGCTCACTGGTAGTGCATGCCCTGATGACCTCCTCATTCTGGTAGTCTGTAAATCGCCCATGGTTTGCCTGTCTGCACCACCTTGTCTCTCTCCATCATCATGGCCATCAACACTTCCAACTTCCACTTCCAAACTACGAAGACTTTCCCCTAATGTTGCCCCACTTCCGCTGCTTGCTTGGCTCACTGCCTCCACATCTCGCACAGTTGCATCATTGCGTTCATATTGCATCTCCACAACTTGCTCACTTGCATTAGATCCATCCCTATTTTGAAGGACATTATCATGAGAAGGTATGATGCTATCTGCAGAGCTACCTACTGCAGGTCCAGGAGAAGAGATAACCATATTCTCAGTATTCCCATTGCCTCCTGCATGAATCTCTTCTCTTACCACAGCATCTGTCCTCTGCAACTGATTGGACTCATCATTTTCTTGAGGCTGTGTTCTTGAAAAATCTTGCTCAGCAGGTTTCTCAGAAACAGGTTGCCTCAGACGGGAGACAAGCAGCTCCTCAATGCCTTGAGGTACTGCTGGTGCGGTAGACCCACTCCGCTGATGACCATCATCTAACCACATATTGAAGCGATGTCCGTGCCGTCCATTTCTCAATGAGCGGAAAATAGCATCCAAGCGTGAAGATGTGCTCTCATGATTTCTGTCTGAAAAGGCCATATCAACTGTATTCTCTGAAAGGGAATAAGACTTACGTGAGACCACTTCTATAAGAACATTTAACCACTAAAAAAATGATGCAAATATATTACTTCCAAAGTGTTCACAAGAGTCAGTTGCCTAATTGATGTCTGATTTTTTTAACTTCAAAAGAGCCGGGCATAAAAACTATATAGAAAGAGACAGTAGAATGACAATCAACAAATGAGTCACCTGATTGTCTTTGATGAACTAGATGACTCAATGAAGAAGGCTCCTCCAGAAGTGGATGCTCAACAGACAGTCCCTGATCACCACCTCTTCCAAGAATATTGTAAATTGATGATGTGCGACCTTGCCGTCTAGATCCAAAGATATCAAGAGGCATCACACGCAATGTCTCATTAGACAAATTATTGCTTCCACTCAGAACCTCAATGTGGTCAAACACATTCATCCCATTCATACCTTCTTCCAACCGAAGTATAACTCCATCTTCCTCATCCTCCTCTTCCTCCTCCAGTACATCCTCATCAAACTCTTCATCATCAATATCATGGTCATCCTGATCTGTATCAGGATGTGACATCTGGTGAACATCATCATCTTCCTCCAGACCATTATTTTCTTCGTGCTCCTCATCATCTTCATCTACTTCATCTCCTTCGTCCCCTGACATATCTTCATCGTCGTCGTCCTCACCTAGATCATCCTCTGCATTTTGTTGGATATCAAATGTGATCCCCACAGTAGAAATACCATTTTCAAGACCTTCACCATCATCTGAAGCTTCTTGCATGAAATCATCCCCAGGTTCACGAGAAAACCCACCATCAAGATCCCGATCATGATCCATATCATCTGTAACAGAATCTGAGCCATGTATATGGCGATTATTAAAAGGCTCCATGTGATCTGCCACCTCGTCGGTGGGATCAGGTTGCGATGTGGTTTCTAAAGATTCGAATCTATTGCCAGTTTCAAAAGACAATTCCTGCTGATTCTGATCAGACACCAGCCTGGAAGTGTTTCCAGATGTATTGGAATCAACAGAATGAACATGTTCTTTAGTTACTGATTCAAGAGCCTTAACTATGCCAGTAACAAGTTTTGCTGTATCTGCATGATCCAAATCCAAAACTTGGAGAGTACGAGTTAGTGCCTGGACCAGCCCAACATCTATGAAAGTCAGAGAAGCTTCTGCTGAAATATATGAACCAGAAGGTGACCGGGCAGCTAGAACATCATTGAGCAAATCAACTAAGGCATGCATACTGGAATCTGGTGCACCGCAACCATTTGATGCGCCACCAAATTCACTAAACACATTCTTGATCTCCGAAAATACTCTTCTACGACCTTCAGCTGAACGGATAGAAGATGCCACCAGAAGCTGGTTGGCTCTAGAGGAAAGTTTCTGCCTCCAATCTGTGATTTTTTTTTCCTTCTTGTGTGCTCCTGGGTGTGGGAGCAATTTGTGTAGAACATGATGAAATATCCCACCATTGCAGTAAGCAGATGAGGCCTGTGAAGGACCACAAAAACTACTGAGTTCACTATCTCTACGAAGCACAACATGTATGGCAGAAGTGTAAGTCAAAAGCACTTCTGTCATCAACTTCAAAATAAAAACTGTCTTTGCCAGAGATACTGAAGCCTCCTGGTTATCAACTTTGCTATCCTCAGATGGGATGTCAACAGCCTTCCCTTTCCCCTTAGCAGAAGCATTATCTATATTCATACATGCTACTGAAGGGGCCTCTGAGACACCATCAACTTGGTCATCAATTTTGGAAGAAGGGACAAAATTTACAACAAAATCCAAGAGATGTTCAATAGCACGTGTAAAGCTTTGAGGAGATTTCTTGTGAGATTTGACATTTTTGATATTCGAATCAGGATGTTTGGCATGCCCACTTCCTTGGATGATCGACTTTACCTCCCCTGCCATGTTCTTTCCATTAGATGTTGGCTGCTTATCACTCTCTGAGGATCTCTCCTTCACTTTGTTTCCCTCCTTTTCACGATCTTTCAGCAGCACAATATATGACCTATCACCAACCATCTCAATCTGACATACAGATTGAGCAGCGCGCATAAAAACTGCAGGATCCCTAGCTATAACAGAAGATAAGTTCTGAACAAAATTTCGTGGTGTGGTTCTACCATTAGAATGTCTGTTCGAAGCTGCCACAAGACTGTGCCGTATCTCTAGCTCCATAGCTTGCTGGAGAGTATAGGGATCTTCTAGAATGTGCCGGATAATTGCAGCAGCCACATTGTTAAATCCTGAAAACAAACAACTTGTAGGCAAACCAAGCAAAGCAGTCAAACCCCCATCATCAAGAAATTTTACAGCTGCAGAATGAACTTTGGTGAGTGTAGCACACAACTGAAGCACAACATGCATGGTTTCAGAAGGCAGATGGTTTCGTACACACTTGCAAGATATCTCAAGAAGCCATCTCCGATCATCTATGTCTAAGTGTACAACTGAATCCTCCCTATTTTTGCTCTCATCAATCACAACAGAGATCTGAGTGTTCTGGTTGTTGTTTCTCCACTGCTCCAGATCAGACATTTCTGGAGACAACTTAGGATCCACCTGCAACATCCGATCAAGGGAGAGAAAACAGGCTGTGACCCACTTAGGAACTTCTGGTTTCTCCCCCTCATGCCAACCCTGACTCCATACAGAAAGAAGATTCAGTGTGATCTTCACCAGACCAGACTTGGAAACAACATCTCGTGCCACTGGATCTTCATGGAGAATTAACGCAAGAACATGGAAAAGAGCAGACAGCATAGCACCATTGGATGAATCGGATGCCAGAGAGGACTTGATATGATCAGTGATAAACGTGAGAACCTTAGAGCGGTGTTCACCCTCATTTTGTGAACAGATCATCAGAAGCAAGTCTCGAACAGGAAAAGCTAAAGCTTCCTTGGCCTGCAAAAGCCTCAAACATGCCAACAACAAATCCTCTATGGGTGGCAGTGTAATGATATCCTCTACTTTCTCAGGATTGTCAATGTTCAATGTTTCATCTTCCTTTGATGATGTATTGGCATTCCCAAGAGAAATCGCAAGTGCTCGAGCAAGTTCATCATCTTCTTGGGGTTCTTCTGGATGTGAAAACAACCAATCAGTAGCAATTTCGACGCTATTTGTTCCCACCTGTCTAAGAGCTTCTTCTGCCCTAGATCGAGGAAATCCCATCTCTACAATTAATGATATTGTAGCTTCATCCAGGGGCGGACCAGCTGTTCGAACTCCAGGGATGCCGCTGACATTCCTGACATCCACACCAGAATAAATATGCTTCATGATAGAGACCATTGCACCAATGAACTCCACATTGCATTCAGGAAACTGAGGATGAGTCCAAATTGGAGTTATGATCTTCAGAATCTTGGATTGAAGCATCTTAACAAAAAATTCGGCATTCTGTGGATATGTAGCATTTGAATTAGCAAGAGGCTGCTCAAGAAACTGTTTTGCAGAAGATGACAAGATAATAGATGATGTTGCCAAGTGATCCATCAGCATCAGATAACTTGACAGAGGACCATAAATCCAAGAATCATCTGTTCTGTCTTTCCCATATTGTTTCACACTTCCATCGTCTGTCTCCATTGGGGAAGCTGGAGCCCCACTAACTGCAAAGAGCAATTGACTGGTAGTTTCAAATGTGGTCAGGATTAACTGAATAACACCATGACCATAAAAACAATTTAACAAGATCGGGTTACATGAATCTGGCCTGTCTAATATAATCCCATCAATAAAGTCAATGACCTTGCCAAGATAACGACATTTTGTGGACAGAGAAATATCTGCCTGTGAAGAATCACCCCGGCCACTGAAACTCAAGTGATCAATTACAATTGAGGATATTATTGTAACAACAGAAATTACAGGAGAGACTTGTAGAGGATTGTGCTCACGACGAGACACCACCATCATTTGTTTTCCAAGCTCCAGAAAAAGATGACTGATATGATACGAAAGTGACCTCAGCATGTCACAGCAGGAAGAATAATAAGATCTCTGTTTCTCTGTTTCAGTTTTGCTACCATCACTAGCATCTGAGGAACAGGATGGTTGCAGTTGGGAACCAGATGCTAGCCTTAGAGTTGCATAGCCATCACCAAGTCTCTGTGCACCACCAGTAGATCGACCAAGATCCCTATAGATGCTTATTAGGTCAGAAAACTGAGACTCAATACTCCACCCAGAAGCTCGTCTTCTAAATAACGGATCAAGATACTGTCTGAAAGTACTCAACCTTTGATCATCAGATTCACCAAAACCTTGTGTTGTGCCTTGCATGTCATTCGCAGATGTGGAACTACCAGCATCAGACTCAACCCTGGAATCATCAAGAAGAGCAAGCTGCCATAGTATTTCTCTATGAACCTTTCCAATATCTTCCAAAACATCCTTGCTCGCATCCATAAATTCACTGACTAATGCAATAATCCAACGGCTATCTTTTGAGGCAGCAAGGAAAAGAAGAAATTCAACAACAAATAGTGAAGAGAGGACAGTGCTGTCTGCAGCATTACCTTGGGACAGCACAAATGACACAGAAGCTGGATCTAATCCGTCCAAAGCTTTCTTTAAATGGTCCCTAAGGGCAGAGAAAATTGTACGTGCCAGAGGGGCAGCATGATGCTGAGTAAAACCCTTAAAGACCACAGTGCTATGCAATGCAATTGGCATTCCTTCAGATGATTGTGTTATGCTAGGCCGCAATAGGAGTTTCATCAAAGTTTCTATTCCTCCCCTCTCCACAAATAACCTACAAGTTTCAGAATTCTCCATTGTACGATGAATCATAACCATCACATGGAAGATCGCCAAATGAAGAAACTGCTCATCACTGATACCATCAGTTGCTGAGTCCATAGGATTAACCAAATCATGTTGCTCTTGTGCTTTGGCTTCACCTTCAGTCTCCATGGCAGTGTTCTCATCTGTTTCCACAAACAAGTCAGCATCCTCGTGTTCTCCCATCAATACAAGCTTGTTAATAATTTCAATAATTATGTCTACACCATCACTTCTTAGAGAAGACACATGTCTGAGAAGCTCCTCTACGGCATTGGATAAAAGAACAACACCTTCATTCATCGCTACCAAATATTTCCTGGTTGTGAAAGCATCAACGAGAAAATGCAAAACTGCAGTTTCCTTGACAGCTTCCAATCCCTTTACATTAAGACAGATGGCACCAAGACCATTAGGAACACAAATAAGTGCTTTTGAAGAAGGAAGAATTCCAGATGTAACAGATGACATGAAGGCATCTGGCAGACCAAATTCATGAAGCACAGTAAAGCACATTGGATCCTTGTGTATCATCTCACTCATTAGAGTTACAGCTGAAAAATAAATCTCCCCTCCAAATAAGGCCTGATTTCGAAATATTAATGCTAAAGAAGAAGGTAAGGTATTTTCCTGGTTACTTTGCAACCTTGAAGAGTTCGCTGGAGAATAAGTTGCTGAACCCAGTGCTTTGAGCAATGTTTTTATGAGACGTTTCTGGCAGTGCACATTGTCTTCATCAGATTTTGATGCATCACCAATGATCATTTTGTCACTAATTTTGTCTGTGCCAATAATTCTATGAATCTCAACCTGCAACCTCTGGGCCAAAAGTTCCACTCCACCACGATCTTTAAACAGGGATACAGCTGGACCACTGTATTCCATCAGTTTCTGAAGGATCTTTAGAGAAGAGCAAACAAGATGAGTATGTGCAGAATCAGTATCATGTAGAAGTGGTAAAAGTGGAGGGACCAGTACTGAGCCTCGTACAGAACTCCCGGAACTTGAGGAAGACAACACATGGAGAAGGAAGAACTGTAGAAGAGCATCAACAAACAATGGAGAAAAAGGATCACTAGGCTGGCTGAGTGAAAAGATTGCTTTCTGAAGCACATCAAGTAGCAGTGTACGGTTTCCCCCAACAGAGATGATGCTCGAACCACCTAATATTCTTGCTCGCTCATGTGATGACGCATATGCTGCTAACTGAGCTCCTAAAGCAAGCATAGCAAGTGCCCTCACATTTCCAGGAATAGAATCTTCATCTCGCACAAGTCTTATCAATTCATTTGTATATTCAGGCTCATTTGCAAAGAAAGCTGAAAGCTCATCATTGGCATCACTGGACTGTACTAAAACAATAAATGCAAGAATACAAATTCTGCTATACAGCCTGCATGCCTTGGGAGAGTGGAAGGAATTGGCATATCTGATCCTTGTCAATAATGAGAATCTATGCTCCAGAGGAACATTGAATTGCTCAACACAATGCTTCAACACAACCAAATCTTCCTCGTTGCGAAGATGAAGATCTGGGATATGTATAGTACTTGAGTTAGACAATTTGCTTCTGTCAGCAGTCTTTGCAGCATCCAGGCAAGAAGCAGTATTGTTAAACTCAAAATGCAGAGTTGAGCCCAAACGATATTGAGCTCCATTGCATTCATTTCCTGAATCTGATGGAAACAAGCACAGACCTTCTTCCTGACTCCTCTCATTAGCTGTCACACAAGAATGTAAACCCAAACCTTCCTCTTTGCTACCCCAACCTTGTGCTAGAGAAAGAAGACAGTCATTTATTGCACCACAACTAATCAGCTTCCCATTCACATGTATTTTTGAGGGATTTATTTTCACCAGTGTGGATAAGGTCTCCAAAGTAGCTATAAGTATATCCGGATCAGTGGATGCAAGTAAAAGCTTGAAATGCTGGGCCAAACACAGAGAAGAAGTGTTGGATTAATAGCTCATACATTTTTAATATGAAGGAAAAAAAGAAAAGAGAAAAGTTCATTCCCTAAAGAACTACTTCTAAGCATACCTCTAGGCCATTGAACGAACTCTTGTTGTGACAGTTTTCAAAAATAATTTGCATCACTCGCAAAACTTGTAAAATGGAATGTTTAGGTAATGGATCTTCCTCCAAAAATCCATCAGATAAAAGAAGATCCTTCCTGGAGGAAACATATGTCTTGAAATATGTATCAAAATGCATAAATAGTGGCTTCCAATGAAGGAAGTTTCCCTGAAAAAGAAAAAAAAAGTAAGGGAGACATAGGCAAATAACCAAAGATGGCAAATCCAAAAAAAATTGAAGTTCAAGTGCACCTTGCCATACTCCCAGCAGAAGCCTGAGAGCGGTATAGCTATATCATAGAGTGGACTCTTAATCACTCTATCAATAAATGCTTTAACTTTTGGAGGCTGCAAGCATTCAGAAAGCATATCAAATTAGCACATCCCAAACTGAAGACACAAATTTCATTCATAAATTTACTATCTGCATACAAAAAACTAGAAGAAAACAGTCCTGAACAACCTTTGAAATCTAATCAAGATACACTACCTTACAATTATCGGGCCCGAAAAAAGAATAAAATAGCAATTTCTCACAAGTCCAAACTAGATAAAACATGTTCTTTTTTTTGGTTCGGCAGGACATCTGCCTAGCTGATGCCACCATGTCCATGTGTCTGAACACCAAAATTTGTGTTGATTGTTCATACACAAGGACACTATGTTTGGAGTTTTCCTGGTACTCAGAGCCCAGAAAAAAAAAACATAAACATGAAAAGAAAAGGACAAAATATGAAAAAAAAACAACACATCCAAGATCGGAGAAAAAGAGGGAGGAGGGTGTGCACATAGGTTTTTTTCTCATCCTTGGATCATGCAAGTTCCCACTTGCATTACGGTTTAAAAGCCCTCCAGAGGCCATACCAGATATCATAATCCTACTTTACTTCCAGAGTTCTTTCATGCAGGAGCTTACTCTGAAAAAAATTAAAAATAATAAAAATGAAAAACAATGGTATCTGTGCAGGTCATTCTTAAATACTATCAGAAGATTGGAAGAGTTTAACAGGAGCTGACCCATACTACTATGTCAATGCCATCTCTATAATGACAACATTATGCTACTGCAATAGCATTCTGGAAACTAACACATGTACATGAACACCCTAGGCCCCTTATCTTGACCTTGACAACTGTAGATTTAAATGCAGCACTTGTGAATTATAATTTCAATGGCCATAGCCAAGTACAATACTTAGCAAAATAGAATGACAAAGAAGGTACTGATCTAAATGTCGCACCATATTGAGAATGTCCCTTCCATAGAAAATGAGTCACACATAAAAAGACATCTATATAATACAGACATTAGTATTCTAGAGCTTAAAATAAACCAAAGACATTAGTGTAGGACAAGCTAATAGTCAACAAGTTTAAACAAGCATTCTACCTCTAGTACCATGTCAGTTACTGATTTCAAAAATCAACATCATCAAAACCCCTTAATCCATGATGACTGTTTCAAATAATAAACCTTAATTCGTTTTACTCATGTCAAACAATTGCCTCTCTTTCTTTGAGCTGAAGTACATAATTACTTTCATAAAAACAATTATAGCTGAATCCTGAAGGTGGTGAAACTATGCCCTCAACACAAAAACATATAGGATCAATAACTACAGTCTGAAGAGTGAAGACTGCAGTTTTGAGTGCATTTTTCTGTTCAGAATTTTATTTTTCAACCAACATCAAGTTAACACGCGTTGTGCCAATATTCAACACCATAAGTCATCTGGAAACCTTCCTCCCTCCTGTATATCTCTGCTAATATTCTCATTCATTCAAATAATACAAGGCTGCATATAATCTGCCTTAAGGTAAATCATTGAACATAATATGATTGGTTTTAATCAATTCCCATAGCAACAATACTACGTCTGATATTCAATTACTACTAGACAAAAAAAAAAAAAAAACTTCCTTTCTACACACGAAGATACAATTTTACTAATAGTCCTTGTAGGCCAGAAAACCATTACTCAAACCTAAATCAAAACGACTTTGTTTGGCTAATTTCCTGAGATTTTCATAGACATGCAACAAGGATAACTCCACTCAAAGAATTATAATCCTAATTTCTTGGGATTTCCAAAGCAGCAACAGAATATGTAAGAAACTATAAAAAGGTGCAAAATGCATGACCCTACAGCACTCTAAGGAAGAACTACCATCTCAAATAGGATAAAGCACGTATTTGAAAGACTCATCGCAACTTCAAAATTCAATGGCAAAAAAAAAACCTACAAAAGAACAAGAGGCAGTAAAAATATTCATCAGAATCCGTCTAAAAGATGACAAATTTTCACTGATACAGACTACTGTTGGACTGTCAAACCCGCTATCTCTCATCCTAACAGGTAACCATCAAGAATCCTTCGCAAGACGACTAAATTTCAAGTTTCAATGCAAAAAAAAAAAGTCTGCAGATAATCAAACTGCCGTAAACAAATGCATCTGAACCCAACTAAAAGATGAAGACAAACTTTAACTGATGCAGACTTCTGTCGCACTCCATACCTTCAGAACACAAAATCCAACAAAAACTACCCGCAACCCAATCTAATCGAAACCACGCAAAACCACCAAACTCCCCCGATCAAGACAAAACCACATCAATAAACCCTAATCGCAAGGATCAAACCACACCGGCCCACCAACTAAAAGAAAAAAAGACAGAAATAACAATTGAGGGAACTCACGGCCTCGGACTCGAGCTTCAGCGAAGGCGAGGAGTGGCGACCGCCGGAGAGGATCTGCTGCAGCCTGAGCGGGATCCCGCCGGACCTGTGCCCGGCCATTTCCGTGAGGCGCGGCGGCACAAAACCCTAAAGGAAGAGGAGATCCGACGAGGAGAGCACAATTGGCGCCGGCGAGACCAAGGTTTCGATCGATGCATTCACATCGGACAGAAGAGAGGAAGCAGGGGGAGACGAGAGGGAGAGAGAGAGAGAGAGAGGAGAAAGGGGAAAGAGAGCCAAAGCCACGAGACGGAGGTTGTCTAGCGTGGGCGGGGCTTATAAATGGGAAAGGATTTGGGGTCGCCCAGGCGTGGCGGTGGAGGTGCCAGCACGTGGATTGCACATGATGCCCCTTGGGCTTTCGTTTGGGTTTCGGTTTGGAGTTTGAGTTTAGTTGGCCTGTGTTTTTAGCTTTTCACGGTTGTTTGATGGTTAAAAACGGGGGAAAAAAAATATTTAAAAATATTTTCACGTTTATTTATTTGTAATATTTAGTTATTTATAAATAAATTTTTATATTTTCTATCTTTTTTAATTTAAAAATAAAAAATAAATTGAATTTTACTTTCATATTTATATTCTGAATATAATCATACATTAAATTATAATAATATTAATGATATCATATATAATAATAATATAATATTTTAAAATTTTATTTATAAAAGATTGGGTCAATTGCATATAACTCCTTAAAATCTTATCAAATTACATATTTCTCCTATAAACTTATAAAATTACATAAAACTCCTTAAAATATTGTCAAATTGCCTTTTTCTTTAAATTTAGAAAATTGTATATAACTCTTCAAAATTTTTTCAAATTATATATTTCTCCTCCAAACTTACAAATTAAATATCCTTTATATCACTACACATATTGTACAAATTTTATCAAGTATATATTGATTATTTAATCAGGAATATTTGCAGAATATATATCATTTAATGTTATTCAAATTGAAATAAAAAAATGAATATACTTTTAACTTAATTAAAGAATATTTTGATAATTAGGTTATTATTGTAAAACAACATTTTTTGTTCAATTGAATGATTTATCTTATATTAAAATTCAATCTAATATGTAAAATAACTATTTTTTTTCTTAGTTTAGTTTGAATATGTTTCAATCCAATTTTAAATTAAATTTAAACTCTAAATATAAAATAATAATTTTGTCATTACATGATTTAAACTCATTTTAGTCTGATATTAACTAGAATTAGGGCTTAATTTAGGTCATATTTGAGGTCCGAAGTTTTTTTTTTACTCATGTTCTCCATTATATTAATTTACACTCAATCAAAAAAAATTTGTATTTTTTCATTTCAAGCTAAATGATATCAAAACAATATATATTTTAAAAATATTATTAATTCTAATGATAATCTTGATTCTAATTTTATTTTTAAATTTTAAGAAAAAAATATGTAATTTAACAAGACTCAAAAGCACCGTTTAGTTCGAGATCATGATCAAGACTAGTGAACTATTTTTATAAACTAATATTTTTTTATCAAAATTAACGCTTCAATAATTTAAAATTTGAAAAACTATTTAATTTTTTATAATAATTTAATTTAATAACAATGTAAAATAAGTAATATTAATTTTATAATGAAAAAAATAATTCTGAAATATGATGATCCTAATCTTGATTTCAAACCGAACAAAGTCAAAGAGTTATATGTAATTTTTTTAAAAAAAGCGTAATTTGATAATATTGTAATAAGTGATATATAATTGATCCTAAAAAATAAAGTCTATCATGCAAAAACACTTTCCATTTTTGGAAAAAAAGAGTAATTAGTGGAGTACAACATAAGGTCGCTAGTGATGGCACGTGATGGATTCCTATTGGTTGTCATTTTTCAAAAGCATAAAAAGATTTTCGTTTTTCTCTTGATATTATGATTTTTGTGGGGGAATTGACACTCGGACAACAAAAGTCAAAGAGCTATTAGATTTTGTTTAATTTTTGGTCCAGTCCAACAAAGGGAAAAGAAAATAGTGACGAAATATCAATATATGCGAAAATATGAAGCTATGTGCTTCGCAAAATTAGAAACACTCGCAGTATGAGCTCTTACATTTACTTCGTCATATTTCATTACGAAGTGATGACCCACAATATAAAGATTAAAATTTGGATGAAATTATCTTTGCTACACACAAATGTGCTGTGCTCTTGCTTCTTGGACAGTATTGCTTGTATAGAAGCATGTTGCAACTAATGAGATTTATGTCTACTGTAGAGTGATCTTTGATTAATTAGTGGATAAACTTTTCTCAGCGATCCATAAAAAAACTTAGTTTCCTACTGGTTAGCTAAGAAATATTAGACAACAAAGTATATCACAAAGCATTATTGGGATATGCTTCTTCTTGTAGCGGAAAATATTGATATCCATCACAATTCATGATGTAAAAGAAAAAAAAAAAAAAAAAAAGATAACACACGAGATATATGTGTCGAAAACGATTCAGAGGATATTGTATTGATGAAAAGATGAAGAAAATATTATAATGATAGAGACGAAACTCCAATATCACCAATTCTTATAAAAGACTAAATAACCTAATCGTCATAAGATGTATTGAGAGTATTGATCTATATATATCTCTCTCACTCTATATTGAAATTCTTATATTAATAGAGTATTTATAGATGTGGCCTTACTGTGTTCGAGTTAAAATAGAAGATTGACTCAAATAAGACTTCTACTAATTTAAGTCTTTTAGTAGAAGATAAATCCATATAAGGATTAGACCCAAAAAATTATTTTCTAATATAATTAAGACTATCCGGAAAATTCGAATTCGAGACACTATTAAGCCAACATCTTCCTATTAAGTTTTTCTGGTCCCAAATAACAGTCTGTAATATTTGAAAATATTGACAAAATCAACAAAATACAGGTTAGCAAAAAAAAAAAATGTTTTTTGAAATTTTATGCAATGTGATCGAGGATTCCAAGAAGATGTTATTGGAGCAATCAGATTTAGAAGGTTTGCATATCAAGCGTCACTTCTCATAATACTTCCTTGATATCTATTCCCTTGTGAGATTTGGAGGACTGAGACCTAGCTTTCTTTTCTCTGAGGATGCCTAGAGTAATCCAAGAATAATATTGTGCGTGGTGTTTTGCTGCAAACTAATGTTGTCCAACTGTTACGATTCGACTTTCTCTGTTTGTGCACTTGGGCTTTCCAGCACAAAACAGGGGAACAATCGTTTCTGCCAATTCTGTTTCTATTTCTTCGTTTTTCTTTGTTCTGACCCTCAACTCACACACAACTTTGAATAGTGCTGGGAATTGGTAATGCATCTTTTCTAACTCGTGTACAACGATAGATTGTTTCATTACCACCTTGACTTTGTCTGTACAGAAGGCAGTATATGTGAAAATTATTGTTGTTCCTAGGCAGTTGTCTGGAATTCACCGACGACATTTTGTTGTCCTCTAGTTAGGAATGCTATTTAGTGTCCTGGCGGTAATCAAGTTCAATTTGGAAAACTAAAAACATAGTTTACTAGTGTCTTGGGATCAAGATGGTTGTTGTAAACATGTCCTAATTTTCATGGCTTCGTATGCAAAACAGATTGGCATGTCAACGGTGCCAGGTGTTTCCTTGCAGCTTTTGGATTTTTGATGCAGGAGAGCATGCAACTCTTGTATTTCTTGCTCATGAAAATTCATTGCTTTTATTGAGGAATCATCGTTTACTGATGTTTCTCCTTATTTTTCACAGGCTATATTCTTTTCCTAGCTCTGGTAGTTGGTCACCTGCACTTTTACCTCCAAATGCTTACGGAATTGAAGAAAGCAAATGCCACGTCTAATGAGGAAGTTGAAATGCTCGAGAAAGAGAATCATTTATTCAAAAAGAGGGAAGAGGAAACTTTCAATGATATAAGAAGGCTTCATGAAGAGGTCAGCAATCTCACTGAAAAGCTTCAAGAGATGAAACTAGAATCTGACATGCTGCAGAAACGGGCATTGTTTGCCGAAGCACATGTTTCAGCTCTCCAAAGACAATCTGAAGAGTTGCTACTGGAATACGACCGGTTGTTAGATGATTCTTCTGCTCTAAATATGACAGCAATTCAAGTTTCAAAAGCTGAGAACTTACTCATTTATAAGACTATAAACTAGAAGAACTTTGTGCAGCAGATAATTGTAGAGACTTCCAAGAAGTCCTCAGATAATGCCAACCGCTGCCACAGGAACAACGTCCATGACATGATAGCTAACAATGACGCCGCTGACATCGAAAAGAATCAGACCACCGTTGCCAAAGAGGCCGCACTTACCAGAGCTGCAGTATCCCATGAAGGCCCTGAGCACTACAACGACGACTGCGGTGCTGAAGAAGGCCCTCCACAGGAGAGCACTACTCCACCAGCTTGCAACCTCCTCCGGAGCAAAGAGAACACCTCCAACAGGTGCTCGGAATGCGGCACACACGCCCTAGGATGCTCCACAGGTGATGAGGTCCCTCCGGTCGCGGTCGTTCTTGAAATAACGAAGCCACGGCCACTTCAGACGGTTGTTTTCGGTGCCACCTTGGCCTAGCAAGGATGCAAGGCAGGAACCTATGTGCACTAGAGGATCTTCCTTGCCAAGGTCTTGTCCTGCTGACACTGCTCCTATACTTCCAATGATCTGCAGAGGTGATTCATAGTGGAATTATATGATCCATTAGCTTGAATCCCCTTCAATTTTTCCGTCGAAAATACTTGATGACTATGTTAATTACAGAAGAATTTGACAAGATCAAATCTTATAGCAGATTCCTTTTTACTGAAAATAGAGTCAATTTTGATCTTTCGAGATCAAGAAATACTTGTTGCCTGTGTAGAAGAAATGGTTCCAGCAACATTAAACAACATCAAGAATGAATTTGAATTGGTAAAATAAAATCAGGGTGGCTTAATTTTTTTCAATTAAATTCCTAAAGATCCTTTCTTCCGATCGTTTCTTTTTTGAATTGAATTATATCTTCCTAGAGTTCTTGGGACAAATCATATGTTTTAAATTCTGATCTACATTTTGAATCAGAACAAAACTGAAAAATCAGACAAAAGAGAGGACAAGTAATTGGGACAGATCTCGCCTTGACAATCAAAGTGGATGCCCCAAATATGTTAGGAGTATCAACAGATTCAACACCATTAAGGTAAGCCTTGATTTCGGGAATTCCTGGGTCGGCCGCGGTGGGAGCAACCAACACATAGATCGTCGCTGCCACCGTCGTCAGCCCAAGATTCGCTGCAGTGAAGTAAGCAAACCCAGTTAAATACCTGCAAAGCGGGACTTCTACTAGTTCTCAACTAGCAAAAACAGCACAAACCCCCAATTACACCACAGAAGAACTCGCCTTTCATCCCGAACAAGGCCTGAAACCAGCAGCATCTTCGACCCCGCGATGTTCTCAATTGCAAGGTTAATCAACGAAGCAATTGCACCGGTCAAGAACCCCAAAAAGAAGGCCAGAGTCCACTTCAAGATTATGTACTGCAATACCTGAACTGTGGATCTGCTTCTCCGATCATGCGTGAAGTGATCATTCTCATTGATTCTGCAACATCTCAAAACAGAAATCTGAGTGAAATTTTGGACTTCAATGGCGGAGAAGATGTTCACCTTGGTTCTTCGTTCTTACTCATAGTCCAAGCTCTCTATGTGGGAGACCTTGGCGCCAACGATGGCCATGGGGTTAGAGGTGAGAGTTGGGCTTCTCTTGAGGAGTGGCTGGTGAAGCGAGTTGCTTTCTGGGTCCTGTGCTTCTTCTTCTTGTTGTTGTGGTGCTCCATCTTCTCTCATGGAGTTCGTTTCTGGCTCTTCTAACATGGAGATGGAGCTTGGTTCTTCTGCGGCTTCAACTGGCAATGCGGAGGACAGGAAGAGAAGAAGCATTTAAGGGAAAGTCTCTTGGATTAGATGATGGGAAATCACACGTGGAGTCATAAATTTGATGGAAGAGCACTCTCTCTGTTGTTTGATGGCATGAGGGTTCAAATTGCCATCAATCATGGAGAAGGAAGAGATTAGGCGATGAGGTATTTTTTAAATTAATATTTTTTTATTAAAATAAACGTTTTAATAATTTAAAGTTTGAAAATTTATTTAATTTTTTATAATAATTAAATTTAATAATAATATAAAATAAGTGATATTAATTTTTTTAAAAAAAATAATTTTGAAATGGACTGATCTTGATGTCAATCCCAAATCAAATGGACCTAAAAATCTTTGCTACTTTTGCAGTTCACCAAAATACCCATTCAAGTTGAAAGGTTAATCATGTTCATTGTGTGCCATGTAAGATACCTAGTGTTGGGGGAGCCGAAAGAATGTCGAAACGGAATAATATAATGAGCCGGACACCAAACCATCCCAAAAACTTAAGCTCATGGGATATTGGTCTTTTTTCACTATATTTATTAGACTCTATCTATCCAATATCCGATGTGGGACTAATTCATCACACCTGACATTATAACAATCTCCCCCTTCAGGCTGTTGTATAAAAATTTATTTTTCTAATTCTCCATACAGAAAGACAGTTTTGACATCAATCTATTTTAACTCAAGATTATGAAAAACAACTAAATCAACTAGAAAACAAATAAATGTGTTTTTAACCACAGGAGATAATATTTCATTAAAGTCAACACCCTTCTTTTGTGAATATCCTTTTGCAACTAAACGGACCTTGAATTTAATATCATCTATCTCAGAGAAATCCTCTTTTTTTCGAAATATCCATTTGCAACCAATTGCTCTTTTACCTTTTGGTAATTTCACTAGATCCCAATTATGGTTCTTTTGAAGATAATCCATCTCTTTATTCATAGCAGCTTGCCATCGAAAAGAATTCTTATCCTGCACTGCTTCTTTATAATAAGAAAGATCACCATTGTCAGTAACTAAAGCAAAAGCTACAATATCTTCAAAACCATACCTTTCAGATAGCTTTATTTTTCTTTGAGATATTCGAAGTGGAGTTTTTTCAGAAACTTCATTATTAGAATTTTCTTGAGAGTTGGACATACCCTGAATATCTTCTTTTGAATGAACTATATGCTCCACCTTCATTTGCATTATATCATTGGGACCTTTCTTGAGAGATTTTAGCATAACACTTTCATCAGATACTATATCTCTCTTAATAATTATATTTGAAATAGAAGGATCCCACAAACGATAGCCTTTGACGTCTTTGGCATAACCCAGAAAAATACACTTTTTGGAACGTGCATCTAACTTATCATTGACAACATGCACATAAGTAATGCAACCAAAAATCTTTAAAGAAAAATAATTTGCAGGTTGATCAGTCCATACCTCTTCAGGAGTCTTGCAATTAATGGCTGTTTGAGGAGAGCGATTCACAATGAAGCATGCTGTATTGACTACTTCTGCCCAAAAATCTTTATCAAGATTAGCTGTACTGAGCATACTATGTGTTTTCTCCAACAAGGTTCTGTTCATCCTTTCAGCCACACCATTTTGTTGAGGTTTTTTTGGGATGGTAAAGTGGCGTTTGATGCCTTCATTTTCACAGAATTTGAGAAACTCTGTTGATCTGTACTCTCCGCCATTATCATTTCTGAGGTATTTGATTTTTCTGCCAGTCCTTTTTTCAACTGAAGTTTTCCACCATTTGAAAACAGAAAACACTTCGGCTTTGTGATGCAAAAAATAAATCCACACTTTTCTAGAAAAATCATCAATAAAACTGACAAAATAACGAGCACCAGATTTTGATGGAATAGGAGAACACCACACATCAGAATGAATATAATCAATTAAGCTTTTAGTGCAATGAGTACCGGTGTTAAACTTTACCTCAGACTGTTTACCATAAAGACAATACTCGCAGAAATCCAATTTGCATGAGTTTAGGCCTTTCAGTAATTTTCTTTTGTTGAGCTCATTTAAACTTTACTCACTCATATGACCGAAACACATATGCCATAAGTGGGTCATATCAGCAGAAGAAGCCTGAGAAATTGTTGCTCCACCTGCAACGATTTTTCCTACTAACTCATATAAATTTCCATGCTTTAGGCCCTTCATTACTATCAATGAGTCTCTAACAACCTTAAGAACTCCACTTTCAGAAGAATACTTATAACCAGCAGAATCAAAGGCACCCAAAGAGATCAAATTCTTTTTCAAATCAAGAACATGTCTGACATCAGTAAGAGTTCTAATAATATTATCAAACATCTTAATTTTGATTGTTCCAATTCCAACAGTTTTGCATGGATTGTTATCACCCATCAAAACTAAACTACCATCATAGGACTTGTAGTCTTCAAACCAATCCTTATTAGGACACATGTGGTAAGAACAACCAGAATCAAGAATCCAAATATTATGATAATGATCGAAATTAGAACTAATAGAGAGAACGCTACCCAAATCATCATCAAAACTCCCTTCAACAACTGACACTTGTTATTTGGCTTACTCTTTAGATTGAGATTCTCTTTTTTTTATTTGCTTTGAGCTTCCAACAATTTTTAATTGCATGTCCCATCTTCTTACAATACCTGCAGTTTATTTCTTTGGATTTGGATCTAGAACGACTTGTCATTGATTTTTCTTTGGTACGACCTCTGACAATTAATGCTTATGAGTGTGACACATTCCCTCCAATCTTTTTCAAATATTCATTAGATAGAAGGGCAGCAGAAATATCGTCAAATTTCAAATCCTTCCCATACATGAGAGTAGTTTTTATATTCTCAAGAGAATGAGGTAAAGACGATAATAAAATAATTGTCTTGTCTTCATCTTCAATTTTAACATCAATGCTTAACAATTGAGAGACAAGTTTATTGAAAGCATTAAGATGATCAATTATATTCGTACCTTCTCTCATTCGAAAATTGAAGAGGTTCTGCTTTAAGTAAACTCGATTTGAGATAGACTTACTCATATATTGTTTCTTCAGCTTTTTCCATAATTCTGAAGGTGATGTTTCATCAAGAAACGGATAGAATACCTCATCGGTGAGACTGATGATGATTATGCTATGTGCACTAGCCTTTTGATTTTTTCAGACACTTTCGGTGACATCTTCAACCTTGACGTCCTCCAATGTGTTTCTCAATCATTGTTGAGTAAGAATTGCACAAATTCTTGTTTGCCAAGTAGGGAATCCTTACTTTTCATTGAATTTCCGGAGAAGAAGACTCATATCCCATAAGCTTAAACTTTTGGGATGGTTTGGTGTCTGGCTCACTATATTATTCTGATTCGACACTCTTTCGGCTCCCCTAACAACCTAAGTCCTGTTTGATTTGTAT
This sequence comes from Trichopus zeylanicus subsp. travancoricus, assembly GCA_005019695.1. Lineage (NCBI taxonomy): Eukaryota > Viridiplantae > Streptophyta > Magnoliopsida > Dioscoreales > Dioscoreaceae > Trichopus > Trichopus zeylanicus. The sequence goes on from RXID01014490.1 coordinate 162,790, forward strand.
TTTTAATTAAATTTAAATTAATTTAACTTTATTTAATATGACTAGAAAAAAGATCATCTTAGATAAAAAATCTTAAAATTTACTAGTCTAATATTAGGTGAAGCAACCCAATGCAACTAATAATCAAAATCACTTAATAAGTTAAGTAACAAGTTAGAATGAGATTTTAGTTCATGCATCTCGCAAGTTGATAGGATCACGTGGATAATTATATCATTTTAGGTTCATGTGCGGGACCGAAAACTAATTATTTAGTTTTAGCGTAGGACAAGATATCTGCAAGTTGCAGTCGTGTAGTGTAGAAAGCGAACCAAATTTGATTTGATGTATCGACCATCCAAATCGATCGATTGCTTGGTCGAGGCAAGGGGGTAAAAGTGTCATTTGAGTTCAGGTACGGTTGCAAATGATATTTCTGAAATCATTGTGTTAGCAACCTCCCAAGAGAAGTCGAGCTCATTGATTTTCTGTACGACGACCAAAAGCTCGGGGACCAGAGCCGTTGTACTCGGAGTGATTGTGAAATAATTGGGACGCGACCAGAGCAGCCACAGCCACAGCCACAGCCACAGCCACAGCCACAGCCAAGCCAAATAATGATATGTTACCCATGCCAACGTGGTCGGCTTGCCACTACCGTGATGCCACGTTGCACGGTGGGATTTAAAGTGCCACGTGGCAATATTTTTTGAAATTTGGCTTTTAAGAAAATAATTAATGACCGGACAAAAGCACCCGTGCGGCTGTGCGTCCCCGAAAACGGACCTGCCGTGTTCTTCGTTCTCGTCTGGTCGCGTCCGTCTACCCATTTGTCGATCTTGTCTTCTGCCAGTTTCTGCTTCAGATTTGCCCATTTGCGGACAGACTTCTCCTTCGAGCCACTTTGCATCAGGCCCACTCAGATATATAAATATATGCAGAATAAGCCTTCGAAAATTTCTTCCTTCCATTTGTATCAAGTGTTTGCTCACAACTCGCAAATCGTTATCATTCTTCTTTCACTACCGACTGTGAAGCAAAGCCGAGAACAAATCCTGCACAATGCAATCTATGTCTTGATGGTCACACTGCACAAGGTCGTCCATTCGGCGCCTGCTGGAGCTTCCGGATCATACACTAGCGTTTGGGACCGCGGTTCCTCCTTCGTGAAGAAGAGCAGGAGCTTGCCTTCGAGTAGCCCGAACTGGAACCCGATCGCCGAGCTCCCGGTGAGTGGCACCGACATGCTCTGCCATGAGTTGTTTTCCACGTTGAACACTTCCAGCTGCTTCCGTTGGTTCCTCCACTGAAGCAGTAGAACTTCTTTCAAAGCATGGCATGCGCAGTGACCATCACGCAGCTGTTCTTCATTTGGCACCAGGACCGGAACTCGGGGTAGTACATGTCCACGAACTTGGAGTTGCCGATTGTGGACAGCACTCATAATAGGGAAGAAATCACCTGGGAACAAGTGCAAGGCAGATCTTTGCCACATCATCTGGTAATCCCGGTAGAATAGGATAGTAAGAATACGACTGAACTCGAAAGGTACAGCTCTGGCTCAGAATGCTGTTTCTTCGAACTAGAAAGGCAAGCCATAGCAGGTGGAACCATACGAAACAGTGTGTATGGCATAATTGGGAGCATTAATTTCATTAAGAAGATTGTTACATGGGTAATTACTGTGATTATAAATGTTTTTTTTTTCTTTTCTAAATGGACAAACAATTTCTGCCAAATGTGTGTTATCAAATCTAATTAATTTAATTTCCCTTCTTAATTGGCCGGCGACCGACCGACGATCCCTCTCTAAGCTCGTAAACCTTATCTCCTATGCGTCGTTAGAAAAAAATAATCACAAGATTTTTTTTTTAGTGCAATAGGGATACATATGCCATTTCACATAATCGAATAAAGTGATTGTATATAAAAAAGACCTTAATTTTAATAAATTAGCCGCGATGTCTTGCTCCCTGGTCAAATGCCAAAGTTATCTCATGCCGCGGAAGAGGGTAACTAGATATTTTCTAGCAAGTCTAACCTTATCATGTTCCATTAAATATATGCTTCATTTTCTTAATAAATTGAAAGAAAAAGAAATCATAATATATTAATACTTAATGCTTTTAAATTTATTTTCAAAAGAGCATGCTTGAGATGACCAAAACTCTCAACTTCATTTGGTTTGAGATCGGAATTAGAATTAGTCTTTTTCAGAATTATTATTATTTTTTATAAAGTTAATATTACTTATTTCACATTATTTATTAAATTAAATTATTATAAAAATTTAAATAATTTTTTAAAATTTAAATTATTGAAGTATTAATTTTAATAAAAAAAATTAGTTTATAAAAGTAGTATAATATTAATTTTAAAAATAACAGAGGTTAAATTTGAATTTTAAAAATTTTTTAAGATTGCTTATCGATTTCAAAAATATAAAGGGATGATCTCAAATTTAGAAATTTTCAGAAGTTTTCTGTAAAAAAAATCCATATATAGAAAGGATTCTTGCATGAGAATGACCTAGAGAGAAAAGGCAAAAAAAAAAAAAAAAAAAAAAAAAACAGGGGCTTTGATGGTCTCTCCTTATCCCATTAATGTGTCAACTTGATTGTCATTATATATGTGTTTAACAAAGTATTACAATGACACTTATGGCAACTAGTAAGGAGACATGTACAAGAGAAAATTAGCATGTATACATGGAGCATTGTGAGTGGCATCAGACATGGAATCTTTACTATAAGAGTTTGTCACTGTATTTCTGACTTGCTCTTAGCTATCAGGATCATGACACATTTATCTACCAAACAATAACATGTCTCGATACACTCGAGATTGGGACTTTTGGTCTATCACGAGGCAGGCGGGTTGGCCTAGTGTGAAGCAAACCTAGTCCTTCATTTGTAGACAGAATAATGATACGAAAAGAAGTTTCGAATTTGAGCTCGGTTTACTTTAAAACTAAAAAAATGGGATGATTTTATTCTGAAATAATATTTTTAATTTATTTCTAATTCAAATCAAAATTATTTAGTTTGACTAAAACGCGAGATTATGTCAAACCAAACACTCCCTAATTAGCTGATGTTTTAATGATTAGCGGATATTAATCCGGATAAAGAACCAACTACTAAATACATAAATAAATAATTTTAGGCTTAAAAAAGTAATTGATTAGCACTGTTAGATGTTTAAACTTGTTTGTTTAGACTTGTTTTGTCATCGGAGAAGACTTTTATAATAGAAATAATCCAAAATCAATAACCACATTTGTCCATATAATTCAAACTTACGACGTATAAGAAAGCGTGAGTTAACCTTGGCTGAATTAAAGGAATTTTTGCATATACATCCCTTCAAAATCTTGAAAATAAGTATATATTCTCTTGGATGCATTCCCCTCAAGAATTACGCCTTACGAAAATAATGTCACTGATTTGTATTTTAGATGTATATACATATATAGGACGACAATAAAGTTGGTATTAATAATACACAAAATAGATATAGATTAAAACCAGGGCACATGAATATATATGCAAATACAAGTTTTATAAGGTTATTTATGCAAATTTATGATAGGGTGCAAATCTTAGTTTCTTTAGGGGCATACGTACAAAAATACTCCGCTACATTTTTTCTCTCCAGAACTTTTCCCATTCTCTCTCTTCCCAGCCCCCAACATGACCATCACTCTCAGTGAGCATTTTTTTAAAGTATTTTTTTAGCTCTCAATGTCTAGTATCAGCGATTTTTTATGGCCTCCCATTTTGCTGCAAATTGGACGAGAGCGAATTGGAGCCCATGCGCCCAAACAAATGCCACCAAGGAGAAAACCAAACAGAGACCCACAAAGATTTGATATAGAAGCCCCGATGGTGCCCACCTCCCTTTCTTCTGCCCTTCTCCTCTAGGGCTTGGGTTTCCTGGCCTGTGATCCCGCCCGACCTCGCTCTGATTGGTTCTGGAAGGCGGAAGCTCCGAAAGGTCTCACCTTTGCCTCCATTTTGATTCAAGATTTGGCTTTTTTGAGGATTATGTGTTTTGTGGATTGAATGGTGTTTATTTTTTGAGGAAAGCTGGGAAAGGTTGAATTTTGAGCCCATTTTGTTCTGGAATTGCGTATTGATGCTTTTTTTTCCGCTTATGACATCGATTTTGTGAAGGAATAGGTTGAAAAGATGTTGTCTTTATGCTATTTTGGTGATAAATCTTGGTTTTCTTCCCTCGTTTGGATCATGTTCAATGCCAGTGGTTATGGATTGCATGATCAGTAATAGTTTCTTTATTGAGTCATTTGGAAGGGAAAGACATCAGAGTTATTTATCATATTTGACATCTTTAATGCCAAACGTATTGTTATAACGTCAGGTGTGATGAATTAGTCTCATATCGGATATTGAATAGATAGAGTCCAATATATATAGCGAAAAAGCTCATATTTCATGAGTTTAAGTTTTTATAATGGTTTGGTATCCGACCTATTATATTGATTTAGTTTGATACTCTTTGCACTCTCCTAACAAGTGGTATTAGAGTTTCAAGTTCGAAACTGTGCGAACTCTTAAGATTAAAATTACAGTAATGATGCGACTGAATTGAGTCGGATATTAGTCTCTCTTAAAAAAAATAAAAAAAAATGAGACAAAAATCTGTTAGTATGAGTCATACGGTGGAATCGATCGAGTAAAATAATTTTTTATTAAGATTATATTAAAATTGATGTGATCAAATCACACCTGAAGAGAGAGATTGTTATAATATCAGGTGTGATGAATTAGTCCTATATCGAATATTGGATAGATATAATCTAATATATATAGTGAAAAAGGCTCATATTTCATGAACTTAAACTTTTGGGATGGTTTAGTGTCCGTCCCATTATATTGATCTGATTTAATATTTTTTCGACTCCCTTAACAACTTACTCCTTTTTCCTGTTTCAAAAGTCCTAGAAATTTGACGTTTCATTTAGGTGTGGATTGAGTCATGAGTTCTCATTTGGACTTCCTTGGCTCATGTTGTATATGTTCTAGTTCAGGTTTTTGGCTTTTCTCCTTTGCAACTTGAAATCTGCGATTTTGTTCTAGTATGATAGATGGTGTGATAAGGTTGATGTGTTGTTCCTGACTGGTTAAAGTTACATGTTTTCATCTTGTATGCTCCATATATTGAATGAAATATCCATAAAGGTCTCATATTTCATCTCCTATCATCTTGCATTTTTTAGTTTTTTTTGCTTGTCTACTGGAAACTTGATTGTTCTATTACTGTGGATTGGAAGGTGTTTGATGCTTGAGTTTCATATCCTCTGAATACATTTATTTCTAATCCAATCCCTTATATGATTTTCTGTTCTGGTCACTCTAGCAATAGAACTTTTGCATGCTTGAGTTTCTTATAGGATTATTGCTTATTTGTTTCATATTATTTTTTCTTCTGAAGAGATCTAATTCTGACTAGGTACTCAGAAAGACTTGATAGATGTTGGTGCAATTGATGTTAGAGCACTGAAAATTGGATATGCTCCACCTGCAGTTTTTATTTTTTATTTTTTTGTATATATATATGTATATATATATATATATATAACCTGCTGTTTGTTTGATAGATTTTGACTATTTTTTATGCTCTCTGATTCCATTTTTCAAAATTTATTGCTTTGTTTTCATTTAGAATTTGCCTACTTATGCGTTGTTTTCCACTTTTGGTAACTAAGATGTATTCTTCCTAGTGCCCTGATTGTCTATTTCATTAGCTCCTTTGGTTGATCCTGTGATTGGATTCCAGTAGAGTGCCCAACATCTTTTAGTGCATGTTGAGTAAAATATTGATGAGGCAAGATTATTGTGGGTAGGGGCTTTTAGAAATCCTAAAATTAGCCAAACTTGTTGGTGCCCATGTTTTAATCAGGGCAGTCCCTTCTCCATTTTTCATATCCTATTCTAAATCAGGCGCGGATATAAATATTTTTTGTTCTGCCTTGTATTCTGTGTTGTGTTTAAAATGCATCATTTTAATTTTGACTCTGCACAGAAACAGGTATTATTTTGAATATGTATGGCCATTTAACCATTGGATTTGATGTTGGACCCCTATTTTATGTTAGTTCCAATTATTCTAGATTTTGTGTACAAAAGGCACACTGCCAAAGCTCTGCACATTGTGAGCTGCCCTTTATTATCTTTGTTGCTAACATGACTTTTCTTGTCTGGATGGATGTATATTGTGAACCTTCTCACGTATTCTTTTTTTATAACTTGGATGAACAATCCAAATTTGCAACTGAAGTATATCCCCTTCAAAAGATGCATTCGACTAAAAGCTTTTAACTTGATGCATTTGCCATAGCTAAGATTCCCTATACTTTCAATAGGCTGCTCAATGCAAAATTTCATGAAATTGTTCGTCCTTTGAGTAATTCTATGTGTCTCTGCTTTATTATTAACTTGCTCTCATTGTTCTAAAGCCTTACAGCCTTTAATCTTCTGGTTTTTCATGCCAGTTTGGAAATGTTGTGTGGCCCTGATGATGAGCTTCCTGAGACTTCAAGAAATTTAGAGCCTCGTCTCATTGAACATGTTAGTAATGAGATAATGGACAAGGATCCCAATGTTTGTTGGAATGATATTGGTAATGTGAACACAACTTTGTCCTTTTGATTTGGAAATAGTTGCAGTTTTACTTTTTGTTGGTAAAACAGAAGTAGTTGCAGTTCTTATAAATATTTTTGTATTTTAACATGATTCCATCACTTGTTTACTCGTGTAGGTGGCTTGGAGCATGCTAAGAAGTGTGTGACAGAAATGGTTATATGGCCTCTTCTATGCCTGCCATATTCCGTGGTTGTCGTTCTCTAGGGAGAGGTTTGCTACTATTTGGCCCTCCTATAAGCACATTCACTCGGATACGAAAAACATGCTGTAGCACCATATTGATTCTTCTGATTGCCATTTATTTCAGAGAACTGGGAAAACAATGATTGGGAAGGCCAAAGCAACATTTTTCTAGATATCTGCTAGTTCATTAACAAGCAAGTGGGTCAGTACTCTATCGGCACCCTTATATCTGTTGGCTTACTAATTTCAGGGAGTCGTTTATCGACATTATGTAGCACTTATGAGGTTATATTAATCATACTATAACAATGCCAGAAAATGGGTGAGAATTAGTTTCTAAGGATTGCATTTTCTGGCCATAGATAGGTGTAGGTGGCTTGGAGCATGCTAAGAAGTGTGTGACAGAAATGGTTATATGGCCTCTTCTATGCCTGCCATATTCCGTGGTTGTCGTTCTCTAGGGAGAGGTTTGCTACTATTTGGCCCTCCTATAAGCACATTCACTCGGATACGAAAAACATGCTGTAGCACCATATTGATTCTTCTGATTGCCATTTATTTCAGAGAACTGGGAAAACAATGATTGGGAAGGCCAAAGCAACATTTTTCTAGATATCTGCTAGTTCATTAACAAGCAAGTGGGTCAGTACTCTATCGGCACCCTTATATCTGTTGGCTTACTAATTTCAGGGAGTCGTTTATCGACATTATGTAGCACTTATGAGGTTATATTAATCATACTATAACAATGCCAGAAAATGGGTGAGAATTAGTTTCTAAGGATTGCATTTTCCGGCCATAGATAGGTGAGGGTGAGAAGCTAGTGATGGCACTTTTTGCTGTTGCTAGCTGTTGTCAGCCTGCTGTTATGTTTGTGGATGAAATTGACTCGCTGTTGTCTTACGTTTTTTACCTGTACAATGATATTAACATTTGTCAAAGAGATATGTAATGTTGGTTGACAATGTTTTTCATGATCAGCGCCAGTTAGAAGGCGAGCATGAGTCAAGTAGAAGAGATATGTAATGTTTTTTGACAATGTGTTTCATGACCAGTGCAAGTCAGAAGGCGACCATGAATCAAGTAGAAGACTTAAGACAGTTTCTTATTGAGATGGAAGACTTTGATAGTGGAAATGAGCAGATTCTCCTCATAGGTAAATTATGGATTGAAAACCTCTCCCAACTAACTGGCTAGAAGTTATTCCCACAAAAAATAAGTAAATAAAGAAGCAAGAGGTAGCAATTTCATAATTGGGTTCAGTTTTCTAGTGGTTTTCTAGTGTTTCAACTCTTGCCCATGCAATTGCTGCCACACTGATTATCATGTGTTGCCTACTACTTTATACCTCATTCCTCGATAACTGCAAACTTGGAATTCAACTAATAATAGCTGCTTCATTAAGTCATGTCTTGTTTGATTCTTAGGAGCTACTAATAGACCTCAGGAACTTGATGGAGCAGCGGGGAGGTGACTCACAAAAAGACTCTATATACCCCTCCCTTCTGCTGGTGAGATTGTGGTTTTTTTTCTGAGCTATAGTTTTGACTTCTTGACTTTTCAAAAGTGTTTAAATTATCTTGGGCTGAAGAAGCAAGAGCCTGGATTGTTCGCAATCTTTCGGAGAAGGCTGTTTAAGCTTTCGGATGAAGACACTGCTTCCATAGGCAGGTTAACTAAAGGTAAATTTCTTATCAAGCATCAGGCCTGAAGCTGTCTGCCTATTTTTTGATATTGAATATTCTTACCCTGTTTTTATTGTGGAGTGATGTATGAGGTTTTAGGGTACTCAGGGTCGGACATCAACAATCTAGTAAAAGATGCATCTATGGGACCACTGAGAGAAGCTTTGAGGCAAGGATTTGAGATCACAAAGCTTCAAAAGGAGGACATGCCGCCAGTTACTCTACAGGTTGACAAGAATCTGAAATCAGTCTCGTTATTTTTTGGGTTTTGCATATCTACCCTCTCAAACTATGAAATTGCATCTCTGCAAAAATAATATTTGGACACATATCCCCATAAACCACATATTTACATATATGCTATACTTTCAGGGGCAAATATAAAATATAAGATCCTTATGCTATGTTGGCACTCAATAAATAAAATCCACAAAGCTCGTTTAGGCATCTGATTATTTGCAGAAGCAGTCAATTATCTAATGTCTCTCTTATTGCTGCAATGTAGCACTTGGAAAATGCATAGCAGCAGGTAAGGCCTTCTGTTTCCATGAAAGAATTGGGTACCTACAATGATTGGAATAGACAGTTTGGGCGCTTAGCTCTCTAGGTATTTTCATTACTTGCAAGCAATTGCTTCTTACATTAAATTTTCTAGACATTCACATCATCTTTTACCTTGACCATAGTTTTATTCTATTTAAAAAATGCTCTGCCAAAGCAATATGACTTTTGAGTTGCAACTGGGGTAAAAAAAAAACCATGATATTTCTGTCACTGTTACTACTGAAACAACAACGCGCTCAAATTGCAATAACTTTTGTGAATTTTGGTTCCCAGATGCTCTTTTTTTTTTTCAAAACTTGCTTTTGGATAATTTCAAGTATATTCTTTTTTTAAGTATTATGATTTTATCAGCTGAGATGTAATCATCTCATGATTAAATAGCATGTTACTGCAATCAAGTTGTTCATGCAAAGGCATACTAAGCTGCACAAAGTGCAGTATACCCTAAACTTCAAAGGCACTATTAACTCAACCTCAAAATCGCAGTATGTGCTTGAAATTATTGGGATATATGGCCGACCGGGTTATATTATTAACAAAATCATTCATTTTTTTTTTGTGGGAATATTCTACAGGAATATAATTAACAATACCTACTGCTTGCATGAGGAGAATCTACTGCAGAATGGCGAATTCCAGCGATGGGCCTGCCGGCCTGGTCACCTCTTTTTGGTTAAATGGTGATCTCAATCTTTATGTATTTCTTTGACTAATTTCTTCTAATTGTTTGCCTCATTTGTTCTATACGTCTATTAGGGCGTTCAGCTCATCGTCGGTCAGAGCTCTGGTTCGTTGAATGTTGAATTCGCCGTCTTCTTTTGATTGATTCTAGTGTTGCACGATAGCGATGTATTATATGTAATTATTATATACTAAACATAGTCCGAGCTTATTCTTTGTTAAACTTTTTCTTTAACTATACATGCTTAGTTCTCGTGGTGGAGGAGGCACAACCAGACGCATTCGTTCCTTTTCCAGAAAAGGTTAGTTGCATGTTCTCAACAGTGTAACCCCCCAAATGTGCGAAATTGTTCATCTAAAGCAATAAAATTAAAATTAAAAAAAAATAAATATAACAACTGACCACCCGGTCCTCGTTAACAAAGTAGTAAAACAAATCATCTAGCAAGACAATTCACAATTATATGTTAAACTCCCTAATCCAATCAAATGCCTTGGCTTCTCTCCTTAACCACCACATTTAGCCCGCCGGCCATGTGGGCCGTGAGCAGCGGAACGAACATCGGCGGCTTCTTCTCGACCCGCTTGAGCTCAAACCGGCGGAGCACCGTCGCCGCCACATACTTCATCTGCACAAAAGCCATCTCCTTCCCCAGGCAGACCCTTGGCCCGGCCTGGAACACCGCGAATTTGTACGGTGACACCTTCATCGCCTCCCGCTCTGGACCCAGCCATCGCCAGGGATCAAACTCCATCCAGTCCTTCCCCCACAGCCTCTCCATTCTTCCCATTCCATAAGGGAAATAAGTGACCCTATCTCCGGCCCCGACTGGGGTTCCGTCAGGGAGGGTGTCAGCTTTGGCGGCGTGCTTTGAGTCCCACGACACCGGTGGGTACAGCCTCATGCTCTCGCAGAGGCTGGCCTCCAACACCTTCATCGTCTTCAGCTCCTCGTAGTTGATGTACTTAACTTGCGACACTTCGTCGAGCACTTCTTCTTGTATCTCAGGATGGCACGAGATAAGCCAGAAGAACCAGGTCAGTGCGGAGGACGTCGTGTCGCTGCCGGCCATGATGAAGCTGATGACCATGTCGCGAACCATCTCATCTGCGTGCCCGGCCGATATCAACCTCGACAACAGATCGTGATGCCCGATCTTCTGCTCCATCTCCGTCTTCCTCCGCCGGATAATCGACATTACATACTCATGTATCACTTTCACCGCCGCCTTCAGCTTCTTCTCCGACCCGACCTGAAACACCCTCTTCATCTTCCACATCGCGTGCACCGGCGCCGCCCCCCGACTGGCGCTTATCGCCGACGCCGTCTCGAACGCTGCCGCGAACTCCGACTCCGGCAGTGAAGGGTCAAGAAATCCCGGGTCATCCCCGAGCGTCACCTTGCATATATTATCAAAAGCCAGCCGCCGGAGCAAGTCTTGCATGTCCACCACCCTCCCTTCCTCCGCTGCCGCCGCCAGTATCGGCAATAGACGGCGGCTAACCTCCTTTTCAAGCGTGTTGACAAAGAACTCCCGCAGTGACTTCGTTGAGAACTCGTGGCTGGCAAGCTTGCGCTGCGTGTACCAGAGCTCGCCGTCCACATTAAAGATCCCGCGCCCGAGCATGTCTCCGAGGATGTCGGTGAGGGCCTTGCCCTTGGGGTAATTGGCGAAGTTGGCCTTGAGAATGTACTTCACATTCTCCGGGTTCGCCGTGACGACAGTGCGGCGTGCACCAAGCCGCTCGACGACAATCGTCTGAGCCGGTGAGGCGGCGAGAAGCTCGGTGTACCAGTGGAGAAGCCGGCGGCGGTTTTTGTAAAATGCTATCAAGCATCCGATAAAGGGATGCTTCATGGGTCCATAGCTTTCAGAAGCATTACATCTGGGAAGCTTTGATACAAGATGGCGGAGGAAGTAGAGGAAGAGGAAGAAGAGAAGTAAATGGATGATGGTCATGGCGCTTTGTTTTTTTTTAGGGTTGGATGGAAGAGGATGGAGAAGAAGGTGGGCTTTTATATAGAGTTTGGAGGATAACGCGGTACTTTTTAATGAGATTGTTATTAGTATTTAATGAGGGGATTAATTAGATATTTAGGATAATAATTAGGCACATGGGAACAGGGAAGGAAAATTAAGGGCACGAGGTCCTTCCGTGAAGAGTCGGGGGGTTGACAGTTGACAGGGTTGAGGTCGGTAGAAGGGAAGGAATCTTACATTTTATTTATTTCCATTTGAAAAATTGTCTTTTTTCGTTTTTTAAATAGATTTTTAATTCTTGGACGATCGTCTTTATCCTGTGGCAAGGTGCTTATTATTGAAATGAGAATGAAGTAATACTTGGTATTGCTTATGATCATGATTTGATGGAGGGTTATGTTCTCTTTATCATTGGAATAGTATTGATCGCTTTTCCATCCATAATTTTGACTTTTTTTTTACCAAAAAACAGTAAAAAAATTTTAATTACAATAGTTAAAATCAATTACATGCAAATCCAAAATGGGAAGAACAAAGAAATGAGCAGCAAACAAGATACTTTTGCGGATTTGAGACGGCCACGTAAGTCTAACTTCATATCTTTGGATTGTGTTTCCCAATCTTTTTGCTTTTCTTTTTCGAAGCTTCAATCATGTGGTTCATTTTGGATTCTATTGTGGCAATATGTGCATGATACAAACAAGGGGATAATATGTCATGCTTCCTTGATAAATCTTGCTTCAACATGCCTATCCTGTGCTACCAAGTTCTTTAGATTGTCTATTCAATTTTAAGTTTTAATTTCGAAAATAATTTCAACATTCCTCGGAATTATTCGATTATAATAATTTTGAACATCAGAATCCATAATTTATAATTGAAATTTACTTTGAATTGAATGAGAGTCTTTTTTATTTTTTAGAAAATTTACTAATTGCAATGTGCCCGTAACATTTTTTCAATATAATTTAGTTCTGGACTTATAAGTACAGTTTGATTTGAAATTAAAATTAGGATCGTAATAAAAACTAGTGAATCACTTTTATAAATTAATAATTTTTTATTAAAATCAATGCTATAATAATTTAAAATTTTAAAAATTATTTAATTTTATATAATAATTTAATAAAATAACGATGTAAAATAAAAAATATATATTAATTTCAATTTTAATTTTAAATCGAATGTTACGATATTTATCGCAAACAGAAAAAGAGAGAGAGAGTATACGAGCATTTGTGCGCTGAGCACATGGATTGCGACAGAGACTTGCACAGTTCATTTTATTTTCTGCTTTTAGAGTAGTACTCCTTTTACCTGAAACCGATTGCAAATTTTGGATCTTTATTGATTGGAAAAAGTTCATGGTCCCGTGACCCAATTGCGGCGCTAGCGGATTTCAACTTAGATTTTATCACATGCGGATTTGCTTCAATTTTTTGTGTATTTATTTTTTAAAAAAAGAAATTGTAGATATTCCAAAATTTGCATTTGATAATGAATCAGAAAATAAAATTTAGTTTAAAATTATGTAATTCATTAGCAATATCCTAATACTTTTTATTTTAATAAAAACTAAAAATATGCATAAAAAATCAAAATATTTTGGTCGAAATATTTTGAAATAGTTAAAAAATAATAACTCAGCTGCAGACATCCACAAACTTAGATAGTGGGCATCAATCCGAAAACTGGATTGAATTCTAAAACATGTTCATTAAAGCACTTTGCTTTGCTCGCCCATTTACATGTTTTAAACGTGGCCCAATTCCAAGTCGAGATAATCGCATATGACCCCTTGCAACTATGAAAAATCACAGGTTGATCCAGAGAGTAACTCGACAAATAGTATACATCCTTCAGCATTGACCCCATCAAACACCTTCAGCTTCTCTCCTTGAGGGCCACGTTCAGCCCGCCGGCCATGTGCGACTTGAGCAGCGGAACAAACACCGCTGTCTCCTTCTCCACCCCCCAGATCACGGTGAACTTGTACGGCGACACCTTCACCGCCTCCAGATCGTCCTTCTGAAGCCTTTTCTTTTCCATCCCCGCCTTCCTCTGCCGGATAATCGCCACTACATACTCGTGTATCAGCTTTATCGCCGCCTTCAGCTCCTTCTACGAGCCGGACTTGAAACACCCTCTTCATCTTCCGCACCGAAAATTTTAATTTATTTTTCAAATATTCCCTCTCCCAGACTATAAAGAAAATTACAATATTTATAAAAGTACAAAATATATATATATATATCATAATTTTATAAAAATATACAAAATTTTTTCTATATATAATTTGGGGCAGACGTGGAGTTTAGATGGGATGTGATGGGGGGTCATTCGTAATGGAACAGTGAAGAAAAAGGTTATTCAATTAATTTTTATTTAATAAATTTATTTTGCGTCGTCCGTCTTCCTCGTCGAACAACTGCACGATGACGATTAGACGCATGGAACAACTGCACGTGGTCGTGTCGGCGAAGCCACGCCCACATCTTCCAGGCCCCCACATGCTTCTGGGCCCCAGTGCTATGGTGATAGCGTGGCTTGAGCGTGCTGACGTGGCCTGGGATCGCTGAACCAGTGACTCAAAACGAACTCAATCGCAATAGTTGGGGTTGACACTTCACATGGTTCAGATCGGAAGGCAAAAAGGAAGCTCGTCTTTCATTGTCATTTGAAAAATGTGTTTTTTTATTTATTTTATAGATTTTAAAATCTCATGCTTACAACCAAGATTTTAAATTTCAATTTTAGATTTAATTTTGACATAAAAAAATAGCTATATTTTAATTATTTTGGTCAAAATAATTTTCATTTAATTTGGTCAAAATATTTTTTTTATTATATTTTGATTATGATTTAACTATATTATAATTATATATTTGACTTCAAATTAAAAATACTATAAATTTTTTAAAAAATTTGAAAAAAATTAAAAAATTAAATCAATTTATAATTAATTTACCATAATATTAAATAATTTTTTAATTAATTTTAATAATTAATTATTTGCATAATCAATTTTTTTATATTACTATATAAAAAATTAAAAGTAAGGCAATTGCAGTTTTTAGAAAATTGAAAGGCATGAGATATATATACCAAGGTTTAAACTTTAAAATGAAGATTTTAAATCTCCGTCGAAACCGAAATATTTCGTTCAAACCGATTTCGATCAGAGGTGAAATATTTCGTCAAAATTGATTTCAGTTTAGGATTAGAGTTTTGTAACGGCGGCGAGCGCAACGAGCTTGCGCAAGGAGATCGCGTAGCCGTCGTTGGCCTCGCGCTTGTGCTTCTACCCTAATGGCATCGAGCCTCTGCCCTTGCGCAGGTCTCTGGCGTTCGGACTTGTGCGCTTGCACGGGCGCAGGGTGAGGGCATGGGCGCCAAGCTGGTGAGGGTGCGGGTGCGAGTTTCCCGGCTCGCGCTCGCACCCTCGCCGGCCTCGCTTCTGCGTTCGATCACTGATCGGCCTCGTGCCTACACTCGAGCCCTCGCATTGGCCTCTAGCGGTTGCACTCGCACGCTTGCCCGTTTGGCATCCACGCTCGAGCCCTCGTGCCTGCTTGATAGTCGTGCACACGCCCCCGCCTCGAGGCTACGCCCATGCCCTCGCCGACCGCGCTCCGGTGCCTACACCCTCGGCGGCCTTGTGCTTGTGCCTATACCCTGATGGCATCGAGCCTCTACCCTCGCGCAGGTCTCTGGCGTCCGCACCTGTGCCCTTGCGCGAGCGCAGGGTGAGGGCACGGGCGCCAGGCTGGCGAGGGTGCGGGCGCGAGCTTCCCGGCTCACGCTCGCACCCTCGCCAGCCTCCCGTCCGCGTCCAAGCACTGGCCGCCCTCGTGCCTACGCTAGAGCCCTCGCATTGATCTCTAGCGGCCCCACTTGCATGCTTGCCCATTTGGCGTCCACGCTCGCGCCCGCGCGCTTGCCTGACAGTCGCGCTCGCGCCCCCGCCTCGAGGCTGCGCCCATGCCCTCGCCGGCCGCGCTCTGGTGCCTACGCTCTCACCGGCCTCTAAAACTTGTAACCGAGTGAATAGTAAAATCCCACAATACTATTCACGTACATGTGTTTTTACCTTTTTTATGCATGTGTATAATTGCTAGAACGAAAGCAAAAGTAAAAAAAAATTTTATCGATCGATGTCCACTCCCATGCTAATAAATAATTAATAATTAAAAAAAATCTTTCGACCAACACCATACATAGTTGTTTCAAAAATTTGTAAAAGAATTATAATATTTTTTATTTAAAGTTAAAAAATAATTAAAATAAAGTTATATTTTATTCAAAATATAATTAATAAATAAAAAAATATTTTGTCAAAACTAAAATAAAAATGATTTTTTTGACCAAAACGTGTCAATTTTTGTGAGTGAAATCGTTTTTGAAATCAAAATTCAAAATAGAATCATGTAAAGGTTTATATACAAAAAAATCTTTTAGTTAATTAAATGTAATTGTTATCTCTAAATTTAAAGGTTGACTTACCCATTAAGTGATTAATTATAAAAATTAATTGAATTTATATTTATTATTATGATAAAATTATTAATAATTATTTAATTTTTTGAAAATTTTTTGAAAATTTTTTGAAAAAATTATTATCTTTTTAATTTGAAATTAAAGTATAATAAAAATATAATCAAATTTTGATTAATACGTAATTAATAATTAAAATTTTTTTAATCAAAATCGAAATTATCAAAACTAAAATCTAAATTATCGAAACGGTAAAAACATATCGATTTGATCCAGAGTTGAAATCGAAACAAAAACCGAAACTTAAAATCTTATTTAAAACACATGCCCGAAACGTTTCTGTTTCGGCTATAACCGAAACGTCTCGTTCCGTATGTGTTTCGGCCATGATATCGTTTAGTGTTTGCACGAAGCTTTTGAGGCTGAAGGCGGGAGAGGAGAGCGACGACGCTTGGGCGGGTGAGGTCGACAGCGAGCTTGAGGAGCTCAGCGCCGGTGGGGGAGGAGCCATGCGGGATTATTGAGCGACTTGGTAATGAGGAGGGACATGCACCGTAGAGCTCTAGTGGAAGGGAGCTCAGGGTCGGGGCGCGTCATGACGATGCTCCACTGGCTGCTCATGACAAGCACATGGGACTCGTTGTTCTGAATTAGCATTTCTCGAAAGAAGCTTGTCACAGCGGTGCGGCAGAGCTAGGAGTTAGGCTGCTTCGTGGCACGGAAGAAGCAGTAGGGAAGCTTGTCTTTGTTAAGCTTCTTGTTGAGATTGCTTTGCTTACTGGGAAGCTTCATGTTAGGGTTTTCTGGGAGGAGGAAGAAGAAGAAGAGAAGGGGAGAGAGATATATGGAGATGGGAATTTGGGAATGGTGATGGGTAGTAGGATCACCGAGAAGCTCCGGTTCATAGTGGTGAGCTGCGAACTCCAGTCAAAAGGGAAACACGAGACGCGCCATGCTAGTTGCCCGGCCAAAAGGAAGGGCTGCGAAGTAGCATCGATTGGTGGAATAGGCTCGGCTGTGGGAAGGAGGAAGAAGGTCGACCTGGCTCACAACGCGGCAAAATAGAAAGCAAAGAAAAGCGCGACAGTCGGTCGACTTGTCTGGCTGGCCAAGTTCCAACGGAACAAGATATAGAGAGAGAGAGACCAACAAATTGGGGTGAGGGCAGTATACTTGGGAACGGGACGGGACAAGAATGTGTAACGTAGCCGAAAAAAGTTATGGTCGCAGCGATCGTAAATTATGGAAGCACCCTTTTTATTCTGGATCAAGATTAAATTTAAATTTAAAATTAAAATTGAAATAAAAAAATATTTTGATCACATTTTTTTATATTTGAATGATAATCTAATTAGTAAATATTTTAATTTTTTAAAATCTTTATATCATTAGATATATTATTTATTAAATTGTAAATAAATAAATATAAGAATAGTATAATAATTTATTTTTTTAAATAACGTAAAAATAATTTAATTATTTTTTTTACTATTCAGATGATAAGTTGATTTGAATAAAATAATTTTAATACTGATTTCGAACTAAACACATTTCAAGTGATAAGTTAGTATTGAAATTTTTATTTCAAACACAATATGTCAATCGCTATGCACTTCTTTTTTTAAAAAAAAATAAATTGGGACCAAGTCTGCAACAACTCAACAAGAGACCAAACGGAATCAGACATGTTTTAAATTAATAATTTTTTAATAGTATGTAAAACTACGAAAATACCCTTTTCGTGGTAGTTTGTTTAGGATTCTATTCATCTGACGCGATTATATAGTAGATTGCATGTATCTGAGCAGACCTTTTATGCCAGAGTCCATACTGGGACACTGGGCAATTTTAATAGTCGGTGGAGTTAGCAATGCAAGTGGTGGACCGATTAAAAAGATGAACTAATTGACCGGTCATCCAAGAGGTCAACCGATGACCCAAATTCAAATTTTAGATTTTTTATAATTAACTACATCTCCTTGGAATTTTTTTTTTAATTATCAAAAATTTTCCGAAATTTTTATAATTACCTATATTTCTTTCATTTTAAAATTATTTGCCTACAACTCTTTATTGTTATTTAATTAAAAAATTTTCGAAAATTCCATTTTTACCCTATTAAATTTTTTAGGAGTTTGATTGTAAAATTAGGAGGGTAAAAATGAAATTTTTGAAAAAAAATGATTAAATAACAGTCAAGGATTGTAGGTAAAGAGAGAATTGGTGTAAGTAATTATGAAAATTTCAGAGGATTTTTGATAATTAAGGGAAATATCAGGGGGTGCAGGTAATTAGCCCTTTATTTTTTACTAATATAAGTAGTTTAGGTAATTGACTATATAAATAAGTAACTATGAAAATTAATTTTAAATTAATTAGAATATTATTTAATATTATGGTAAATTTAGTTATACTTTTTTTAAAAGTTTATTATTTTTTTCAATTTTTAAAAAAGTATAATATTTTTAATTCTACGTTAAACAAAATATAGTCAAATTATAGTTAAAATATAATAAAAAGAAAGAAAATATTTTGACCAAAACTGAAATAAAAATGGTTTCGGGCGAAATGATCGAAATGTACCAATTTTTTTTAATACTGAAACCAAACCCAAAAATGAGACTTAAAACCTTGATATATACATAATGTTAGTTTTGGTGGAGGAATATACATATATATTCATAGATCTATAAAATGACAGCTTATTATTAGTTTTTATTTTTTTAATAATTTTGTAACATAAATAATAATTGTTAATATTATGTGTGATAAATTAATTTTACATCAGATATTTGGACAAATATAGTTTAATATATATTTAGTGTATTTTCCAACGACTATAACTAAATAATCAAAATGTCCGTGTGTCATAATATTTTCAAAACTAAGAGAGTATAATGAGTTAAAGAGTAAAATGGATACCCTCTCAACTAAACTATGATTTAATTTTTTTCATACCGCACTGGACTCGAAGGACTTAAAATTTCTTTAAAAATTAAAAGTAGAGGTTATGAATAATTATAAAAATTTTAGAGAATTATACAAAATTTAACTATATTTTGGGGGGTTATATCAAAAAAACTCATTTTTATGATTTTGGGGAGTGAAGAGAAAATTTTTCCCTTCCAAATTCTTGATTTTTTTTTTGTGCATATACATCGTACCGAAAATTAGAACTTAGCTCAAATATCTTACTTAGATTATATAGTCGACAATATTTCAAGAACAGTAAAACTTGTAACAGAAATAACAATAATAATAAAATATGAATAAGTTTAAAAAATAAAAAATAAGACCGAATGTTTTCAAGCCTAAAGCATTTTGTTGATCTTTGTTTAAATACGGATAATTAGTTTTTACCAACACGAAGGAAGGCGATGAGCGGGAGGTGGCGAACGGGCAGACGCGAGCAGCAAACAAGTCGGCGCACGCGGTGGCAAAGGAGGCTGAAAAAGTAATTACAAAAACCGATTGGGCTGAAAAGGGGAAATCAAATTTTAAGGACTGACAAGGAATTAATCGGAATAAAAGGCCTAAAAAAGTAATTTTAATATTTTGCTAACAAGTACCACTTCGGTTCATGGAACTCGCGAATCATAATCAGGAAGAAGAACATCGATGGGCACCTTCAACTCCTCTCGGCCGAAATCCGGAACCCAACGCTGTTCCACCGGATCACATTGAAAGCGATGTGGGCTAACCAAACTGCGCCGAAATCCGAAATCCGCTGAAGTTGGTTTCGCACGAAGCATTGTTCACCAACACATTGGGCGAAGAGTTCGAGCTGGTTTGCTGTTTCTTAGCAGAGCTACAGATTAGATTCCTCAAATGGTGTTTTGACTGTAATTCGATTTTTGTTAGCTTCACTCTTGTTCTTAATTCATCGATTTAGTGTTAAAATTCATCATCCCAAGCAAGTTTCCTGCTGAGTTTTTCACCAAAAAGCATATATTCTCTCCAAACTCTTCTGCAAAATTTAAACTTGTAAATTCTAATTTCCAGCTCTCAAATAGACGATCAACGCTGTCATAGATTTTTTTTTTTGTGTAATTTCTATATTTTTGGAAGGATTTTTTTAAACAATATTTGGTTTTATTTAATTATCTGGTGATAAAACCACTTTTCTTCGCTATCAATTCAGTTGAAAATGATACACTTTTAAAGATAAAGTATATTTCAAACAAATAATTATTAATATGTTATATTATTAATGTTATTATGATCCAATATATTATTAGGTCTACTTTCATAAGATTTTAAAATAAAAAAAATATGAAAGTAAATTAATTTATTTTTAACTTTCCTATCGAAAGTGGTTAGAAGTGAACTAGTGTTCAAAATTATATTTTTAAATAACTAAACATCGAAGATAGATAAAAGTGATTTTATTTTAAATTAATTTTTTTTACAATTAAATGAGTCCTAAGGCAACGAAAAAAAGTATAATTAGAGTGGGTCAGAGTGTGAAGTATGCTATTGGGATTGAGGGTGCTTGGATTATTTACATTTATAGTTAAGTATTAACCATGGTTCATTCGGAGTGGTAGAAGGAAGAAGTTTTTTGTGATAAAGGGCTAAATTATAAAAAATTCTATGTAACTTAGAAGAAGAAGAGGGGTCGTACGCAATTTCAATAGTTCATGAAGAATTATATGCAATTAATATTAAAATATTAGGTTAATTGCACCGAATTAGTTGAAATTTTATCAAATTATATATTTCTAATTTAAATTTCAAAAAATATATATAACATCTTGAAATTTTGTCAAATTATATTTTTTTAAAATTTTTAAAAAATATGTATAGTTTTTTGAGATCTTATTAAATTGCGTAATTTTTCAAACTTAAAAAATTATATTTTTTTTATCGAGTTATTGAATATGTTGTAAAAATTTTATTGGATCTAGATTTATCGTTGAAATTAATAATATTCAAAAAATATATCATTTGGCATCGTTTAAACCAAAATAAGAAAAAAAATCCTTGGTTTGATTAAGCTGACGTAATAGAGAAATAAGCAAATAAATATTCTAACTTTGGTTTATATCGAACCATAGATTTAGTCTAAATTAAATCCTAGTTCTAATTTATATTAGGTTGAAACCATTTTAAATCATATTAAGGACAAATTTGATATTTTATGTTGGGATTAAAATTATTTTGAGATAAATCAAAATAAATTTAAATTAGCCCGTGAGTAAAATTATTATTTTATATCTCGAGTTAAAAATTAATTTGAGATAAATATCTCAATTGGACGAGATAAATTTTTGCAATAACAACCAAATTAACAAAATCTCCTCTAATCATATCAGAGGTATTTTTATCTTTTTATTTAAATTTAAATAACATCAAATAATATATATATTATACATTTTTAAAATTTTAACAATAAATTTATAACTGAAAATTTTTAACAAAATATCTAGTAACTAAAAAAATGTAGTTTTTAATTCAGAGGAAAACATATAATTTATCGATATTTTAAAAAATTATATATATATTTTATTTTTTTTTAAATATGAATTTTGATAAGATTTTAGACAAATATACGTAATTTTTAAATTGTTTTTAAAAATATATAATTTGATAAAATTTTGAGAAATTATTTGTAATTCAACTTAAAATATTTTGGTCCACAGGCCAAAGTATTTGGTTTGGCCTGGGATGTTGGGCCTTCTTGGTCCAGTTACTTTGCTTAGAAAGAATAGAAAGGGAATAAAAAAAAGTCTGACTTTGTTAGGATTTATTAAATTTTGAAATGGCCTTTAACTTCTGAATGTGAATTAAAACTCTCTCACGTTGCACATAAAATAAGATTATAATCAATTTCGAATCCTATCTACTCATTTCCATTATTCTTATATTTTCATTTTTTTTTTTACATTTATTTTTTCATTATGCATAAAATTTAAAACATAAACAACAAATATCAAGTAGCCATAGTTGCACACAACCCCCTGCATTTTCCATATTATAATCTAATCATTTTCCTTTTAAACTGCTATTTGCATGATATTACTTTTTAGTACTATTTTTTCGTCGTGTTCTGCCAAAATTACTCATTTTTGTTATTTTCAATATTATCCCACGATAGCAATTGCAGTCGTAGTCACAACCTGTGCGTTTTCCAAGGATGTAATTGCAAAATTTCCGTTTAAATGTCCAAACAAGTTTAGTCAAAATCACATAAATTACACAGATTTATTTGCGTTTAGCGCCTTTTTCAGCATACCACTTTCCCGGTTTTCCGAATCATACCGCGCCACATCATCAGGTCGGGAAAAACTAGTCGAATATCCGGTGACCAAAATCAGCACTCTCGACAAGAAGGAGAGAGTAGGATCCGAAGTCGCCTTGCCACCCATCCCTCCACCAATTTTACGACACCTAGACACGTGGCCGTTATTGTTGGATCCTATGTAGGCCCCGCTTGATTTCTCGCACTGTGGTTGGTTTAGCAGTACAATTTGTGGTGCGGCTATCGACTCTTCCACTCCGTCGGCTTGGCTTATCGAAGAAGGCGGTCAAGGGCTTTCTGTGTCAAGCACGGTTCCGCGTTCTCCCTTCTCCCTTCTCCCTTCTCCGATGACCCCCGAAACCCTAACCCTAGATCCGCGCTTCTCCGATCTCTAGCTCTGCTTCTACAGCCGATCCGATTGACCCAGCCGGCGCTTCAGATTCTCCGGCGATGGCGGCCGCGGCCAAGGTCGATGGCCAGGACAAGGTCATCGCCGCGGCGCAGCATATCGTCAAGAGCCTCGCTACCTCAAAGAACGCTGCCGAGGACATGATCCGCATCCTCTCCGGCTTTGACAACCGCCTGTCCGACCTCTTCCCTTCCGCCTCCGCTGGTGCCGACGATGACGGGGACGACGACAGCGAGAGGGAGGAGGGATCCGGGGAACCTGCAGAGGAAGAGATCCGCCTTGACGCCGCCGAGCAGATCCTGCTTCGCTGGGATTCGTCGGATTCGCTTCTCTTTGAGGCCCCACGGGATGAGCGGGCGGAGTACCTGGCGGCAGTGGATGAGCTCATCTCCCTTGCGTACGACGAGGACTGCTCCGATGAGCTCCGATCCCGCGCGGAGACGACGCTCCAGACCGCCATGGCTCGGCTCGAGGACGAGTTCCGCCACCTGATGATCCGCAATACTGTGCCGTTAGACCCCCAGAACCTCTCCGGCCCCGGCCCCTGCACGTCTCTCTCCTTCGCCTCCGATACTGGCGAGCCTTCCACCATCGACGACTTCGAGAGCTCCGCCGAGGACGAGAGCCACCACCATCGTCGGCAAGACAGCGTCAATCCCGAGGCCAACGCCGGAGAGGTGGCCGAGGAGCCGCCGAGCGCAGCGTCCGAGTTGATCCACCCCGAGGCCGTCGCCGATCTCAAGGCCATCGCCGACCGGATGATCCTCTCCGGTTACGGCAAGGAGCTCTCCCACGTCTATAGCAGCGTGCGCCGCGACGTCCTCGACGAATGCCTCTCGATTCTGGGAGTTGACCGGATCAGCATCGACGAGGTGCAGCGGATGGAGTGGCGGACGCTTGATGACCGGATGAAGAAGTGGATTCAGGCTGTCGAGGTCGCCATCGGCGTGCTCCTCTCCGGCGAGCGCCGCGTCTGTGACCAGATCTTCGCCGAGTGCCCGGAGCTCCGCGACGAGTGCTTCGCCGAGGCCGCCAAAAGTTGCGTCATGCAGCTGCTCAACTTTGGGGACGCCGTTGCCGTTGGTCACCGCTCGTCGGAAAAGCTTTTCCGGATTCTGGGCATGTATGAGGCCCTCGCCAGTGTTATGTCCGACCTCCGGGCCATGTTCCCGGGCGAAGCCGGGGAACTGGTTATCGACGAAGCCCAGGAGATTCTTGACAGGCTCGGAGATGCAGCGAGAGGGACACTTAACGAGTTTGGGAATGCCGTCCAGAAGGAGATCTCCAGGAAGCCAATGCAGGGCGGCGAGATCCACCCTCTTGCTCGTTATGTTATGAATTATGTCAAGCTCTTGGTTGATTACAAGGACTCGCTTGATTTACTTCTCAATGAGAGGTTGCCGGAAGCCGACGGGCACATGAAAGAGGGTGAGAGAGATGAAAGCCAGGACTTGGGCAGCATGACTCCCACTGGCCGGCGCTTGCTGCTTCTCATGTCTTACTTGGAGGCTAATCTTGTGGAAAAATCGAAACTTTATGAAGATAGCGGGATGCATTACATATTCTTAATGAATAATATACTTTATGTTGTTCAGAAGGTCAAGGATTCTGAGCTTGGAGCTCTTCTTGGTGATCATTGGGTGCGTAGGCATCGTGGCCAGATCCGGCAGTATGCAACAAGCTATCTAAGAGCTTCATGGACGAAGGCATTGTCTTATTTGAAGGATGATGGATTGGGTGGTAGCGGGAGCGGGAGCGGGAGCAGCGGAGGGAGTTCGAGTAGCGGTTCTAGGATGGCTCTAAAGGAAAGGTTCAAGAGTTTTAACTTGGCTTTTGAGGAAATATATAGGACTCAGACTACTTGGAAGGTTCCAGATCCTCAACTCCGAGAAGAGCTTAGGATATCGATATCTGAGAAGGTCATCCCTGCTTACCGATCTTTTATGGGCAGGTTTGGTGGGCATTTAGAGGGTGGACGACATGCAGCGAAGTACATAAAGTACACGCCTGAAGAATTGGAGAATTATCTGTTGGACTTGTTTGAAGGTTTACCTGGTGGGCTTCCTTGTCATCCAAGAAGAAAACTTAGCTCGTAATGGGATGGATGCCGATCATTGGTAAGTACGCATTCTCGCAGTTGTTCAAAATCCAGATGTTGCACTGAATGTAAGCTTGAGGGGTTACTTCTTTTTATCTTTTGCTTTTCTTTATTTCTACGTTGTCGTAATGGCTATAATAATATAGTTATAGAACCAACATGACATCTTATATGTAACTGAATAATATGTACATGGAGTATATCTAAAAGTGTGAACCTTGCAGGTTTCTACCAATCTTTTGTGCTGTTAGTGCCCTATGCTGTTGTGTTCCCTTTGTCTAGACTGAGAGATTTTTTCATGTTGAAGCCTTTCGATTTATTGTTATAGGCCCTGGTTATCATAACAACAACACCAATATGTAAATTCAGTGTGATGCCATGTTTGCTAGTGACGAAAGAATCCATAGAAATATGCTGGTATTGAAATCTTATTTTTCAAGGATATACCTGTTTGGAAACTAAACTGCTTGGGCTTTTGCCACTGGGCAGGTCTCTCTTTACTAAGATGTATTCAATCTTCCCATGTATGTTTTTTTGCTCGATATTTGGAAATTGACAATCCAAAAAGGCTTCTGCACAGTAGGTTGTGGTCAGCGGCCTTCACAATCTATTTCACTTTCTTCTCCCCGTTCCCAAATACAGCATGGGACCCATGGTTTATGCTGCAAAAGCTTGTTCTCATATAACAAGGTGCATTTCTGCCTACTTATGTATATCTTCTATCATTTAACGTGAATGTAAATGCATATCCAGGTTCATATGGTTGATTAGACTTCTGTCTTCAAAAATGCCAAATTATGCTTTTCTATTGCATGAATTTTTTATATTTTCAGTACTTTTTGTCTTTGTTTTGGTTCAGTTAACATCCTATGACTTACTCGAGCCAAAAATGACCTAAACACAAGCAGTCACCATCTTTTCTTCTTCTTCAACTTACCTGTGAAGGAGGCTTTTTAGCCGATCTAAGATATGTTGATTTTCTTTTTATGGTGTCCCTACCCTCTGGATCATCTATATGTTTGTAATGGTTGTTGTGTCATCTATATTTTTGTTTTGGCAGTTCAATTTAAGTTTCTCATGCTGAACTCTTGACGAAGGATCATAATCTTGGCTAGTTTCCAGAATTTCTCACGAGGTTGTATTTGTTACTTTGGATGCTGCCTTGTGTTACAAAATTTGGTTGCTGCATAACTTATATGACTAATAAATGGTGTGGATTGAGGAAGATGTCCTTGGAAGGCATACGGGAATCACTTGCTCGGACTGGAGAGAGAGTAGTACAAGTAGCCTTCATGCCAATGTTCTCTGTGTTTCTTTAAATAGGTATTTCTGTTATACAAACTCGTGCCTGATTTCTCTGAACGGATCTTCCAAAGAATTACTATTTGTATTGATGCCCAAGCTGAATGATGGAAACTTTAGAGTGCCCGAGTTGATTTACAAAGCTTCGTTGAGACTAGCCAGCGCACTGCTGCACAAGCAAGGCGTGGCTTTTCGTGGATATGGCTCTTCATACTTCAAGCATTACTGTATGAAATTATCAAGGATTTTTATCATTATATGGAGTATGGGTGAAATTACTGTTGTTGAGTTTGTATGTGTTATCGCGTGCAATGATTCCCCCTGCTCGAACTAGCTTCAGTATTCGCTCGTGGTATACGGCAAAGTTGATCTTGTCAGCCTCCGTGTAGGCTAAATTGTAAGCATATATTTCTTTTTCCTGTTCATATTATTTGTATTGATTCCATGGTATCTACTTTAGAAGAGGAGTACCCATTTCAAATATGACGACTGCAGGGGGTTAAACGCAAAATGAAGGATAAAAGTCGAGCAGGTCTCAACTTACAATTGGATAAGATTGAAATGGAATAATTCTACATCTTGATCGCCAGACACAATATGCATGAAACTCCCATGAGTTATTCAAAATTAAAACGAAGTCCTTTGGAACAGCAAATAACTTTCAAGACCAAGAGAAAACATAATTAGATCTACAAAATACGCACGCAAATGGTAAGCCCGTCGCGAATGCATACTCGAGAGATCTCAATGCGAGCATCAGCCGCAGGAGACTTGTTAAAGTCGCGCAGGTAATCCCTCAACACCAGCGCTTCCTTGGGAAACGCCGGATCCAGCTCGCCCGCGACACTCCCGAACCAGAGCGTGTTATCGTACTCGCCATAGTTGCTCTTGTCAGCATCCACGAACGCGAAATCATACGCACTTTCTTCTTTTTGCAGCTCATAAAAATAAAGCTAAGTTGCAGGCAATGGCACAAAATATACCAAAGTGAAAAGCTTACCTCTTGAAGCAATTTATCAAGAACAGGGAGTGCTTCAGACTGGATGAAATTGATCTTATCCTCAACCCCTGCCTTACTGAGTAAATGGCAGAATGTCGTGGTCCTTCTGCGTTTGGGACTTAACGGGATGTGTTTTTCAGTGACTAAGGGCTTGTTTGTTTGGATTCCCGGAACCAGGAATTGGAGGAATGGAGGGAATTGAGAGCCCAATTCCCTCCATTCCGGTGTTTGTTTCAATTCTCCGGACCGAAATCGGGGGAATCGGTTATTTCCCAATTCTCCCGATTCCCCGTTTTAATTCCCTCTCAAAATCAACGGAAAACGCCGATTCGGGATTTCAATTCCCGGTTATTGTAGCACGCTCGGTTTCGTCGATTTCCCCTCCCCCCCACGCCCCCGTCGTCTTCTCCACCTCGTCTTCTCCGCCGAGCTCGTCTTCTCCGCGCCGAGCTCGTCTTCTCTGCGCCGAGCTTGTCTTCTCCGCGCCGAGCTCGTCTTCTCTGCGCCGAGCTCGTCTTCTCCGCCGAGCTCGTCTTCTCCGCGCCGAGCTCGTCTTCTCCCCCGAGCTCGTCTTCTCCGCGCCGAGCTCGTCTTCTCTGCGCCGAGCTCGTCTTCTCCGCCGAGCTCGTCTTCTCCGCGCCGAGCTCGTCTTCTCCACACCGAGCTCGTCTTCTCCACCAAGCTCGCCTTCTCCGCTGCCCTGAATCAGTGTGCCGGAGTGCCGGAGCGCCTGCCTCCCACGATTCGAGAGCTCGTCTTCATCAGAGCTTGCAGAAATTACGGGCAAATTCTCTGCAAATGAGAATAAAATCACTGTTGAATTTGTATTTGCATCGGATGACCTGACCACAGTGAAGACAAGAGCAGACAACTCCGGAAAGTTGGGGGCCTTCTTCAGCATGAGTCGAAGCCGAAATTTGTCCTGACAATCTTTGGCGAGTTTCGACTTGGCACTTGCTCTCAAACCTTGATGGCATTTAGGTTTTGCCAATGAAATTTGAAACTAGGCGCGATAAGAAGCCTCCCACGGGTTGGCACTAACTTGATAATAGGACTTGTTTCTGTTATTCACAAGGATTGTTTGGCGTGGTAGCATGGTTGTCTATTCAACTTGGGTGGATTTTTGTATTAACTTACTAAGATGTATTTTCTAATATATTATGGAATTGATCAATTCCATTCGTCAACCAAACAACGGAAAGGAATTGACCAATTGCCAATTCCCTACAGTAAATACTCATCCAAACACTGTAATTATCTAATTCCCTCAATTCCTTCAATTCCCTGGAATCACTCAATTCCTACGATTCCACAATTCCTAAACCCAGAATCCAAATAAACAGGTCCTAAGTTCCCCGAGTTGCTTATGCTCTCTCGGGTAAACACTCGTCTCCAAGATGTACTGCAAAGCAAACAATAATCCAAATCCACATGGAAGCCAATCAGCGGTCATCGGGTCGGTGAAATCAGCTCAAAACAACATCAAGTTGCAATAAAAAAAAGCCAATCAACGTTCGCCTCAATTTTTTTAATATTTTTGGCACAAAAATCTTGGGGTTGCCGAGCTGGCCGCGTTACCGACTCTTTGTCCCATAATTTGAGGGCCATAAGCCGGCCGGTCTCGGGCCTTCCCCAATTTACGCACTTGTCCCGACCCGATCCGAACCTGAAAATTTACGCTAGATATTTGGGCCCGCCTTTCGAGCTTATTCGTTTTTGCGAACCTTTTTGAGTCCGTGTTCGACCCGAAATCCGAAGGTGACGAGTCCGAGCCCTAAAATTAGTTTGACGTGTTGGGCCGGGCTTTCAGGCTGCTAGAGCCCATTGACGGCCTGCGTTGACGGCCGACCGCTGGAGTCGAAAGACTCGAAACAAGGTCTTCTTCCTTGCCATTTCCATCCTTTCTACACCTGTGCTGCATCTCGCTCTGCTTGGAGGAAGAACAAGTGCTCTGGCGACGTCGACCGCACTGACGATCGGAGGATGGTTTTCGACCGCCAGCATTCAGTCGGCGTTCGACCATCTGAGCTCCTACGGCCTCGACCAGCTCGGGAGGCTGTTCGGGCTCGAAGATGAAGTTGACAAACTGCAGAATTTGATCAGTAAGGTACGCGTGATCCTGGGCTCTGTCGAGAAGATGATGAACAAGAAGATGGAGGACGAGAACTTGATTGATCTGCTGATGAAACTCGACGATGCTGCTCATCATGCTGACGACGTGCTGGACGAACTCCAATACGAAGATCTGCGGCGCAAGGCGGAGAGAGAAAACAGCCAGGCAAGTGACCCGCTTACTTCTCCTCTCCGATTCGTGAATGAATTTTCGTCTAATGCTGATGACTTTTGGGCCGATATAAGAAAAAAAATCCGAATTCTAGGAAAAAATAAGACAAGTCCAAGAGAGGGTGGATTCTATTGCCGCTCATATGCAGTCACTCTTCAGTCTGCTAAGGCCAGCTATGGAAGCCGAGGGGACTGAGATCGAGGTGAACCGGGAGACTACTTCACTGCTAACTGAAACAAAAGTTTTTGGCCGTGATGAAGAGGTGAAGAAGATTGTAGATGTGTTGCTCGAGTCAGGTGATGAAGCCCAATCTGGTGGCATGAATATTGACGTTCTTCCTATAGTTGGCATCGGAGGGATGGGCAAGACTACTCTCGCTCAGTATGTCTACGGAGACAGCAGAGTGACGGAATTCTTTCCAACAAGAATGTGGATTTGTGTGTCCGAGAATTTCGATGTGAAAAGGCTCACCAAGGAGATGCTACAACATACAGACGACGGCCGAAGAAATGATGTCTCGAACTTGAATGTTCTTCAAGAGATTTTGAAGGAGAATCTAATGGGAAAGAGGTTTCTGCTGGTCCTTGATGACATATGGGAAGACGTGGATTACAGCAAATGGGAGAAGTTGCGTAGTCCGTTGTTATCTGGGGAGCCAGGTTGCAGGATTTTAGTAACAACAAGACTCCAGAAGGTTGCAGACATGATGCGCACAGTGGATGCAATGCATTTGAAACGCTTGCAAGGTGATGTGTATTGGGCGTTCTTTAAGAAGTGTGCATTTGGTGATATGAACAGTGATGAGCACCCAAAATTGGAATCAATTGGTCGGGAAATAGCCCAAAAGTTAGGTGGCTCAACTCTCGCAGCAAAATTGGGTAACAAAAGGCACCTTGAGACGTTGAAGCTTCGTTGGGTTGGTCTGAGAAGCAGTGATGCACATGATATGGAGATACTTGAAGGGCTAAAACCACATGCTAACCTCAAACATCTAGAGATTGAATACTACGTAGATGTTGCATTTTCGAGTTGGTTAGCGGAAGCGCAATCTCTCTCAAATCTGGAGAGCATTGGCCTCTCTAGTTGTATAAACTTGGAGTACATTCTTTCTCTTGCCCAGCTGCCTTTCCTCCAGGCTCTCTCGATCGAAAATTGCCATACACTTGAAGAACTATTGCTGCCACAAAATCTGCTAGCTCTTGTAAAAATTCAGATCTCAGAATGTGAAGAACTTAAAGAATTATTGTTGCCACAAAATCTGCCAGCTCTTGTAGAAATTCGAATATCGGAATGTGGAAAACTTAGAGAATTATTGCTGCCACAAAATCTGCCTGCTATCGAAAAAATTGGGATCTACAATTGTAAAAAGCTTGAAGAACTATTGCTGCCACAAAATTTGCCTGCTATAGAAAAAATTGGGATCTCAAAATGTAAAGAACTTAGAGAATTATTGCTGTCACAAAATCTGCCTGCTATTGAAACAATTCAGATCTCAGAATGTGAAAAAATTAGAGAATTATTGTTGCCACAAAATCTACCAGCTATCTGCACAATTCAAATCTCGAAATGTGGAAAATTAGAGAATTATTACTGCCACAAAATCTGTCTGCTATCAAAACAATTCAGATTTCAAAATGTCAAGAACTTAGAGAATTATTGTTATCATAAAATCTGTCAGCTGTCCGCACAATTCAGATTTCGGAATGTGAAAAATTTAGAAAATTATTTCTGCCGCAAAGCTCACCGACTCTCGAAGAAATTCGGATCTCGGAATGTGAAGAACTGGTATTCTTGTCAATGGAAAGATTTAAAAACTACATATCTCTTGAGAAGTTGCATTTGATTGACTGCTCCAAAATTATTTCTCCGGCGGAAGAGGAGCAGATATCCCTTCCATCCTCAATCAAATATTTTCATTTTAGGTCTTTTGGTGCGGATTTTGACAGATCACTGCCTTGGTTGCTACAAAACCTTGCCTCCCTTCGCTATTTGAGAATAACTGCTTGTCCGCACACAGAGGTCCTTCGTCTTACTCATCTGACAGCTCTTAGGGATCTGGAGATAGAGGAATGCGAGCAACTGAGGGCTTTGACAGGGCTTCACGCTCTCACGTCCCTCGAATATCTGACAATTGTGAAGTGCCCTGTCCTAACAGTAGCTCCACAACCTGACGAGGAGCAGCAGCAGCAGCAGGAGGCGGGCGGCCTGTCGTCTCTTTCTTCTATTTTCACCGATGAGACCTCCATTCTGCTGAACTGGAGACTTCTGAAACACAAGCTCTCAGCTCTCGTGTACTTGGGGATCGGAGATTCTCAAGCACAAGCTTGGTTTACAGGTGCAGAGGGGCAGGAGTTGTTGCGGAACCTCACTTCCCTTCGTCGTTTATATTTCCACAATTGCATCAATCTTCAGGCTTTGCCCGCTGAGTTGCATTTCCTTTCCTCCCTTGAGAGGGTAGACGAATCAAACTGTCCAGAGCTGAAGTCATGGCCAGAGAATGACCTGCCCTGCTCCATGAACGCCCTCCTTTTTGGAAACTGTCATCCACTGTTGAAGGAACGATGCAAGGAGAAGACTGGTGCGGATTGGTACAAAGTTGGCAATATTCTTGTTGAGTTCGACTAGTCCATATTCACAAACTTTTGCCACACTGTTTGTGCATAGCCATTCAACTCTACAGGTTTTATTTTCTTGCATTTTTATAGTGTTTCTTACATATATTTTATTTTTTTAATATTCTTTCTTCAAAGCCTGAGATTCAATAGGTTCGTGATTATTCACCTCTTTATTTTTCATTTTTGATTATTATTGGATTACTATCTGATGATTTTCGTTTCAAAAGATGGATATTTAGAATTATATTTTTGGAACAAGTCATTAGAGCAACACTGGATTGGCTAGCATTTTCATAATTTTCAAAAGAAAAATTTTCGTCATAAATATGCGTTTGGGACGACCTGGTGCAGCTCATCACTCTTCAAGAGGTTCTTGTGGAACTTTTCAAGGCCTCCAAGAACAGCCATTCGAACTCAAGAACCTCGGAGAACAGAGTCTCTCACAAGTACTGACGGTGCTCCAGCTATTTATAACCACTGCAAAAAGAATGTTGGGAAAGCTAAGGCGCTTAAATAGAAAATGGCATGGATTTTTATGAGCAACACATCGTATTTTTCGAAGAATAATAAAATTAATAAAATTCAAACATATATTTTTATATATATAAATAAATATAACCAATACTTTCACTAAAAAATAAATGAAAATATTAATTTGTATTTCAATGGTTTAAATTTGGATCAATCCGATCCATGATCGAGATCCTTGAATTGGGAATCAGCATGGTTCAAAATTCATCACTTGTTAATTGTTATTCAATATTCGCGGATTTTTGTATTTTTCTAGATTTTATGCCGAGCAGAATCTTCTCTAAAAAAAAAAAAAATCAAATTATTGTTCATTTGTTAAAAACTTAATAATGAATTTATGGGAAACTGGGAAAAATGGAATCTCACATTTTTTTTTATTTAACTTTCATTCTTTGTTAAATGTAAATGAAATAATAGGTGATTTGCATATTACTCCTTACAAACTTACGAAATTACATATGCATATTTTAAAATTAAAAAATTGCATATAACTTCTCCAATGATAAGTTATGTTGTATGTGTTTATTTTAATTAGATTTTTTTGTTAACAAAGGTAATATTTCATGAAATTTTGTTAACGATGTTAGGGATTATATAAAAAATTTATTTTAGGTTTAGTTGTCCGAACATGGATGCCAAATCGTCTGAATTTAATTAACAGAGAGCAAAAATTATACTGATATGATTTTTATTTCAGTTTCGTCATATTATCTCTTTACTTATTTCTCCGTTATTAATTACATTAAAATCATTTGTATCATCCATTAGCGATCATCACCTTGGCTGAATTCTGTCTAGCACAATTATCTCATACTTGTGATAAGATTCGTTCATTGTCACCTATGTTATTGTCTCCTGCATCACCTTTGACTCTGTCTTCTTTTCGTCATCTTATTTTGCTGTCTTCGTCTTATTTATCTCCAACCTTGACCTTATGCTTAAGTATGGTCTTTTCTCCTATCACTTGGGCTTTCTCTCTCCCCTCCACATTGCCTTTTGCTCTGATCTTTCGTCCCTAACATTGTCTCCATTATTCATGACCTCGTAATTCAACACAGTCAGAAAAAATTTATACGCCATCACCTTTAGATAGAGTGTGTATCTAAAAACTTAATGAAGTGTACTTCTTTGATATTTCAGGAATGCCTCTGAGATTAAAACGAAGCTTGGACATAAAATAAGAAAATAGAATTCGTCCAAAATTAAGAAGCAACGTTTAAAACCAACATTAACGACAATGCTTTATTTACAATAATAATAAAAATTTAAATAGTTATATATTATTTTTAAATTTTAAGGGAGTTATATATAATATTGTAAGTTTACACTAAAAAAAACTTGTGCAAATCACTCTATTAGCGTGTTAAAATTGGAGGGCCCGCAGGCTCACAAACCAAGGCATCCGGGCCACTTTATATCCAAAACCGGAAGTTTTGCAAATACCCCCCTGCATTTTATAGTACCGTGGGATAACCACTCAAATTATCAATATTTGCAAAAGACCACTTTTTTAATATTTTATTAGAAAACATCCTCCCTCTAATATTATTCATTAGAATTGACAATTCAGATTCAATATTTGGATTTAAATAAGATCAAATTTATAGCATTACATTAAATAAATTAATTTAAATTTGATTCAAATTAACTTATTTATTAAATGAACCATATTTGAATTATGACTCGACTTAACTTGAATTGACCTATTTAATTAAACATATGATAATTTTATTCAATCTGAATTAATCTGATTAGCCCAAATTAATTCAAAATTAGCCCAAATTGATTCAACATATTCAAGTAACAATTTAATAATTTTAATATATTTTTTATAATATTAAGAATTAATTATAATTATAAGATACTTAATTTATAAATAATAATTTTAAAAAATATTTAAAATAAAAATATTAAATAATTTTATTTGACTTAATTGATAAATGTGTTGATTTGATCCAACCCAACCATTAGTCGGGTCATAAATGAATTACAAGAGTTGACATGATTATGACCCAAATTTTTTTGGATCATAATATGGTCAACTCGTTTATGACCCAAACTTGGTTATAACAAATCCAAATCTATCTAATTTAGATTGGGTTCAAGTTGAATTAACAGGTCGGATCATACATGCTACATCTAATTTTCATTTATTTGTGCTTAATTTTTTTTGAAAAAAATCAATTGTGATTGATGAGATTATACAATAAATTTATAAGAAAAATATTTATTTAAAATTTTTTAAAACACATATATACAACATCATTAACTTTTTTTTTTTTGTTGATTAGGACTCAATCAGCTATTTGTTTCGAATTTCAACCCAAAGTAAATTATTTGAATCAAGTTATTTGTTAAGCTCTATTTAATTTGTTGGCAAGGGGTTGAATGAAAAAAACAATATGCACAGGCATTTCATATGCATTAAAGTTTTGAAACCGTGCTCCACGTGTTTTTCATGACAAGAGGAAAACGAAAGCAACAAATGAAACTCTGTTTTCAAGGTATATATATATATACAGACTTGTTAAAAGATCACGGCAACTGGATCCTTGTCTTTTTAGTATTTCTATGAAGAGAGCTTCCAAAGAGTAAAAGTTATTTGCATATTCCCCCCTCAAA
Organism: Trichopus zeylanicus subsp. travancoricus; assembly: GCA_005019695.1. Taxonomy (NCBI): domain Eukaryota; kingdom Viridiplantae; phylum Streptophyta; class Magnoliopsida; order Dioscoreales; family Dioscoreaceae; genus Trichopus; species Trichopus zeylanicus. The sequence continues at coordinate 198,125 of RXID01014490.1, forward strand.
TTCTTTGAATTTATCTCTTACGGTTGTTTGAATTTAGATCATTGTAAATAAATTCAACTGGTGACTGTATCAATATTGAATCATGATAAAATTTTACATAAAATTTTGAGCTCTTTCAATTAATTTTTATCCAAGTGAACCTTTTAACCAAGATTTTAAGTTTCAACTAAAATATTTCGTTTGGATGTGATCCGAAAAGTTTCAACCTTAAATTTAGTTTCTAATTTTAAAAATATATTACTTAATTGTATATATTATATTTATATTATAAAATCTTGAGATAATTATCTATAATTTTCTGTAATTAGCCTTAATTACTTACAACGCCTCTAATTTCTAGAATTACCCACGTCCCCTCTTTTCTCAAAATATTTACCTACACCCCTCGATTATTATTTAATCAAAATTTTTCCAAAAAATTTCGATTTTACCCTCGTTTATTTTTACAATTAAACCCCTAAAAACTTATTTTTTTTATTATTTAACACCCCAAAATTCGGATTTTTGCAAATAACACCGGGAAATTATTCCGATTTACAGAAAAGTCCCCAAAATTATTGCGATTGCGGCAGGGTGGCGGTGAGAGGGCGGCGACACCAGAGGCCGGCGGTGGGAGCAGAGGCCGAGGCCGTCTGTGCCCGTGTGCCGGGGACGGAGGCCGAGGTCGGCACGACGGCATGCGGGCGCGGACGGCCAAGGCTAAGGCCGTCCCCGACCGCGTGCCTAGGCCGAGGCCAAGGCCATCCGCGCCCGTTGCCGGTGCGCTGGCCTCGGCCTCCGTCCCTGGCACGCAGGGGCAGATGGCCTCGGCCTTCGTTCTGCGTGCCGAGACCGAGGCCGAGGCCGTCCGCGCTCGCGTGTCGGCTCGCCGGTCTCGACCTCCGTCACTGGCACGTGGGTGCGGACGGCGTGCCAGTGCGCCGGTGCGTCGGCCTCAGCCTCTGCTCCCGCTGCCGGCCTCCGGCGTCACCGCCCGTGCGTCGCGACCCTCGCCGCTGTCACAATAATTTCAAAGATTTTTCTGTAAATCAGAATAATTTTGGGTGTTATTTGTAAAAATCCGAATTTCGGGGATTATTCTGTAAATCGAAATAATTTTGGGGTGTTATTTACAAAAAAAGGAAATTTTGGGATGTTAAATAGTAAAAAAATAAGTTTTTAGGGGCTTAATTGTAAAAATAATCGATGGTAAAATCTAAATTTTTTTGAGAAAATTTTGATTAAATAATAGGGATAATTACGGGTGGCCCCCCGTAATTAGCCTTAATTACGGTTAACCCCCCGTAATTTCCGTAATTACCCCCACCCCCTCCAATTCGCCCATATTTACCCACAGCCCCCTGATTGTTATTTAATCAAAATTTTACCAAAAAATTCCGATTTTACCCCCGTTATTTTTACACATACACCCCTAAAAACTTATTTTTTATATTTCACCCCCCGGATTTCGGAATTTTGCAAATAAAACCCAGAAAGAACTCATATTTACAACAAAGTCCTCCAAATTCGAATTTTTGCAAACAACACCCCGTTGCGCGGGCGGGAGCGGAGGAGGAGGCCGGCCGGCCGGCCGCAGAAGCGGAGGCGGCGGCCGGCGGCGGGAGCGGAGCCGGAGGCCGGGCGGGCGGGAGCGGAGGCGGAGGCGGAGGCGGCGGCTGGAGCGGAGGCGGAAGCCGGGGCGCCGGCGCGCCGTAACGCGGGAGCGGACGGCCACGGCCGAGGCCGTTCCACCCCCGCGTGCCGGGGACGGAGGCCGAGGCCGGTGCGCCCGCACGCGGGCGCCGGCGAGGACGGCCACGGCCGAGGCCGTTCCGCCCCCGCGTGCCGGGGACGGAGGCCAAGGCCGGCGCGCCCGCACGCGGAGGCCGAGGCCGAGGCCGTTCCGCCGGAGACGGAGGCCGAGGCCGGCGCGCCCGCGTGCCGGGGACGGACGGCCTTGGCCTTGGCCGTCCGCTCCCGCGTGCCGGCGCGCCGGCCTCGGCCTCCTCCCCGGCACGCGGGGGCGGAACGGCCTCGGCGTCCGTCTCCGCTCCCGCGTGCGGAGGCCGTCCGCGGCCGCGTGCCGGCGGGCCGTCCGGCGCGCCGTCGGGCCTCCGGCGAGGGGTGTATTTGTAAAAATTAGTTTTAAAAAAAATTTAGAGTTATTTTTTTAAAAAAAATTTAATGGTCTATTTTTTAATTTATAAATATTAAATTTATAATTATAAATATAAAAAACACTAATGTCTTTTTTGTAAAATTTTATTTAAAATATGATTAAAAATATAGACTTATTTATAAAAAAAAATATTGAAGGGGTCTATTTGTAAATGTACAACATGAAACTTGTAATTTTAAATTTTAAACTTTGAAACCTTCGATGACTTATTTGTAAAATTTATTTATAAAATAAATAAAATTTGGACGTATTTATAAAAAAAATATTAAAGGTGGTTTATTCTTAAATGTAAAAAAAGTAAAAATTAGTTTAAAAAAAATTTTACAGTTATTTTTTTAAAAAAAATTTGAGGGTCTATTCTTTAATTTATAAATATTAAATTTATAATTATAAATATAAAAAACACAAATGTCTTTTTTATAAAATTTTATTTAAAATATGATTAAAAATATAGACTTATTTATAAAAAAAATATTGAAGGGTCTATTTGTAAATGTACAATATGAAACTTGTAATTTTAAATTTTAAGTTTTGAAACCTTCGATGACTTATTTGTAAAATTTATTTATAAAATAAATAAAATTTGGACGTATTTATAAAGAAAAATATTGAAGGTAGTCTATTTTTAAATGTACAAAATAATAAACTTGTAATTTGAAATTTGAAAATTTTAAACTTTCACTGTATTTCGCAAGGCAACGAGCGGACAGCGACGGCAAGCCGGCAGGGCAGCGACGGCAGCAGCTGCGCAGGGACTGACGGCGGCAGCGGCAGAGCACAGCGGCGGCGGCGACGCAGATGCGTTTAGGGCTACAAGAAGAAGAGGGTTATATAAGAAAGTTTTGGACTTTTTTGTAATTCGGAATAATTTCGGAGAGTTATTTGCAAAAATCAAAATTTCGGGAACTTGTCTGTAAATTTGAATAATTTCGGGGTGTTATTTGCAAAAATCCGCGCCCGCGCCCGGGGAAGCAGGCGGAGGCCGGGGCGCCGGCGAGCCGGCGGCGGAGCGGAGGCGGACGCCGAGGCCGTTCCGCCCCCGCGTGCCGGGGACGGAGGCCGAGGCCGGCCCGCCGGCACGCGGGCGAGGACGGCCAAGGCCAAGGCTGTCCGTCCCCGTCACGCGGGCGCGCCGGCCTCTGCCTCCGTCCCCGGCACGCGGGGGCGTAACGGCCTCGGCCTCGGCCTCCGCGTGCGGGCGCGCCGGCCTGGCCTCCGTCCCCGGCACGCGGGGGCGGAACGGCCTCGGCCGTGGCCGTCCTCGCCCGCGCCCGCGTGCGGGCGCGCCGGCTTCGGCCTCCGTCCCCGGCACGCGGGCGCGGAACGGCCTCGGCCGTGGCCGTCCGCGCCCGCGTTTCGGCGCGCCGGCGTCCCGGCCTCCGCCTCCGCTCCCGCTGCCGGCCGCCGCCACCATTCCCGCGGCCGGCCTGCCGGCCTCCTCCTCCGCTCCCGGCCGCGCGACGGGGTGTTATTTGCAAAAATCCGAATTTCGGGGACTTTTCTGTATATCGAAATAATTTCCGGGGGTTTATTTGCAAAAATTCGAATTTGGAGGACGTTTTTGTAAATCTGAATTCTTTCGGGGTGTTATTTGTAAAATTCTGAAATCCGGGGGTTAACTATAAAAAATAAGTTTTTAGGGGTGTATGTGTAAAAATAACGGGGTAAAATCGGAATTTTTTGGTAAAAATTTGATTAAATAACAATCAGGGGGCTGTGGGTAAATATGGGCGAATTTGAGGGGGATGGGGGTAATTACGGAAATTACGGGTTAACCGTAATTAAGGCTAATTAGGGGGGTCACCCGTAATTATCCCTAAATAATAATAGGGGAGTGTAGTTAAATATTTTGAAAAAAGAAAGGGTGTGAGTAATTTCGAAAATTAGGGGTTATAAATAATTAAGGCTAATTATAAGGGATTATAAGTAATTATCCCTAAAATCTTTGTAGTTGAGATGCTCAAGGTTTGAATTTTACGTCAATTGACTTGAGTTTGAATGCAATTGCAACTTTTTTCTTTGTATTTTAATTTTTTTACCAAAAATTTTATTAAATATTTTTTATATTTCAAATCTAAGTTAAAATTCATAAAAAGTTTTAAAAATTTCATTAAAATCAAAAAAATTAATTTTAATTGAAAAATATTAGTTTTAGCACCATTCGAAATTTAAAATCTTGTTTTTAAACATAACTCTTGTCATTCTTGCTCAATATCATTAATGGGACAATGTTTTTTTTATAATTTTTATTTTTTATGTCTTGAATAAATGTATTAGTCACATCTAATGCAAAGAACAAGGCAATAGCGACAAACAAAACTACAGATACATATTAATTTTCTAGGCGCCGGCCTACATTTCACCTTGTTAAACATATTTCTGAAATTGCAAATGATTTAAAAAATCAATTAGAAAATATTTATTTAAATAAAAAGAATAATAGATTAACGAAAATTTGTTGTGGAGACACGAGCTTCTCATAATATTTTTGGACAAATTCATAAATAAAATTCATAAATGTTATCAAATGATCTCATTCATTTCCAACCACTTGTGGACAAATACTTCTTTTTATTATTTTCCCTTTTGTTCTTGCTAATTTTGGCCGAAGCTTGACACAATGCTATTTATACCTTCATAATTCTCTGAATCAAAGCGTTCTTAAAGCTAAACAATTTATAATTTCTTTTGAGGTTCTTAAAGTCATGAGTTCTTCAATTGAGAATTGGGATGAACTAGAAAAGAACCTTTTGAAGAGTGATGCGCTTCTTGAGGTTCTTTTTCTCTTGATCTTCATCTCCTAGAATTTATTTTTTCAATCATGTTCTTATAATTTATTTAATTTCAAAAAAAAATTTATTTGATGTAGTATATGTTGGAGACCAATGTTTACCCAAGGGAGCATGAGCAGCTCAGAGAGTTGAGAGAAACCACTCAGAGACACCATATGTAAGATTTTTTTTTTTTTTCAGATTTTCTTATTTAGCATTTTCGATTACAAGAATCTCAATCAGAAATCCATATACGAATTATATATCTTTGAATTTGTGATTTTTATTCAATTTTTTTTCTTAAATTTCAATTTTTGCTCCAATTAAACTAGGCGAGTGATGGGTGTGCCACCGGAAGAAGGGCAGTTTCTGTCGATACTAGTGAAGGCCATGAATGCCAAGAAGACCATAGAGATCGGAGTCTTCACAGGCTACTCTCTGCTCACCACTGCTTTGGCTTTGCCTGAGGATGGCAGGGTGCAATACGAATACACTAATCATAATTAGTGCTAATGACGATTCATCTAACTTTGTTTTCGTGTCATATAATACAATCTTGATGGGCAGATAACAGCCATTGACATTGATAGATCATGCTATGAGATTGGACTCCCTTTCGTTCAGAAAGCAGGCGTCGCGAACAAGATCGATTTCATCGAATCCAAGGCGCTTCCTGTTCTTGATCAAATGGTTGAAGAGGTAAAAAAAATTTGAATTTTAGGATTCATTATAACAAGGTAATTAATTAAGTTGATTTACATTGAAGGATAACATGGATTATAAATCAACGTAGGGGAAGGAGGACGTTGAGCTCTTTGATTTCGCGTTCGTGGATGCGGACAAGAACAACTACGGCGAGTACCACGAGCGACTGATGAAGTTGGTTCGAGTAGGAGGGATCATCGCATACGATAACACACTCTGGTTCGGTACCGTGGCAGGTCCGATTGGACCCGCCTATCCAAAATTTGTAGAGATTTTCAGGGAGGAAATTGTAAAATTCAACAGGTCCCTTGCCGGCGATGCTCGCATCGAGATTTCTCAGATTTGTATTGGCGACGGACTCACCATTTGCCGCCGTCTTTCTTAGATGTTTACTCTTTCTATGACTATAAAATCTTAGATTTTATCGACTTGTATGTAATTTTGGGGCTCTATTTTGACTGAGATAAGGTAATAAAACATATATTATTGCTTGCATGATGCTTCACGGTGAAGAAAATATTGACACTTCAACACGAAACTCCCGAGAAACAATGTTACTGCCACTTTACAGGCATTGTCTCGAATCATAGAGCAATGCATCTGATTAGTTTCAGATTCCTATCAAAAGCTGAGCCTCTGGATGATTCCACTTGGCTGTTGATTTGGCTAGTTGGAGCACATAGTATATCCTCTTACCTGTTTATCTCGTACAGTGTGCAGGTAATAGAAGAACCGCAATGAGTAAAACAAGGTCAGAGGTGTTGGCTGGGATGCTTCTGCCCTTGGAAATGGTACATGCATTTGTAGATAACCAGTTGTTCGCCAAGAATATACTAGAAAGTTACTTTGAATTGTTAATTCATTTACCTGAGATGATGTATACATTGATTTTTTTTTTTCAATGGAAATATGCTTCATTACTCAGCTGACATTCGTTGGTATTTATCAGTTCTGGTTTCCATGTTGCTTGATTACATGCTTCTGTTCAGAAATTTTCGAAGTTGCCTATGAAGTCAATGATACTAGATTTATAGTGAAAATAGCAAGGAACCTTTTTTACCTTATTTTATTATTATTATTATTTTGGCCAATCAACCAAGTTTTCATTTTGTAGGGTCGCCTTTTCGGTCATCTCGGGAGGAGTTAAATTATCATATGTCCTTAAGCTTGTTGGTACAGGCTTCGATTTTATCTTTTGATATAAGATCCGCGAGAAAATTGAGTTTAAAATTAAATTAAACTTATTTACATACTTCAAAACCTGAAATGAAAATTTGAAACTTTTATATACAAATCCCAACTGATCCATCTTGAATTATTGTCATTTTTTGATGGGGAAGAATTGAAAAGAAAAAAAAATGTTCAAAATAAAAATATCTTCACAGACCTGAGAACGATCAAAAAACAAAGAAAATTCTCTGTTCTCAATTCTCTTAACTCAATTCACAAATCGTGAATGATAATTCATCTTTTATTTGTCATTTTACAAATAGACTTCCGAAGTTTATTATAATTATCAATCAAAGTTTTGTAATTACAAATAAGATCAAATATTTATAAAAAAGTCCAAATCAAATAATTTAAATAAAATAATTTATCTTTCTCCAATTAGGCAATCCCAAAATAAGACCACATGCTAGGTATACTGTAAAACATTTTGATTTATCACGGAACACCCAAATAAGTATACACATATAAAATTTGATTATGTATATGTTGTCATCTATTATCATATAAATATCAATCAGACAATCAAATTTGAACTACTCACTATATTTCCAAATTATTTGGCTTGAATCGCACAATCAAACTTATTTAAAAAATAAATTAATTAACAGTTTATAAGATTACAGGACTAACAGTCGGTATATCAAAACTCACTGCATCACTGGAAGGAATGCACGTTGAATTTACCAGTGTTGACCAGTGCAAAGTACTGATCTTTTCCATTTTCTGTAATGGATATGTGAATGCTGACAAATGAGACTGCTTCATAGTTCCTTTTTGAGTTTAATAACTGTACCTACTTTTTCATTCTGGAAGCACTGTCCTGAAAATCTTATGTTTTCTCCCTCGCTCAACATTCAAATTGATAGGAGGAAAAAGGTGGACCTTATAAGGCGTCTATTCCCTCGAGGCAAGCAACAAATCCAGATGCTGATGTTTTACTTGCATATGAAATGAATGGCGAGGTATTTACTGTCCCTTTTTCGTCTGATTTCTTTGTTGGAACTCTGTTGAGCATTTTCTTACCTGTTGACTATATTCTTTGGCATTGATATTTCACTCTTTCTCTGCCATACCTTATGCTCGAGAAGCCTGCTGACCATGTTTTCTTGTTCTCTGGGAAGTTTTTTGTTCAACACTATTTTCAAAGTGCTATCATTATGAGATGTATTGCTTGTAGCCTAGCTTCTATGTAACATATATCTAGTTAGATGTTTACAGATCTGTGTATCATGAATTATTTCTATTCAAATTTTCTGTTTCCAAATTCTCAACCGAGACCATGGATATCCGTTAAGGGTGGTTGTTCCTGGTGTCATAGGTGCACGCTCTGTTAAATGGTTGGATAGGATTCATATAATTAATGGATATTTATCTATACCCCATGAGATTTTTTTTATTTATTAAAAATTTCTTTAGATTTCGATAATTATCTATATCTCTTTTTTCTCAAATTTATTATCTACAACTTCTATTTAATTAATTTTTTTTTTCAAAAAGTTCACTTTTACTCTCCGTAATTTCACAACTAAACGCTTAAAAAAAATTAACTTTTCATTCTCCACACTTTCTCTAAAATATTTACAAATAAATTATTTGAATATTTTTATTTATAAAAAAGTCCAAATGTTAATATTTTTTAAATAAAAATGTTAAAAGGGACAGTAAATAGTTTAAAGATGTTGTACAATAAGCCTATATAAGAAATATTTTACATTTAGAAATAAGACCCTTGAATATTTTAGTGAAGAAAGTCGGCAAATAGTAATAGTTGTTTAAATAGAAAATTTATAAAAAGGAACCTTAATAGTAAATATTTTACAAAGAAACCCTATATAAGAAATCAAATTACAAATTTAATATTTATACATTTACAAATAAGTCTCTTGAATATTTTTATCTATAAATAAGTTCAAACTTTATTAGTTTTAAAATAATATTTTATAAAAAAGAGTTGAAGGAATTAAAACTTAAAATTTTAAAATCCAAGTTTAATATTTGTATATTTACAAATAAATCTCTCAAATATTTTTATTTATAAATAAGTCCAAATTTTATCAGTTCTTTTAATAAAATTTCACAATATTGATGTTTTCAAAAATTATAATTTTAAATTACAAGAGTAATATTTGTATATTTACAAATAAACCCATTAAATATTTTTTTCTAAATAAGTCCACCATTTTATCATTTTTAAAATAAAATTTTATAAAAAATATATTGAAGGTTTTAAAACTTAAAATTACAAATTATAAGTTTAATATTTGTACATTTACAAATAGACCCCTTGAATATATTTATTTATGAATAAGTCCAAATTTTATCATTTTTTAAATAAACTATTACAAAAAAGACATTGAAGGGTTTTTAACTTAAAATTTTAAATTACAAGTTAAATATTTGTACATTTATAAATAGATCCATTGAATATTTTTATTTATAAATAAGTCTAAATTTTATTATTTTTTAAATAAAATTATACAAAAAAACATTGAAGATTTTAAAATTAAAATTATAAATTTAATATTTTTACATTTATAAATAGACTCCTTGAATATTTTTACTTATAAATAAGTTCAAATTTCATCATCTTTAAAATGAAATTTTACAAAAAAGGTATTAAAGGTTTTAAAACTTAGAATTTCAAATTACAAATTTAATATTTGTACATTTACAAATAAACCTCTCGAATATTTTTATTTATAAATAAGTCCAAAATTATTAATTTTTAAATAAATTTTTGCAAAAAATATATGAAGATTTTAAAATATCCTGATTTTAAATTAAAATTTTAATATTTGTACATTTACAAATAAATCCGTCAAATATTTTTTGCAAATAAAAATTTTACAAAATTTGGACTTCCCCTCCTCCTCCAGGTTAATGCTCAACGGTTGCTCCCTCTCATCCTCCTCCTCCATCTCTGTGGCCAACACCATCACCTTCCACTGAAGCTCCATGGTGAAGCCGAGGACCATGCGCCACCCGTGGCAAGTTCGGCACCATTGGGCACGTTGACCACGACTAGACAACCCTCATCACCACGCTCACCATGGCTCTTGCCTTCATGGGAAACAGTGCCACTAAGAAGTACGACGAGATCGATGCCACGCTGGAGGAGCGGGCCCGTGGCATCACCATCAATACTGCCTCTGTTGAGTATGAGATGGAGTCCTGCCATTATGCCCTCATTGACTGCCTTGGCCACATCGACTATGTGAAGAACATGATCACCGGTGCGGCTCAAATGGATAGCGCCATCCTCGTCATCTCCGGCACCGACGGGCCAATGCCGTAGATCAAGAAGCATATTCTGCTTGTGAAGTAGGTTGGGGTGCCGAACATGATCATCTTCCTCAACAAGCAAGATCACATCAAATGTTTTTTGTAAAAATTTATTTAAAAAATAATAACTTTGGATTTATTTATAAATAAAAATATTCAAGGGGTCTATTTGTAAATATATAAATATTAAACTTGTATTTTGAAATTCTAAGTTTTAAAACCTTCAATATTTTTTTTGTAAATTTTTATTTTAAAAATGATAAATTTTGGACTTATTTACAAATAAAAATATTCAACAGATCTATTTGTAAATGTAGAAATATTAAATTTGTAAATTAAAATTCTAAGTTTTAAAAACCTTCAATATCTTTTTTGTAAAATTTTATTTAAAAATAATAAAATTTGAACTTATTTATAAATAAAAGCATTCAAGGGGTGTATTTATAAATGTACAAATATTAAAATTATAATTTACAATTTTAAGTTTAAAACCTTTCAATGTCTTTTTTGTAAATTTTTTTTAAAAAATTGATGAAATTTGGACTTGTTTATAAATAAAAATATTCAAGGGGTTTATTTATAAATGTACAAATATTAAATTTGTAACTTATAATTTTAAGTTTTAAAACCTTCAATATATTTTTTGTAAAATTTTATTTTAAAAATGATAAAATTTTGGACTTATTTATAAATAAAAATATTCAATGGGTTTATTTATAAATATACAAATATTAAAATTGTAATTTAAAATTATAATTTTTGAAAATATCAATATTGTGAAATTTTATTAAAAGAACTGATAAAATTGGACTGATTTATAAATAAAAATATTTGAGGGGTTTATTTGTAAATATACAAATATTAAACTTGGATTTTAAAAATTTAAGTTTTAATACCTTCAACTCTATTTTGTAAAATTTTATTTAAAAACTAATAAAGTTTTGACTTATTTATAAATAAAAATATTCAATGAGTTTATTTGTAAATATACAAATATAAAATTTGTAATTTAATTTCTTATATAGGATTTATTTATAAAATATTTAAAATATTTAAGGTCCTTTTTATAAATTTTTATTTGAAAAATATTAAGATTTTGACTTTTATAAATAAAAATATTCAAGGGGTTTATTTGTAAATGTACAAATATTTCTTATATAGGATTTATTTATAAAATATCTAAACTATTTAAGGTCCTTTTTATAAATTTTTATTTGAGAAATATTAATATTTAGACTTTTTATGAATAAAAATATTTAAGAAGTTTATTTGTAAATATTTTAGATAAAAAGCGAAAAGTAAAAAGTTAAATTTATTGAGAGTTTAGTTGTAAAATTACGGAGGGTAAAAGTGAAATTTTTGAAAAAAAAATTTAATTAAATAACAATCAGGGATTGTAGGTAATTATCGAAATCTCAAGAATTTTTGATAAATAAGAAAAATCTTAAGAAGGTGTAGGTAAATATCCCTATAATTAAAAAAGAATGTCAGGTTTGTAAGACATGTTTTATATAATTAGAAAGATCAGTATAAAGGTTGAAACACATAAATATTCATTGAATCAGGGCTTTTTCATGCAAAAAGACTACAAGATGTTTCCACCAACAGTTGATTGGGATAATATCAATTGGTCTTCAAGGAAGCCGCAGATGGATTTCCCTGTCCAGATACGTAGTATTGCTTTTGAATCGTGATACATAGATTTCAGATTCTTGACTGCATAAGCCAATGCTCTAGCAGAATTGCTGGATTTGAATCCTACTGGTTGAGTTCTGCTTTTTCCTATGAAAAGAGAAAAGGTTTCATGTTGGTTCGAAATATGAAGTTTGTTCAAATACAAGAATGTTAACCACTGACAACATTGAAATGTTGAGGGATTTGTACATGCATGCTCCTACAAAATCCTGAACTTGAATATTAACCCCCTACAGTTGCTTACACACTTCTACAGCCTGTAGATTCTCCCACATAGTCTTATGAGAAAAGATCATTTTTCAGTTGGCATAGTGTTATAATGTCAGTTGTGATGAATCAATCTTACATCAAATATTAAATAAATAGAATTTAATATATATAATGAAAAAGTCTTATATCTCATGAACTTAATCTTTTGGGATGGTTTGGTATCCGGCTCATTATATGAATTTGATTTGACACTCTTACAGCTCCTTAACAAGTGGCATCAAAAATTCAGGTTCAAAACTGTACAAACTTTTAAGATCAAAATTACCGTGATGATGTAACTGAATTGAGTTGCATGTTAGTCTATTTCCATTAGTATAGATTAGACGGGGAAACTGGTCAAGTAAAAGAATTCTTAATCAAGAGTGTTAAATTGATGAGATCAAATCACACATGAAGGAGGAGATTGTTATAATGTCAAGTGTGATAAATTAATTTCACATCAAATATTGAATAAATAAAGTCCAATATATACAGCGAAAAAAACTCATATCCCATAAACTTAAGCTTTTATAATGATTTGATATTCGGCTCACTATATAAACCTGTTTTGACACTTGCGATTCCCCAACTGCATAGATAACCCCAAAAGTAGTTCGCCACCTCTTCAGCCATTTGCTTCTCACAACTCCACGTCAGCCATATAACCACATTTGTAACTCGAATACCCTCAGCAATCACATTTGCACCTATTTTTGCATATATATTCCGAAAATTCGCATTAGTATTTGCTTATTTGGCATGGATCCCACAATACTGGCACTTTTATAATACTACCCACAATCTGCATTACACGTAACCTGAGGGTAGAGTTAATAAAATATTGTATCCAAACCATTGTTTTGAAGAACTGTTGCAGACTGGTGACAGAGGGGGGTGCATCATCTTCGAACAAAATTTTATTTTCTGATAGTCATGCTTGGTGTTCTTGAAACTGATTGTTACACAATGGTGATATCTTTTTCTGATAATTTGTTTTAATATGGCAGTGTGCTATTTGTTCATTGGAAGATGTGGATGTTGTTCCACCGGGAAAGGTCGATAAACTTCTAATCTGACTCAATATTCCTTGTTAACTTTTGTGTCTAATCATGTCGTGGTTTGTTCCAACTGCAGGTTACTGTTAGTGGATATGCAGTGTCTGGTGGTGGACGTGGAATTGAAAGAGTGGACATATCTGTTGATGGTGGTAAGACATGGATAGAAGCTGACAGATATCAGACAAGCGACCGCCCATATGTATCTGATGATGTGAGAAGTGATAAATGGGCATGGGTTCTCTTCAAGGCTGTGGTTGATGTACCAGAAAATGCAGAAATTGTTGCCAAAGCGGTATGTTTTACTGGTATTCTGTTAATAGTACAGGGAAATTATGTTCTAGAAACCCAGTCTAGCCTATGATTCCAAATCTACAAGAAATTGATCCTTTAGATTAGATTTATGTTTTCAACATGTAAAGACATAAACTGTAACGAGTAACAGCTGAACAAATCAATGCTAATTCAAGTTTTTCTCATTTACTGCTTCTAACTCCAAACATAGTTTGACTCAAGACTCCACATATGATCCATGTCTCATTTAAAGCTACAAACCATGCTGAACTAGAATGATTGTTATTTTCTTGTAGCCCAACTTATTCTTGTTGATTTTTAAGCAACTTCTTGGATCATTGCTCCTCAATAAATGCTGAAAACTATTTCTTCTTTGTGATAATTATTAGATCGGTAGCCTTGTTAATCCTACTATGCTGATCTATTACAAATTCTGATCATATGACATGCTCTCTTCAAGATACTGAGCCTTGTTCACGACCAGATTGATTCAGCAGCCAACGTCCAACCTGAAACTGTGGAGGAAATTTGGAATCTGAGAGGAATACTGAACACTTCATGGCACCGTGTCTGTGTCCAGCGAGCATGTGTTGCCAACTCTAACCTGTGAATTAGAAAATGAAAACCTAGAAGAGAATGATGCGAGCCAAAACTAAGTAAACTTCTTTCTCCTTTCCTTTCTCTGCAGTAAGAAATAATCATGGTGTTTTGTGTATGATCCAATCACTGTAGTGATTCATATATTATCATAAAAGAGTTGAGGTAGTTTTAAGGGAGTAGCAATATTTTGTCTGATGTAGATGTTTTCAACTTGGACATATGGAACTAATGTAGTTCACGAGTGCATCTCTACTTTTAGATCTTCTTCTTCTGATTTTTCTTATATACCCCCATAGATATGTGAATTTGCATATATTCCGTGTAAAATCATATTATTTGCATATTGACCTACCTTTGCCTCTGGGATAGGAATAAACAAAAAGTTTCATGGAATTTAGCTGCCCCAAATGGACAAAATATGCACAAAATCCTGATCGGATGGCACATACATATACATGCATGCAACCTTATCATCTAAAGTGGAACAACTTTTGTCCTTTCATCTGATGAAAAGCTTTTTTCCCCATCAATGATCCAAACCCTTTCAATCTTTTCAGAGAATTAAAACTAGGGCTCACATGGTTGGTCTCTTGCATGATTGCTTAGGTCTGACAACGCATGGCAGGTTGCCTTGACAACGAACAAGCCAAAACAATGGTCCATGCAAGCTATAGTACTTTATCAGAACATGTTTGGATCTCACGGGACCTTCATCCAAGTTCTAGACATGGATTTGATTGCTAGTAGTGTAAATATATGGTGTAAATTTGAATGAATTTGTTCGATGAGCTTACACTGGAGCAGAGTTGGACGATAACTTCAATCAGAAGAGGAGGATTTAAATCTAAATGTGCCAATAAATAAGAAGGGGAAGAAGTTTGCGACATTATTTGTCTCGAATAGGCGAAAATTTAGTAATGAGGAGGTTTGGTGAAAATACAAACCAGAAATATCCATTTTGCTGATATCAATAATACAAGGCAGTTTTCTGCAAAAATGCCAACGTAATCTTGAGCCGAGTCCAAATGTGTGTGCAGGCACCCCGACATAAGAATTTCACCATAAAAAGGTCGGATCCATTCTGACCCGAATCCGACCCAATAAAGAATTCGGGTCTGTATTGATTTAGACCACGCGTTACCCAAACAATCCGCTCAGTCTGAGCCGTCAGATCAAAAGCCCGATTAAGATCGGTCGGTTGTGCGAATTTCGAAATTCGGACAAAAGAAAAACAGGAAAAAACTCTGCTGGGGCTTGGGGCCCACAACTCAGGCGAAATAATCGGTTCTCGCACCGGAAAAAAGGACCCATCGCGTGACCCTGCTAATCATGCCCATAATTTCTGACACACGATCCCACTCGGATACATTATTAGCCGCAGGATCGAGATTGGACGGTAGTGATTAGGTGGCCGGCATCATTCACGAGGTTGGTGACGTGTAAAAGGTCGAGATTTGTTCGCATGGGTGACGAAATATTCTAATTGTTCAATGACCCTCGTTAAATTATAATTTCGTCTATGCCCCTTGAAACCTGTCTCCACCCGAAAACGCAAGCACAAAACTAGAGGTCATTTCTGCCCCTTATTTGCGGAGGCTATATATGTAAAAATGTCTTCAATTTTATTTTGAGAGAAAAAAAGTTCTTCGAGCTACATCGACGAGAACAGGATTAGGTAGACGGTGGAATGGCACGATCCACAGAATTTGTCCAATATTAAATAGAAAAGTATCAACTACATTTGAAATATAATTAAGATGATTTTATTTTTTAATAAGTCCTAAACACAATTTAATGTCTCGACGTGAGTAATTATACTGATTCTCATTTGATATTTATCAGTCAGCTAATCAATTTTTTTAGCAATTAGGATTCATCAATTATTTTTTTTTAGTCTAGTTGGTGGTCTCAAATTGAGCCGATGTCATGAACCTTCGAGCTAATCCAGACCCGAGATAATTTTATTGCCATTTTCTGATAGGTCTCTTTCATTTTTTCAAGAGTTGACTCTTTAATTGATTGCTGCTGTAATATATCTCTATCGTTATTAATAAGTTTTTCCATTGAAATCTTTATTTTTTAAAAAAAAATTTACATACAACCCCCAAAAAATCATAATTACATATAGGCTCTTTTTTAATTTTTAAGATAATTTTAGGTTCTTAGTTGAGTTAATGGGTGAAATATTTATTTGACTTTTTAACTCATCTTACCCTCTCACTCTCATGATCAGTATCCTGTATGAAGTTAACCATGCACAAAACAGAAAACAAAACAACAAAATGCAAAACAGAAAAATATATTGAGAGTTCTAATTTTTTGATTCACCCACATACGAATTTCTTCTTAAATTTTTTTAGAAATTTGTAATTGAAACTTCAAACTTATCTTATTGATTAAATTTTTAACTATTTATGATGTTATTGTTTTTGCAAATTTTTTGTTTTTTGATTAGACATATTACATTTGAAGCTTAAATTTAAAAATTGTTATGTTGTTAAAAAAAGCTTAAACAAACATATTCTCTAAATCGTCTAAAATTATTATATTTATAATTCAATTCTCCAACGACTATATGTAAATATTTTGGTCATTTAATTATAATAGTTGGGAAATATATTAAACATTTATAAAAAAATTATTGTGGTATTATATGTGATAAGTTAGTCTTATATTAGATAATCAAACAAATAAAGTTATATATATATATATATATATATATAGTAAAAAGACTCATACTAGATATGATGAATTAATTTTATATAATATAAGTGTGATAAATTAGTTTCATATTGAACAGTTGGATAAATAGAATTAATATATATAGTGAAAAAAATTTATATTTCATTAATTTATTTTTTTTGTAAAAATTGATATATAGTAAGATCACAAATAAATATTGTCATGATTTAACACATTTTGTACTCTCCCAACAAAAAATAGCTCTATTAACCTAGGGAAGCAAAATACATTTGAAAATAAAAAAAGAAATTATGTATTATAATTATAAAAAAAATCAGAAATTATATATGATTTAATTATTTTTTAACAGATTATATGTAAAAAAGTTTTTTTTCAAGAGCTTTGAAGTCTTCGATTAAAGTTTTTTTTATTTGTTTTTGTATGCGCCGGTGTCTACGCGGCTGGCTAAAAATTAATGTTTGTCGGCTACACAAACATGCTGCTTGATATTTTGACTCTATGCCTCATATCACAATCCCAAGACTAAATTCAAATAAATCTCAGGTTTAACATCTAAGAACAAAAAAGAAAATAGAATTATAAAAAATATGAAAATAACATTGTTTTGAATTTATCCCCCTTATATTTAAAAAATATGGAAAAAAAAAATCATCTCTTGCTTGCCTCGTTGAGTGTAGATAATAGGTTCTGGACTACCGTAGAAATCTAATAATATAAAATTTTAAACTAATAAAATTAAGAAATTATTGTATTTATTTTTTTGTAAAAGTCGTTTTTCAATATGCCCTTCCAAATAATAAAATTTACACGAAACCTCCTACAATGGCAGGGGGCAAATCGGTCATTGTGAGCTGTTTAAAGCTCCATGGCGTGCCGTCTCTGCGGAAAGCCGCGAAGAAAACGACGAGGTGCCCTTGCTCCATTATTCTATTCTGTTCCACCCTCTTGTTTCTTTTTCTTCCCTCCTCTTCTCCTCTGAAACGAGGAATAATTACTATTATTCCACTTCTTCATTGAGTGCGAGAGAGAGAAAGAGAGAGAGAGAGAGAGAGAGAGAGAGGAAGGCGAAGAGGAGGAGCTCTAGAGCGCGATGGGCACAGAGAGGAGCCATGGCAGCTGCGTCGCGATCCGCACAATGCCCCTTTCCTCGCTCCCCAGATGTTCCCACGCCGCCGTTCCTCCTCCAGGTCTTCTTTCTTTCTTTCTTTCTTGCTTTTTTTTTTGGTGCAGATCAGTATTTTTTGAGTTGGATTCGGTGATTCTTTTTGTGGAATCCGGGAATTTTGGAGCCATTGTTCTTTGTACTTGATTAAAGATCGCGGTTTTAGGGCTTTTGTTTGTGTTTTGGATCGCGGTTGCGTAGGAGTGGCTTGATTAGGATGGCGTTGATGAGGCTAATGAGAATTTTTTTTTTTGTGTGTGTGGTGTTTTTTGGAACTCACTGTGCTTTTTATTTGCTTAAAAATTCTTCCTTTTGGCGTTTCCATTTGTTGTTTTAAATTGGGGATGCGTAGAAGTGGCATCTTTTGTACAGCATTCACGAAGTTGGTGAGATTTTTTTCGTGGTTTTGCAGCTTTGTGGAATTCACTGTTGATCCAGACCGCTGTTCTTGTTGAAGTCATTTGGAAATTTCGCCTTAATTATTCTTTTTTTTTTTTTGCTTGAAGCCTAAAAATGTTATTTTAATTTTTTTTTAAATTTTAAGAGTTGTGTGAGCCTTTGGACAGCATTGGTGACAACAATGGGATTTTTTTTGCTTTTTTAGTACATTATTTTGATGAGTAAAGGGAAAGGTATGGACAAGAATCAGTGTTTCGCCGGCAAGCTTGCTGATGGTTGTTATATTTGCTACAAAAATTTAGGGGTTTTTTTGTATACATGAGGTCTTTCATGGTATCAATTGAGAAGATGGGTTGGTATGAATTTGGGGGTCGATTATTTGTTACCATTAAAATGAGGGTGATTGATATGTTTAGGGATTTGATGGGCTTGTTTTGTCTACAAGAATTGTGATTATTGTCTCTAATGGTAGTTGTTATTTATGGAAAGACCACTGGTTTTTATTTGTTTTTGGTTCATGAGATTGTTCCAACTGCTTGTGTTGTGTGTTGGTTATGTAAAGAAATGTGATAGCACATTGGTGTAAATGCTTGTTGACCATTATAATGCCGAGAAATCATTAAGGGTGTGGGTGTCAGACTTCTGTTTTATCTGCTATGAGGTGGAGAATGAGAGGCACTATTGTTGGTCCTATCTATTTGATGAAGATGCTCTAGGAAAAATAGGCATTGGCTTTCTTTACATCATCTTTCTGTTTATTTGTGGTACTGGCCAAAATTAGAATGTTACTTAGCATGCTAAAGGACTATGTATTGTCTATTCCCCTTGACTTGTAGGGCTAAACCGGGACAGTAAACTGAAATCTCCCACACGGGGGGAATTTGATCCCAGATTCTTTCCTTTATGCTATTGATGGTTGACATGTATCTTAAATGCTCATCAGAATAATGTAAACTTATTGCACTATGCCTTAATACGTTTGGTTATGTTTTTGTCATTGTTGGTTTGTTTAGGAATTACGTTCTGAAGTTATAATTGAGATCTAAGTTTGCCTTACTTTTTTTTTTTCACAACGAAAATCCATTTTTGTCTTTTCAGAAGATCCAACATGTGGTTCACCGAGGTGGATTGGGAGAAGTCTTTCTTGTGTTTGTATCAAGCGGAAAGGATCCTGTGAACGTATCAGCATCAATATGACTCCTTTACAGGCAATAATTGTTTCTTTTCAGTTTGCAATATAGCTATCTGTGTATTTGAATGCCCTGACATTTTGGATGCTATTTGAATTAAATATGCAAAAGAAAATTTCTGCATCAGAAGGCCATTGTTTAGCATTTGCATAACGTTCATCTCATTTGTGCATTGAGCTTTTCTACTGCAAATTGTGATCAGAAATATCATTATCCAGGAAGAAAGACTGATGAGATTGAAACATCGTATGAAGATCTCCTTCGATTCATCCAGAAAGGAACATCAGGTACTTGCCTGACAAACTTTTATACTCTACATGATAATATTATATATGGTATTCATGATAGTTTGCACCACACTGCATGAAATAAGAGAACGATATGCAGATGGTTCAACAAGTTGAGCACAGTTGTACCTGAAACACTAGGAGTCAACACGTACATTAATAATTAATTGCATTTGCTATATGCTGCTAAATGCCAAGTCTGAATTTGGAATGGTTAGTCATTATATGGACATCTCCAAAACATGGATTCCATTCCATTCTTAGCCCAGCCATACCTATGCATGCTGACATATGAACCCATTAGCATATTGTCGTAAAGAAAACATTCACATGTTTTCAATCTAAAGATGAGCTTTGTTCATCATACCTACTTATCCAATTTGTGACAAATTTGCACACATGTTCAAGATTACTTATTTTTGGAAAGCAGGTTTCTTTTAATTTATCTCTCTAGTTTGCACACAAATGTGTTATGTCTTCTTGTCTACTAGTTCGCATGATGCAGCACAATATACTTTTTTTCTATTAGACTGACTAATCTGTTTGCTGACCACCCAAGTTCCAAGGTGACTGAATTGTGCTTGAGGTGATGTTCTCAATGGGGTTATGACTAAATAGAAGCAGTTGGGGATGGATGGAATGCTATTGTTATGTTCTAGTGCTTAAGCTAGAAATAGAAATTAAACAAATGTATTGCCTTCTATCAAAAAACAACCTCCACCACCTACAACCACCAAACATTGCATCACCCCACTTAATTCCTCTCTTTGATCTCCACTGTTATTTTTTCCCCTATTTTTTAGGATGAGAAGGTTTTCTCTCTCCTTGGCTTACTATTAGCAACTTGCACACATCAAACTTGATTTTTTGTTTCCATGTAAGCTGTGTTGGTTACTAAAATGCTGTACCAAGTGCCTTCTCCTTTGTGATAGCTTCTCTCTTTTTTTTTTGTAGTCCCTTGCCTTTTGCCTTTACAATTATTGCTTCATATGTTAACTTTCTTTTTTTCAATTGATGAAATGTCCTCAATGCTGACAGGAAGCTTTGAAAGCTCTTTGGTCTGCCACATACCCAGATCAGGAACTTTCTGGTTTGATATCTGATCAATGGAAGCAGATGGGTTGGCAGGGCAGGGATCCATCAACTGACTTCAGGTAAAGGTTAATATTGCTTTCATCATATAGTTTTTTTAAGTTAGCCATCAACCTGATCTACTGGACACTTTCACAAGCATCTACAATTATTGGACAGGGGAGCTGGATTCATCTCTTTAGAGAACTTGCTCTTCTTTGCAAAAACATTTTCTGTGAGTTACTTGTCAGTTCTGTCCAAGTTCTTAACTTATATTGATATCCAAGCACTAAAATCTACTTTTCCACCTGATTTTCTGTAGTTCAATTTTATATATGTGATGTTGACGCAGACATCTTTCCAAAAGCTGGTGAACAAGCAAGGTGGAAAGCGTGCTGATTGGGAGTACCCTTTTGCTGTTGCTGGTGTGAATATCACGTTCATGATCATGCAAATGCTAGACTTGCAATCTTGTATGAGCTGTTGCTTTGGCGCTATTTATATTTTTTAGATCTGATTTACTGCTTCAATACTGGGTTAAGATAGAGTTTCAAAAGGTTATTCAAACTAGCAAAATCAAATAAAGCAAGACCAATGGCAAAGTTGATTCAAACTAGAAAAATCAAATAAAGCAAGAACAGTGGCCCTTTACTTCATATTATGTATTGTTGTGACAAATAGAAGACTTTTGAGCTATTTCTAGGGATGCACAGGCTGTTTCTAGTTTATGGTCATTTTTTCTTTGGATTCATGTGAATTATCCCCTTGATGCCAAGCACTTGCTTCCAGAAAAATTACCCTTTTGGTAGATCTGTTTTTCTAGTTGGTTCGCATTAGTTTCATTACAAACTAGTGTTCGGTAACCAGTGGGCATCAGTAATTCCGAATGTATTGCAAATCCATGTCAAAAGTGAAACTGGTTGATTTACTAACATAAGGATTTGGTTTCTGCAGCTAAGCCGAGGACATTTATCAGGACCGTTTTCATCCAAATGCTCTCAGGTCAGATAACAAAGAAACTAAAATAATTTCCTTCCTCATTTTCTTAAAATAATTCATCTGTAACCTGATTAATTGTTCTTAATTGCCTAAACGATTCTATTCCAATTTGTTCTCAGAGGATGAGTGGGCATTTGACTTGCTTTATTGTGTAGCATTCATGATCATGGATAAGCAATGGCTTCAGAAGAATGCCTCATACATGGAATTCAATGTAACCAAAGAATTGATTCTTTCTTAGCTCTTCTTACCGCAAAATTTCATGAATTTAAGATTTGGTTGTTAACCACACAGGATGTTCTCAGAATGACCCGCGCACAAATAGAAAGGGAGCTCCTAATGGAGGACGTGATGAGAATAGAAGACATGCCATCCTACAGCCTTCTCTCATAGCAAATGCAGAGGTTTTTTTGGTTTGACAACCTCGGTTGTTTCTTCAAATGTACAGCTTCTTTTTCTTGTATTTCTGTCTTACCTCTTTTCTGTTAATTTTCCAATCAATCCCGCAACTTTTGGTTGATCAGCTTGTTGGCCAAAAACATTTTCAAGGTTGAAGAAGCTTTTCATGATGTAATATGGAAAAAATATGGAGAATTTCTGTGCTTTAGATTTCTGTTCTACTGCTGTACTTTAGGTGCCAAGCTGCTGAAATCTGTATTAGTATAGAGTGAAAATGAAGGATTAGTGAGATCTGTTTTAAAAATAATGAAATAGCTCTACAAGTACATCAATGTACGATAATAACTCATTCTTTATTATTCTAAAAATTGGATTATTTGTTGGAAAAACTAGAAAACCTGCTTATGTCGTGGATTTATTTGCAAAAGCACTTGAACGCAGATTAACATCAAAGGATAAAAAAATTTCCATTTTTTTCTGTTTGGTTTTATTTTAGGCATGAAAAACGCTAATTTTGACTAACAACTCCAGTCTGAAAACAACCTTTTCTTTCTTGATTTTGGGAATCGGAAAAATAATAAAAAATTGGCATATTTTTCCTCTATTAGAATTAGCTAGACGAAAATATAGAAAATGTAGGGATTAATCTGCAAATGAAAGGGACTTTCTTTAGCAAAAAAACAAAGTATAGGGAGCTAATTGCAGAAACATCTAAATTCTCAATTCCCCCGTATTTCAATTTTCTACTCAACCCGGGAACGAGACGAAGTTTGGCGCCGTCCGAGCTCCGCCGCCCGTTCAAGCATTCCGCCATCTCCGACCAGCAGCGCCGCCGCAAACTCGCTCTCCAGCGCCAGGCCCAGCACCGCGCCGACTCCCAAGCCCGCGCCCGCAGCCTCGCCTGATCTCTCCTCGCCCAGCCTGAGCCGGAGCCGGAGCCGGTGCTCGAACCTGAGCCAGAAGAGGCGTCGCCGTCTAGGGTTTCAAATATTCTGGAGGCGGCGAAGCTCAGGGACCACGAGGCAAGGCGGTGGTTCGCCGGCAGCTTATGCTCCTCGAGTGGATGACCGATGTCCCGTCCTGCCTCGATCGCAACTGGTTTGGCTCGAATTCCTTGTTCTCTTCCTTGCTTAAATTTTAGTATTTTTTGGGTTTTCGAAACAATCTGTTCGGGAAATTCGTGGTATTGAAAATAAGTTTCTCAATTGTGTTGCTAGATTGTTCTATCACGATTATAAACTTGAAGTGTGGTGATTCCTACTTTATTTTCTGACAAAAATCTGAATTTCTTTTGTAGGTACGGTTTTTCCAAGGCCTGGTGGTAACCGCTGCTTTGTGGTATCTTCTAATGGGACTACACTGAGTAGGACGCGCAATGGTTCTGTTCTACATCGTTTTCCTTCCACTTTGCCAAATGGTTCCAGGACAAGGAACGTGCCTCTCTCGTTCAATTCTTATTGTATTCTGGACTGTATATTTCACGAGGTGAGATATGATGCGCATCGCTACTTTGACTTCGAGATGTGTTCCCCTGCTATTTTTGTACAATCCGTACTTGTTGAATTGTGACTTGCCTGATCAAACGTATTACGTTATTGATATGGTTTGTTGGGGAGGATATTCGTTGTATGATTGCACTGCAGAATTCAGGTTTTTTTGGTTGAATTCCAAGCTTGCAGCAAGCGGTGCTTGTGTTCCTCCCTCAACATACATAGGTATAGATTGAGTGTTGGCCCAATCTATGACTGCAACCAGATGGGCTTACATCAAGCATATGCAAGAGCTGTGCCTTTTGGCAAAGATGGGCTATTGTTCTATAACAAGCGAGTTATATAATTCTGCGATGTCATGTTATTGAGTTTATATTTCCATTTCTTAGAGTTCTGAGTGCTTTGCAAGCATGTTGCCCGTGAAAGACTAGTTTCAAGACTTGTTATCACCTTAAGGTCATGGCATTTGAAAAGACCTGAACTCATAGCATATAAACTTACTAACAATGAAAGATAGTTCATGAAACTTCCACTTTGATTTGCAGCAAGAGGACTTGATTTTGTTGTATCTGTTTGTAGCATTCCCGTTAATGTTGTCTTGCCTCCTATTTGTTTATCTGGATCTCAAAACTTTTCTTGTCCATTTTCTCAGGCATGTTCATTACCAAACTGGCCACACCCAAATTTAGCTTTAGTATGGAAGGATGAAAACTGTAGCCAGTATTTTCTTGACACAGACAACAAAGATGAGGTTCCAGCTCAGCAGCAGGTACGGTATGCATCATGTTTCATCATTTGATATGCCATTCAAAAGTAGTGGAGGCTGATAGTTCATGCATTAAGTGCTTGCTTTGCAATTTCTTTGTGCAATTTTGTTATAATGTTATAAAAACAACAATAAGTCATGAGTCATCAGCATTCTTCCCCTGGGTACAATTACTATCTGTTTTCATTCTCCTTCTACCAGCTAAATAAAAGTTTAATTTGTAAATGATTGGATCTTAACCTTGAAACTAATAAACATTGATGTAGTATGTTGCTGCTGTTAACTTTGCTTCAAGTTCCATCTTCATTTTCTTGATTTTTGCATACCTAGATGTTGAAATATTGTCCTTTTTTTTGTGCAGTCAGGTTTGCAGTCAGGAGATCTACTCCACTTCGCTGTTAGAGATGAATGTGTGAGAGTTCTACATGGAAAGTTGGAATTATGTGAAATACAATTCTTAGGCAAGTCTAATCGTGCACAAGCTTTTGCAGATAGTTACTCCAAGGTTAGGAAGATACTGTCAAAAATTTTTTGTTTTTGCTGTGAGCAATGCTCTTAAAAATGCCAAAGATCAATAACAAATTGGGGGGGGGGGGGGGGGGGGGGGTGGTGTGGTTTGTATTTCTTTTTGGAACAATGACCAAACTTGTAGCTTGTTTTTTCAAAAAATATTTTGGAAAATTTTCTCAGATGACTAGTCACTACTGATGGTTTTATATAGTAGATTGCTTTCCATGAACTGTTTCTCACCATAAATTTTAACTACCTTCCATAATTGTTTTTGAACCTGCAATAAGTTAAGTGTGTGCATAATCTGTTATAATTGTTGTGCCGGGTGTTCTTCCAGAACGCTGATCGGCACTTTCCACTCCGAATAGATGATCTGATGGCATATGTCTAACCAGGTGTTCCTGTCAATGATGAAGGGGCATATGCCAAAATGGTTGGCTGAGGATCTAAACCAAAAATGCCACTATTTCGATCTTCTAAGACGAA
This sequence comes from Trichopus zeylanicus subsp. travancoricus, assembly GCA_005019695.1. Taxonomy (NCBI): domain Eukaryota; kingdom Viridiplantae; phylum Streptophyta; class Magnoliopsida; order Dioscoreales; family Dioscoreaceae; genus Trichopus; species Trichopus zeylanicus. The sequence continues at coordinate 223,626 of RXID01014490.1, forward strand.
CAAAAGTCATAAACTCCATATAATAATAGGTACACAAAACACTATTCAGAACCTCTCTAGTGGACGAGATTAAAAACATCAGCTGCAAGTTGCTTTTTCAGGTTTGATGCGTTCTTTGGCTCTTGGAGACCCTATGTATGAAGAATGGAGTGGGTTAACAGTATTTTTTATGCTAATGTTGGATGCAATGATCAATTAGATTGGAAAATTTGGCTACTCTCCCTCCTTTTGTGGCTAATAAGTATCCAGAGCTAAGTATTACACTATGTGCTGTCAGTTAAAAGTCTCCAGGAGCACCAAGTAGTTTATTGTTGACTGTGAACTCTATTATCTTGATTTCTTGAGTGGATAAGATTTTGAAATGAAAGTGTGGACTGTAGCAGACAAGGATAAATAAACAAGAGTTTTTGTGTGCATACCACTGCGTGTATGCCCCATAAAAAGTTTTACTGCAATTTACTTCAGTCTTGAGTTATTTCGTTTGTGTTTGGGGATGTATGTTTGGCCTTTTTCGGAAGAAGGGGCAATTCTTTTGTTTTCTGCCACCAAAATCAGTCCATACTACAGCATAGCATCCCCTATAAAAGGGACAAACAAATAAATCTGATTAGCACAAGCGATGAGCCGTGATGGTATTTTCAATGAAATTTGCTGTTAAAGTGCATGAATATGAATAGATATCGATAAATTTTCTTTGGATGGATTTGCAATTAACAATATTGATGATTACATGCTAATCATATTGCTAGTTCCAATTCAAAAGGGCCTTTAGCAATCTCTGAAATAAATCTTAATGTAATTATAAATATTCTGACCGAAGTTTTAATTCTTGGTTTCGGCATTCAAAGAAATTAATATATTTTGATCGTTTTGATTCAAATTATTCTTATTTCAGTTTAAACCAAAATATTTTTTTATTATATTTTGATTATAATTTAAAATATTATAAAATTTTTCAAATTTTTTTTAAAAAACTAAAAAAATTGAAAAATAATTTTATCATAACATTAAACAATATTTTTAATTAATTTAAATTAATTTTAATAGTTCGTTGCTTCTATGTAACAAGTCCAAGCAACCAAATCTCCATGCAGTGTCAATATTTGTAATGTCGTGTTTTTAAACCTTGGTTAAAACAAGGACAAGATGCCTCCGCATGCGAGTTCCTTAGTGTTTTTGCGCCGCACTTCGCTCATGAAGAAGGCGCTGCACACTTCACTACGATAAATTGTAGGATTAACTTTTTAACATTCATATTCTTTTTACTGAGTTTGAATTGGATTGGGCTCGTCGATTAGCAGTTTTCACTGGCACCAAGCTTGTTATAAACCCATTGCACGCACGACTTTATTGTCATTGACAAGCTTTATGTCTCCTCTCAGTCTCTCGCCCGCCATGCACGTACTCTCCTTCTCAGCGTTCTGCAATGCCCTCGACGACCCCATCGACATCTTCATCGACACGCCGCACCGCCAACCCTCTGTGGACCCCCCACACGTTCTCTCCGGAAATTTTGCCCCACTGGACAAGCTCCCCCTGACTCCCTGCCCCCTCATCCGTGGCCGCATCCCCGATGCTCTCGCCGGTGGCGCCTTCATCCGGAACTGCCCCAACCCCCATTTCTCCCTTCTGGTCCTCACCATCTCTTCGACAGTAATGGCATGCTCTACTCCCTCCTCTCTCCTGCCGGCGATAATTCCCCCACCCTCTACTCCTCCCGTTACGTCCACACCTACAGAAATCTTCTTGAACGTGCCGCTGGTTGTCCCGTCATCCCCAAAGCTTTCACAAGCTTTCATGGCAGAGCCAACATTGCTCGCGGCGCACTCATGGCCCTCAAAGCACTAGCCGACGAGATAGACTTAAAGCAAGGTTTAGGCATTGCCAACGCCATCATCTCCTTCCTCCATGGCCGGCTTTACGGGCTCACCGAGCCCAGCCTCCTTTACATTCTCTATCTCTCGCCAAAGGATGATGATATCCTCATTTCGGCCATCAGAACTTCGACGACAGTGGTTGGTGGAATGTCTGCCCATCCCAAGTAGGACCCCTCTCCACCGGCGAGGTCTTCGCCATTAACTAAAGTTTAACGCCGCCATCTATTCAACAAGCTCCTCAATGTGCCAATAACATCCATGGGTGCCACTAGGCTGTCCTTCATGCACGACTTTGCAAATCCTAAATAATGTCATGACCGAAACATTTCAATCATGTGTTTCAACCTTAATTCTAAGATACCGTTTTGGCTCAAAATCAGAATTAAAATAAAAAATAATAAATTATTTTAATAAATTAATTTTTTTGATTAAAATTAATTCTACAATAATTTAAAATTCAAAAAATTATTTTTTTATAATAATTTAATTTAATAATGATGTAAAATAAATAATAATAATTTTATAAGATAAAAAAATAATTTTAAAAAAATACTAATTCTGATCTCAAATTAAACAGTACTTAACTGAATATACAGATTTTTGGCTGATAAAAATACACAGCTAAAATTATGTTCCAATTCCAAATCATGACAACGGTTTCCATACTTCAAAATATCACCCATTCAACAACATGCAAGCTTGTTCTCATCACACTTCAGAAAAGCATATTAAAAAAATAATGTTACAACCACAACAAAAATCAAAATGAGAGACCAATAGTACTATTGAGTAGGCTGTTCACGGCCAAAAAAATTGAATGGCTCAATACCTCTCTGCTAATCTAGCAGTGACAGCTCTGAGTTTAGAATAAACCTTTCCAGCAGGAGATCCTAAAATAAGACTGCAAAGAGAATCCCTAGCTACCTTGATGTTAACAAAGGATCCGAGTATGTGGATCTTTGTATCTGCAATGACGATACGAGTCCTCGTGGAGTTCTCAATTGCAAACTTGGTTTTGCCTCCCTTACCCGAAAGCCGGCCAATTGCACGAGAAAGGTGCTCCCCATGCAATGTCTTCACATCCTTTATCTCAAAGGAGTCAACATAGAGATCATCCAAACGTAGGAGAGCTATGGCATCTGCTACATCAAATCCTAACATGAACGCCTGGACAAAGTCTGCACATTTCTGAAGATTACTCACATCAGGTGTGTCTGATCTTGTCTTCAGTTCCACCCTCCGAGCCTGGAAGTTAAAAAGATAAAATAAATACGAAACAAAATGAAGATATTAAAGCAGCTCAGGAGGAGCACAAATAATAGGTGGATAAAAATATATTTCCCTAAATGATATGGGAAATCAACTTTCAAATATCAAATGCTTAAGTATCCATGATGTAATTTTAGCACCTAAAACTAGGTCTACTTTTGGCACCACAAATTATGAGTATGAATCGATGTATAACCAATTGAAAAAACCCATGGAAAGAAACAGTTTGGTTTTTTTTCTCACTAAAACAGATAAATGGATAAATGTTCTTCATATTGGAAAGCCAAATATGCATTGTTGAGTAGTTTAAATAGTTTAGGACAAGTGTTATTTGCTCCTGCCATAAAAATACACACAACAATTAGCCCCTTGTATTAAATAAGAAAATATTATTCATATGGATTTAAGACTAAACATAACCAATCATTCTGCCAAAAAAAAGGTTCTACATACACAATTTATTCTGGCCCACCAAGCTTTCTTTGACATCAATGCTTGTAGACGTCTCATATACTCCACTAGGCCTAAAACTTTGTTCTAGGCGGAAATTTAAAACCAATGGCAGAAAAATGCTTGCAATTATTCTTATAACCAAAAGGCTAGGAAACACTCTAGCAATCTTTGATATAGGGCAGTATCCATTTACTCACAAACATGAAAATTTCCCGAAACCAAATCCAAAGTTCTAACAAAAATAAAGTTTTTACCGTTTATTTCTCTTTTTTTTATATATTATACTATTTCAGCCACTTAACTCTTCATGTTTGCTTCCATTGATCTTCCCTTATAGCGAGATTCCTATTGTTCTCAATTTATCATAGTTTTAACAAAAAAATCCAGAAAAAAAATCTACAACTAGGTCTATGAGCACAAAACAATGAAAAAAATTAATGAAATCAAACTCAAACCAATCATCTGCACAATCTAAAAATTAATTATAAAAACACCTCCTTTATTTCCTGCCATGTATCCAACCGGGCTCATTTGGTACGTGATCAAGTTGAATAAGTTGAAGACTAGTAAACCACTTTTTTAAACTAATATCTTTTTATTAATTTAAAACTCAAAAAACTATTTAATTTTTATAATAATTTAATTTAATAATAATATAAAATAATAAATATTAATTTCACAAGAAAAAAAAATTTCTAAAAACAGTTGACCTGCTCCCTAACCCGTTCCAAACACAGCCCTAATGCTTATCCAACAATAAGAAAACCTCAAATGAGAATCTCGACTGCAACAGATCGATGAAAGAGGAGAAGAGAAAGGGACCTTGAGGTTCATGCGGAGGTCGACCTTCATCTGGTCGTAGATGGGGGTGTAGATCTCCATCCAGCACCGCTTCAACGGTGAGAAGCGATGCGGCGGCACTGGCACCTTCCGGAACTGGACCTTCCCCTCCGACATCTCGTGCGGCTTTAGCGCCCGGAACCGCGGCCGAGAAGGACACTCCTCGATCTCCATGGCGGTGGCGGTGCCGGCCCCCTGCTCGCTCGACGCCATGGAAAACGGAGCAGAATATACTGGAATGAGTCTAGGGTTTTCCGGGTCTCCCCGCCGGCGGATTGGGGTTTTGCTGTGCCGAACGGAAAAAGGAGGTTTTCTTTTTCGGAAGAGTTTTCTATTATAGATTCTTTGGAGGAGTTTTTCATAGAGGCCCTTGTAAAGTTAAAAAATTCTGTTGAAGAACTCTAATTTTCCAAATTCCGGCGTTTTGGACTCGGATCACACGCGGATCCACCGGATGTCTAAAACCAAATCCGATAGTTAACCTGAGGAGGACCCGAGACCAAAATCTGCCATTCCAAGGTTCGAAGTCTGAATATTTATTTATTTTTTTTGGACGACACGTGATAGAAAAAAAAATTAAACCAAAATTTATTATAAATCAGATAATCCGCCACCAAATATCTCCTTTTAATCATAAAAAAAAGAAATCCGCTGCAAAATTTCCAATAAATCTCAACCTTTAATTTGTTGTTATAACCCACGATCCTTACCTCCAACACACAATTGTTACTTGTAACCTATTTGACCAACGGGTAAAATCTACAAAAATCCACAAATAGTAGATAGCAAGTAAAGTTACCAAAAAAAACAAATTTGCCTGCCCTAAAATTATGCATTTATAAACAACTGCTTAACAAGACAGACAAAATTATTTACTGTCATTAGGGGGAATTATTAATCTTTATACACACTCAAACATAATAATTCCAGGATACACATAAGAATTAACATCCAGTACATGGCAACAGATGACACTGCTTGTAGAATGTATGATATCATCATCTTTCTGTGTTTTCTAGATGATTACAACATTATACCCTACCATCCGTCCATCCACAGAGAGCTCCTGCAGATGTAGATAAGTTTAAACAGTGTCAGGCCATTAATTTTTTGATGCTTGCAATGAAAAATCTTCGACCTTTACCTCCATCAGGTTGTATTTTTTGTATTCAAACAGGGTCCCGTAGAATTAGATTTTTTGGCCATGAATGTCATAATTTCTGAGAAGTTTCAAGTCGGATGGCCCGTTGCAGTAGTCGCTTATATTCCTGGCTCCGTGACCACTCATCGATTTCTCGGGCTCGCAAAACAGGCAAAGGATGGGATAACTGACTTGTTTGAGCATTCCTGGAAGAACATAAACATTGTTTAAGAATAAAATTTGCTTGTGTATTTTTGTATCTTTTCCAGAAAAAATTGATCTTGATAAACAGATATTTACGACACTTGTGGTGAAAACTACCTAATGTACCATCCAATCAGGCTTGATGAAGCCTTATCGTATGATCGGGCTTGTTCTAAGAAAGCGTCCACATTAAGCTGGTCAGAAAGGGATGGACAACCTCCCGCCAGTTTCATCAACACTGAAATCACTACCTGTTCAATGGTTATATCAAAAGAAGCATATCAGACAGAACACAATCGGTATTATTGTGAAGTATTGCCAGTTTCATCAACACTTATCCAGCTTGCTTAGTTTGTTAATCAATTCTATGCACTAATTTAAGACCAGAAACCGCCACTAAAATTATTTAAGAAAAATATTGTCTAGAGTCAAGAGAAAATATTCTAAAGAGTGAATCCAGTGTTTATAAATGGAAATATATCCACCTTCTGAAACTACTGCAGAATATATTCATCTTAAATTTACCTTAGGGTCTTGAGCAACAAGAAGTGCTGCCCTGTCGCATGTTAGTTCAGCAGCTCGAAGCCACCTAAACAGCTGTTCCTCCAATCTGCTAGCAATCAATCCACCTATCCCTGTGAACATTAAGACCCTTCACATCACTAGCCAAGGCAATTGAGTTGCTTTAAATAGGGAAAACAGCATTTATCCATGAGGTAATCAAACCAAAGGGCGTACCAGGTAAGCTGTAAGCCCCCAACATAAGAATGTTCGCAAATGTGAGCCAAACACCATGATCACATTTCAGGTGGCCCAGTTCATGAGCCAAAACAGCCTAGTTGAGAGGAACCTAAGCCCATATATAAGTACATACAAAAAGATATGAAAACACTGTGATTAATGCAACAATTGGTAAACCCATTTTAACTTAGTTTCACCACAAGGTTTACTACCACAGTCTTCATGAGCATTACAAGTAGAAGAATGCTTTTACTGGCTTGGCAAATGAAGACACGATTCCATCTCTAGCACCTAGCATTCAACTCAGAACTTTCTGGCATGCAAAAAAAAAAAAAAACCTCAAAAAATCATCCATGTGTTAGCCAAGAAAACAGGGATCAAGCTCTATAAGCCAGGTTCATGGCTTGTTTGGCCACACCTAGTCTGGTCCAACCACTAATCATGAGGAAACTGCTCATTAGTATTTGAAATTTGTACAAGCCACGATGATGCACATCAAGATGCAAAATATGGAACATCTCACCCAGAATAAGAATATGATGAGAGGTTTAAATATAAGAAAAAAGAAACAAAAATACCTGCAGCTCTCTTCTGGAGAGAAGCTCCACTAGGCTAGTGTGGACAACAATAAATGGCTTTCTACCACTAATAGCCAAAGTGTAAGCATTTGGGACAGGGTTTTGGCGGACATACAGGTCAGGAGCCTCTATGTTCAACACTTTTGCAGCCTCAGTCATTAACTGATGAAGATCAGATAGCTGCAGAAATAAATAACACAAAAAAAAAGATGAATGAGAATAAGGAGAGGGGATGAAAGTCCTGACCAAGAATCAAAGGGTAATACTCTATTACACTTTATAAGTGAAACATCAAAACCAATACCTATGGGATCAATTATGGCACAAAGTAGAAAGTATTGACACAAAAAAAGAGATCAAATTTATCTAAGCATCAAAACAAAATAAGAAAGGGTAGAGTATAATCCTGGCTTTAAGACAAAATCCTATTTAACTTCCAGTTGGGTTTACCTTTTCAGGAGCTAATATTAAATTACTGACTAGGTCTGACTATATCATATATGACCGAGAATGTATAAACTACCTGTTTTTCAGTAACAAGGACGGATGTCCCTATATTCTCAAGAAGCATGACCTGCTCCGAAACTGGTCCTGCAATGAAAATAACCTAATATTTGTTGTCAAGAGATTCTCATTGTTCTTTAAAAATAAATAACTTAATTTTAAATAGCAATGCTATCAGTTGTGATAAAGGTTTGTTCAGAATCCTAAAAACATGATTACAGCCGATATTTACCTAATAATGCTTTGCCAAGGTCCTTCAGTCCAGGAATTGCCCTCAGCAGTAATGTATTCTGAACAAGTCAGTGCACCAAAAACATCAAAAAACAGACCAATTGCACCAGAAAGAAACTAAAGGCACGTTTGGATAAGGACTAGGAAACATGTACACCGCAATTAACCGGATTAGCAGAGAGAATACTAATTGAGCTAATCGTGATGATCAAATCTCCTAGCTTTCATCCAAATGCACCGAGACTGTTGATTGAACAGAAAAGAATTGAATATTTTAGTCCAAGTAATATGTACTAAACTAATTGGGGTTGATTTTTTACTTTATTTTTCTTGTATTGCTCTTTCAGTGACATTTTTTATGAGCAATTCTTTCAGTGACATTTGCTTCTCTCCAAAACCAAGTAAAATGTAATTAAAAACCAAAAAGCGTATCGTAGAGCTTCAATCACATCTAGCTATCCGCCAAACTCCAAATTCGGGCAAAAACGAAAAATTAGATATCAGAAAACTAAAAATATAAGCACGATGATACAAGATAAAGAAAAATGGACCTGTTTGTCAAGGGGGTGGCGGAAATCGTCGGCGTCGAGATCGCGGAGGACGAGGGGCGCCGCTGAGCAGCAAACCGGAACCCCTCGCGGAGATCGCCGCTGCTTCTTCTTAGCCGATCCAACTCTGAAAGAGAGAAATCTGGCATGGATCTGGTTCTGAGAAAACCATAGCTGGATCGGAGACGATGGTGTCCATGAGCTTGCATGAGATGCAAGGGGCATGACAGAAGCCATGGAATTCACTCGGGAGAGTTTCTCAAAGGGTCGTGGATGAAGGCTGATATTTTTCACCGCCTTGGTACAGTGCCTCACGGCGCTAGACAATTTCGGCGGTAATTGCTTTTAACTCCCTGAAATGTGTAATAATGGATTATGCCCCTTAAGTAATTATACAGCCATTGGGTTCTAATATGGGTTTTTTTCCCCAAATATCTCCTATATTTTGCGATCTTTGGAGATAATCTCTGCATGATGCATTTGCAAAAAAATGCTTCCATTTTGCATTTTTTATGTAAAAAAAATTACATTATTTACCTACAATCCAATTGTCATTAATTTTGATGCAAATACTATAATTTTTAATTAGCTTGTAAAATTATCGGAATAAAAATTTGGATACATATTTTGATATTTATAAATAGTTTATGCTTTTCAACATCTAAAATCATAGTTTCTATTTTTTATTTGCATAATTTGAATATCAAAATAATATTTAGCAAACTACCGATATATTAGAAGAATTTTTTTAGTGAAAATATAATATAAGATATCGTTTGGTTCAATATCAGAATCAGGATCAAACTCAAAACTAGTAAACCATTTTTATAAGTTAATATTTTTTTATTAAAATTAACCTTATAATAATTTAAAGTTCAAAATATTAATTTATTTTTTTATAATAAATTAATTCAATAACAATGTAAAATAAATAATATTAATTTTATAAAAAAAATAATTTTTAAAAAAATCTGATCTTGATCCTAATGTCAAATCAAATCAGGCATGTTACGTTGCAAAATCCTCTCTTAATATATATGTGACATTTTAAACTTAATTGTAGCGTATTTGATTGGGCAGTTCCATTGTTGGGTGCAGCATAGGCTGTGTTGATCCTTGATACTGAGCGGTAAGTTATGCTCAACTGGTTGTGGATGAGTTTTGGCGCCACTTTTCTTCCTCGCACCAATCAAAACAGCCTTTGTTAACGGGCCCGGCCCGCGCTTGACTTTTCCACCGTAAAAAAAATTCTGCAAATACTTTTTGCAAATATCATGTCTTCTAGGGACGTGCATGAATCACGTTTGAGTTTCTGGGTCCTTATGCAAAAAAAACCCTTACAGCAAAGAAATCTTATCTTATTCACATGAAATAATACAAGAATATACTAGAATATAAGAATCGATCCCAGTGTCTCTCCCAAAAGAATATGATTTTCACAAATTGAAGTTTTTTTCTTTTTTTTTTTTTGCGCATGTGGCACTTCCCTCCTTGTCGTTTCAAATCTCAGCACATGAACTTATTTGAGGAATGGCGCTTCTCTCTCCTCTCTTCCCTCTCTTCTTAGTAGCCGGGATATATCGGCGGAGGCGGCGACGCGTAGCTAAGTCCCTTCACCGGCGGAAGCACGTCGAAGTCTTGTTTTGGTACTGGAGGAGGACGAGGAGGAGAGGATACTGGAGGCGGAGACGAGGGTGTTGCTGATGGACGAGGAGGTGCATGGACTGGTCGTGGTGGTGGTGGAGGACGAGGGGGCGGTGACGCTATCGGCGGAGGTGGTGGGGGCGAATGGGCTGGAGGTGGTGGAGAAAATAAAGGAGGAGGTGGCGAAGCTACCGGTGGCGGTGGTGGGGAGTGAACTGGAGGAGGTGGAGAGAAGACTGGAGGAGGCGGCGAAGGTAGTGGAGATGGTGGCGGGGAGTGAACTGGAGGAGGTGGCGAGAAGACTGGAGGAGGCGGCGAAGCTACCGGAGGTGGTGGCGAGAAGACGGGAGGAGGCGGTGGGGATGGCGATGGCACCGGCGGCTTGGGCCGAGAAGCAGAAGGAGGCTTTCGTTTTGGCTTGGGCACAGCTGCAGGTGGCGACGCGCACTTGGACTTGCCGCAATCCACCGGGCGGCTCACCACCTTGGCGCACATCTTGGCCTCCTTCTGCCCCAATCTATCGGTGAGACAGTTGCCTTTGTCGTCAAACGCCACCCCTGACGCTGCCGCCAAGGCCTCGCACTCCCTCGCCTCGCCCTTGAAGTAGTTGTGGGCGAAGGTGAAGTTGGCGAGGTTCGGCAGCTTGCAAAGCTCGTCGGAGACGACTCCAGTGAGCATGTTGTGATCCAAACCAAAATGCTCGAGATTCTGAAGACCGCTTAGGCCCTGGGGCAGCACTCCGGTGAAGGAGTTCCAACCGAGGTCAATCACCGACGCGTTGGTTAACGCACCGAGCTCCGGCGGCAGGCAGCCGGATAAACCATTGTTGATCAAGACGAGCTCGTTCAGGGTCGCCAACATTTTCCCGATGCTGTTCGGGATGCAGCCGCGGAGCTTGTTGTTGGCAAGCACGAGGACCGAGACGGTCGAGTTGCCGATGTTGCCAGGGAGAGAAGAATCAAAGCGGTTGTCATTCAAGAAGATGGCGTCGAGCTCCATGTCGAAAAGCGCCCGGGGGATCGGCCCCTCGAACTCGTTGAACCGGAGATCAAGGTACTTAAGAGACTGGAGGCTGAGGACGACCTCCGGGAACTTTCCGACGAGCCGGTTGTTGCTAAGATCAAGCTCATGCAGGACGCTCATCTTGGAGAAGCTCTTCGGCACCACCCCGCAGAACCTATTCGAATTGATATGAAGGAGAGTTATATCCGTGAGCAGCCCAATCTCCGCCGGTATGTACCCAGCGATGTCGGCGCCATTGAGGTCGACGCCGGACACAACATGCTGGTCGGGGTCATCGGCGGACGGGGAGCAGAAGACACCGTTGTAGGAGCAAACATCGGGGCCGACCCAGTTGCCGGTGAAGTTGCGGGGATCGGAGTAGATGGCGCGCTTCCAGGAGTGGAACGCCGTGTAGGCGCGGCGGAGGCGGGGGTTCTTGATCCGGACGTCGACTTTGAACTCGAGCTCGAAGTCCTCTGGGAGGTCGCCAGACTCGTGGAAGGTGAGGAGCTGTCGGCGGGCGATCCAGCTGGCCTCAGCGTCCGACAGAGCATTGGCGATGGCTGCAGCGGAGAAGAGGAGGAGGAGGAGGGGGAAGCGGCCGAAGGCCTCCATGGTGGGTATAGGAATCACCTTGGAGGGCCCAGGGCTGCCGGTGAGGGAGGGGATATAGAATGGGGGATTGTTATAAAGGGGATTATTGGGGAAGGGGGGGTGGTGAGCCGGGTTTGGCGGGCAAATTTGAGTGTTTGGAGGTGGATGGAGATGTACCTACTCCGGAAAATAATAGCAAAGATTTTCGTATTTCACATTTAAACCCTTGCAGTTTGGAAAATTACACCTAAGCTCTCAAAAATTAACTTGGTTTTTCAGAAATCCCCATATGGTTGTTTATTGGTATGCGAATTTTAGGTTAAAGCTTAACTATAAATAGATTACATTAGCTAAAATATATGTCAACTCAATGATAATAGTGATTCTCTCACTTTTTTTCTATGACCTATGAATTCTTGTGTATTTTTTATTTAAAACTTCTTCAAATATAATATGCATGTACCAAATGTCATTTCAAGTGTCTTTTGGTAATTTAGAATTTAGAATTTTAAAACACATATTTTAATGTAAAATATTTCAAAGACTTTGTTAAGATGAACTAAAGGGTGCAATTTGTCAAGGGGTTGTTTGTAATTACGAGGACATATAAATGGCGATGTGTAAAAATTCGTAGAGTGTAAAATAACAAAGCAGAACAACTTGGAAATTTGAAGAAAGCTGTGGAAGTGTTCTGTTAGTTATTATGAGAACATATATGCTAACTGCCATTAATGGGCAGAATGGTCCCATATCCTAATCCTAATGAACATGATAAATGATGTTGCTTCAATCTATATCAAATCATTAGTAGTATTCTCTCCATTGATTTATATCGTTTCTTTTTTTCCTTTTTTTATTTTTTCTTTTGTCATTGTTCAGTTACGAACTGATAAATAATTGGCCAAATAGGCCCAGATGTTAATAATGAAAAATATAAATAGTTTTTTTTAGCACCGAATAAAGTAAAATGCATTCAAAATATATGTCTTAAAAGGTATGGAAACAAACAAATAATTGATCGCGGCAGGGTTGTATAAGCAAATAGGAAATTGCGTGGCGCAAAAAAGAAACACAAATTCGCATCTTATGGTGGCATAAAGGGCAAAAACCCCCAGAATTAATAGGGCCAATTTCCAAAACCCAAAAATTTCTAAATCCCTAAAAACCCCTTTAATTTTTTAATTTCTCTTTAATTATTTTTCTATGTAATAAAATATTATAATTAAATTTATGCCATAATTAATATTATTTAAAAATATTGTAATAATATCATAGATTCATAGTAGTATATGAGAAAAAAATAAAATTAAATAATCAAAATTAAATAAATATATAACTAACATATTTATTTGATCAAAATATTTAATTTTTAGATATGTATTATTGGTAATTGAAAATTTTAAAAATTAGAAGAGTTTATAGAGATTTAAACTTTTTTTGGAGGTTTCGAAAATGATTTTTTCCAGTAAATTCGCTAAAAACTCGTATTTATCAAAATACTTTTTATGATAAGATTTTAAATTTTGGTCAAAATACTTCGATTTTATCGAAATATTTCAATTTTAATTAACCCGAAATGTTGCAATCTAAAATTAGATTTATATTTTTAAAAACATACTACTTTATTTTTTATATTATTTTTATGTTAGAAATGATGTTTGGCTCAGATGGTTATGTCCCAGGCTCGAGCCAGAGCGAAGTCCTTGGCGAGCTTCTTCTACTCCGCCGGTCGCTGGAATCCATGGAGGGCGATCTCGACCGCTTCTTCCTCTTCACGCCCTCCAGGCTGCCGACGCCGATGTGAGTGCTCCTCTACCCCCCTCTCCCTCTCCGATCGCCTCAAATCACTAGTCCTTGTTGGTGTATCAAATCTATGCTCGTTTGCGTTTTTGATTCGTTTCTCTTAAAAATGTGCTGGTTTTTTCTGTCGGATTTTCAGTGTTTCAATTCGTAATTCTCAAGTGAAACCCTAAATGGCACTAAAAATTGTAGCTTTCAGTGGATTGATTTAGTTATGTATGTTTTAATCTATTAGCTAACCCTTGTATTCTCTTCTATTGCTAATTGAACGCCAAACCGTCATCGAAAGTGTCATCATTTTGGCAAACAATGCTATCATTCTCCGTCTGTTGAAACCGTATTGCTAAAACCCTAGCACAACCGTTTTTCTAATAGTTCTCCTATTATTTGTTTGTGTAATCTGCTGTACATATCCTATATTCCTTTCCCCTGACAATTTTATCATTGTTCATTGCCTTTTGATAAAACTGTTATCTCATTATTCTCTGCCATCAGATCAAGGTTCTTTATACATTTCTAAATTGGGGTTTTCTGTTTATCAGTATGCATTGTCTGTATTATAATTTTGGAGCCGCTACTGTGACTCGTTGGCTTGTTAGTTTTGCACAACTGTCATGGAGCCACGGCATTGCATGAGGCAAAGATTAACTCTTCTTTTGTGTTTCATCTGTTTTACTGATCTTTTGTTCCTAAGACTTTCATAACTGGTAGGAAACTGTTCATTGAATCAGACAAAGATCAATTGTTCATTTGTATGTTTGACTTTTGGTTTTGCTTTTTTTGTTTTGCATAGGACAAGGATCAATGTTCTCTTACTCTTTTTTGACTCTTTTTTTCGCCCACGAAACTTATCTTTCTTTTTTTTTCCCATCTAATTAATGTTAACTTTCTGCACACAGTTACTCTTACATAAGCAAGTTTTGTAGCTGCAAAATTTGGGGTGTTGTGTTTTGATGTAGTTTGGTGGTTCTGGTCCTATTATAATGCTTGTTAACAACATCTTTAGAATTTTACAAGATGGGTTGGTGCGCTTCTTGAGCTTTCACAACTTCAGAATGGATCCAATTCTATAAAATATGTTGAAGGTACAAACATGTCGCTTATTTTGTTCAAGTAATGGGTTTGGATGAATAGTTCTGTATGGAGAGTTTCTATTGATTACGGAGCCATTTGCTTTTGCGTGTTCTTTTAAATTAATATTTTTCCATTGTTTGTTGGTTTTCATTTGATGCTATTGCAGAATTGGAGGAGGCCCTTGAGATCAATCCAAGTAAGTACGACACACTGTGGTGCCTGGGAAATGCATATACTTCCCATGCATTTTTTATACTTGATCCTGATAATGCAAAGATTTATTTTGGAAAGGTGACGAATTGCTACCGACAAGAACTGGACAAGGTATTGCTTCCCTTGTATGGTTGTTTTTGATGTGTCCTATGGTTATATGCGCTCTATCTGAATACAATGACATTGTTTTTGTAGGATCCTGAAAACAAGCTATATATGAAGTCATTGGAATTATCACTGAAGGTACTCCTCATAAGTTAGTAGTAATATTACAGATATCTTTGCCTCCTAGGATTTTTTTTTTCCCAACTAAATTGGTATGACAAATAATTCAGATTCTTGATTGTGATTGCATTGATCTTATTCACTAATGCTGCTTGAGGTTGATGAGGATATTGGTTAGGGCCATAAAAGAAATTCGATATTGCTGAGTATTGCAATAACTTTTTTTATTGTTTACGTTTCTCACTGACTGCTTGGTGAAGGAATTAAATTGTTCAAGAAGTGATATTACCCTTTTGTTGTTGCCAATTTGTTAAATTTAATTAGGTCTTTGCCTCATCTTTGTTATCCATTTAGGACTCCAATAGATCCATGATGCTACTTTTGTTATTAAGCAAAAAAAAGTTAATGTTGCCATCCCTAATTATAGAAAGTTACAACAATATGTACCTTCACAAAGATTTGATGTTGAGCTTACTATAGGTACAACTTTCTTGGCTGGAGAGTAGAGAAGGTTACAAACAAGCTTCTAGTCATTTTTCATACTCAAAAGTGTAACCGATTCTTTTGTTGTTCCTAAATCATATAGTTTTCCTTGGTACCTAAGGGTTCATGCTTAGCTGTTCCTGAAATTTACATCTGCAATGCCTTTGCTTGCCCTCTATCATGTGATTAATGTTTCTGTTTCAGGGACCTGAATTCCATCTGGAGCTTCATAAGTCAGTGGGTGATCTCTTCACAAGGAGGATCCTCTACTTCAAAGCTGAAGATATGCAAATCTGTTGTACTTGTTGAATCATTTCATTCTTGGTTCTTTCTTATGCAGTTATGGTATAAGATAAATTTATAGTTGCTGATGTTAATACACATTATTGCTCGTTCGCTAGATGCATTCATTTCTGAATACACATTAGTAATTTTAAATAATCCAAGCCTCCAAGAAAAAGAAAAGCAATCATCTTATGTATGACATACTTTGATGGGCAATCCTCGCTGTTGGTGTAATTGCATGCGTGGGTTTGGCCAAGTCTCATTTGCCTCCACCTCCTAGGTCAGAAGACTGCTGTTTATTTTGTTTTGAGGATTAAAATTTTGATTTCAGGGTCATTTTGTTTGAGAAAACCATTGAAGGCTGTCATTTGGGAAATTTGCTTTAAATTTGTAGAGCCTAGACAGATACTTGTCCTTCTGCCTTCCTGTGATGAGCTTTTGTTTTGTGAGAGGAGTGAGTTTGCATGTAGACATAGTGTTCTTTTTTAAAAAAATACTTTATTTTGATGAAAGAACTGTTTGTAATCTTAATATGTCTTAGTGTGTGCTTGTCATTTGCATCTTTTCCTGGGTGTTGCTACTGAAGCTGGTACTGGTTTATTGTTTCCTTTTGCTCTTGTTGCCAATATGCAATAATGGTTTTGTTTTGTTTACTGATCGAATGGTATCTATTGAAGAATTTCGCTGTAGTTCAACTTGGCAGCAGGACTTTTTATATGTGTTCTAGTTTTTGCACATTTAGAGAGGGTTCAGAGCTGTTCAACTCTCTTAGGTGGTGTTTGATTGCAAGCTTTCCAAATACCAGTTTTGGTAACAAACAATTTTAAGAGTCATTATCAGTAGTTTTGATAACTAAAATTCAGTAATTCACATGATCACATCAATTTTCCAGAGTCTGAAAACCCCTATATTGGCAAAGATCAATAAAACCTAGCATCTTGGAGTCTATCTTGATGGAAATCCCATTTCTATAACAGGCTTCTTTTCTTCCACCATGTGTGTATAGGCCTACAAAAAAATTTTGGTCATCAGAACTCATCAAGTTTAACTATTTCAGGTTTATCAGAAATAATATTGGAGAACTTGTAACTCTGGATTGGTCCCTATTTTTTAGGTTGTAAATGAGATGTTGTGGTAAATTCTGGTCCGGCCTTGCCCACAAAGATAGGATTGGGCTTAGAGTTCTAGGCTTTGGGTTGGCTTGGGGCTCAAAAGATATTAGAAACATAAGCAGATCTGATGCCAAAGTCTGCATTCTTTTCCCTGAAGAAAATTACAACTTCAGGGGCTCGAGTCTGGTCTATGTATAAGCCATATAAAACATGGGCTGGGCTTGGGTTTGGCTGGCCTGAGTCCCAGCTTCTTCACTTACATTTACCTACCCAACTTCTTTTATCTATCTCAATGGAGCATGCTATTCCAGTGGTATTGGGTGGTGGAGGCACAAAAAAGATGTATGAAACAACTTAAATCCAGACAGTATCTCAAAAACTGAGACATTATTGTCAGTTTTCCATATTAATTCAGCCAATAATGGTTCATCCATGTGTTGCTGTTTCATTTGCTTTTGCCTATTGGGGTATATTCACCATTGCCCTTTTGGTCAAAAGGATGCACTTTCCAACTAAATTGTTCCTTTTTGTTAAAATGTTTGATCTTTCCAACTGAATCACTGTGTTTGCCATCTGACTAATGAAGTCATCTAATAATCAAACTTGACAATTTGGGTTTTTTCTTTTTTTTGACTAAAGAACTTGACAGGCAGTTTAAGCCTTATAAACATTATGAATCTTAGGGGGGCCATTTGGTTTGGGGCTAAAAAATGAGATGATCTCGTTTTGGAATAGTGTCTCTTGTTCAATTCTAGTTCAAATCGAGATTAACTTGTCCGGTTAACGAACAAGATCATCCCAGACCAAACAGGGCCTAAATTCTTAGTCATTCTTGCAACAGGTTTTTGTTTTGCTTGCTTCATTAGTTATGTTCCTGCATCCTATGTTCTTATGTGTATAACTGATCCTTGCTATCAAGCTACTCAGCTAGCCTGACTTCTTTGTGGAATAATGTAGTTCTGTGTATAATTATAAGACTGGCTTCCAAGTAAATGAAATTTATCAAAAATTATTGCCTTCTGTGGAGACTCATCTAGAATTGTTAAAGCAAGACCTTTTAATTGCTGATCCACGTCGATGAGTTTGTTGGAAAGTGTCTTCCCACCGAAATTATGGTGGTATGTGTTGAGTCCATAGGTTATTTCCTGTAGGTTGCACAGTTTTTGGACTATAGCTCGGCAAATCATTTTGTGCCATCTAGATATGTAGTGCAACACCAATGCTTATACAAGTAAAAAAATTTTCTCACTTTTTTGATACTTGGTGCATATTGCCTGGCTGGCTTGCTACTTTTTGCTTCCGGAAGACTCTCGTGCTTCAGCTTGCATGCTAATGAAATGCTCATTAGACTGGTTATGTTTTTCTTGTGAAGTTTCATACTTGAGTTCATCAAAATGCTGCATATTAGTAATAACAATCTGCTACTTTAGA
Organism: Trichopus zeylanicus subsp. travancoricus; assembly: GCA_005019695.1. Lineage (NCBI taxonomy): Eukaryota > Viridiplantae > Streptophyta > Magnoliopsida > Dioscoreales > Dioscoreaceae > Trichopus > Trichopus zeylanicus. The sequence goes on from RXID01014490.1 coordinate 241,875, forward strand.
TGTACTCTTTGGTTCCAGAAATCTCTTCTGCTTTAGCTTGTATGCTAATGAAATGTTCTTTAGACTAGTCAGTGTTTTCCTGTGAAGATTCCTCAGTTGAGATTCTCACATTGCCACATATTAGCGCTACCAGTCCATTAATTTGGCAGTCCATATTTCTGTTCCAGGTGCTAGTAGATTAAATCTAGCCCTTTGAGGTTGATCTAGATGGTGTATTTGGAGAACCAATTCTTTGTGAGATCATATCTGTTAAGCCTACATAACGGAAGACACTGTTATTCTACTACATAGCCCTGTTTCTGATTTGCAGGCCCTTTTGTCCAGTACAGATGTCGATCCGTTTTGTCCCTACCTTGTTATTGCTTGCTAGATCACAATGTTCCACTCCAGCTACTCTCCATTAAAAGGTGCAGAAATGTGTAGCTCCTTGTGAGGAAAGTGATCTCCATTACAGCAAGGCTTCCTTTTTATATGGTCCCTAAGTTTGGTCTGGCTCTTTTCCATTTCTAGCATACACGTGTATCCTTCATGATTTGTAGACTTGAATGAAATTATTATGATCAGAGGTCTCCTTGTGATCTTTTCCAGGCATGTCAATCTGGTTCTTTTGGATATTCTCATCCTTGAAACATGAGCCAGAGTTTACCTCTGCTCAAATGATTGTTAGGTACTATTAGCTGTGACTAGGATTGTATTCACTCTAGTGCTATCCCATTCTTCTTGTTATGATATTTGACCTTTTCGTATGTGTAGATATTGTTTTACGTTGGTCCCATAACCATTATCCTTCTGCAATTGGCATGAGGATGTGGTTGAATAGTAACCACAAAGCACTTGTGCATTGCACTTTCCATTCCTGGATAAGAAGCCTTACCAAACCCTCCGATTAAATAAAACCTATGGTTTATGCAGAGACTCCTAATGTGATGGGGTTGCCTAAATCATCATAACCCACTTTCAGAACTTCTTTTTGTTTATTTAATATTCATATCTTAGCCACTTATTGAAAAGCAATTCTCGCACAAAGATGATCTTCTTTATGTGGTTAGCTGAAGAATCTCCAATAGAACCTTGTCTATCTGTAGAGTACTAGTGCTTATTGGTTTTAGAATTTTATATTTTCATTGAGATTCTAAAAGTATTGTGGCAGACCACTCTTCTCACCTGCAAAGCATAGAAAATTTTGAGCATGAGCCTAAGATAGAGCTATGTTGTAGTTGACAAGACTGGATGTGAGTCTGCGAAGAATCCAGACCCAGGTAGCCTTCTATGGTATTGAATCTTCTGTTGTGGGCAACATCTCACTTCTTTGGAACAAAAGAACATCATCGTAGAGCTCAATCTAAATGAAGTGCTTCCATTGTTCTTTGATCACTATCTGCAACAGGAACACTGATGGCTGTTGTGATCGACTTCGTTGTTTTGGTAAGTGGTGGTCATGTTCTTGTCTTTGATTAGCTAAGCTGGTTTAATCTGATTCAAGAGGAGGAAGGTAATTGGAATCTCGTCTCCGTGAACAGCTGCATCCTTTGCAATGTTCTCATCTCAGCATGTGCCTGGAATATAATATCCATTCTTTAGTTTCTGTCCGGATAAACAAGTTTGTGGTAATATTTATGTTCAAGTTTTTAGATTCTTCCACCAGCTAACTTTGATGCTCTTGTAAGTTCTTTAAAGTTGGATCAGGTCCAAATAGTTATATATTGAGATGAAGATTAATTTTTATGCTCTCACAATTGCAAATTAGCCCTTGAAAGTTTTGATTTCATGAATGAATCCTTTGTTTATTAACTGGACAGGCGAATGTGTAGACTTCATGAGCAGGCAGAAACTCTCAGAGGTTTTCTGTGCAAATAAAGCGATTTTGCAGGGGTATATATATATTTATATGCAAAACTCCCCATGTTCCGTTGAACGGTAGCCGAAAGGTGTTTTGGTTTCGACGGAGGGCGAGCGTAACACATTGGTCAAAAATCGTTTTGAAAATTTATAATTTTCAAAGATCATCAGATGTCTGAAACGGTCAAAACAAAATGATTTTGACATTGTGTTGAAGTCCCTTTTAAACTTGAAACTTAAAAATCTTATCTAAAGTAAGGAATTACGCTGGGGCTCCAGGGCGCTCCGACATTGGATGGTAGGCGAGGTAGGCATCAGCTGATGGAGAGGCAAAGTGAAAGGCACTAAAATGTCCTAAAACAACTGTCAGCGAGCAACATGGCGGTTTAAAAATGGGCAGGACACCTGCGACTGTCAGCCGTGGCCGACAGAACAAATCTTTTGATCCTAATTCAACATTAATCGCATATCTATCTTTTTGTCGGATATCGTCTGGTCCCTTTCTTGCTTTCCAAGCTTCGCCTTCCGTCGTAGTCTCATCTTCCTTGTACCACAACTCCTCAGCTTTCCGGTCGCATCAGGGCAGTTTGTATGTGTATTGCTCTCGCAGGGTTCCAAATCGAACGTAACAAAATGCTGCTGCAGCAAGGTTTCGAACCAAATATCTTCTGTAATACACATAATATCTTCTGTAACATGATTGCAATGCCCATGGAATCTATATATATGTACACGCTGCTTAGATTTTGATATAATTTGTGATCAGACCATCTCATGTTTTAATGATTTTCTTGTTGAAAATCATTGTTAGTAAACTAGAGGAGATGTTACTCTTTAGAGAAGTTTGGTATTTGAGATTCTATACTACTGAGACTAACCAAATATGGAATCAACACTTTGCTTAAACGTTTTAAATCTTTTGTTCCACAATATAGTTTAAATGGGATTTATCTCCCAAGGTAGAATCAGAAGCTGCCATTGGAACTATATGAAAGCCTTGTCGGCCTCACGCGCGGCTCTGCAAACACTTTGCTTCTCATTGCGACGGAGCGCCGTCAGCACCCAGCGCCGGCGTGCGGTTCTCCCGTTTACGTGGTGCGTCAGAACATGACAAGCACAAATCCACGTCGTCTACTACCCAAGCTCTAGGCAGCCGCAGATTGTCTCGTGATCCGTGTAGAATATTGGTGGTCACTGCTGTTGACCTCGCTTTTGGATATTGATACACTATAGCAAATATGGCTGTTTCATTCCTAAACTGCCCTGCCACTTGATGAGGGCAATGGTCAGATAACCACTTTATTTCTCTATAAATAGAACACAACATGGTACTCTCGTGAATCCACACCAACCTCTCTTATCTCTCTAAGATGAGGATTCACTTGGTCACCAGCTTCCTCATACTAGCTCTCGCCTTTGCAGTCACCAATCATGCTCCATGGTGCCTCCTCCTCCTCTCTACCCTCTCCTTATTAGTCCCGTACCTCCTGAACTCCTGGCTTGTCCCTGGCGGCTTTGCGTGGTACAGAGCTCATTCTGACCTTGGCCATGCAGCGCAGCTGCCTCCCGGTCCCCATGGCTGGCCTGTCCTCGGCTGCATCCCCCTCTTGGGGCCACTTGCCCACCGGAAGCTCGCCGCCCTCTCAAAAGCCTACTCAGCAGAGCACTTGATGGCTTTTAGTACTGGGGCCACACCGGTGGTCATTAGCAGCCACCCGGAGACTGCCCGGGAGATCTTGTCTGGGGCTGCATTCTCCGACCGCCCCCCAAAGGTCTCTGCCCGCCTCCTCATGTTCGAGCGGGCCATCGGGTTTGCCCCTGCTGGGGACTACTGGCGCCACCTCCGCCGTGTTGCATCCTCCAACATGTTCTCTCCAAGGAGCATTGCCGCCTTGGAAGGCGTCCGTAGCCGCGTCGCCGATGAAATGTTAGAGGAAGTATGGAAGGAGATGGAGGAGAAGGGTGTGGTAAGGTTGAGAGGCGTGTTGCAGAGGGGGGCATTGGAAAGTGTCATAGGTTGTTTGTTTGGGACTAGAGTGAGTCAAAGGGATAAGCGGGAGTTGGAGGGGATGGTGAGAGAAGGATATGAGTTGATAGGGATGTTCCATTGGGGGGATCACTTCCCTTTTGGTGGGATTTTGGACTTGCATGGAGTTGGGAGGAGGTGTAGGATTTTGGCTTTCAAGGTTAAAGCCCTTGTTGGCAGGATGATTGAAGAGAGAAGAAGAAGAAGAACAAGTGCTGATGAGTTGAAGCAAGATCATGACTTTCTTGGTGTTCTGCTCGGCTTGCCGAAGGAGGAGAGGCCCAAGGACTCGGATATCACTGCTGTTCTCTGGGTATGATCTCTCTCTCGAAGAATACTTTACAGTGCAAATGATTCTGCAACCATTGCAACTAAACGTAGCTAGTAACTTCTCTTCAATTTTCGACATTCTTTTTTTTTTTTTTTTTTTTTATCTTAGGCTAGGATAAAGAACTTGCTGACTGCCTCCGGGGGACGAGTACAAGTTAATCTAGGGTTAGACTTTATTAGAATGGTTTATAACTTTATATGGCTTTGGTGTAGATGATATAATCCAAAATTGAAAAGATAATTGCCATTAAAAGGGAAATAAAATAATTAAAAGTGATATATCTTAGAAAGATATACAAATAACAGAAGAAGCTTTTTCTCTTGGTTGTCGACATCCTTTGGATGTTAATCTTATTATGTGGGAGCAAAGTCACTTGTCCCATCTCGAACGAGAATCCCACTTTTGTTTCTAGGCATGATTAGGAGTACACCTCGCTAACAATCTCAATTATAGGATACAGGGTCCCTCCACTAGCGACTTGAATTATTAATTATATAATCAAAAAATTTTTTTTTTAAAAAAAACTAATCTTTTACTAATTCGACTAATAATTAAATATTAAAAAATAATTTGACTATTTTTTTTTTTTATTAATCAGGCTATTTTAAAGCATCCAGTATCGATCGCACCGGTGTTCTCCGATATTCGAGACGCTTGAGTTGGGGGCCCTTGTCCTGCCCCTCGATGGATGTATTATGGTCTTAACTATCACTTGGGGACATCTCGACCAACCTCCTATTCATTCTGGGCGTCTAATTTGATATCATCTTTATTTGATCGCGATTAATTAATTTATCTTTTGCATTAAAATAAGTTGAAGTGCTATTTTAAATTGCGATCATTATGTTTGTTAATTATAAATTAAACAGATTTTAGTAGGTTTCTTCATCACCGTGATAATCTAAAGGTAGGGTATGATTGGGAATATCCCAACTTGTTTGGAGTAAAAATAAGGTAATTCGATGGCTAACTCTTTTGTGATTGCAAACTTTTAGTCTCGATAATTATTTTATTTTTTATTTTTTTTGTTTTTTATTTACAATTTTTATATAAACCCCCCTCCCTTTTTTACTAGGAAATGATATTCCGAGGAACTGATGTTGTTGCCGTTCTCTTGGAATGGAGCGTGGCAAGAATCGTCCTGCACCCCAACATCCAGGCCCAGGCCCAACAAGAAATCGACTCGGCCGTCGGGAACCGGCCCGTCACGGACGCTGACATTCCGGGCCTTCGGTGCCTCCAAGCCATCGTCAAGGAAGTCCTCCGGCTCCACCCTCCGGGACCGCTCCTCTCGTGGGCTCGTCTGGCCATCCAAGACGTCCGCGTCGGTAAGTTCTTCGTCCCTGCCGGGACGACGGCGATGGTGAACATGTGGGCCATAGCCCATGATGAGTCTGTTTGGAAGGACCCATGGACCTTCCGGCCCGACCGGTTTCAGGAAGAGGAGGTCAGTGTTACGGGCTCGGACCTTCGGCTCGCCCCGTTCGGGTCGGGGCGGAGGGTCTGCCCGGGACGGGCATTAGGGCTGGCCGAGGCCCATCTGTGGCTGGCTCGACTCCTGCAGAAGTATAGTTGGGCGCCGGGCCCGTCATCCATCAATCTGTCGGAGTGCCTTCGCCTTTCAATGGAGATGAAGAAGCCTCTAATTTGTAGGGCTATAAGAAAGAATTAGGGTTTATAAAATGGGTTGTATCTGTGTTGGAGAAGTCTCTTGTTATTGTATCGCATGCTGAGTGTATCTACTTCAGAGCTTGTGTGTGGATTTTTGCATGTGTGCCCTTATACAACAGCAAAATGGCATGTTACGTACTCACTCCTGAAACCCTGTGAACTCTATTAGTTAATCTCGTTGCTTAATGACCAATTACATTACACAGGCAGGTCATTGGTATACTAATCTAACAAGTTACAATGTAGGTACAAAACAAAAGGCATCTTAGTTAATTCTAACAAGACAAAAGAATTTCGGACTCATTCGAGATTAAGCTCGGCATTATAATTAGTGGCTAAGCTTGACAAACACAAAAGTTTAGGCTTTTGATGAGATTCATAATCTCTTTTTTCAAAGACCAAATCCATATTATTAGGTAAGAATCAAGATCCAATGCCTCATCCTTCCAACGCGACCAGCAACATTAGAGGTGTAATAGCAATTAGTCGCAGTCAATGTCGTTTTTAGCTCTTAAACAAATCTTTAATCCAAGCGCTAACCCGTGTTAAGCACTCGCGCCTTCTAAAATGGCACAATCGCTTTTGTGTAGTTATGTTTATACATTTGGCTGTGTTCTTTGTTTACTCGACTTCATCTGAACTATCAGTAAAATTAGATCCTATGTTTAAATTTAACCTATCTTGGGGGGCTAAATGCTGGTAAAAAATTACGGTCAATACTTTTGTTGTGATCATAGGGAAAAATCAATGTTTTAAAATTAATCAAAGTCCAAAATCATGAGTACAGAATGATATAAGGTTACATTTTTTCAATTGATAGTTAGCTTAATTTGAAGTGAAGGTGGCCGATGGAGTGAGTGTTCTATGCAATTAAGTTGGCGTTAGGGATTCTTTGTAATTAAGGAACATCTGAGCGGGTTTTTGCAAAAACCCAAAGGCTCCTTTCCTGGACAAAAGCCCAGCTCATATGTTTCAACTCGGCAAATTGGGCCCTTCCGATGACCCCAACTAAGTTGTATCATTTCTTAACCCAAAATTTGCAAATTTCTTAATCCATATTAATCTGCCAAACACTAAATTAAAAGAAAGGGTGAATTGTATATAAGTCCTTAAAATTTTATTAAATTATATATATTTTTTTTAAATTTAAAAAATTATATATAACACGTCCGAATCAAGGCCGAAGTTAATATCAAAATTAAGACTAAAATATAAAAAGATAATATAATGTTTGAATGCTAATTTGACTAGTGAATTTTGTAAAATTATTATGGACCATTTTACTCTCACATTTATTACTTGACTTCTTGGTGTTTGGATTATGGTAAAAAAAATTTCTGGAAATTTTCAAATCCAACAGTTTGGAAGATAGCCAAATTCTATGTTTCCCAATACATGCTATGCTCCAGTTATGAACTAAAGAAGATATACGTTGAACCACAATATATTACTTAGCTTGTTTATCATGAAAAATACATACGTTTCTTTCTAGCCAAACCTCCCATTGCAGAGCTTGGACAAACATATATAGTATCCTTTTGTCCTCTATAACTAATTGTCTCCACTCTGTTCATAAATGGAAAACAAAAGAATGGAGGGTTGTGAAGTTCATTTTAGATTGAAAGTCCCTACAAATTTCTGAAGTAAAAGGGCATGAGGAAAAGAGATGGGATGTAGCTTCAAAAGCCTCTTTGCATAGTACATAATTCTAAGAGGGTCTCTACCACTCCCTCTTTACCAGGTTCTCAACAGTGAAAATCTTATTATAACGCACCAACCACGTAAAAATTTTTTTACGTCTATAGAAGTTGTCATATTTGATCTGAAAAAGAGGTGCTGACCCCACAATTTACTAGCAATTTATATCTAGACTTCAAAAAAAATCTTCAAGCTGCAGGCAGTAAATTCATGAATTTTGTCTCCTAAATTAGAAATATTATTATAAAATAAATTTATCTCTTTTTTTTCATTGTAAACCAAACAGGAAGAGATTACTTTGCAAACAAAAAAAATTGTGAATTAATCCATTAAAAACAAAATTTTGCATGTCAATTTATTTCATTTTCGGATTAAAAACACAAAAATGGATTGAAAACAGTACATATATTTATTTTATAATAAAAGGGCCCCCAAAGACCTCAGCTACAAATTTCTCTCGTAATAACCATTTTGCACATCAAGACAAGTTCACAACAATAAATCTCCGAGAGAATCCATATCCCATATATCTGTCATTTCGTCTGTCAAAGCATCTGCATACCAGCAATCCAATCAGCCAAACCGTCGCTTCTTGGTATCAAGATCATATTAGTTCGCATGCCAATTCGAAGACTACAGCAGATGAATTGCATGGCAAAGAGAAACAACATCAAGTGGCAAAAGAGGCTTCAAATAGCTTCACAGAGCAAGTAAAAAGAATAAAAAAAGAAATAGAAAAAACAGAGAGCAACTGCAGTATGGTGTTCCCTAAAGTTGAGGCCACTGTCTTCACTATGTACCTCCTCACAATTGCAAGAAGTAGAAAGTTGGCTAAGATTTGCTTGTAAGGATTCAAGCTTGAATCCTACCACGCCATTTTTTATGATGGCAATCCATAAAGAAAAATCCAAACCATTGAAGTTTATCTAAACCATTCAAATCTTTAGGAACAATTTCGATGTTATACAAAAATGCAATGATGAGGCATCAATATCAAGTGAAATCTAATCTACGTTCCTTCGTGACACAGGTTTTCAAATTGGATGGTCTACAGTGTAGCATTAATATTGAAGTCTTTAAAATCATCACTTCATGTAATTATCCACACATATAATCTTAGATACGAAATTTTGGCAGATAAAAAGTCATAGTCTTACATGCACACACACCTCCATAGCACTCATTTTATGGTTATAACTCTAGTCACTGTGTATCTCTACTAGAAATTTCCCAATAAGCAGAAAAATGTTTTGAGAACGAAATAGCCACTAGAAATTATGGAATTGGTATGGTGAAAAGTCATAATGAGAACCAGAGCTCAATGCAGGCCAGTAGTAGTTCTACAAATAACATCATTTTGCAAGGTAATATAAGCAAGCATTATTCCTAATGGAAACATAAATGCAATTTGTGATCTATGAGTGATTTACATGTAAAAAGGCTTAAACTATAGAGATGTACTGCATACAAATTATCTTTAATGTTTGATTGGAAGAAGGAAGATGGTACAGTGAAGAGACCTGGATGCAGAATAGGGGGGCACTAAACTCAATTTTCATATGATAATCAATTGAAAAAAATGATATATGGATGCTAACATTTAATAGGCACAAGAAAAAACCAGCAAGCTGATATCTATGAAAACTGACCATGTTAAATTGAAGAATATGAAGCCAGAATGGTTCCTTTAGGTCACGAGAAGAAGTGATGATTAGGTTGAATTGGAAGGTCTTTTGCGGTTGTCCTTTTCTTTGATTCCAGACTGGAAAAAGCCTTTCTCAAGGACTTCAAGAACCTCCTTCATTTCCACACCCTTCACCCTAAGCAATATCATGGCATGCTAAAGCAAATCTGCCATCTCTGATGCTCTTCATATTTTAGAAGGGTCTGGGCAAGTTCTTCTGCCTCCTCACTGCAGGATAATGAATGAAATAAAGAAAACCAAAATTTCAGGGCTTATATTCCCTTCTGTTGCAAAACTATCAAGTGTAACTGTTTTGGACATTGAACTGCATTTTATGAATCACAAGAACTCAGGTCCATATGAAATTGTCCAAGTTGCATCAAGCACATGTACAATGTTTAGTCAGAATACTTGACTGCCTGGGCGTAACCATGAGCACCCCTCCCAAGCTTAATGGTTCTTAAGGCCCAACAGTGTTGGGATTCGCAGCGGAAAGTTTACGAATCACCTTCTTCTCAAGCAACATAAAAAATGAAAAGTAATGCAATATAAAAGAGAATAACAAGAAAAAACACAACGATATACGTAATTCACCTAAAATCGAATTACGTTCACAGGGGGAGCGAGAGATTCACTATCAAAAGATTTTATAAGAGTTTATAAGAAAAATTGTACTTTTTTTTACTCAATTAAATTCTTTCACTAAATATCAGCAATGTTTCCACCTTCAGAGAAAATCTCTAAGAGAACATTAAGAGAAACCACCACGAGAGACTACCAAGGATTACTAGAGAGACTCATACACAAGAATCGATACTCTCTTTCCTTTTTTTCTCTTTATTTTCTCTATTTCTCTTTAATTCAACTGTAACACTACACCACACATAAACCCTATATATTACTAGAATATTTATGGGTACTTATTGATTCTGAGTTTTACTCTAATTATAACTCCTAATATTACAAATCAATAATAAGTCCGAATCCAATTTTACATTCTTATTTCAACTCAAACTCTAATATGAGTTCAAGACACTTAAAACTTAACAATCTCTACCTTGGCTTGAACTCGGGCGTGCCATCATCATAAAACTTCAACCATCATCTCTCATTTAATCCCTTTCCCTGGACTACTAACTTATGCAGCTAATCGTCAGACGCGAGTTCGAGCCGACCTCAAATTCACTTTTTATGCCTACAGTCTTATATTTTTAGAAGCCTTTCGAATAATTTGTTTTTGTTACTATAGTAAAAGTACGTCGAGAAAAATGTCTATCTCCCGTCAAATCATTCCGAGTATTATACTTTCTCTTCATCACTGTAGCTATCGGAACTCCACTTACAATAGTGTTCTCTACTAATCGATAAATATTGTCACACTTCTCATCTTTCATCAGGATTCTAATATCGCGTGTCACCTTTATAACTTCATCTCTCGCTGAATAGTTACATTCTTTTGAATATAGTACACCAAGTGAAATTAGATTTTTTTCGTATCTTGGGGACATGCCTCACCCCAGTAAGAGTACGAATCACTCAATCAAACATCTGAATTTGGACTGTTCCCACACAAAAAATCTCACAGGTCAAACTATCGCCCAACCAAATAGTACCTTTTTTTTTATTCTCGTTATAAGAAGTAAACCAATTTTTTTTGTAAAAAATATGGTAAAAACTACCGGAATCTAAAATCTACTCATCAGAAGTGTCAATTTCTGCGGATACTGTAAGAACGTCTTTATCCGCACTATTCTCAGATGTATCATCCATTATTGCTATCGTTATATTGGAAGACTCTATTCCACGTTCAAGTCAATACCGTTTAATAGGGTCATATTTCTTACACGAATAATATTGTATTTTTATCTTCAATTTTGATTTAGACTGTTGTTTGCCTTTTTTTTTTAATCTTTCTCTTTCGTAAACCACTAATCTTTCACCAAATTCCATATTAATATTAGAGTTTTTTCTTTTCTCATTAAAAAGAAAATAAACTGTCATATCTTCCATATTAAGAGTTTCTTTACCATAAAGAATTGTGTTCGTAATATGATCGTACGAAATAGAAAAAGACATTAAGAGAATCGGTGTCTTATCGATTTTTTTAAACTTCACATCAATTTTCAGTAAATCATTGATAATCTTATTAAATGTATTCAGGTGATCTAATATACCTGTACTTTCGTTCATATACAATCCGTACAACTGTTGTTTTAGGTAGAACAGATTCATGAGGCTTTTTGACATATACAACTTCTCAAGTTTTGTTCAAATGCCCATCATCGTTTTTTCGTTAATGATATTATACAAAATCTCATCAGTCAGGCTTAGAATAATTAAATTTAATGTCTTCTGATCTATCTCCTCTTAGTCTTTATCGTTTATCTTAGTCGGCATCTTTTTTTTACCCTCTAATATCTTTTGCAGACCTTAACAAATAAAAACTGTTTTTATTTTCTTTTGTTATAAGACAAAATTTATCTTATCATCAAACTTTTCTAACTCGAATAAGGACTTTATTATGTTAGTTGTTTACACTTAACCACTGATATCAATTATTGGAATTCTCAGCGAAAAGTTCACGAATCACCTTATTCTCAAACAGTACAAGAAATGAGAACTAATATAAAATAAAATAATAATAATAATAAAAACACAGCGATATACGTAATTCACTCAAAATTAGGTTACGTTCATAGGAGAGCGAGAAATTTACCATAAAAAAACTTTATAAGAGATTATAAAAAAAATTGTACTCTTTTTTACTCAACTAAACTTTATGTATTACTAAAATATTTAGAAACCCTTATTGAGTCTGAGTTTTACTCTAATTACAACTTCTAATATTATAAATTAATTATATGTCTGAATCCAACTTTAAATTCCTACTTTAATTCAAACTCTAATATGAGTTCGAGACACTTAAAACTCAACACAGCAGTGCATAGCCTTCTTCTACTTCCTCTTAGATTCAAAACTTTTCCAAAGATAAGATCAAATATCATCAACCTTGTTTAAGATTTGCATTGCAGAAAAAAGACCAAATCATCTCCCCCTTCGTCTACAGTTACTACCTTGACCGACTGAAGAAAGTGTCCTGGCGGGATTAAAAAAAATCTTTGCATCAGAATTTGCACTACGGCCACTGCCAACCATTTCTAATCCCATGCCGCACTATCCAACAAGTTCTGAATCTAATTTTATATATTATTGCAACAACATGATGGGAATCAACCAGTAATTTATGATCTTTTTATATACCGAACACCAAACGGAACAAAAATTCGCAGTCCCCAAACGATTCCCCGAACCAGCGCTTTAATAATTCAATGAAAAAAACCGATAACTGAGATTAGTCGTGAAGTAGCCAAAATTTTTCCATCAAAAAGACAAAAATTCTCTGAATTTTCCCCTTATTACAAGATCTAAGCTGTACACAACATATGCTATCCTATAAAACTAAATCTTCAAACTTTTCCTCCGAACAAGATCATCTGTTGGAAAATAACATTCATTTTTAAACAGAACTGAGGAATGGGAATAAATTTGTGGAGAAAATCCGAGAAAACCCCATTCCATTAGAGAATAACATCAGTTCGTTGTAACGAACATGGACAAGAAGATACCTACGGATCCATTTGAAGCCCTCCCGTCGCCATTCTACGGAACAGCGAAGACAAGCCCGAGATGGAATTCATCACGCGGTCAACCTTCACAGAATCGCATTGAATTGAGAGATAGAGAAGCGTTGATCTGTTGAAGGGAGTTTCGGAAGAAAAAGGCGGACAAGAAGAAGAAGAAGAAGGGGCGGCTACGGGTTCCGGGCTAACGGGTCTGAAACTTTGTGTTACCCGAAAACCCAGTAATCCTGAGCCAACACGTGTCATTTTGGCTACTTCTTAGTAGAGTATTACATATCGGTTAACGCCGGAAAGATGTGTTTATATTATAATCACCGTGGAGAATATTATGTACCAAGCCACAGACAATGACGAGATGTGGAGCGGATTAAGAAGATGCTAAGATCATTAAGCGATTCGGAAGATGTAAAAATGCCAAAACTATATTTTTGCATGCATTTAATGAAAAGTATAATTAATTATGTTGCCATATTATCCGATAATTGTGCCCTCATAATTTCTATCTACTCGCCATGGCACATGTTAATTAATTCCATCGAAATAAAATGCACCGATTTGGAAAATTATGGGTACGCCAAATAAAGAAAAATAGAAAGATAAATAGAAAAACTCACGAACCACTTCACAATAGAGATTAGCTGATCAAATTATGGGATTTTGTAAGATAACCAAATACTAATACTTTTTCTACGAATTTCTTTCATAATCTCGAGCAGCTTCTTAGTACAAGAAAAATCATGATCAACAATATTTATAATCATTATCAGCATTACAACTTACTAATCACTTTAGACCTCAAGTACTAGCTTTTAAGGTAAATCCCAGTTGTTTTAAAAAAATATTAATCACTTTTAATCACTAATCATAATCATTATCACAATCCATACGAACCCTCGAAACAAATCTTAACGGTTGAAAAGATTTTATCTTGTATATATCCAAATCGCCTTAATCCGAACGAATAATTTGGATAATCCAAAATCATAACGATTTTTGCATGCACAGCTATAAATTTGCCCCCTTCCTCAACGTTTTTCCTTCACCTTCACTCTTAAGCCTAGAAAATGAAGCCCTTCCTCCTCCTCCTTCCACTCCTCTTCCTCTCCTTGGCCCTCCTCCGGCCGGCGTCGGCCCTGCCACTCTCCACCAACGGCCGATGGATCGTTGACGAGACAGGGCACCGAGTGAAACTGGCCTGCGTCAACTGGCCCGGCCATATCGAGACGATGATCCCCGAGGGTCTCAACAAGCAGCCCGTGGACGCCATCGCCCAGCGGATCAGCGACCTCGGCTTCAACTGCGTCCGCCTGACCTACGCCATCTACATGCTTACCAATGAAACCTACGCCAACATGACCGTCCGCGAGTCGCTCCTCCGCTACGGTCTCAACGAGTCGGTCGCCGCGTTCAGCGTCTACAACAGCCAGTTCCTGGACCTCGCGCTCCCCGACTCCTACATGGTGAGCTTTAGTCTGTAGTCTGCACTTAGTAGTGTTTCAATCATGGTTGGAAAACTCGTGACTCAGACTCGACTCGTATGTCCAATGTAGGCCGTGGTGGAGGCCCTGGGGAGGCACAGTGTAATGGTCGTCGCCGACAATCATGTTAGCCGGCCGACTTGGTGCTGCGGCAGACAAGATGGCAATGGCTTCTTCGGCGACAAGGACTTCGACCCGGATACCTGGATCAAAGGCTTGACGACGATGGCAACGAAGCTGAACGAAAGCACTAACGTGATCGCCTTGAGCTTGAGGAACGAGCTCAGAGGACCGAGACAGAATGTTACAGATTGGTTCAAGTAGGTTACATGTAATTCTGAATGATACAATTCGAGGAACTATTGAGGTAAAATGGGATTTGCAGATACATGGAGAGAGGAGCGGAGGCGGTGCACAAGGCGAACAAGAACGTGCTTACGATCTTGTCGGGGCTGAATTTCGACAATGATCTGAGCTTTGTGAGGACAAGGCCGGTCAAAGTGAGCTTCTCGAGGAAGCTGGTGTTTGAGCTGCACTGGTACAGTTTCTCGAACCCCGGTGACTGGAGGAAAGGGAACCCGAACAACGTCTGCCCCAGGATGATCCACAATGTGATGTGGAAGGCCGGGTACTTACTGGACAAGGGCTTCCCCTTGTTCGTCAGTGAGTTCGGGGTCGATCAGCGGGGGGTGAACATGGAGGACAACAGGTACATTACCTGTGTTTTCTCGGTGCTCGCCGATCTCGATCTCGACTGGGCGCTGTGGACGCTGCAAGGGAGCTACTACTTCAGGCAGGGCCACGTTGGGGGAGACGAGGCTTACTCCGTGCTCGCCTATGACTGGATTAGTCTCCGGAATGAAACCTACATCAAATCCCTCACTTCTCTTCAGAAGCCTCTCAGGGGTAAAACAGTCGTGTTCATATTCTTCTTATCAAGATCTATTTGTAGAACAAATTTCTGCATTTCTTCATATTATGTAGCTCAAAAATGATCAAGATAACTAGTTTTTTGCTCCCATTTTTGAAAAATACTGAAAGATTTGTGATGCAGGGCCTGGACTTGATGAAGTCCCAGAGTACAAAGTGATCTACCACCCCTTCACCGGAAAATGCCTGCTGAGAGACGATCTTAGCAAGCCAGTGAAGCTGGGCTCCTGCTCGGAATCAGAAGCCTGGAGCTTCGATGCGCATATGCTGAAGCTGAATGGATCGACAATGTGCGTGCAGGCCTACGGGCAGGAGCTGCCGGCAAGGCTCGGGACTATCTGCGGCGGCCCGAGCTCCAAGTGGGACCAGATCTCCAACTCTCGGATGCAGCTCGCTTCGCAGCTTGCCTCCGGCAAGGGCAAGGTCTGCTTGGACGTTGCTGCCGACAGGGAAACGCTGGTGACTAGTCCATGTAAGTGCCCGAATGGGACGCCACAGTGTGACCCGGAGACGCAGTGGTTCAAGCTGATCACCAGCACCAGGAAGGTCATCAACCCTCGGGCGATCATGGAGAGGTTGTACTAGCTGTTCTTCGGTTTTGGCTAAGAGGGAGGGAATACTGTTAGATGCATTTGGTTCGAAGCGAGGATTAGGATTTTATTATTTAAATATTAAAAAAATAAATTAATTATTTTTAAAAATAAATTATTATATTTATTTATTTAAAATTTAATAAATAATATATTTAAAAATATAAATTTTTTAAAAAAATTAAATTATTCATTAGCTATGTTAATATTTAAATATGAAAATTTTAATTAAATTATTTTTTAATATTTTAATCTTGATATTAAATTTGATCTTGATTTCGAACCAAATAATACATAAAAAATTTTAGCTTCAGTTTTTGTATCAGCCATTAGGATTTCAATTTTGGCTGAGTGATGAGCGGCCATCTTTTGAGTACTACGTTTCATAGTATCCAGAGCTTCTTCTCTTTTGATCATCATGAATTGAGAAGCTTCTTATTGTTTTGTCTCCAAATCTCATGTTGCGTTGTTTCGAATTAAACTCCTTAGTTTTTTGTTGCGATAAGTAGGATGACCTAGATTAATATTGGCCTATACATCAAAAAAATTAGTCTTGGCCAATCTAAAAAAACTTAACAATGTGACGCTAAGAAACTGCCATTGGTCAAACATTGGCGCGCATACTCGGATTACATGCTTTACAAAGGAATTGCTGCTTTATAAATTCGCATACAATGAAGCCAAATAAAAAGAGAAGCGAAAAATGGTCACTGACAAATGAATGAAATGAATAAGAGAGACAAGATATGAAATGAAGGATCCGAAATATCAAGAGATCAAACTACATTGGTGCAAAAACTTCTCTGATCTCTGCCACTGAACAACCAGCTGAACAAAAGTATCCTATTTATCCAGAAAGTCTTTCTGCAAAAAAGAAATAGCGTGTTAATCAGCTGCCATGGCTTTTTGTATCAAATGGCAATTGAAGAAAATTAAAGAGTTGATTCACACTACAGTAGAACACTACGAGGTGCTCGGAGAAAAGCCCAATGTTACAGGACAGATAAAAAACAATATTTATTGAGTTCCAAGATCAGGAATAAAATTAAGTACAAGTTTACTGCCTTGAGATTGAGCATATCCCGCCAAATAAGTTTTACCTTGTTTATAAAAATTGTTAGTAAACTCTAACAACAATAACAGTCTACCAAAAAAATTGCACTTCTCCAATATTACATAGAGAAACATTATTATTCATTTAATATGATTATTCATCTTTGAAATTTTCAGAGCAAGTATTATGAACTGTCTACCATAATGATTGGCAAAATCCTCCATTGAGAGTCTGCTAATCTAAATCATATATGGAGAGGAATAAACTTCAATCCCAGAAAACTTACTTAAAACTGTGTGTGACATTATCATGTAAGTCTCATTAAAGAGGGTCCAATTACTTGCATTTAGGATACATCCAGCAGCCCACATAGTTGATAGCACCCCTGCTTGGCAAGGATTTTTTTTACTATAATAATGACAGGTCATTAAGATAAGAATTGCTACAATGAACAAGATTGGCCATCAAGGCAGAAGCTAAGGGAAAGCCTGACCAATCTTCCATTATTACAAATGCACTAGCTGCAAAATATCATGACACAAGTGAAAAGACAACTTCACCAGACAGTTTTATGCCTCTTGTGAAAATTCAATGTAATTATACAGTAAATCATTTAATGTTGGGTAACTAGTAAGATTCCAAAGCAAGATAATGTCCTGCAATTTTGCTACTGCCATGTCTCCCTAATGTTTGGTTGTTATATCCAAAAGCATCTAAAGTGCATACCGATGCAATGTCCTCCCTCATGTGCCGAAGCTTTACATTGAAAATCTGTAGCCATTCATCAATATCATCCACATGTATTGTTACATCTTCCAACTGATTCAGCAGCTGTATGTTTTGAATATTGTGATGATTAAAAAAATTTTCAACCAGCTAATGAAACAAAAATGATGTCACAAATCTTGCAAGATTTTTAGATGAAATTCAAAAGGATTGCCCGTAGGACCTGATATAAGGAACAAAGTTAATAATGAACTTTAACAATAAAGAATAAGACTGTAGTAATGATCACTTGAAAGCTTAACCTGAGGGTACCCCTTCTATAAGAGTTTCAGTTTCCAAAAGAACATGAACATTTGCTGCTTCTAAAGAAAGAAATTCCTGCTTCAACTTTTCGGAAAAAGCTTCTGCTTCACCAATTCCCATTAAATATCTGAATAGGAACAGCATATAAGTTTCTCATTCCACTAAGACACCAACAAAACATATGAAACAATAAATTATACATGAAAAAAGTAACACAAAAACCTGAAATCAAATATTTTCAATGCTAGAACTATATTATTTCAAAGTAGCAACCATGTGATGCAAAAACCTCCACATTCAAAAATAGAAGTATCTTCACTTAAAAGCCAATGGAGATCAGAAAACTAAAGGAAGTGTTCCAGGGGGGAGTTCTTATCCTTCTTTTCCTGAGAAAACTTCAGCCAATCTACCAAGGAATCTTAACCGATAGATTGAATCAGCAGTGTGGCTTTACAATCTCTTGCTTTTCTTGTTTTGTATAAGTTAGAAATATGAAAAACAGATTTCATACAAACTTTGTATTCCTCTGGAAGTTTTGAGAGATACAGTTCAATATCAAAAGTTGTGATTTTATAATCCCTCAAAAGCAACAAGTAAGCAATTTGTGACTAATAGCTGTTGATGTTTCTCTTAATGCACTTCAAAGCTACTATAAGTTATGGTAGGATATTGTAGTAGTACAATTTCTCATCCTCTTGAGAAATGAAATACGTGATTAACAGAAAAACATGGTTAGCCATTTTTTTAGTTCTCATGTAGTCATTTGGCATATTTCTATCCCACATTTTTTGTCAAAATTATGAAACTTAAGTTCAGCAACTAAATTCTATGTATGTGATAAACCGCGAAACAGACAAGAAACTCACCATACAGCATACTGCTTCCAGTGTGTCTAGCATTGCAGTAGGCTTCAAACTAACTACCAAGTCCGCTAGTATAATGCATACGCTGCTTTTTATAACCTGGTTCAACACCAGAAATCAGCTATCCCAGATTCCCAAATGAATGCAGCCCCCATCTTATTATTATTACACACCTTCAAAGTGAATACATTTATAATATTCAAATTATCTAGGGTTCATACAGCGTTTTAAAATCTCAAAAAGTACACTGAAGATGATCCTTTTCCAAAGTAAATTGCAAAATTTTGTAGTCTTCATGCAAAAAAGCTAGTTAATTTGGACAATTTGATGTGTGCATGAGTTTGCCATCAGTTTGGAACTTCCAAGTAGTGAAAATTTAGCAAAGTTCTTATTATCATGCACAACCTCAAGGAAACGAACAATATATTGCAGCAAATCTGGTCTATCTTGACATTGCTCTCAACCATTAAATTTTAAAGTGCAAAGGGCCTTTTCCCTATATTATAAAATAAGTAGAAAACAACCACAAAAAAAACAAAGGAAGGACTTATTTAACTAATCAAAAACTGCCTTCAATCTGGATTGCACTAGTTTCAGAAACAGAATAAAGTTGAGTATACTAGTTGTAGCAATAGCATTGGGCATAAGAAAATCATAAGCACATAAATGTCCCTTAAAAATGGTTCAAAGTTAAGACATATGTGCCAAGAAGAGCCTCCATATCCTCTTCTTCAGCTTGTGAAACTACGTCCCTTTCAACTGAAACAGCAGCATCATCCTCTGTCAAAACAGAATCAGTTGGTCCGTCTTCTGCATTCACTTGCTTAGAAACAGTGGGGTTGTTTTTCTGAACCAGATGCATAAGCATAAAAAATGACAAAAAACAATAAAACTAAGACTATTGGGCAAAAGATCAAGTGGGCAACCCAAATCTCCATGAGGTAAAGCAGAATATTATTGTAATTTGATAATGTCGTTGCCATCATGTTTAACTTTTCTCTTCTCCATTGATAGTGAATCTCTTGTTTCATATTACCAGATGGATGATGCTAAGATTGGAACAAGATCCAGTAAAACTAAAACCACAGATGGAGCTTTTAAAAGATTTACGGGTCTGCAAAGAAGTACTCTCGTATTCCTATCAAATGCAAGATCTCTGAAATTATTCAGTCTCTGATGCACAGAAAGAATATGATTTGCAGTTGTCTGCATTTCAATGACAACTAGGTTGAACAACATTGAAAGTTAACCATACCACCCTCTCCTATGTTCTACAGACTATTCTTTGTGCAAGCATCATCATATAAAAGTCACATGGAAGTCTGGGAAGCAGAGATTCCTTTATTGCTGAAGTGATCCAGTTCAATGAAAATGCTAAGTTGCTAATGCTCCTGGACATTCTCCTATTTCCAAGCTATGCAACGCCTACCTAGTTCTATGACTTCCCACCATGTACCCTTTGAAGTGAAGAGGGACAATGGTTTTGTCAAAGCATGTTTTTGAGTTGTTAAGCCAAGAACTTCTGTCTGTCCAGGTTAAATGGGAGAGATCTTTTCTTTATTTATCAAGCAAGACAACTTTAGGGGGGAAAAGTAAATAATTGACATGCCTTAATGAAGTACACAAATAGCAAGCAGAGAACTAATAGCACAAAAGCATAATTATTGAAAGATCAGCAACCTTGGGATGTGGGAAGCACATGAAGAGGACTAAGCTATAAAATTATGGTAGTGGAATACAAGGGAAAAACTACAAAAAAGATAATATCACAACAACAATCAAACTTGCATATGGAGCATAAGATTCACTCTATAACTTCTCAAGAACTAGAAAATGAAGAAAAACTTAAAAACGGTTGTCCCCATGATGTAGGACGCTCAAAGGAAGTTCAGAAATATTAAAAGGAGCTAATTCAGAAGTCAAGGGATCATGACAAATGATTTAATTCACTCCTTTATTTAAACTTAGGATTTACCTTACTTAGTACCTTTCTATATTTAAATTCTCTTCATTATGATGTCTTAAGTCTTATTTTCGGATTCCACTAACCCAAGACTAATTTTGGGCTGAATCCTATTCAGTTTAGAACTTGGGAAGGATGAATCCTTATTTAGGATTTTATTTTCGTAGATTAACTTATTTAGAACTTCTATCAACCAAATTAATAGATTCAAGCTGAGTTGTATTCAGTTTAGGACTTGGGAAGCTAGAAACTTACTCAAATTGGACTTCTGGTATTTGTATAAATAGGCCTTGAGCCCTATGGACGGGAGAACCACTTTTATTCTCAATAAAGTTCTACTTTAGTGAATTTTCTCTCTTTCTTGTGGATTCAAGGAGTTCTTAACAGAGCCAACAGTGTTTTCCTCGTCTACCACGCTTGTTGCTACATCAAGTGGTATCAGAGTGAGGCTCTCCTTGCTTAATGTCTAACGGCGACGCAACCAACAGCAACCCTAGGGACGGTGCTCTTATGGGTAATCACATCAGCCGTGAGTATTTTGATTCGATCATGGAGGCAATCCAAAACTCACTTGCAAGGTTGATGCTGAGGATGGATCAACTTGAAGGCTTGAATCAATCACGTCGACGGATCGATGAAGTGACTTGCAATCCAATTGGTCGAGGAAAGGCTCCGCAAGTGAATCCAAAGGGTTTACAAATCCTTGAAAACTCCAGCGATGAAGAAATTGAAAACATCCTTCATCGACCAGTTTCTGAGTATGATAGACGTCATGATTTTCGCTTGAAGATTGATCTCCCATCTTTCAATGGCCAACTTCAGATCGAAGATTTTCTCAATTGGCTCGCTGAAGTGGAACGGTTCTTTGACTACATGGAGATTCCAGATCGAAGAAAGTGAAGCTTGTTGCTTACCGACTAAAGGGGGGTGCATCAGCATGGTGGAACGCATCCAGTTGGAAAGGACACGCCAAAATAAAGCTCCAATTCGAGCATAGCCACGGATAAGGCTCTTCTCGAAAAACAATTCCTTCCCATAGATTATGACCAGGTACTCTTTCAGCAATATCAAAATTGTCGACAGGGTAATCGCAGTGTGAAGGCATATGCTGAGGAGTTCTATCCTATCAGCACGTAATAATCTAATAAAGACTGAATCTCATCAAGTGGCAAGATTCATCGGTGGGCTACACACAACCATCCAAGATAGGATTTCTTTGCAACCTATTTGGACAGTTAATGAGGTTGTGAGGAGTGCAACTCGTGTGGAGTCCCAATTGGAGCGACCTGTCATCAGAAATCAGTGGGGGAGAACCATTGGTGAGAATTCAAAAGGAGACAATCTATTCCTAATAAATGTGTAGCTACACAACCTCCTCGACCTCCCACACAATGAGTCTTGAAACTAGACCTACAAGACCATCAAGAAACACCACATCAATAAAGAACCCAAGTTCAAATCCTGATCTAAAGTGCTATCGCTATGGAAAACTTGGACATCGTTCTAATGTTTGTCCAGCAAGACAACCTGTGAACTTGGCTATTGAAGATAATTTTGTGCCTGACAATTTACATGACTCAAAAGATGATGACCTAACTTGTGATCAAGAAAACTATGAAGATGGAATATTCGAGTAGCCTGATGGTGAAATATTATCTTTAGTAGTTCGGAATCTGATGTACATCCCAAAGCAAGAGGAAGACCTACGACGTCACAATATCTTCCGCACTCGATGTACAGTAAATGACAAGATCTGTAACATGATTATTGATGGGGGAAGCAGTGAAAACATCATATCCAAGACTATGGTTGACAAGCTTCAATTGAAAACGAATCACATCCCTCTCCCTACAAGATCGGCTGGATTAAAAAGGTTGGTGAAACCAAGGTAACTGAACGGTGTCAAATTTATTTTTTCATTGGAAAATTCTACAAGGATGAGATAACCTGTGATGTTGTGGAGATGGATGCAAGTCATATTCTTCTTGGCAGACCTTGGCAATTTGATAGAGATTCTACACATCGTGGGCGAGACAATCGCTACATCTTCTTCAAAGATGGAAAGAAAATTATCCTTACCCCCATTGGCGAAGAGCATCGACCCAAAAGTTTACAAAAGAAGGGTCACTCCTTCCTGATTGTGCAAAATTTTATAAATGAGGCTAGAGAGACATCTCAAATATTTGTTGTGATTGAGAAAGGAATGGAGACAATGCCCACTGAAGTTCCAAAAGGCTTGCAACTCTTCCTAGATGAATTCAAGGAAATCATGCCGAATGATCTTCCTGATGAACTACCCCCAATGAGAGATATTTAACACCACATTGACCTTGTTCCTGGAGCAAATTTACCAAATCTGCCTCACTACAGAATGAGTCCAAAAGAGTCACAAATTTTACAAGACAAGGTTGAAGAGTTGATCAGAAAAAGAATAGTCAAAGTCAGCATGAGCTCATGTACAGTTCCAGCCTTATTGACACCTAAGAAAGATGGAAGTTGGCGGATGTGTGTAGATAGTCGAGCTATCAACCGAATCACGGTAAAGTATAGATTCTCAATTCCTCGCTTAGATGGACATGTTGGAAGGGTCAAAGGTGTTCTCCAAGATAGATTTGAGGAGTGGATACCATCAAATCAGAATTAGACCCGGTGATGAATGAAAAACTGCTTTCAATAACATGAAGAATAGGTCCACAGGAAAATCACCATTTGAAATTGTCAATGGAAAAACCCCAAAGCACCCGCTGGATTTGGTGGTGTTGCCCAAATTGCCAGGAAAAAGCATGGCTGCAGACAATATGGTGGAGAGAATTATTGAAGTGCATATTGAGGTAAAGAAGAAATTAGAAGAATCCAATGCCAAATATAAAATTAAAGCGAACATTCATAAGCGTCCAAAAGAGTTTCAAGAAGGAGATCTGGTGATGGTGCACTTGAGGAAGGAACGGTTTTCAGCTGGAACTTACACAAACTGAAAACAGAAGAAAATTGGGCCACGAAAATACTAAGAAAAATAAAAACAATGTCTATATCATCGACCTCCTGAAGGATTTGGGAATCTCAAACACTTTTAATATTCAAGATTTGTTTGACTATCATGTACATGAGGACTGCAAGTTACGACAAAATAACTCGAGGACGAGTTCTTTACAAGAAGGGGACACTAATGTAGGACGCTCAAAGGAAGTTCAGAAATATCAAAAGGAGCTAATTCAGAAGTCAAGGGGCCATGACAAATGATTTAATTCACTCCTTTATTTAAATTTAGAATTTACCTTACTTAGTACCTTTCTATATTTAAATTCTCTTCATTATGATGTCTTAGATCTTATTTTCGGATTCCACTAACTCAAGACTAATTTTGGGCTGAATCCTATTCAGTTTAGGACTTGGGAAGGATGAATCCTTATTTAGGATTTTATTTTCGTAGATTAACTTATTTAGAACTTCTATCAACTCAATTAATGGGTTCAAGCTGAGTTGTATTTAGTTTAAGACTTGGGAAGCTAGAAACTTACTCAAATTGGACTTCTGGTATTTGTATAAATAGGTCTTAAGCCCTATGGACGGGAGAACAACTTTTATTCTCAATAAAGTTATAGTTTAGTGAATTTTCTCTCTTTCTTGTGGATTCAAGGAGTTCTTAACAGAGGCAACGCTGTTTTCCTCGTCTACCACACTTGTTGCTACGTCACCCCAGTATAGTTGCCAAGCACACCTTTGCCCAAATTGCCATCTCAACAACATCCATACCAACCACTTTGGGAAGACAACCATTATCTCCTTATAAAGGTTTAAAACACAAAGAAGAATCTAGTTCCTAACAAGCAAAACATCAAGATAACAATTTAATAGCATTATTTGAAATTTTCAACTACAAACATCAATGTTGCATTTTGAAGAACACTAGTATATAGCACAAAATAGTTGGATGAAGCATAAATAGGAACAGAAAGCCTCTCACATGCCCAAGAAATCACCTGTCATCTTTATTACGCATTGCCATTGAGAACGAGCCACATTTTGGCTTCAAGATTATCAAATCCCCGATGTATATGGTAAGTAAGATGAACACAGATGATGGTTGTAAGGAAAACAACAGAGAATAATTTGATATTGTTTGGCTTCTAATAAGCTAAAACCATACTAGAACAGTAACCTCTTTACAGGAAGACAAATGAAAAGGAACAGGGAACAGAAAAGAACCTCACCAAAGTAAATGTACAACCACTAGGATCATTTTGAATGACCTCCACCTTAGAAAGATGCTTTATTTAGGCTGCAGGGCATCAAAGTCAGTTTATCAATAGTATGAAATTTAACATAGTATGAAATTTCTCAAGAATACTACTGCTAGCTGCAAAATTTATCATAGTATGAAATTTCTGAAGAAATGAATATATGTGAAGAATTTCAACCCTATAGAGAGCATTAAACTAAGATTGCCTTCAAAGGCCACAGGAGCTATGGAATTCATTTAAGAACTCTTTGGTTGGACAAAAGTGAGCAGAAGTGGTCGGAAGGGAACCACTTCAACCCACTTCTGATTTTTGTCTAGCGGAAAGTGACTTAGATAAGTGGTGACCCACTTCTGTGCACTTCCTGCCAGAAGTTCAAATTGAACAAAAATTCACTTTCAAATAATTTGGTCCGAAGTTACTTTTGAGAGGCCAAAATAAATAAAATTCACTTTTTGTACCACTTTCACTTCTAGAAATGAGCCAAAAGTGAAGAAAAGTCCTCCGCACTTCTGCCCACTTTAGTCCAATGTAACAGCCTCTTAGTTAATTTGAGATCCTCCAGGTTTTTGGAAGGGAAGAACTTAGTACAGTGACGATAATCTTCAAAGGGAAGAACTTAGTACAGTGAATCTAGCTGGTTAGCATTTCAACTGATGTAGGCAAAACATAAATTTTGATGTTAATTAACAGAAATAATAGCCTGAGCTTGTAAGAATTTCCACATGTGTCTTCATTGCAGAAGCAAACTCATTCAAGGACTTCAGTAGAGAGATCTATGTCACAGAGATTGTTGCTCCCATAGTTCAGGATTTCCAATGCATAATGTGCAGAAAATCCCATTAGAAAATAGTGTTACCTCAAGAACTCCTCCTGTAGAGTATTTCAAGACACGAAGAAGAGCTATCATCCTCTGACCTTTTTGATTTGGCTGTAAAATTATGTACGAATTTAAACATCCAAACAAATTAAAAACACAGAGACAAAACAATAAAACTTCCTCAAGTTTATGTAATGCAAGACATGATATTGAGCATGAAACAAATAAGAAAATGATATTGAACAATAATTCAAGTCATCTACAGGCAAAATATCAATGACTTGCATAAATTGACAAAGCATATGATTTCAATCTTGCCACCACATTCCAAAGCTCCTTAATTGAAGTAGATTTGTCGTAACATAGAAGAGCAGAATAATTTCACAAGATTTATCTGTGTCATAAGGCAAATCTTTGAGACACAAATGATTGCTCTCCTTGTTCGGTTCAAAAGACCAAGAAAACTTTTCCAAAATTAATGCCATTGGAATAAATTGAGTGAGTCCAAAACTTAATTACCAAGTGATTTTCATTTCAGGCATATGAAAGATGTGACAGAGTTTCTTAAGGCACAACCAGAAAAGAGTAATACTATGGTTCCTCCACAATCTCCAACTCAACTTATGACCACTAATCTAAACCAGGGCAGGTTGCGCTTCTGGGTTGGGCTTGTGGCTTATGGGCTCAGATTGATCAAACAACAAGTTGTTGGTTACAGGTTGTGGGTTGTGGACCATCATAGAATTCTCCACAAGGAAACCATCCTACAGGATAACAGAAAATTGATTATCGGTACTGGATATTGGGTTGTGAACCACCATGAAATTTGATATAAGAGAACTAACATAATTGAACCAGACAAATAAAGGAAACGAAACCAATTAAGCTATTTATTGAACTATATGGAGATCCAAAACTTCATAAATCTTCCAAACTGATGTTCATAGTTACCTTTAGCAACCAAATTTTTTTTAATTAGATGTTCACTTTCTGCTAGGTAGAACAACTTTGATAGAGCAATAAGTTGTTGGAAACCCTATGCAATTTAGTTTCAACCCGATAGGAATAATATTTTTCCAAAGAAACCCATCAAGGTTAATCCCAACTAAAGTGGGTAACTCATCTTTATCATAAATGGTGCTTGCACTAAAAAAACCTAGTGACACTACTGCAAATATTGTAACTCTGAAGTAGAGATAATGCTCCAATATTCAATCATTTTCTTAAGTAGGATTTTGGGAAAATCCAGACATTTGTTCTCTAAAAGGATATTATATTAAAAGCAAAAACAATTTCATACCCGTAAACATGAACCAACTAGCAAGAAGAGATTGAAAACCCTCGTTCCACAATTCATTACCGATACAAGAACCTTTTATATCTAAAACATGATGCAGTGCTCTACGTGTACAATTAAACAAGCAACTTCACAACAAACAGAGCTAACTCCTCCTGTTTATCAGCCACATGCAAAATAATGATCGGCATTAATTGCAAAGGGCGACAAAAACTTTGGATTTAAGTATATAGCGGCCAAGAGGCTGACTATAATCCATTTCTTGTATCCTAGGACTTCATCAAGACAAACCCTACGAATCATTTGTTCGAAACTCGGCCACAAAATTACAGAGTGGAATCGACGAAAAACAAAAGAAAATCAGAAGAAAGGGGGACAAGCATGGAAAGCGTGCTTGCTGCCGAAGCCGCTGCCGTCTACGGCGGCCTGGCACGCTTGCCGGAGCTCCATGTCGTCCGCGCTCGACTTCGCCATCGCTTCTTCTTCCCTGTTCTCCCGATCGAATGGCTCGAAAAGAATGATGTGCCTCTTCTTCTGGGAGGCGAAGGTTCGTTGCAATGAAATTTTCGCCTCGAGATCGGTTATGTGATTTGATCTCGATCTTGAGGCGATCGTGCGGTAGACAGATGCGTAGGAGGTCGGCGTGTTCTTTGCTGGGGCCCACGTTTTGCTGTGGGACCGGGCCTCTGGAAGCCGTTACGATCCGCGGGCAAAGTCAAAGAGACTATGAACTATGAAGCATATTTGGTCGAAGAAAGGAAGAAAAAAGCGTTATATATCCATCGTTTGCTAAACCAGAAAAAACCGATCCGGTTGAATCCGAACCGACCAACTCGACCACCCAAAATGGGCCCACATCAGTAAGGAAAAAAATATCTCAGCCCCTTCAAAACCCTCAATTTCGACTCCCGAGGCCCAAAACCCTCTCCTCTCTCCTCCCAGCCCCTTTCCCTTATCCTCTCCTCTCTCCTCCCCTCCAACCATGCCCGCAGCCATGGCCTCCAAGCCCCTATCAATGGCCAACGTCTTCCTCGCTTCCCTCCCGCCTACTCTCTCCGCCGCAAAGGCACCCCACTTCCTCCTTCCCCTCGCCCCCAAACCTCTCTCCAAGCCCCTTCCCCACCTCTCCCTTTCTTCTTCCCCTCTCCTTTCTCTGAAGAAAAGCCCTTATTTCACCACTTTCGTCGTCAAGACCGACGACTGGGCCCGCCAGGGCGAGGGAGAACTCGAATGGGAGGATGGGGGCCAGGAGGAAGGGGAGCCCAGCGAGGGCGAGGGGACTGAGGCTGGGTTGTTTGATTGGGAGGAGGGGGCAGGGTCCGAAGAAGGCACGGCAGAGGCCGAGGGGGAGGAGGATGGCGCCGGCGAGGAGGTCTTCCCGGAACCGCCGGAGGAGGCCAAGCTTTTTGTGGGCAATATTCCTTATGATATGGACAGCGAGAGGCTCGCACATCTCTTCGAAGAGGCTGGCGTCGTCGAGGTTGCCGAGGTGATGTATCGAATTTGAGAGTTTTGGCGGTTTTTTGGATTGATTTATTTCGTTGGGAAGTTCGTCAGTTGTTTCTTTGAGAAACTTATGTGTGATGGGTGTTTGATAATGTGTAGTTTCCTTCTGGTTTCTTGGTTTATTAGGTGATTTATGATAGAAATACGCAGCAAAGCCGGGGTTTTGGGTTTGTGACCATGAGTACTGTGGAGGAGGCTGAGAAAGCTGTTGAGATGTTCAATAGATATGTAAGTCTATAGAAAATATTTTGTGGTAATAATTGATTTTGTTATGCATGCTCATTTCTATTTTTTGACTCAGGTGCTGAGCTTTTTCTTTACCATACTTTTACAAGGGAATAAATTTCACTTCGATTGGATAATTTGTATTTAATTGGCTTCTCATATGATTCACTTCAATTCATGAAATGGGTTCTGTGGTATATGTTTGTTGGTACTACTGTTCTCTATAAATGAATGCAGCTTTTGTTCCAATGCACATTTGATACTCTTTTTCCTGATGTTTTGCATATAAACCATCCTTATCTATATAACATTTCCCCTTCTTACCCACACTGAATTTACCATACTTTCTTGTTAATTGGTTCGCTCAGGATGCTTTAGACTCTGACATTCATATCCTCTCTTTCATTGCCTGATGAAATTTTTTGTTAGAATGCTTACAATTTCAAATGCTATATGGTACTAGGATTAACATTTGCCTTTGGCTTCTAATGAGATGCATTATTTTCGACTTTTTGCACTTGGTAAGATACTAATAGTCAAATTTATGAAAATATCCTGTGAATCTATGAAAGCATTTGCAAGTCAGTTCTTATTTCTGACCTTTATAGTGATTGATGTTTGATTGGTTCTAGTTTTTGCAATAGTTTCACTTACTATGAAATTAAGGGGTTCGACCTTTCATGAAATAATTTCGCCATGCTCTTTAAAGAGGGAAATTATTCGATGGAATGACAAGCCACAGATTCCTCTATTTTTTGTATGCACACAGATTGTTCATTCTTTTCATCTAAATGTTCGAAGAAATTCAAGTTACCAGGTTATCCTCCCATTGCAACCTGCCTCTCAATTTTCTCCCTGCCAATAATGCACTTGAGTTCACCTGTAATTTTTATCGGCTCAACTAACAAAAATGGATGACAAAAATGAGAATTCATTTCAAATGTTATACCTAGACTCTAGTTATGAACTTGATTATTGGACTACCTGTTTGAGGATGATTTGTGTTCTGAAAGTTGTCCAAAAATTGAGATTTTATTTTATTTAGAAAGGAACTTTATTGATAGAAGAACTCCTGTCCATTTGATGCAGATTTTCATGTAGAAGAGAATGAGAAGATTAAATGCTAAATATTTCCACTTTGATCAATAATTTTCAATTTTAAGATATTGGGAAGTTCAGGTCTGGATCAAGCAAATAGCAGTTACTCTTCGCATTAAATATGGCATGTTTTGCCTTCATCCGGCATGCTGGGTCCTTTTTAAGGGTTTATACTTCATAATATCGTACCTTATCTTTATGATCCCAAAATTCTATCGGAGTATGTGTTCCCTCCATAAATAATGGTTATAAAAGTACTTGTAAATAAGAAGAGAGGCATGAATTTTAACTGCTTGTCTGAGTTTTTGAAAGGGTTGAAAAAGGAAGGATGCATTCTGCCTTTTCATCCATCTAAGCTACAACACCTTGCTTATATTCTGCGTTTTTCGATTTGGACTGTTACAAGAAGCCTCTTTGTCATCAACCTCTATTTTGGTATGACTTACCATAGTGCACTAGTAGGCCTTTGGCGGATCTAAAGTATGTGATGAATGCCATTATGGATTCTGGTTTTGATTGCAATACCTGATTTATGTTAACACTGGATTGGGTTCTGTGTGGTTTTCAGTCTGCCATTCTCATTTGACATATCCAAATTCAATCTAGTTTCCATGTTTCTAGGATTGTAAAAAACCTAGGTGAGACAAGTTCAAACTCCAGCCTGAACCCTGCTTATACTTAATCCAGTTTTGAACCCTTCATCCTAATGTCTGAAGGCTAACATATTTTTTCAGATAGGGATTTAGGCCTGAGCCAACCCACTGACAGTAGTACATATTTCTGAAGATGCAGCAATAATGTAAGGTCTAACACTGGATTTCATACAACTATTTAGTATATATTGATATTTGTAATAAAAGTTTGAATATAAAAATTACTGCAAACATGGACTGACACAAACCTTATGTATTTTAGAAAAGTTATTTATTCTGGTTAATCCTTGGATCCTCTACACTAGTTCACCTGTTTGGCTAATATCATATTGGTACGCTTGGCCTTATTATTTTTATATGAGAACAACAATGTAGCCTCAAACCCAAACTTCTTATTTGCCAAATTTGTTCATGAGACTTTGTGCCCTTACTTGCATATGCCCCTTTCACTACACTTATGTAATATTTTTCAATTTTTGTTCGTCTCAGACTTTGGATATATTCTATAGAAGTGTTTACAAGTTTGCTACATAAGCTGCACCATTGTTATACTGAACAAACAATAATCTGCACATCATTACAAACCACCATATCCTGTACTGAAATGAATTTCTGAAATGAAAATTCTTTTGCAAATGCATTCATAACTCCAAGTTCTTTTTTATATGCTTCAACAACAGAAGTGAATTGATCCATTTTCTTGGCAGGATGTGAATGGTAGGATTTTGACTGTTAACAAGGCTGCTCCCAGAGGGACTCGGCCTGAGAGACAGGATTTTGCACCTTCATTCCGGATCTATGTTGGGAATCTACCATGGCAAGTGGATGATGCCCGCTTGGAGCAAGTATTTAGTGAACATGGCAAAGTGATAGAAGCCAGAGTTGTATGTGAGAGAGAGACTGGACGATCCCGTGGTTTTGGTTTTGTGAAGATGGCGACACAGACCGAAATGGATGATGCAATTGCTGCTCTTGATGGACAGGTACATTTATTTCACCTTTTCTGAAATGTTTTGGACATTGTGGCGACTTGTTAGGTTTTGTTTATGGAATTCAGGATTCTTAGTGTAGCCAGTACTGACTACCTGAGGTTGAGAATATATATCAGGACTTGCTTTTCTTGCATATGTTGCAACTAGCCTATTTGTCCTGGCACTACCTAGGCATTTACCATTCTCACTTAGTTGGTAGTGTAAGTAGGTGACTACAAGGTTCATAAAAGAATGCATAATCTTGACCAATAAATATAAACTTCTATCATATTTCTTTGAAGATAATTGAGAACTATTTTACCCTCTTTTTTTTTTCCTTTTTCCTGACTCATCTCCAATTTGTTCTATTGTTCGTCATTGATTCCTTTCCCATTTGTGGTACAGGATTTGGACGGCCGGGCCCTTAGGGTGAACATTGCTGAGGAGAGACCCCGACGAAGCTTTGTTTGATCATCATGGATGAACGCTCATGCACTCTGAATCTTGGCAGTCCAGTTTATACAACATCAGTATAATGCTACATTGATTGTTGTTTGTTTCTAAGATTTTTAATCTCATGCTACGGGGATATCTTCCCTTTTTTTGGTAATTAGGATCTCATGGATATGTTTTCCATTGGATGTCACTCGTCTTTCCATAGTTGATTAAAATCCTCGTTTGTAACTCTTGTGGATTAAGCTGGAAACAGGTGGAAGCATGTATGTTTGTTTTAGAACTATTCTCGTTTTAGGGCATTTATAGGATAGTCTATGGTGCAATGGGTTCAATTACCAAGTAAAAGTTATCAAGGAACGACCATCAGCAACTAATGCATGGGCATGTTATCATCGAGTCACCATGAAATTTTTACTGTTTGTATTTTGAACTAAACAATTTTGGATTCTGTAATGAATCATTAATGGTACT
The DNA here is from genome assembly GCA_005019695.1 of Trichopus zeylanicus subsp. travancoricus. NCBI lineage: Eukaryota > Viridiplantae > Streptophyta > Magnoliopsida > Dioscoreales > Dioscoreaceae > Trichopus > Trichopus zeylanicus. The sequence continues at coordinate 274,407 of RXID01014490.1, forward strand.
TGTTGCATCCATTTGGTTTTGGATTGTAGTCAGTGTGCCTTCCTCTCGCTACAGATGAAATTGTTTGATCTCTCAAAAGAATCTTCTATGGTTTGGAGTTTTATTGATTCCAAGAAGAATTTGACGATTAGATTGAGATAGACAGGTTAATTCAAAAGTAGTTCTAGAGTTTTATCTATATTTTTCGCACCATTGTGCGACATTCTTTTGTTATCTGACTACTTATGGAGCATAAGATAGTTATAACAAGGGAAAATCACCTTTTAAAGTTTCATGTCGAGATGGTGCGGTAGTTGAATTCCTTACAGTTAGATTAGACTAAGGAAACGGCTTTATTTCGTAAAAGTAATTATCCAAGCAACAATAGCTGGAGAAATCTAATGACATTCTTAGAGTAAAACTATAGTATAAGGATTATTTGAGCTTATTTAAAATGTAAAAGTACAATTATCCGGTTTGAAATTACCGTTGATGTATCAGTAAAAGATGAATTGACCGAGTCCAATTTATGTTTAATATAGTCCAATTTAAATAAGTAGTCCGTCCTTCCACACATAACTGCGCATATAATGAATGTTGGAAAGCTAGTCAGCTGTATACATCCTTGCCATGGGGCTTTTCGGACTAGTAGTGGTGAAGATCACCGATGGTTCAATGTAGTCGCGAAGATAGCAAAAGACGATCTTCCATAGAAGCGCAGAAGAAGAAAGAGATGGACACTTGACACGAGATGGTGTAAAATGCTTTTTGCTTTTGCGGCCTCCACGACAGCTTATCTTGTTTTCTTCATTTAACTTTTAATACATGATGACAGTGTAATTGTGCATCCACCACAGCAACTTTAATCAAAAATATAAAAGATAAAGCTTTGCATAGGGACCAATTCCATTGTTGATGCTCGTCGAGAGGAGACTCATGGTGTCATTATTAGTCCTTTCAAATATAAAATTGCATAGATGTCCAATAAACTCGTTATCGATATGCCCGACCATTATAAAATTTCTACATCAATCAACCATCATAAAAAAACCAAATCTCGTCCATAATTTTAATTTATTTAGCTATTACCATTTTCATACCATCAAACTTTCATCATGCAAAGTCCTTATCCTTCTCTACCTATATTGTTAGACCGAAACCCGTCTGGGACATCTGGGCCGGAAGCTGACTCGAAGCCCGTTCTTCATGTAAAGCGTGGTATTCACCTTGGGCTTCACCTCCTGCCCGGCCACCACCTCCACGTGGTAGCGAAGCAGCAGCGCCGCCGCCACCATCTTCATCTGCGTATATGCGAACTTCTTCCCTACACAGAGCCTCGGCCCACCGTTGAACACGGGGTACTTGAACTGGTTCTCGCTCATAAATATACCGTCTTTGAGCCACCTGCTCGGTCGAAACTCCTTACAGTCCTTCCCCCATATCTCCGGGACACGGGCCATGGAGTATATGGAGTAGAGGACCCTCCACCCCTTCTTCACCCTCGTCCCGTCGGGGAACACGTCGTCCTCCACCACTTCCTTGAAGTCAATCGGAACCGACGGGTACAGCCGGAGAGACTCCGATATCGCTGCTTGTAGGTACTCCATCTTCTTCAGCTCGTCGACTGTGAATGGAACGTCGGCGTTCTTCGTCTGCCTCTGCTCGACGATTTTTCTTATCTCATCGACCACCCGGGCCTCCTCCGCTGGGTGATTATGAAGTAGCCAGAAGAACCAGGCAAGCGCCACTGAGCTGGTGTCCCTTCCGGCGAGGATGAAGCTGATGCAGAAGTCCTTGAGGAACTCATCGGTGAATTTGAGCCCCGATGCATCAGCTTCCATTAGCCGTGACAAGAGATCGGAACGGTCATCGAGTGATTTTAGCTTCCAGAGCTCCTCTCGACGATTTGACACCGTCTTCTCAGCAAATTCATGGACAGTTCTTATCGCGATCTTAAGCTGCTTCTCGGAGCCTATGTTGAAGAACCTCATCGGCTTCCACACGAAGGGTGGCACCGTGAACCGGAACAAGCTGAGCTCCGTGGCCTTCTCGAACGCCTTCGCGAACGGTACCTCCGGGAGATCGACGGCGACGCAGCCGGGATCGACACCGAAAGCGGCCGTGCAAATGTTATCAAACGTGAAACGCAGAAACACATCTTGCAAGTCCACAACTCCATCCGTCTTCACCAGCTTCTCAACCAGATTGAGAAGCTTCCCATGAACCAGCTCACTGATGGTTCTGGCTGAGTAATCGGCGAAGCGGCCGGAGTGCATCTCCGCGGTGGCGGCGCGGCGCTGCTCCTTCCAGACCTCACCGTCGGCGTTGAAAATGCCGTCGCCAAGGAACTCGAAGAAGCGCTCGCGGTAGTATTTGCCCTTGGGGAAGTTGGCGAAGCGGGTCTTGAGCATATACTCGATGTTGGCAGGGTCGGCCGTCATGACGCCGTTGCAACGGCCGAACCACATGCCTCGGTACGCGAATGTGCCACTGGCGCGGGCGACCTCATCGGTGACCCAGTCGTAGATGCGGCCCATGTTGCGGAAGACCGTGGGGAGGATGCCGAGGACGGGCCAGAGCATGGGGCCCTTGGTGGTGAAGCGCTGGACGGCGGCGCTGGAAAGGAAGAGGACGGCGAGAGCGACGGCGGTGTCGGAGAGGGTGAGCTTGTAGGCCTTGAGGAGTGTGAACAAGTGGTAGACAGCTTGTGCCATGCTGAGGATGGTGAGGTGCATGTGTTAAGGTTTGGAGGAGGATTGAGGAGGGTGTCCCAAACTACGAGTGAAGGAATAATCGAGAGGTATCCCAAATTTTATAATCACGAGGCAATTATGGGGTCATGACGCGCAAGGCCATTAGAGCATATAATCTAAAAAGGGCTAGAATTTGCAATGTGGAAATAATTTGTATGTTTAGTCGACAAAAATTATTTCAGTTTAAAATAAAATATATTTATAGAGACAAAAAATTAGTGTGTTATTTAAAAGTAATTTTTAAATTTAAAAAATTAAATATATTTTTTATTTTCTAAAATTATATTAGATTTTGAAAAATATTTACAATTATTTTCTGAAATTTTTTTATAATTTATTTTCACCAGAAAACATGTGTTTCTCATTTTATTAGAGTATTATTTAAAAGTAAATTTTTAAAGTTAAAATTTTAAAAAATATCTATTTATTTTCTAAAATTATATTTTAAAAAATATTTAAAATTATTTTTTGAACTTTTTTGTAATTTATTTTTACGAGAAAACATGTGTTTCTCATTTTTTGTACTATTTAAATCTAGTTGTTACTCTTTTATTATTATTATTTAGTATTTTATTTACATTCTATTCTTTATTTGTTCTTTCGAGCTACATATTTTTTTTCCTCCCATCATCATTGGAGTTTATATTTTTCAGTTATTATCTATTTTTATCTATCATAATAGAAGAATCTTGAAAAAAAATATATATAAATAGAATTCATAAGTTTTACTAAGAGTTAATTTTATATTTTATTGAAATGAATTTTTTTAAATTTTTTAGAGTTTTTTATAGAAATTAAAATATAAAAATAGAGATAAAAATTAGAGATGAAAAACAAAAAAAAAAAAATTGTAATTGAACAGGTCTAAACTACAAATTAAAATGTGTTTATACAAAAAACGATTGTTAAAAGTGATTTAAATATGAGAAATATGATGTTTGGAGAAAATATTTGAGGTTCAGAATTGTAAAATGGTTAGATCGAAAAAATATGAGCCATTGAAAGAGATTTTTTTTTTTCAGAGAAAAAAAGATTGAAAGACGAATGAGATGATACTCTGGAAAATGGTGGTTTCGAGTGAGCTGCCACTCGGAGCACGTTGGAGAAAAGGATTAAGATCTCACCGGCTTCCTTGACCCGATTAATAGAGGAATTGAAGTACAGAGAGGGTGGGTGGGTATGATTTGGTTGGAACCTACATCATTCATGGTCATCCCAACCCAATCCAAACAAGCGCTCGATCATGCAGTCCACCCGAAGTGAGCTTCCATCCGATCATTTTTAATAGATAATTGAGGTTGTTCACTTTCGTGCTTAGCATCATCTATTATTATTTTCATCAACCGATGCCCAACAAATGTAGGCGCGTGCAAAGAAGGCGGCGGCTTGCAATTCCAGAACGGACACACGACCAAGACTTGTATGCGGCCGTGAGTAGGCTACTTGTACTGGTACCGTCAAAAATTCAATGAAAATTTCGCAAGTTCGATGAAAGTAAAAAATTTGTAAAAAATTATCAATTTTGTTATTTGATTGTGTTTTTTCGAAAGTAAATATGAGAATTCTCGAATTTTTCGCTTTTAGTATTTGTTTTGGTAAAAAATTTTGAAAGGTTTTCTAATTCGGAGAGTTTGAATGTCTACTTTATTCAGATTTTGTATCAAAATGTGATGAGCCGAGCCTCTGCATATAAATTACATATAATTTATAAATTATGTTTGTGTGGAAACAATAAAATTATCAAAAAAAAAAAATTGTCATGTGAATGACCAACACACAATACTATATCTTTGGATGTGATTAATAATTTTGATTCTTATCAAATAAATATCTAACAAGATCTCGAACAAACATAAATTCATCTATAAAAAAACAATAATGAATCGTTAGCTAAGAAAATTAGTCAAAATCTCGCAAGCACGACAACCGTCAATATCGCAATCAATCCTAAATCATGCTAGTATTGTTGACTTAATCATATTTCGAATCCGAATTTTCTAGAGAGTCATTATTATATTAGAAAATAATTTAGTGGATCTAATTCTTATCTAAATTTATCTTATATTAAAAGATTTAAATTAGTAGAAGTCTTATTTGAGTTAGTCTTATATTTTAATTCAAATATAATTAGATCACATTTATAAATATTCTATTCATATAAGGTTTTTTATATAGACCGTGTGAAAGAGATATAGATCAATATTCTCAAAACATTTTCTAACGATTAAACTATTTAATCTCTTATTAGAATTGGTGATATTGGAGTTTCATCTCCATCGTTGTAATCTTTTCTTTTTTTTTCTCATCAATACAACATCTTCTGAATCGTGTTCACCACATAAATCTCTTCTGTGTTATTTTTCTTTTTTTTATATTTTTTTTTTACACTATAAATTATAATGGATATCGATATTTACCGCTACAAGTATAACCACAATCAACTATATAAGCTGTCGCTGCCGAGAGGAGCCACAAGGCGGGCCTCCGCGAGTACTGGTTTGCCGGCGAGGAAACTGTGCGAGAGGAACCACAAGGAGAGGGCTTCCAGAAGTAAATCGTTGACAATGACAAACTATTGATAGGGAAAGCACAACAACTTGGAGAGGGCTCCATGGGGAAGTGTTCAGAGTGGGTACACGATCTCGGTGTTTCTCGGGTGCCTTGTCGAGCTCCGCTGCCTCCCAATTTGTTTCTGTGCTCTCTCCAAACCTACTTTTCTGGGATATGGCCTTCTCCCTGGTGCGCAATGTTCTCCCGTAAAATTGAACTGAGGGTATTCCAGAACGTTTCCCTACTCCTCCGAGTTTAGTGCATCCAAACAACCAAACTCGAAGGATTAGGTCTGATTCCGCGAGTTCCCCGAGTTTAAGGTACAACAAACACAACCTTACTGTGCTCACTTTGCAATTGACTTTTATGGAGTTTGATACAGCTCGTTCTTGTCGATGAAACTCCCCAACGCTTACTTTTGTATACGAGGAATACGACTACGGTCAAATTTAGTATAATATGGGAATGAAGTTAGCACTATTTGCTCAATTGTTCGAGACTAATTTATTACATGACAACACATCCTAAGTCATCCACAATCTCGAGGAAAACTGAATGTAGTCGTGCATTGATTAGTGTCTTCTACCCTGTTGAAACTACTGACTATAGGATTTCTTCCAATGCTCGAGAATAGCCGAGTTCATGCCCAAACAAAAGAAAAAGAACAAAAGACAAAAGTCCACGGAGAGGATATCGACCTAGAATAACCTAAAGGTCAGTCGTGCGGTACTCGCTATTCATGGTTCTCTACCGCCACCATGGTTGGTGGCCATTCAAGTAATATTGTTGGCAGAGAGAAAGAGGGGTTGCATTCAGTTTAGGTCTTTGTCGATGGGGACCCTGTCTGAGCAAAAGCCTTCTCTTTTCACAGTAATTGTGATGTGGAGTCCAAATAGTCCCGCATCTCCTCTTCCTCTGACAGACATCGGGGGAGACATTATAGATCATGAGAAAGTAGAGAGAGAGCCATTTTATAGCAATGAAAAATACATCTGTAATCCCACGTACTTCTACAAAATGTTGGAAATTTACTACACAACAGCTGGAATAAACTTTTTCTTTCCTTGGCAATAACAAAGGATACAGAGTACGGCAATTTGGTACAAGGATATACAACACTGAACTAGATGCTCTTGAGATATATACAGGACTAGTTCACATTTCTCAAGAAAGGATGTTATAGTAGCATTTCATGCATTAATCACCTTGCAACTGAGCAGCCTTGCTGGTCAGCGGAACATACCGCACAGATGTTTCGCTACTGATGGTGATTGAGCCATCCAGGTTCTCATCAATCACCTTCAAGTCCTGGAAGATTTGCCAACGGGAATCACCATCCGGCCTCCAGATTTCAGCTGATCAAGCAGTGTCTGAGGAATTTCAGATGCCGCTGCGCCGACGTGGATGGCATCATAAGGTGCAGACTCAGGCCACCCACGTCTTCCATCCGAAGATAGTAGAACATTAGGTCAATGATTTTACATGCAGTCTATTCAACTATCGGGTTAGTTTATGTTAATCTGGTATAAGCTGGTCAAACAGAGAACATGAACTACTAAACGAATACAATGGTTTCTAAAGCACAAACATCAGCAAGGAAACACTTTTCTCTGCGAACTAAGATCAAATCATAAAAGTTCAGCATAGCAGAAGGAATTAAATGAAATCAACAAAAATCCATTGTTACCTGTCGGTAAACTATAAAATAAGTCCTGCACGTACATTTAACATTACAAACATCGGATTGAATTCAAGCATCTGTTTGTTTGATTTGCTACATGGTCTTGATATTGATCCATAGTCCTGATGTCAATTCATTAGGGCCACTGACTTGAATTCCATCAACTGTTTGTTCAATCACTAATGAATTTAAATTTTTGTTAATTGACAGACAGTCCTGATACCACATAAATTCTTCTTCAACAATAAGACCATTCCATTGAACTCAAGGTACTAGCTCCATTAGGAAAAACAATCATTCATACTAGCTACACAAGGAAAGACTAGAAGCATCTCGGCCATCCATTTTTGCAGCCTACACTGTGGATTGACCCATCAAAAGCATGGTACCTTGTTCAATTTTTTGAAACATGGTATATCCAGTCAATCCTGTCAGAAAACCAGAACTAATTATGGCATAATTTTGCTTCCAGGAGCATCACGACTGGATTGACATCAATGTCGAGCACAAATGCCTGACCATAGTCCAATACTAAAACCTCCTATCAATTGGTGTATTATATGCAAAAGCTTCGTCAATTCCAACCGCTCAGAATAAGGACCTCCAACTCCCCCATTCTGATCAACCACCAAGGATTTAAATTAAACAATTGACCAGCCAGAGCATACCAGCAACATGTACAGAAAGGGAACCATCATCGAAAAGTGGTGCGGCGGCACTTTTCTTGAGACATGAGAAGAGAGCAATAATTCATGTTTGATGCGCAAAGGTCAAGGAACATTTAAATTTCCTAGCTAGACAGAAGGAAGATGGCATAACTTTGGATTGAAAAGATCCTATCTTCCACCAAAATTCGCACCACAAATAATTTCTGAAATTGGACAACTCTTGATTCCATACATTTTATATCTCAAAAAATTTGATTCCATCTTAGGTTCTAACAAGTTACATACAACTTTCACCCATTACATGATGATTAACCCCGCAAAAGATAAATACCTTCCGCTTTCAATTGCAAATTTCCACTCCCACACAAGAATATCACTAAATAAAACTCAAATCTAAAGGACAACGAAGCAAAACGATAGCGAGAAGCACTATAGGAACAGAGAGAGCCACAAATCAAAGAAAGCAGCGATTAAGATATGAAGTGACGTGCCTCCATTTGCAGAAAGGGATGCGACACTGGGAAAAGCCTGTGAAGCTTCTCGAAAGAAGAAGAGGAAGAGGAAGACGAGTGGACTGAGGCCAAAGTGGAGAGAGAGCAACGCCGGTGAGAGAAGGAGGCGAGAGCAAGCGAACGGTACCACGGTTTAAAATTTTGGCGCAAACGTTTCGGTTTCCATCGGCAAATGTTCCGGTTTACTTCATTTCAGTTTTTTCTGCATCAGCTTTGGCCCTAAGCCGGCAAGCTTGCGCCTGCACCCACGCTGACTAGCCTGCACCTGTCCCCTTTGGCATCCGCATCCGCACTCTCGCCACCCTAAACCCTAAGCCTCACGTCTGCACTTGTGCCCTCGTGTCGGCCTCACACTCCAGCTCATGTCCTTGCCGGGCTGTCTCTCATCCCTTGCTCGCGCCATTGCCGACTTGTCTCTCGCGTCAGTCTCACGCCTGCGCTCGCGCACTTGCCGGTCTGGCCCCCGAGCCCGTGCATCCGCACCGGAGCGCAAGCGTCGACACGCTCGCCAACTTGGCGCTCGCATACGCGGCCGCACCCTCGTCGGCCTCGCACCCGGGCCTGAGCTTGTGCCCGTGCTCCTGCCCTCACCGGCCTGGGCAGGTGCCCGCGAGCTCGTGCTAGCCTTTAGCACGAGAGCTAGTGCGGTCGTCAGCATGGCTCCTACACACGAGCTCTCGCCCCGGCCTGATGCCTACGCCCACTCCGGTGTGTCGGCCTCACACTCACGTTCTCACTAACGCCCGCCCCCTCGCACCCGCCTGACGGTCACGTCTGTGCCTCACACCTCACACCTGCGCCCACGCCCGAGCTGGCCTCGCACTAGCGCCCATGCCCAAGCCGGCATGCTGGACTCATGCACGCGTACACACTCACGCGCGCACCAAGCCGGCGTGCCAGCCTCACGTCTGCGCCCGAGCCCTCACACCCAAGCCCGCGCGCCCTTGCGCTTGCACCCTCACCCACAAACTCACTCTCGCGCTCGCGCCCGCCCTAACCCACAAACTCACTCTCGCGCTCGCGCCCGCCCCCGAGCCTTGGCCCCAGCCTTGCGGCCGTGCTCACGCCCTTGCCAACGGTGCGCCAGCACCTTTGCCGTCGCCTAGGCCACGCCTCGTCGACCATACGCTAGCGCCTTCGCTCTCGCTGACATTGTACCTCGTTGATCTCTGGAACAGTAAAGCCCGTAATACTGTTTATAATACTGTTTATGTGCATGCATATATGCCCACTCTACCGAAAACAGCAAATAAAAAAATTCATGTGTCACCTGAATAAATAATAAAAAAAATAATTATGGATGGTGGTTGTTGGAACGAAATAAGATTTATGGGTGGAATAAATTTTCTTCATTACATAAGGCTAACTTCGTTGCTATTAGGGTACACAGGATTTGAATCTGGCTTCATTGTTACTATTTTTTTTTGATGTAGTCTATTGAGAAAAAAGATAAGTAATTAATATTTATAATTTTCTTATTTTTAATATTAAATCGTGTTGATTCCATATAAATTCATGTAATTTTTTAAAAAATTTTCTTATTAACAAGTTATAATATCCTTTTAGTTATATTTATCAATATCATTTTATATGGATATATATAGAGATATATAAATGTGGACATGTTGATTTTAATTTCATGTAAAAATATATTTTTTCATAATTATCTGTATAAAAAATTAATTAGTAAATCAGGAAATATTAGATTTTATCAAAATTAGCTAATATTTGTTAATACTTAATAGATATGTCCAAAATATTTTTTTTACTTTTTGTAAAGTTACGATTTTATGTGAAAATTAGTTAGTAAATTGAAAATATTAAAATTAATGCAAAAAACTGTTTACTAAATCCAAAAAACATTGAAGTAATGTAAAAAATAGGTAATACATTTATGTGAAAATAGAGTTTTTATAATTTTTTAAAGTTAGGATTTTATGTGAAAATTATGTAATAAAATGATGATGATGATTATTTATATTACGTTATAATTAATATATTATGTATATGTCAAGTACCTTTTAATGATAAGTTAAATTTTTTTATGTTAATTTTTAATTTTTAATCATATTCATATTATTTATTATATATATTTTTATAGTAATATATAAAAAATAGACTATATCAATGATTAATTATCAAAGTTAATTTAAATTAATTAAAAAAATATTTAATCTTATGGAAAAATTAATTATAAATTTTTTTATAATTTTAAAATTTTTTTGAAATTTTTTTGAAAATTTTATCATATTTTTAATTTAAAATTAAAGTTAAAATATAGTCAAATTTTGATTAATATATAATTAATAATTTAAAAAAAAATTCAGCAAAAGTCGAAATAATCAAAATTAAAATCAAAATAATCGAAATAACTAAAATATTAAATTAAAATCGAAATCGAAATTTAAAATCTTAAACGGTCGGGCGGCCGCAGGAAAGACCACGCACCGGCACCGTCATCCGTGTTTAATTTGCGGACTCGACCCTGTCCACAGCCTTCCTGCTCCCTCCCGAGGCCGGACTGCTGGGTGTTCCGGATGGTGTGGTGGTTCGACCACAACTCGACCACGTGTGCTTTTGATACTTCGGCATTTTCTTTGTGGGATTACTGCGCAGGCATACCTGTATTTCATGTCAACAAATAATCCATGACTTATTATAAAATTATACAAAAATTTTTTTATTAAAATATATTTAAAAAATATTTTATCTTGTTTTAATTTTTTTTAATTAAAATTAATATAAAAAATCTAAATTATTTTCATATTCAACAAATATTAAATTAATATAAAAAATAATTTTTATTATAATATTTATTAAAAATTGACTATTTGATATTATAAAATTAAAATTTTAAAATCTAATTTTATTAGACTAATTATCAATAATTATGATTCAAGTATCTAAAATAAAACCAAAAAAATTTACTTTCAATATTAATTTAATTAGTAAAACTAAATTAAAAAAAAATATTTTAAATACAGTAATTTTTATAAATTTATAATATAAAATAAATGGTTTTTATTAATAATGATCAATAATTAATTTTTCGTAAATTCAGGCAGTTATTTACTAAAAATTCTTATATTTATTGCGTAACTCTACCTATGTTATTCTAAATTGCACTAAACCCCCTCTCGTTGTTAACGGAATAAAAATTGCACGCAGACCATACAATACCCATAGTTGATAAAAATACATCACAAGCACTCGCAAAGAAGTCCCAAACATCAAACATCAAACAGAAAACTCCATTCCTCAGTCATTGCAGCAGCGGTAGAGCACCAACTTCTCCATGGGCTTGCCGCACTCGGCGTGCATCACCTTCTCCCTCACGAGCCCCGCCTCGTCGGGCAGTATCAGCCTCGTGCAGTGCTCGTGCGTGAGGAACGAAACCCTCCCTCTCCGCCCTCCACTCCTCAAACTGCCCCAGACAGTCGATCAGCTTCCATCCTTGCGCCTTCACGATCTCCAACGACCCCCGGCTGACCACCGCCCACCCCTCATCGCTGCCGTCGAAGCTCAGCAGTTGCATCACCTCTTGCATTATCGGATCCTCGTCAATGCGCCGCCTTGTATCTTCTAGTGCCACATGCTCTCCCGCTGCGACCACAGGAACCAGATCATCACCGGGTCCTGCCAGTAGCCGCTCAGCTTCTCCGCCGCGATCGCCGCCACCGCCTTCTTCACTCGCTCCTTCGGGTTGCTCTTCCCGACGTAGACCATCTCCAGTTGGATGCGGGCCTCCTGCGCGACCACCCGCATTGTGCTGGTGAACCGCCGGATCCACTCTATGTCCTTACCGCGGTAGAGGCAAACGTGGCGGCCTTCCCGGACCTGAGGAAAATGAGAATAATTTGAAGGGTTTTTTGAGAATAAAATTTCCTTGTAGTTTACTACTGTGAAGCAGAAGAGAAACATACCCAGGTGATTATAGCAGGATCAATCTCGCCCACCAAGAACTCAAGCCTCCACGTCTCCTCTTTCCACAGCGCCTCCTCCCTGTTGCTCGTAAACGGAAAGGCCAAGCTCTCCCAAATCCACATCATGTGCATGGCGTTGGGGCACATCATATAATAAACATAATAAATTAAAAAATAAATTTTTATTAAAGAATGAGCCCAATGGTCTGGGATGCGCAAGCGATGACACATCGGATGGCCCAGTGCACGGCAGTGGGGATGTGCTTCATGGCCATGGACATCTCAGCGGTGTCGGGTGCGTTGTACCCGCAGGAGGCTGAGTGAACTCGACGAGGCACTTGGCAACGTTGAGCATGGCGCGAATGAGGGCGTTGATGGCGTCTAAGCGGGCCTTGGGCACGTCGGTGTTCTCGAGGACGTCGAGGAGCTGCTTGAGCAGCGACATGGATTTCGTGAGCGGGCTCACCGCGTGCAGCTGCACCGTCAGCCAGAACTCGCCGTAGCTCACGGCGAAGGCCGCCAAGGCAAGGACGACCTTCGTGTCCCAGGTGTAGGTTGACAGAGAATGGAACAACGCCAGCGTCGTCGCGTGGGCATCGCTGCCTCCGGAGCACTTGCAGGTGATCTGCATCAGTAAGTAAATATGCATGCATATTGTAAATCACAAATATGCAGACAATTTTTTGTTATTCAAGGAAATATATGCAAAACAACAAATGAAGTTTGGATATTTCAATTAAAAATTCCGAATATTGTAAAAAAAATAATTTTGACACATTACACCACCCTCTATATTCTATACTATATTATGAAGTGAAACGGAAAAAAAAAATAATTAAAAAAATGATGAGTGACGGGTAACCTCGCATGAAATCCTGTGAATAGTGTATGCAAGCGCGTCGAGCATTCCTGTCACTCCAGCATAATGGGCCCCATATTCGACAAATTCTGGGTGGAGAAATTTCTTCTACATCTTATGAGCTTCACAATAATATCTGATATGGTCATACAGGTTAACAAATACTACAAGTAATTGGTGATTACGACGATCGCAGTGGGAGTGGCCCGCTGGAAGATGTCCTCGACGATCCGGAGGATCGGCCAGGCGTCGACCTCGCTGCCGTCGGGGGTGTGAGTTGCGAGTATCTGCTTCATGACGACGGTGTCGTCGGACGACGAGAAGAGGTGGCGCTCGCCCTTGATCAGCTGCATTCGTGCCTGCCAGTCTCTTATTATTTAGTACGGTGAACTTCTAATCGCCTGAGTTAATTGCCCAACTTTCAAACCAAGCAATGGCTATGTATAGGCAAGCAATCACCTAAATTTTTTGACGTTTTTAATTTTTTTATTGCTATTATTTTTTCTGGGTCCTTTTTTGTCAATGCTGACGGTCTGATTATGAGAGAGGTGACCAAGGAGATTAAGGGTTCTCGATTTATCTTTTATTTTAGGAATAATTACTGGTGATTCCCGCAATTAGTTTTAATTACGGTAAACCCCCCGTAATTTTCATAATTACTCCCATTCCCTCGAATTCGCCCATATTTATCCACAGTCCCTTATTATTATTTAATCAAAATTTTGCCAAAAAATTCCGATTTTACCCCTGGTTATTTTTACCCATACACCCCTAAAAACTTATTTTTTATATCTAACCCCGGGATTTCGGAATTTTGCAAATAACACCCCGAAAGAACTCAGATTTACAAAAAATTCCTCCAAATTCGAATTTTTACAAATAAATCCCCGGAAATTATTCCGATTTACAGAGAAGTCCCCGAAATTCGGATTTTTGCAAATAACACCCCGTCGCGCGGGCGGGAGCGGAGGAGGAGGCCGGCCGGCAGGCCGTGGGAGCGGAGCCGGAGGCCGGGCGGGCAGGAGCGGAGGCGGAGGGCCGGGGCGCCGGCGCGCCGAAACGCGGGCGCGGACGGCCACGGCCGAGGCCGTTCCGCCCCCGCGTGCCGGGGACGGAGGCCGAGGCCGGCGCGCCCGCACGCGGAGGCCGAGGCCGACGGCCGTTCCGCCCCGCGTGCCGGGGACGGAGGCCGAGGCCGGCGCGCCCGCGTGCCGGGGACGGACGGCCTTGGCCTTGGCCGTCCGCGCCCGCGTGCCGGCGCGCCGGCCTCGGCCTCCGTCCCCGGCACGCGGGGGCGGAACGGCCTCGGCGTCCGTCTCCGCTCCCGCGTGCGGAGGCCGTCCGCGGCCGCGTGCCGGCGGGCCGTCCGGCATGCCGTCGGCCTCCGGCGAGGGGTGTATTTGTAAAAATTAGTTTTAAAAAAAATTTAGAATTATTTTTTTAAAAAAATTTAATGGTCTATTTTTTAATTTATAAATATTAAATTTGTAATTATAAATATAAAAAATACTAATGTCTTTTTTGTAAAATCTTATTTAAAATATGATTAAAAATATAGACTTATTTATAAAAAAAATATTTAAGGGGTCTATTTGTAAATGTACAACATGAAACTTGTAATTTTAAATTTTAAACTTTGAAACCTTCGATGACTTATTTGTAAAATTTATTTTTAAAATAAATAAAATTTGAACGTATTTATAAAGAAAAATATTAAAGGTGGTCTATTTTTAAATGTAAAAAATGTAAAAATTAGTTTTAAAAAAAGTTTACAGTTATTTTAAAAAAAAATTTGAGGGTCTATTTTTTAATTTATAAATATTAAATTGGTAATTATAAATATAAAAACACTAATGTCTTTTTTGTAAAATTTTATTTCAAATATGATTAAAAGTATAGACTTATTTATAAAAAAAATATTGATGGGGTCTATTTGTAAATGTACAACATGAAACTTGTATTTTTAAATTTTAAGCTTTGAAACCTTTTGATAACTTATTTGTAAAATTTATTTATAAAATAAATAAAATTTGGACGTATTTATAAAAAAATATTAAAGGTGGTCTATTCTTAAATGTAAAAAATAGTAAAAATTAGTTTTTAAAAAAATTTACAGTTATTTTTTAAAAAAATTTGAGGGTCTATTCTTTAATTTATAAATATTAAATTTGTAATTATAAATATAAAAAACACTAATGTCTTTTTTGTAAAATTTTATTTAAAATATGATTAAAAATATAGACTTATTTATAAAAAAAATATTGAAGGGGTCTATTTGTAAATGTACAATATGAAACTTGTAATTTTAAATTTTAAGCTTTGAAACCTTCGATGACTTATTTGTAAAATTTATTTATAAAATAAATAAAATTTGGACGTATTTATAAAGAAAAATATTGAAGGTAGTCTATTTTTAAATGTACAAAATAATAAACTTGTAATTTGAAATTTGAAATTTTTAAACTTTCACTGTATTTCGCAAGGCAACGAGTGGACAGCGACGGCAGCAGCTGTGCAGGGACCGACGGCGGCAGCGGCAGAGCACAATGACGGCGGCGACGCATATGCGTTTAGGGCTATAGGAAGAAGAGAGTTATATAAGAAAGTTCTGGACTTTTTTGTAATTCGGAATAATTTCGGAGAGTTATTTGCAAAAATCAAAATTTCGGGGACTTTACTGTAAATTTGAATAATTTCGGGGTGTTATTTGCAAAAATCCGCGCCCGCGCCCGGGGAAGCAGGCGGAGGCCGGGGCGCCGGCGTGCCGGCGGCGGGAGCGGAGGCGGACGCCAAGGCCGTTCCGCCCCCGCGTGCCAGGGACGGAGGCCGAGGCCGGCGCGCCGGCACGCGGGCGCGGACGGTCAAGGCCAAGGCCGTCCGTCCCCGGCACGCGGGCGCGCCGGCCTCTGCCTCCGTCCCCGTCACGAGGGGGCGGAACGGCCTCGGCCTCGGCCTCCGCGTGCGGGCGCGCCGGCCTTGGCCTCCGTCCCCGGCACGCGGGGGCGGAACGGCCTGGGCCGTGGCCGTCCTCGCCCGCGCCCGCGTGCGGGCGCGCCGGCTTCGGCCTCCGTCCCCGGCACGCGGGGGCGGAACGGCCTCGGCCGTGGCCGTCCGCGCCCGCGTTTCGGCGCGCCGGCGCCCCGGCCTCCGCCTCCGCTCCAGCCGCCGGCCTCCGCCTCCGCTCCCGCCCGCCCGGCCTCCGCCTCCGCTCCCGCGCCGGCCGCCGCCTCCGCCCCGCGGCCGTCCGGCCGGCCTCCTCCTCCGCTCCCGCCCGCGCGACGGGGTGTTATTTGCAAAAATCCGAATTTCGGGGACTTTTCTGTATATCGGAATAATTTCCGGGGGTTTATTTGCAAAAATTCGAACTTGGAGGACCTTTTTGTAAATCTGAGTTCTTTTGGGGTGTTATTTGTAAAATTCCGCAATCCGGGGGGTTAACCGTAAAAAAAATAAGTTTTTAGGGGTGTATGTGTAAAAATAACGGGGTAAAATCGAAAATTTTTGGTAAAATTTTGATTAAATAACAATCAGGGGCTGTGGGTAAATATAGGCGAATTTGAGGAGTGGGGGTAATTACAAAAATTACGGGGGGTTAATCGTAATTAGGGATAATTACGGAGATTCTCTTTATTTTATTGCCTTTTATGTATTATTAATGTAATATCTGTGATATGTCACATTAATAAAATGGGGATTCTCTTAACCCTGATTATTTTTATAAAGGATAAATTACCTCACCTAATAAGTAAAATCCTAATTTTAGCAAGAATACAATTGGATTCTCCCATCTCAGAAAAAAAAAAAGTAAAATTGGATTCCCCATCACAGCTATATTGTTTTTATAAAAAAAACTCAAAAGATTAAGTATCACTTTTATCACTTATCATTTTTATTATCTTAACTAATTTTATTTTTAAAAATATTAGAAGTGGTAGAAGTAATCAATTTGTGGGTTTAGCCGTTCAGTAAATTTTGATATAAAAGTAAAAAAAATAATAATTTTATGAGTTATGTGACTTCGGTTATTTAAATAGTAAAATTCAAAATAGAAAATTTGACGTCAATCATTTGACTAGAATAATATGTGAAACTGCAGATATATTAGTTATAATATTTATCAACAAATAAGACTAATATAAGTATTGTTGAAAAAATTAATTATATTTTTTTAAATGATTATGATAATAAAAGTAATATTTAACTACAACTATGTGATTATAATTAGTATAATAATAATTAATTAATTAATTAAGATAATAAAAAGAATTTATCATAATTCAGATTTAAAAGTACTATTAACTAATTAATTATAAATAAGATGATGAGGATAGAGATTAATGAAAATGATTTGACATCTTTTACAGGTAGACCCCTAGAAAATGAAAAACTCTAACGATTACTTTTTGAAAACTCCCAACCACTAATTTTGCAGTCTCCAACGACTGTGAGAGTGAGGTAGTAGGTTGGGGTAGCGATAATGAGGGAGCAGCTCCAATCAACGAAGGTGAGGGTGCAAGTCTGGGCCAGCAAGGATGAGGGAGTAGGTCTGGGTTAGCGAAGGTGAGGAAGCAAATCCAGGGCGGTGAGGGTGAGGGAGTAGGTCCGGGTCAACAAGGGTAAGGGAGCGGCTGCGGTTAGTGAGGACGAGGGAGCAGATTCGGGCCGGTAAGAGTGAGAGAGCATATCCGGCCAACCCTGGAGCACAACCAACTAGTGACGTAGTAAATCCGCCTAGGTCGGATTTGGGAGCAATTCGGAGGTCGGTGCTGAGAGTAGAATAGCAAGAGTATCAGGGAATAGCGAGCACGAGGGCAGCAAGCCCCAGCGTGGGAGTGACGATGGCACTAGTGTTTAGACCAAGCCAACCGTGGGATCGACAAGATCAACGGTCCTTGAGCCCGGCCAGGCTAGGGAGCAGGATGTGAGAGTAGTTGTTGCTTAAGGAGGTCAAGGTTGAGGTCCGGATCGACAGAAGTACCAAGAAACGATGGGCGCAGCTCTGGCAAATACAAGGGCAGCAACAATAGCGCAAAAGCGACAAGACCAACCGAGCACAAGAGCGATGAGGAACAAGAAGATCAACCACCACTTCCGCGTGTTGAAATGGTCGAAGTGGGAGAGGTGGATCCCATCCACTTCTCCCACTTCCAAGCGATTTTTTCTTATTCCCGATAGGAAGTTGCCGAACCCTATTGTAGTTCATTGCTAACTCTAACCAGAAGTGATACTTTCAATCCAAATGACGGAAGTGTTGGAAGTGACTATTACTCACTTCATTCAATTCTCTCCATTCGACAAATTTACACTTTCAAATTCGAATTGAGTCGGCCCCACCATAACCCGAAACTCCCGTTCACCCGTTTATATCCCAGCGAATTCGGCGGAATTCCGCCGAATTCTTTCCGTCACCGTCCCCGAGCCCGTCGTCCCCCAGCGCCTCTGCCCCGAGCGCCGTCGTCCCCGAGCCCGAGCGCCGTCAGCCCCGAGCTCGTCTCCCCCAAGCCCGAGCTCGTCTCCCCCAAGCCCGAGCGTCGTCAGCCCCGAGCGTCGTCAGCCCCGAGCGTCGTCCCCGAGCCCGAGCCGTCGTCCCCGAGCTCGAGCCGTCGTCCGTCCCCGAGCCCGTGCGCGGTCTGTCCCCGAGCCCCGACGCCCGTCGTCCCCGAGCCCGAGCGCAGTCCATCCCCGAGCCCCGACACCCATCGTCCCCGTGCCCGAGCGGCGGTCCGTCCCCGAGCCCCGACGCCCGTCGTCCCCGACGCCAGTTAATTTCGATGATTTTGATAATTTAGTTAATGTACAGGTTCCACTCTCTAGGAGTAACGAGAAGAGAACTAGAAGTGAATTCAGTTGAGAGATCAAATATTCATATGGGAGGAATACAATAATAACTAGGTTTACATGTATTTCATTATATTATCTGTGTTTTAAATTTTATATAATGAATTATTTAACATTCGATTGTTGACTGTTGTTCGTATAATCGTTTGTTTTTATTTTATATTGCAATTTATGTGAAGTTGAGGTTTGTAACAGGGCATTAAGTTTTATATTATTTCATTGTGGTAAAATTCTTTTTTCTGTTGCTTAAAGCTAATTAAAAAAATATTTTATTGATTTAATATTATTTAAATCAATTATCCTTTTTTAAAAAAAATTAAATATTATCAATATGTAATTCTAATATTATTTATTTTTAAAACCTCAAAAATATGTCTAATTAATTTATTAATTCAATATATATATTTATTTTAAAATTAAATATAGAAAATATTAAAAAATGGGGTAATATCACCAATTAAGAATTGGGTGATCATATCTCCAATTCCAAATCCAACCAAACACCGGAATTGAAGAAATTGGCGAAATTCGTTGATTTCAATTTACATTCCAAATAACCGAATTCACG
Source organism: Trichopus zeylanicus subsp. travancoricus (assembly GCA_005019695.1). Lineage (NCBI taxonomy): Eukaryota > Viridiplantae > Streptophyta > Magnoliopsida > Dioscoreales > Dioscoreaceae > Trichopus > Trichopus zeylanicus. Next base: position 293,738 of record RXID01014490.1, read on the forward strand.
AAATTGACTGAATTGATAATTCCTTTTCTTTACTCAAAAAGTACATCTAAACACCGAAATTATTAAATTCGGCCAATTCCCTCGATTCTCCGTAATTGACCGAATTGACAATTCCCTCGATTCCAAAATCCGAAATTATCCAAACGGCCCCTAATCCAAACACACCCTTTCTCTTTTCTCTCTCGTTTGTTTGGATTCCGGGTTTAGGAATCGTGAAATCGTAGGAATTGAGTGATTTCAGAGAATTGAAGGAATTGAGGGAATTAGATAATTACAATGTTTGAATGAGTATTTACTGTTGGGAATTGACAATTGGTCAATTCCTTTCCGTTGTTTGGTTGACAAATAGAATTGATCAATTCCATAAGTTATTGAATTCTTGTGTTTGGATGAGTTTTTACTGTAAGGAATTGAAAAATATATTAAAACAATTAAAAATAATAAATAATTTTAATAAATAAAAAAAGATTATGTAAATATCTTATTATAATCAATTACATATTTATTTAATATACTTTTATTTTTATCTTCTAAAATAATTTTTAATAAATATAGAAAATATATACTTATTTTTTGAAAATAAGTAATATTTAAGTAATTTGAGTAATAAAAAATTTTAATTTTAAAAATATTAAAATAATTTTTAAAATTAATAAGATTTTATAAAAAGACCAAAAAAATGCATGCTCAAAACTCCAGCAGTATCAAGTTTGGAATCACCCAAATACAAAGCATTTTAGTAAGTTACACTGAGATCCAACTTCTATACAGAGGGAAGAAACTGTCGGAGAAGTATCAATCCAAGTCTACAATTCCAAAATTGGAGAAAAGGATATTCAACTGTTGAACGAAATCTGAACCCGTGGCATACTCTGTAAGCAATCCCACAGCAAACCCGAACATTGCCCACCTGCATCGAGCAATGCCAACATCTCATCAAGCACAAATCTATCTAGTCATAAGTAAGCCAATTCCGACAGCAACAAATCTCAGAGCAGTAACGGGAACTCAATTCGGATTATACTTGAGCTCATGTGGTGCTCATCATAGAGAGCTGATGCATATTTATCAATGAAAGAACAAGAAATCAGCAGCCAGAAGAAAAAAAAAACATCAACAACTTCCTCTCCAAAATCCCGTTCCAATAAAAAATTTCCCGAATGCAATTGCCATATTTGTGGATTCATCATGGAATCATTTGACTGTTGATCTGTACAAAACTACCAATGCTAGGCTTTCTAGAATTCATTTAACATATCTAAGCAAACAGATTGCATAATTCCAATATAAGTTGTCTTGGGCAGTCGATTGGCACACAAGATCCTGATACACAACCTCCAGCATCTCTACAAACTCACGAATCTAACTATCTAAAAAGTAAAAAATAAAAGAAAAAATCAATTTTATTGAAAGACGGACCTGCCATTGGCAATCTCATTCTCGCCAAGGAATCCAAAGAAGGGGCCTTGGTCAACCTCCTCAAGCTTCTTCTCCCTAAAGTACTCCTGTAGCTCCTTGGCCACCTTCCTCTGGTACTCCATGGTGACCACCGCCGGCCTGGTGGTGGCGGTGGCGACTGGACGGCCGCTGGACGGAGAAGAAGCCGCAGGACGGCCGCTGGACGGAGACGAAGCCGCTGGACGGCGGCTGAAGCCGCTGGACGGAGAAGAAGCCGCTGGACGGCCGCTGAAGCCGCTGGACAGCCGGACGACGGAGAAGATGCTGGTCGGAGGAGAGAAGACGCAGACGAGGGGGGGGGGGGATTCGTGCGAATTTAACCCGGAATTAGGTTTTCGTCCCCGACGTGCTACAGTAATTAGGGAATTGAAACCCGGAATCCGCGTTTTCGCTCGATTTTGAGAGAGAATTAAAACGGGGAATAGGGGGAATTGGGAAATAACCGATTCTCCCGATTCCGGGTCCTGGGAATCGAAACAAATACGGGAATGGAGGGAATTGGGCTCTCAATTCTCTCCATTCCTCTGATTCCCGGTTCCGGGAATCGAAACAAACAAGCCCGTAAGGAAAATGCCTGTCACTCGAAAATATGGAAAACTTTGGGTGTCAACTACAATTTTAACAAAAATATTGGGCTTTACATGCAAAAATCCAAAAAGAAAATTTGCAAGAATCATAGTACTTATCGTGCGATTTAATCACCTTCCAAGAGAGAGAAGCATAAATCACATTATATTTTTTTTTATTTTCATAAAAAAAGACAAGGAATAAATTTAAAATTAAAGTAAGATAAAAAATAAAAAATAAATTGATAGAAATTAAAATAAAATTAGTTTCAGTCGAATATATCAATTTCAATTAATACCAAAATCGATATTAAAATCGAGAGTTAAAATCTTGTTATATAACATATAGCCTCCTTCTTTTTCTACGTTAATTTTTAACTGATTGAATGACATAGATTGATTGTAGACTCTCCGGTGTAAAATAATTATACGAACTTGCCAAGCATGGTGGCGCATCCTTGTAAGTTTGTAACCTGAGTGGAGTATGTAAAATAATTATACCAACTTATAGGGGGTTGTATGTGATTACTCTACATAACCATTGACCAGGTAGAACCCTGGCCCATCCCGGTCCGAGCCCAAGCCGAATCAAATCCTTTAGACCCCAAGCCCATGAAACCAAAACCAAAACCCTGTCGAGCTTTCTACCATCGACAATGGCGTCTCTTCTCAGAAAGCTCATCCGGGAACCATCTCCTTCCTCCCTCCGAATCCTAGCATCCATCCGAAATCCTAAAATACCAGATCCGCCGCCTCTGCTACTTCTACCACCGCATTTCCATCACTTCCCGATCCATGAACCAGCCCCAGTGGCTTGCACGCCCGTGCTTCCCAGCTTCCCCCACTGGTTCCCTCTGGAACCCATCTCCCTCCCCGAGCTCGATACGTCACCGGAGGAAGAGAATGGCGTCGAGATTGGTGAAGGCGAGGACCGCACGGTGTGGGCGGACAGCGTGAAGAAGAAGAGGAAGAAGAAGATGAACAAGCACAAGTACCGCAAGCTGAGGAAGCGTCTCCGCCGCCAGACTTGATCTTTTCTCTTCTGGTTAGCGCTCCGCCCCATGCTACAAGTCATCCTTCTTCGCGTGTCTTTGTATGGGTATTGTTATGTTTGTAGCTTGTGATGTCGCTTTTAGTTTTTGTTTAGCCATGATGCTGCTGAATGGATTCATTAGATCATTGGTTAAATGATGAAAGAAATATTTTTTGTATCTTTTTTAAAATTTAAATCTGTGATTTTTATGTCGCAGAAGTTTTGAGTATGTTACGAGCTAACTTAATAATAATTCATCTGAATGTATTGTATCCAATTATATGTGTCTTGATATCCGGAATCACCATCGATCAGAGGCTCTTTGCTTTAGGTCATATATTTTTGGTGTTCTGTTTGTTGTTTTGATCAAGCAAATTTTTCCAATTTGCATGTGCCCACATTTTTTTGTTTCAATTATGAAAACTAGTTGATCTGCATCTGTGTTCCTTTAGTGGTTTATGAATTGGGAGCTTATATCAATGTGTTCATCCTTGGAGGTTTGTGGGCCATACAAAAATTTTGGATTGTTAATTTATGAATTATGATTTGCTTAACTCAGGGATCATGAGAATGTATTCTGAGTGTTGTTGTCTTTCTGAAGTTTATTTTGAAATCTAGCAGTTCTATCTTGTAGAGTTCGGGCTCCTTCAGATAGTGTCATGACTCATGAAAAGATTATTGTTCAATAACCCAACCCTTTTGATGTATTTAGATGCTATTTTCTGGCTTGGTTCTTTATTAGATATGGTGGCAAATTATCTAAACTCAGCACTTCTCCCATACTTCTTTGTGCTATTCTGTTTTTGATTTGTTCTGTTGGACATGTAAAATGACCAAATCTTGCATAATGCAATATTATGTAGAGATTGGCAGTACAATGGTCTCTGCTGTTTTGCTTGTTTATTTTGTTGGCAGTTGTACCAGTAGTAATTGTTGTATAGTTGAGGTTTTGAAGTCCAATATTATAGCAAAAATGCACGGATCCAGCTCAAGCATCAGGTCTTCACAATTCGCTAGTCTCTTTCACCTATTCACAGAGTTCCTCAAAAACCTGCTAGACAATGTCTTACCTGGGTCTTCGACCTGAAACCTGAACAGAATAGAGACTAACTGAAAGAAAAAGTCAGAGGGGGTATAGTTAACAATATAATTTTGTGGTGGGATAGAGATTTGCTGATGTTGTTTTTGTCCAATAAGTCAAATGCAGTTTCTTTCAGCTACCTGTATGGTAGGTAGGTGCTCCTTGGAAAATGTTACTCACACAGGGTCATGTTATAGTTGATTCTTTCATGGACTATATTGCCCAGTTCTCACTGTGGTTTATTATAGGTCTTTTTCTAACCTTGATGACCAACAGCAGAACTGTCCCCTATGACGCTAACCTAGCTAAAGGAAGTGCCAAATCTTTTCAATTGCAGAACCCAGCCAAAGCATGAATTAAAAGTGATTCTAATGAGAGAATAAGTGATTTCATCTAGTGATGAATATAAGATTGGACTGGAGATCACTCTGGTAGATCTGTGAATACTTCTAATATCTTCTTGCCAAGATGGACATATCATGATTTGCTGCTGTGTAAGGCAATTCCTTTCATTGACAGGATAGTGCTCCAAAGACCCATTCAAATTTTCCAGTCCCCATCGAAGTTCATATCCTTTGAAGATGTTAAGTTACACAATGAATTATCCAACATATATTTTTTCTAATCAACAAATTATTATGCTTTATTTTCTTGCTATCGTGTTGCAATTGAGAAATTGTCCTCCACGAGGTTAAGCATCATCGTTAAATTTCCTTTTGCGCCATTAAACAAGAAAAGGACTTAGTCTTGAATCCTATGTGAGCAATGACTGGCGGAGAAAGAATACTTGTTTTCCATTGTTGAAATGATGATGATGGAGGGGTGCACTGCTAACTCTTGAAATAACCATGTAGCTTTTGGAATATAAACTAGGGAACAATTGGTCTAGTAGAAAATCCACAAGGGTGAAGAGCAAGTAACTTAGACATAAGAGACGTACATGATTTGAGAAGATTGGCATATATGTACCCTAGATACCTAGGGAGTTGATGGAAGTAGATTTTTTTTTTCTCATGAAAAATGAAGGCAATTGAAAGATTCAATAATGGATGCTTGAACTGAAAAATCAGCTATCGAAAATGATTGCTCTCATAAGGTTAGTTATTCAGGAAAAAAGTGCATAAGGAGTTCAACTTTTCACTTCTGACTAAAAACTTCCGCTAACTGTGCTAGTCTCTTGTTTTTTGGTTTTGTTTAATTGCCAGTTCTACATGAGAAAGAGCAATCTGGGTTTAGTTTATTAATATGTATAAGAAGCTTCTCTATTCTAAAGAAGGTTGATGATCTTTTGGCAGAAAAGGTTTTTTTCGCAGGATTTTGATCATTTGATTGATGCATCAAAAAGGGGGAAAACAGCATGAAGCAGAGGGAGATGATTTATAGTGTTCGATGAGATTGTTTCTGAGTTCATATTCCTGTAAAATGTCTTCATGTGTTAATTCTCTTTTTGAGTACTTAACGGGAAAGAATCAGTGTAAAAATACTTGGAGTTCTCACTGAGCATAGGTTTTCTGGAAAATGAACAACTGCAACCCAAAACCAATCCATAAATGACAACCAGCCCATGTAAAGCATATCAGGTTAAGGTTAGGTCTGTTGATTCTTCTCTACAATAAGAATGGTTAACTTGAACGCCACTGGTGACTGCTATTAGTTGTACATTTCTTGCTGTTCCAAATAAGACAAGTTGGGTGACAGTGATCCTAGTTTTGTTAGTATTCTTGACAGCAAGTGCTTGGTAGATATTGCTTAGGAAGGGATATGGGTAGCATAAGAATTTTTTCTAATTACAAGAAACAGCTTGGAATTGGTTATCTCATTGGAATTTTTTCTAATGCCATTTTGTTGTAATACAAAAAAAGTATCAGTTTACATTTGTAGTGTTTCAACTTGCTTTTTGCTGCACAGGATAGTGATTTGTATTGCAGAAATTTCTGAGCAGCTTTAGAGGAAAGACAAGCTGGGCCCCAAATGCGATGTTCAATGATTTTTGAAGTATATCATACCATCTTATCCTCATATTGACCTTTGGCAGAAAGAAAATTTTATGCATGCAAAGCTAGTTGCCAACTTTCACTCCAAGTTTATCACCATTTTCCTTTTTTGCCCATGCATAGCTTGGTTGGCATAAATGATCAGCATTACATCCTCAACATTGTATGCGGACTTCCTTTTCTTTTGGTCATCAGGCCCCAATCCATGACACCTTTACTTGTTTGAATTGCTCTTTGTTGGAGAACACCAAAGCATGTTGCCCACCCCCTCACTAGGTCCAGTATATTTGTACATGATGAGACCAGTATTCTAGTTGTATACTAGTATTCTTGCCTTGTCATTTCACAAATTCTCTACCTTAAACATAGCAGAAACAAAAAAAAAAACAAAAAAAAAACAGAAGTTTAAGAAATCTTGATCTGGATTATCTTAGAGTGTTGGTTTAGTTAACTATGAGCTTTTAGTGGGAGGATTGTAATTTGTTATTGACCTTGCTTTTGTTCCATTAGTTGCGGTTTCTTTCAAATATCTTTTAGGTGAGCCTTCTTGGAAATGCAGAGATGCTGATATAATGTCATTTTCTCATTAATTTCAAATGGATCTTAACCTTCCTAGACAGTAAAAAAGTGTTGAGGCATTATAATTCCGGTGGCTTACAATGACCCGATTCCTTGAATTTGACAACCTTCATTATCGATAGGCTATGTTGTCTATAAAGTTCTTGGACTGACCCTCTCCACAGAAAGTAGCTAGCGTTTTTCATTGCAAGCCAGCCAAAGAACCATTTGTCAAGAAATGGACCAGGGAACAAATGGATGGCCTGGATGTGGGGTCCTCCAAAGTTTTCTGCTTACAACGCTCACTCTTTCTGTGTGCTTTGGTACTTCCCTTCTTGCTTCCTCTTCATCTCTCAGAAGATTTCAGTCTCTCTAGATTTCTGAAAAAGTGGCCTTGAGGAAAGTTTAGAAAAAAAATTGTAGTCTTCAAAAAGGGAAACTAATCTGATCTGGTCTGGACAGTGTGGAATGAACTGGACGTCACTCTCTCACTCTAGATTTTTGAATGCTTTCAATATCTGCTTTCAAGATGGATCAAGCATTATATTTTGGCAGGTATGTTGTTACTTTTCATTGCCATGAATAAAATGCTCCAAACTCACATAATTATAGTTTTCCCGCTTGTACTGATTCTACTATTGTCTATATAGATAGTATTACCATTTGGAGAAACACTAAAAAATAGCTTTTTTCCACCAAAATTATATTTTTGCCTGCTAATACGACAGGTGATAAGTCTGCAATTATATTAGATTCTGTGGCTGAGTTGTGATTTTGCGATTGAGACATATCATATGATAGATTATGCATCATCATCAGACCTATTTTTTTGTCATTGAACTGGAAAAGAACGTAGTCCTGGAATTCGTGTGAGCCATGACTGTGATCTGTGATAATGAAAGGATATTTACTTCCCTTGGTGGAAAAAAATTGAAACTGATGATGACAGGTATCTGCTCTGTTAATTCTCTCATTAGTCATGCAGCTTTTTCAATATTTGGTGGCTCTGACAGTCTTCTCTTGGATTAAGGTCATGTGAAAGTGTAAATTCCTGGAAGGGAAATGTAAATTCCAAAATAGAAATGGGAATGAGAAGGTGCCATGTGAATACTCACTGGAAAAAAGATTGCTCTCACTGGGTTAATTTAGGGATGCGACTTTTATACTTATGTCTGTGCTGATTCTACTTCTACCATTTCTGTTTCTTTTTTTGGTTTTTCTTTTTTGGGTGAATGCTAGGCTCTGGCTTAAGAAAGACCAGATCCCAATAAAGTTGTGTAACATGCGCAAGAAGTTTCTAATTTGTTGTGTGCAGCTGAACATTTGATTCTTTTTCTTTTAATATTCAGTTTCTAGAGTCTTTGATCATCATGTTTACAATCATGACAGGAAAAGCACCTCACAGAAGAAAGAAGAGGGGGCATGATTCAGAGTCAGACTAAGGTTGGCTTCAAGCTCATCCTCTTAGCTTTTTTGTCTCCAAAGAGTCCGGACTCTGTTGCACAGTATGCGATGGCATAAAATCACCAAATTTTATGTTTTTGGTTGCCATTTTATGTATCCAAGTTTTATTTTGAGCAGCCGGTGGGTGAACGAGGAGAAGCTGAGTGGGCTTGTCAAAAATGTCACCATTTCTCCTTTGAATTTTGATCGGTCGGAAGCATAAACTGTATCAGGATAACACGGACAAGTAGCAGTTGACATTGTTCATTGTTTCCAGTTCACTCTGTTGATGCTACAGAAGGTTCTGGATGACTTTCTGTTAAAATTTTATATTTTAATTTTTTTTAGGTATTTATTTGATCGATTCATGAAAGCTTGGGGTTAGTTTGGTTTGGAATTAGGATTAGAATTATTTTGTCCTGATTAATTTACTATTCAAATACTAAAAAAAATAATCTGGCTATTTTTGTATCATTTTAAAAAATAAATCATTAAATTATTCTTATGTTTATTCATTTAAATTTTAATAAATAATATATTCAATGATATAAATATTCAAAAAATATTTAAATTATCCACTAGTCTGGTTAATATTTAAATATTAACAATTTAATTAGACTTTTTTTTATTTTAATTTTTAGTTTAAATTTAACATTGGCTCCAAATTAAAAGATAATATTGGAGGTCTAAACGCAGAACGGTCTAGGACACACCCTTTATCCTCTTTCTCTTCTTCTTGTCGAGGCAACTTTTCAATTTGCATTCAAGCCCTTCTATTGTTTTATTTTCTTCAGATGATCTCAGCCACAATGCTCTCATGCATTGGTTATGTCACTGCTCTCTTCTTCTTATTATTATTATTATTATTATTTGGGTTTAAGGGTCCAACTCCGTGACATGTTTCCCTATCTGAGATTCTGAATGACCCTCCTTGTCGTACAACACCCAAACATGTCGCCTCGCCCGTTGATCAGCTCTGAGGGGCTTTTATAGCTAGCGCCTTTATATTTTGTCTATTTTGCAAAAGTCCCTCTGGTTTGAACTTATTTACTTACAAGTCCCTAAGGTTTGAAAGAACTATTACGGGAAGATATTGTCTAACTAGTCGAAGTCCTTTTTCAGTTCCTTATTGTATTCACAAATATATTTCAAACTCGAGGGTTTATACGTAAAAATAAGTTAGAATCAAGGGGGTTATTGTGAATATGGCAAAGCTTAGGGGTCATTTGGATGTTGGATGACATATTGGTGCCAGGGGAACTAGCGGCTTCAAGCTCCCGCTGCTGCTTGTTTTCGACCAAATATTATTATTTTCCATCTCACCTGGAGCTCATTTGTTTAAAAAGGGTTTGTTATTATTTACACTAAATATCCATCCGTAGTTACATTACCAATTCTGATTAAAAATCTCCATTGTTTCATTAATATTTATTATTAGTCTCTGTCAATTGATGAAACACGTTAAAAGTCAAGACTTTTAAAGTTAATATTTTTTATAACGCATTTCCTGCATTCTCGTGACATGTTGCGTCCCATTTGGTTTCAAAGATTAAAAGTTCATTAGTGTCCAAATGATCTGCTTAATTGCTTATTAAGCTGGATGCGGACACTAGAGACGAAGCAAGAGGCCGTCTCCTGCCCTGAGATTTAGCAATCACGTTCGTAATTAATCTTATCGTTTGCTATTTGTTAGTTTGTCATGTGATTAGGCTCTTTTATAACAAAAAAACACGATTGCTTAGTTGGAGATCGACAGGTCCACATCACATTAGAATTCTTAAACATCGGATTTTTTTGGTAATATATTTGATTATTGGTCGAGAACATGCCACTTAACACTTGGGTTTGTTGCATAAAACTCCCTGAAATCTCTTTGTACTGCATATGACCCCCTGAGTTCTTTGTTAGGTGAAACGGACTATTCCGTACCCTAATTAATTTAGCCACGAGCGATCATAAGATTTCATCACATAAAATTCACCAAGGACTGATGTAATTTTCTTAAAGACAGGGACTAATACGTATTGTAAGAAAATTTAAGGGACAAATATAAGTCAGGTGTCAGGTGTGATGAATTAGTCTCACATCGGATATTGGATAAATAGAGTTCAATAGATATAGTGAAAAATACCCATATCCTATGAGATTTAGCTTTTGGAATGGTTTAGTGTCTGGTTCACTATATGGAGTGGTATCAGAACTTCATGTTCGAAGTTATGCAAACTCTTAAGATAAAAAATTACCGCGATGATGCGACTGAATTGAGTCACATGTTACTCTCATGGCAAAGACCAGCGAGAGGATGCGGCTGCGAGGCTGGAGAGATGGCACATGCGCTGACGCTAAGATGTCGAGACCACAAGTGTGAGTGCCAGAATTCGATGCAAGGGTACGGGCACTAGAGGACGGTGCGAGGACATGGGTTACACCGTAAAAATGGTCAAGTAAAAGAGTTCTTGATTAAGAGTGTTAAATTAATATGGTCAAATCACACCTGAAGGGGGAGATTGTTATAATATCAGGTGTGATGAATTAGTTTCACATCAGATATTGGATAGATAGAGTCCAATAAATATAGTGAATTATTTTATTAGCGATAATATACATTATATTTATGATAATTGATAATATATTAATTGCACAAATTGAGCTACTAATGACATGGATTAGAGAAAATTTTGATGCTTAAAGCCTTAATCAATTCCAAGGACGCGGTCAGGATCCTGTTTGGTGTGGACGTGCCGATCTTCAAGCATGCAATTTTATTCAATAAACAAGTCCATTGAAATGGACTGAAAAAAAGATTTTTGCGTATATAACCCCCCAAAGTATTCAGAAAATTGTATATACATCCCTAGCTCTTTTTTATTTACAAGTATACATATGCTCATGAATCTTTCCTCCGGGAGATTTCAGGGGCTTATATGGAAATTAAAAAGACAGAAGCTAAACACGAGACATGGACACTACAGGCAATCGCATATAACTAATGGTATTCTCGATAATTGAAAAACTCTCAATGTTGTTCCCCATTCGTCCAGACATTGCATTATAAAAAAGGTTTTCAGCATTAATGAATAACATAGGGGGTTCCATGCAAAAGTTTTATAAAAAAAAAGGTTGGTCCTCCCTCGGCTTCCTCTCCTGCCTGCTTAGCTCGGTTCACCGTTTGACAAAGCTTAATACTAATCATCATTTATCAAACGGATCAAGGGGATTTATTTGTTTATTTATTTTCTTGTAAATTTGGAAAAGTTTGGATTCCTGCTCGCCTTGAAGAAAGGAATATTGAAAGGTGCACAGGAAAGAAGAAAAAACAAATAATCATAAATTCTTCAATTAAATAGGATTCACAGTCTGATTCCTGTGTTTCTCTGGCGCTTCAGCTGCAGAATCAAATTTGGTCAAAAAACAAGCGGCACTGTGTGCTTCAAGCGCCTCCTATTTTACTAACAATTATTAATTTTGTAATAAATTAACTTCTTCACAAATAATAATGAAATTCGCTAATAATAAATTACTTTAGAGGTCCAGTCCACACCAGCTCAGAGCCTGGAGTGCACACGTACACCATTTGGGTCCTACTGCTTCTTTTCTATCTCTAACTTGTTGATAGCTTTTGCAACATAAGACCCAACCTCCTGCAACAAACCGCAGCTGAACACAAGTACATTAATCAAAAGAGATCATTACAAAATCAATCTCATTACGTACTGTACGCATGCAGCATGCACGTGAAACGAAACAAGATAGTAATTAGTCCGAGTTCTTTCTTGTTTAAATGTGTTATTATCAACGTGATTTGACATCAACAAATGCTCTTTTTGAATATTCCAACTATTTGTCAATTATCTCATCATCTCATTTGTTTTCAGGTCAAAAAGGCCCTAACGAAATTCACAACGGATGCCAAGGTCTCGTCATTCTTCCACGCGACCCACCTTCATTTACATCATAATTATATATATATTTCTCGATGAAAAACCCACTTAAAACAATATATAATTTACATAAAATGGTTGTGAATACCAAAAATAACAGAAAATCCGCAACAAATTGCACTACCGCTCTGCCACGTCTTAACCACTAGGTTCGCACACGACACGAGTCGGATCCATTCGGAACCGAAACCCGAACCTTCCAGATCCGAGCCTCCCCGTCCAAGCTCCCGCTGCAAACTCGGTATTCCTCCTCCTCTTCCTGCTCCGCTGGCGGCGCAGGCACCCGTACCGCCGCCACCGACCTTACCCCCTTCAAGTGGCCCTCCATCACTCCCAAGCAGCTGTACTTCCCATCTCCTCCCCTCCGCCAAATCCTGATCGTCCGATCGCTCGATCCGCTGAAGAGCACGTCTCCGATGCAGACCAGGCTCATCACAGCCCTCTGATGGCCCCTCAACGCTCCAGATGGAACCATGTGGTTGGCGCTGTCCTCTCGCTCCCAAACCAGGATCGCCCTGTCGCAGGCACCGGAGTAGAGCACCGCCCCATCGGCACTCAGCGCCAGCGCGTTCACCGCCGACCGGTGCTTCTCCAGCGTCGCCACCAGCGAGTGCCGCCGCTCGCCGGGGGACTTCGCCCAGACGCGGATCCGGCGATCGGCGGAGCCGGTGTAAACGGTGCCGTCGCCGGCGACGGCTACGGCGTTGACGGCATCCTCGTGCGCGGGAATGGACTCGAGGCAACGGAGGTCGGAGGCGCACCAGATCTTGAGGGTTTTGTCCCAGGAAGCGGAGTAGATGAGGCCGCCAGAGGCGGCGAGGGAGGAGACGGCGTCTGCGTGCTCGATCCAGAGGAGCTTGCGGTGGCGGCGAATTGAAACGTAGTTTTTGGGGAGGGGAAAACGACGGAGGCGGTCGGAGAGCGTCGGGAGCGACGCAACCTGTCTGTTCCGTCGCCAGAGGCGGATCCGGCCGTCCTGGTGGGAGGAGAGGAGGGTCCGGCCTTCGGAGGAGAAGGCTAGGGCCTTGGCGGAGCCGGACCGGGAGGCGATCGGGAAAGAGGAGACTAGATCGAGCGACGAGAGGTCGTAGACGGAGATCGAAACATCGGAGGCGGTGTAAAGGAGGCAGGGGAAAGAGGAGATAGCGAGGGCGGGGGAGGAAGGGAAGGACGGGAGGGAGGAGAGGCAGATGTGGGAGGCAGAGGAGGAGGTGGAAGTAGCCGGGAGGGGAAGGAGGATAAGAGACGGGAGGGAGGGGAAGGTTAGGAGGGAAGCGGCGTCGTCTGCGGAGGCGGCGCTGCTAATGCTGGGGACCTCGGAGCTGGTGCTGGTCTCGGAGGAGGCGGTGGAGGTGGTGCCGGCGAGGTTGCGCGAGGCGGAGACCGGCTTGGAGGAGTCGTGCTCTCCGGCCGGGGGGAAGCAGCACGAGGAAGCCCGAGGGCGGAGCATGGTGACAATGGCCGGCGAAGGGTGGTGAAGAGGGGGAATATTTAAAGAGGACTACGGGGTTCGAGCTAGAGTAGTGATGGGGCAACCGCGAAGCGTACCTCATGTTCCAACAATAGAGCGCCGTGTCGGCAGTGAGGGTAAGTTGGTAATTTGAGAATTCGTAGGATCAGCTTTGGTTTTTCTAGATTTGGTAAGTGGGTCAATATGGAAGTGATTTACGGAGTGGACGAATAGGAGTAAGGGTGCCACTTGGCGGCGCATGAGAGGCGGGAATAAGATGATGGAGGATTTGATTGGTTCGAGGTTCTGAACATGTGGGAGGTCGGAGCCAGACGGTCAGCCGGTCAGGTAATAATCGCTTTTACTGGTAAAATTTAACTTAATTGATAATTATTCTCTCAACTTCTTAATTAAGTTTTTTATTTGAAATAAATGGTCAAATCACAAGTAAAAAAAAACCATAAATCGTTGATTAGCAAACATGATTTACTCAACTAGTACAACGAATATTTCTTAAGCTTACCTTACTATTCTGAATGATCCCATTTGCGGCTCAAAAATCAAATAAACATTCATCGGGTAACACATCTAATATATTTAGTATGTAAATATATTTTTTTTTGCCATTTTCAATAAATTATTTTTAAAAAATAATTCCTAGATAAATCATCTTTGTGATAAATCGGTATTTTCTAATATTCTTAATAATTTCCAACCTTCATCCTCCATTAGTTTATCTATGTGTCAACTAATAATTTCTTGTGATTAATATTCTAACATATGTTTATGTTAATATAAGACGAATTATCCACTAAAACGAAACATCTGGTTCCCTAAAAATGCGGAAAAGATCTAATTAATGGCATGACAATTTCGGAAAACGATATCTAATCAGATGACGAGAGGAGGCCGAGCTTTCCATGTTGCATGAGAAAACACGAAGGCCCACTTGTACTTGGGTTGGATGACAGGCGGGCAAATCCCCTTCGTACGCGGGCGCTCTTCCGGTTGCGCTGCGTTGAACCAGAGCTGGCACGCGCACAGGGAAAGTTCCCTGCCTCCTTTACTTGTCCGGAGGCGCTGGGCCGGTGTCCCGGCCCAGCCCCGACATGGAGCCCTTCACACCGCTTTTTGTCCCTGAACAGCCGAGCTCTAATGCGAATCTATTGGATTTTAAACAGTGTGCAAAGCGAAATTATTATTATTATTATTCTTATTTGGTAATTCACTCTGTTCTTTAGATGATTCGTGAGCCCACTATCCTAAAAAGATCAGTAAAGCCCGATTATAAAAATATATACTCACAACCGCAATTATTATGGCCTAATCCAATCTAATTATTTTGTTAAGTGTGATAGTACATAATCATTATATTTCCAGAATTGGGGAGCATTTGATGAATAGGAAAATAAAATATCTTGTTCGAGTTGGCAATAATGGAAGTACTTAATCCGGGACTTTTATCATGACATCTTTGTTTACTAGGATAATCATTGATTAGCGAGTGCAACTAAGAATGGTATGACTTTTAGTGTTCTTTCACTTAATTGGGATGTAAGTTTAATAAGCAAGACATTGATTGGAGGACATGCGGTGCTTGTACGAGAAAACGAACACGATCAATGAAATATGAAGAAATGATTTGACTAAGAATGGAATACTAATTAGTTAAATGGGATATAACCATAATTAGTTAGATTATAAAATATGGATCGTTGACTGAGCATGTTGATTGAATATGAAACTAATGTCTGAGAATCATCGGTCCTCAGATTGTAGAGCGTGGAATGCTAGAGAATTTTCTGTGAAAAAGTAAATAGAATATATTTGGTTGGATAAATGTGTAAAAATTTCAAGCACTTCAATATTATAGATTATTCGAACAAGAAAAGTAGAGAGAATAAAATTTAATATTTAAATCAAACATTTTTTTAGTTTAGTTTAGACAATTGGATTAATATAATTCAACCTTTGATTTAGTTAGTTACATGGTTGATTTATAATGACACATCCACCGTAGATAGTAAAATTCCTTTATTCAGATTACGAAACGTTCAAGGGTTTTTCTGGAGATGGGCTATCAAATCGCTAATAAAACGAGGTCCAGCAATGGAATTCCCCAGACGAAGCTCTTGGGCTAACTCCATGGCGGCCGAAGCCCATTGGGTCCGACAATTTTGTCGGCATTGCCCCTGGTGGGCCAAAGGGCTTTAATGGAATTGCCTCTCGAATTTATGCCCTGCTCCTGGATTTTGTCCTAGGTTGGAGTGCATCCTTTATTCTGTTTTTCGATATATTTTTGTATTAAAAAAAGAGAGAAAATATTTTGATTTTCGAAAAAAAAAATTATAAAAGACCAAACAAGAGCATAGAAGAACACCATGTGGCTCTTCCTCCGGATTGGCAATTTGCCATTCTCGACTTTATATTTTTCCAAGACCAAAGCTTTGGTTTTTTCATCTTCTCCGACAAGTCCTCTCCTCCACTTCACATGCACACTTTGGGTTGGGCCCTTTTTTTAAGAAGATCTCAAGAATTTAGATCGAATGTCACAAGTTGGACTACAGCTCATGCTTCCGCCGCCAATTAATCTGATATCTTCTACCCCGAACCACTGAAAGGATATACCGATAAAGAAGAAGAAGAAGAAGAAGAAGAAAAAGAAGAAGAAGACTGGGTGGGAAGAAAGTCACGTGTTCTAGTGTTTGGCCGTGGGAGACCACCACGTGCTGCTTATATGGTCCCCGGATCATCCTTTCTTTTTTTTTTTTTTTTTTTCTGCCCTTAAATCTAAGTCTTATCATATGAACGTATCAAACGGAGAGAAGATGCGATCGGATCACCGTGCGTGTAATGATACGTTTGTAATTTTATATATGTGGAAGGGTGTAATTGCAAAAATTCAATGAACAGAAGATGTGATAGGAACTAGACATGGCTTTCTTTTGCGAAAGAGAGAGGGTTTTGCGTCCTGAACCAAAAGCTCAAAAGATTTGAATGATGTGGCGGAACCCGTGATGCAGACATAACACCATCTCCTCCTCCTTTCACACCAATGGATCGATGGTCCCTCGCACGTGCCGCGTGCACATGTCCCATCCCGTGCGCTTTCGAGTTTCGAGCGAGAAATTGAAAGCAAGATGGTTAGTCTCCTTCCGGCTCCGAGCTCAATTATAAATAAGCTTGTTCGATTTAATTGTTTGACCATTATTGCTTTTGTTTTATATCTATGGTTGTTAGTTATAGTCTCGATACTTATTTTATTTTTTCCATTATGCCATTATTTAGACTCTAACTATAGTTATTTATTATTTATTATCTATTTTTTTTTTATTATTAGGAAAAAAAAAATCCCAATAGCACATTGAGAATTTTTCAAATTTTAAAATATTTTTTGACTCCTGAAATTTTCATGCAATCTTTGCACATGAGTCAAGTACTTAAGATCTTTTTTTACTTTTTTTTATTATAACATTACTATAATAATACTATAACTATAATATATATATATATATATATATATATAATTAGATATTATAATATTTTTTTTAATTATATGTGATTAATTTTGATCATAAAATTTAATTTAGATTTATATTCTTCATTTTGACATTTTTTTTTACATAATCCATGTGGGCCGAGATTGGTCATTTGAGTTTTTCATAATAATTATAACTAACGGAGAGAGTAATTATAAATTTCAAAATGTTAAGGGGTTTTAAAAATATAAAAATTTTCAAAAGGATTATTTGAAAAAATTTATTATTATTATTATTATTATTATAGATTTATGAGAATAAACTGTCACTTGCAAATCTAAGTCATTTTCAAGGCATTCCACGTGACTAAGGAAAATCGCTCGTATGGTTGAATCGTACTCATTCTTCGGTCATTGGTCCTACAATCCTAAATCATTACAACCAAAAGCAATTTGTAGCACGCAATTTGCAAATTAACCCTCAAACAACATTTTAATAAAATATTTTGAATGAGCATATTTAGCAGCTTGGATGTAACAAACACGATCATTTTGAATCGGACAAATTATTACAACTTTTGAAGTAAAACCGGTTGAACGGTTCGGATTCAGATTCAGATTCATACACTGCCGCCAGGTGCGTTTCGGTTATATTTTTGGAGAAAAAAACACACAACCGCGTTGACTGACCGGTCGAACCCAACCGCTCACACGCCGCCTTCCAGTCAAAACAAAATCCAACCCATCCACAATGTCTTGCGATCTACATACGCAGTACCGAACACATCCCGAGGCAAAAATGATGCGCACGCCCTTAGTCCGCTTTCCTCCACGACCGCCGTGGGCCCCGTGACGTCCGGTCGCTACCTTTCCCGGGCCCCATGTTCCGACTCCTCAAATGGACTGGTACATGTGGCAATGATTTATTGACTAAGAGAACATTATGACCAATAGTTTATGGCCGCGTGCTTTGTACAATGCTCGAGGTCAATTTTCGAGTCCCAGTTAAAACATTGGGATTCGCCACTCCCGTCTCTCTCCGCTCGCTTCAATGGACCTCAAAATTAGATAAATAAATAAACAAAAAGACTTCAAGGTTAAAAAGGAAAAAACACTCGCTAAAAAAGCACACCACCCGCTCCTCTCGCTTTCCTCCGCCAAGGGCCGAAACACTCGAGGTTCGAAGGAGGAGGAGGAAGAAGGAGAAGAATAAGAGATCGCCGCAGATGGGAGGGGTGACGTCGTCGGTCGCGGCGCGGCTGGCGTTTTTTCCGCCGAGCCCGCCATCGTACACTTTGGTGAAGGACTCGGCGACGGGGCTGGTGACGCTGAGCAGGTTCCCGCACCGGGAGAATGTGGAGGTGCTCACGCTACCCACCCGTCGGGGCACCGAAATCGTCGCCGTCTACGTACGCAATCCCATGGCTTCCTCCACCCTCCTCTACTCTCACGGCAACGCCGCCGACCTCGGCCAGATGTACGAGCTCTTCCTCGAGCTCGCCATCCACCTCCGCGTCAACCTCCTTGGGTACTTCGCTTCTCTTCTCTTCTCTTCTCTTCTCAATCTTCTTTTCGCTGGATCTTTGGGAAGGGGGTTCTGATTGGTGGATCTTTGAGTCTTTGCTGTCGATCTGGGGGAGCTTTTCGTTTTCCTTTGGATTTTGGGGGGGGAGGGTTAGTGGGTTTGGACTGGAATGAATGCTGGCTGTTTCTCGAGTCAATTATGGCGATAAAAGGTGGCGATTTCGGTGTATATTTGACTTATTTTTGCAGCTTGGATCTGTTTTGGGAGTCTAATTTGGAGGATGTTTTCCCAATTGTAACTGCTGATTTTATTCGCTTCAGCTGCTGGATTCTTTATGGTTGCAAATTTCTTTCTTTTTTTTCAAGAGTAAAAGTGACGGATTTTTGGTTAGTAGCTTTGCCGTTTCCAGTTCTAATCTGCTAAATATTGTGGTCAAACTTGCCGGAATATGACATTAGTCAAAATGCTTCGCTTCGCTCTCTTGTTTGCATTCTTCTTCTCCTCCGCTTTCGCTTCTTCTTTCTTTTGTTTCCTTTCTCCTTTTGTTATTCAACTATGTAATGCAGTGAAAAAACTAGTTTTGTCGTTTTGACTCTATAAAATGCCCGGTTAACCGCTAATTTTTGTTGGTTCTCCAACTAGACAAAGTTGGATCCAAGTTTATTCTTGGATTTTTCCCGCTGGTGTTTACAGTTTTATGGAATAATAAAATCTCATTTCAGCAAGGTGTTGTTTGAAATGAACTTCAGTTATATATGCGGCCAAATACGTCATGTTTGGTGTTTGGATTTTTTTTTCTTTTTGAAGTTATTATCTTTTTTTTCTGGTGGTTTGCAGACCACATAACTAGCTGTAACATGAATCATAACTTCTACTATTGGAAGGTACAAAACGCAAAGTTATACTTCTTATGCCTTTCTAGAAGTTTATGCAAATAAGCACATATATGGATGATGAAGATGTTAGACATGTTAATCTCAGTCCTAGGACGCAGCATGTGAGTGGCAATGGAAACCCACTGCTCTAAGGCTCTTGTTTCCTGAAACGCATGAGATTTAATCCTTGATTCTATGGCTAATTAATTAGTCTTGCTTTCTATGGAATTGTAATATATTATTTTCTGCTCCCACTTTATGTAAAATTGTTAGTGTGAAATGTTGGAATGGTTGTTAGTTGTTGCGCACTTTATTTTATCAGACTTATGCAGAGGGAATGACAGTTTTCTCCTTTTCCAATTAAGATAAGTAGTCTCCTAGATTGGCATCCATTCTATGAAATATTGGTCAGCCTCCAGTTGTTTCCACAAATAGAAGGATTTAGGGTTTGGTTGGTTGTTTCCCTCTTTTTTTCCCATTGCGCAAAGAAGATAACATAATTTGTTAGTGTTTGGTTGGATATACTACCCACTAACCAGAAAAAAGTACCCCAATGTGGTGGTTATGTATTCCTATTTGTGAGATATACATGCCGAGTTGCACTATATAAGCTTGACATGCATTGGACTCTAGTTTGTAATCAAACACAATCTGGCTAGTAAAGACTAAAGAGTCTCACGGATTGGTGGACAGGTGAAGTGCTGAAAGAAAACTAATGGCTTTTCACTGTAGTTGGCGACTCGAGTTCCCATTCCTTCTGAAAATAATAGCAGCCAATCAAGTAGCTATTTGTTTGTGCTAGTGTTTTCACCTCCTTTTGAGAGTGAGCTATTCTTCATCCATAATTTTCAGAAGTTTTTGTTAGTGTAGTCTTCATTATATTATCTGGGATTTAAGTTTCTGAATGTGCTGTGCGATTTTGGGCTTGGTTCAGGGTTTTTTCCTCATGAAGATATAGAGCATTTATGCATTGCTTGAAAATTTCTTCATGAACTGGGTTTTGTCTGGTCTTGGCCTAGTCATGGGCTTGGAATTGAGGGACAAGTTTGGGCAGGCCTTGGCTCTGACCCATTCTGACCTGTCTATAGTTCATTGGTGTTGCTACAAAGTTGATGCAACAAATAACTGTGGACTTGGATCAAGGAGTTTATGTTGACATGGTGGAGATTATTTAAGGAAATAGATTCTCAGGAGTCTTGCATCAGCCTCTATGGAGGTTGTTTTGATTTTTAGGTTCGAGTATTGGGTGGGCATGTTTTGCTTTGATAATTCTTTTGGGGTTTGTGGTGCCTATTAAAGCTATAGTTTGGATTGGGATGATCACCTCTACTTATCCAAATATGTGTTAAAATTCTACTACAAACTTACTCACATCGCAACACAACCATACATATTTGGAAAAACACATGCAACTAAAATCCCATCATGACTCAGTACTCACCTTGATAATTGATCGTGATCATCACACAATCTGCCCAAACCAAATGGGCCTATGGCTATTTGTTTCATAGAAAGCAAAGCTAATAATTGAGGCCCTGTTTGGATTGTGATTTGCAAGGTGATCATCATGTAACAATCACCTTACTTGTCCTCCAATCATCCAAGCATGAGTTACAATAGTACGAGCAAACTTTGTCACATCTGAACACAACCATACCAATTTGGGAAACATACATAGTTAAAATCCCATCATGAGTCATGCCTTACATCATGCTCATCACATGATCATCACAATCCAAGTGAGCCATGAGACAATATGATGATGATTAAGCCTAGCGATTGACTTTTTTTTTCAAACTCTTCTGGCAATATTATTGTGATTTTTGTTCTTTTTTGACAAATGATTGTGTTGCACCCCTTAACTGTGTATGTTTCAATGTGGAATGTGATTCTCACTGAAGGTGTTCTTTGCAACCTGGTTGGACTTCTCATGCCAACTATGCCAGGTTAATGATATCTATGCCAAGTTGTCTTTCTGAAATCAATTTCTAATTCTATAGCTCAATCCATTATTTGTGAATCACCCAACCACTACTTTTTATCCTTTACCTGTTTGTATTCACATATTGTTTTCTGTACTTCTGAAAGCGTAGTTCCTCTATGAAATTTATAATGCTGTTGTAAAGTAGGACTGGTTGCTTTTGAAGAAATGCGCTGCATTAATATGTGGATGCGAATCATATACGTTAATTCTGATACACAATTTAACGTGTGCTTCATTTCTTAATGTAGGTACGATTATTCTGGGTATGGTCAATCATCTGGAAAGGTTTGTTGCTATGTGAATTATTATTTGTGAATGACAGTCCGATGCTTATGATTTTAGAGTCCAGACACATTCTACACAAGTTCTAAATGGTTTAACTTTTTCTTTCTTTTCCCTAGCCAAGTGAACAAAATACTTATGCTGATATTGAAGCTGCTTATAAATGCCTTCAAGAGAACTATGGTGCAAAGGCAGAAGATATCATCCTTTATGGGCAATCTGTTGGAAGCGGTCCAACTTTGGAACTAGCAACTCGACTACCTCGATTACGAGCTGTTGTTTTGCATAGTCCGATACTTTCAGGTCTAAGAGTCATGTATCCTGTAAAGCGCACATATTGGTTCGACATCTACAAGGTTTATACTTGCCTAAAAAGTTTGTCGTATTTTATTTTTTGCTGCAAGTGGATTTAGTTTTCCCATAACTTATACTTTATTGATGTTTTTAATGGTTTTATTTGACAGAATATCGACAAAATCCCATTGGTAGATTGTCCTGTTCTAGTCATTCATGTAAGTTTTTCTGACTTTACATCCATAGAGTGATCATCAAGGGTTGAAAATGAGTAATTTTGGAAGTACTTTCTTATATTTTCCTTGTATAAGCAAGGAAACAGTTTGCATTCATCTACATTTTATGACTATATTGAACTTGTGCAAATGGCAGTTACAATAATTTTTGTACTAATTATCTTGTTTAATATTCTTCAATGACAAGCTAATATTTAACTGGTTGTGTTTTTCTTTGTGCAACTCGTGGCCAATGAAAACTGAACTTATTTCCCTATTTTTAGATGCCCAAGGTGGCACCTATTTTGTAATTTGAGCTGTTTGCTCCTCTCCACCAAAAAAAAAAAGAAACAAGAGAAAACCTGAACTGCTTCTGCAGCTGGCTGTCACTAAAATCTATAAAACTGACTGACAAACCAAACCTGTTTTTTAGGTAAATTTGGATATTGGAGGAAATGGTCACTCTCGAAACAAGTGACCCAGATGTACTTTAATGTATTTATAGTGCTGAAGTCTGTCCAGGTTGGTCTATTTAAACAGGCCGGTTCCATTCTTAACTTGGATTTGGTTTGATTCATAGATTCAGTTGGGTTGGATCCAGTTTGTTGACTTATCAGCACTGAACCAAATATGG
Source organism: Trichopus zeylanicus subsp. travancoricus (assembly GCA_005019695.1). NCBI lineage: Eukaryota > Viridiplantae > Streptophyta > Magnoliopsida > Dioscoreales > Dioscoreaceae > Trichopus > Trichopus zeylanicus. The sequence goes on from RXID01014490.1 coordinate 316,549, forward strand.
AATAACATAATCTAGTGATAGAACTGTTTGGAAGTTTCTCTGTAATTTCTTTTCCTCAGGTCAGAAGTCAATGAGGTGGGCATAACCTTGATTGCCTCAAGATATTTTATGAATTCATGCTTGTTTATACTGTACCACTCTTGTAGGTTGCATATTTATTGAGGAATTGATAACAAAAAAAATTTTGAGTGAGCCATAAGTTCAGCTGCATACTGTCCATCTACTACAACGAATGTTTGTTCTCATATGCAGGGAACAGCAGACCAGGTTGTTGACTGCTCTCATGGCAAGCAGCTTTGGGAACTATGCAAGGAAAAATATGAACCCTTGTGGATCAAGGGTGGAAACCACTGTGACTTGGAGCTCTTTCCGGAATACATTAGACACCTCAAGAAGTTGATTTCTACAGTTGAGAAATCACCTACACTAAGAAGCACCTGGAGAAAGAGCACGGATCGGTTCGAGCCTTCCAGAAGAAGCACGGACTGCTTTGAAGCATCACGGAAGAGCACTGACCGAAGAGAAAAACCAAGGTATAGCATTGATAAATCCAGGAACAACGATTGCAAAACCAGCAGTTTGGAGAGGTTGGAGAAATTAAAATTTTCTTTCAACCGCATGGAGAGGTCACGAAGGAGTGTAGATTGCATCGATAAATCCAGGAAGAACAACGACCAGCTGGAGAAAGCAAGGAAGAGTGTTGACAGGTTGGACAGAATAAGGGCCGGATAAATTCCGATATTGCTTGTGAAATATGTACATGACTCTGTTCAAGTAGAAAATTTGTTTGTGCTTTTATTTGTGGTTTTCCAATCATGTTGTTTGTTATGTTTGTGGAGTTTACATAGATATTGGCAGGTGGAAATTTACTAACCATAGTTTGTAACATCATTTATTGGGCATGGTTTAAAGCTTTTTTTTACTCTTCTATGTAAATATATTTGTGCAATTGAGCTTGGTTTGAAATATTAATGTTTATGGTAGTCTTTGGCTTTGATATTGTTCAGAAATGATTTGTAATGTCTTGCCAGGCAGCATTTTAGTTTGAATTTATGATGCATTTGAAGGCAAAAAAAAGAAGGCATTACCCTCCAGTTATCCAAATTTAACCATTTATTAGATATTCCCTACAAGTTCTAATTTGTTGCCAGAAATAAAGGGATTTTTACATTTGACCTCTTATGGCATAATTATACATAGACCCCTAATAAATGAGTGATTACAGGTAATTTTTAGAATCAAACATAGCATCAAATCGATGAGTTCAACTTAGATCGATGCAACAATGACTTGCAGCAACTGAATGCCTCGTCAGCAGTCCCGCATGGTGTTCCCTTGAGCAGTCCCACACGGTATTTCATTGCCGCGGCAGAGACCCTACTCCAAATAGAGATTCTTCTTTGGAACTCGTTCTACCTGTAACTTGCTTGTCGTAAGGGTTTAATTGTGATTTTCAATATTGCAAGGGTTCGACTGTAATCGTATGAAATGTCGGTTAAAACACCATTGTTTTCCATTTTCGATAACATAGGGTGTATTCTGCACATTCTTCCTAACATTGAAAATAAATTACACAGTTTTTAGGGGTTAATATGAAAACATTAGAAAATATCCGACTCGCAGATTTGACACTCGGGCAGAAAGTCTCGTCTTCTTATGGGCCTCCTCAACTGTATCGATCGCCGAAGAAGAAGAAGAGCAAGCGGCAGCAGCCAATCAGAGACGAAGGAGAAGAAGGAAACGAGGTGGAGGAAGAGAAGATGTTCTGAATCCAATATATACCGAGATGCGAGCACTTCGGATATTCTTCTTCTTCCTCTATCGCGCTTTCTCTCATCGTGTTGATAGATTTCCAGGGAGCAAGACGGGGTCGGGAGGGTGGCAATAAGGCGCGCAATCAAAGCCCTGCGGAGGTGGCAGTTGTTCGAGGAGGGCTCGCACAGCCCCGCAGTGCTCGCGCTGTCCAGGCCCTTCGCTGCCCTGGTGCCGCGATATTTGCTCTCGGATGCTCTTTTTTGCGTGAGTTTTATGACATTATTATCCCTTCTGGCATCCCGAGTTATTTTTTGGTTGCAATTTATCATCTTGTGGTTTTCCTGGTTCATTAGTTTTAGGAATTAACCTCAAGTCTGTAGATGATAGTCTATATAATCGCACTAGCTAGTTGTCGCGGTAGAAGGGAGGTGATTGCTGGTGTTAATTGGTTTCTTGGTATTTTGAGTGATTAAAAGGTTGCATGAGATCTTATTTAGCATTTTCCTTTTTCAAATTGACAGTGAGGTGTTGAGATATCATACTAAAGTGTAATGGGGATGTCAGTGTCACTGGAGCGTCTTTGAGTGTCTAAATAGTGAGATGTCTGTACATCAAACAAATCCTTGGGTGCAGGGTGCCCTAGCAGAACTCTTGTTAGGGGTTTGCCAGCAGCAGCTTTAACAGACTATATGATGTGAACAAAAAGCTAGATGCATAGTTGAGGGATGCTACCTACTCAATTAGACGGAGTCTTTTTGAGTTTCCTTAGCTCCTCTTGTTGATTTGTCATCTATAAATTCAAAAATTGACTGTTCTCCTTTATATTTGATGATTTACTTGGAACACATTTAACACCATCATTTATTACAGTGTGTAAAAGGTAATGCACCATCTGTTATTTCATGTTTTATTTACTTGTCACCCATTTGCTATTTTATCCTTTCTTTAAGGCTAATAAAATTTTCTGCTAGCCTATTTCCCACTTCACCTCTTGCTTATGATTTCTTAGAATTTCAGTATAGTGAGCATGATGATGATAAAGCAGTTGATTGAAGCATTCCAGCAATAGCATTTGGTTTGGCTTAGTGTGGCAGCCCCTCATTTCTTGCATTACATGAATTGTTCACCACCTATTTGCGACCTTGAATACCTTCCATTAACAATATGGAATGATGGCGTCAAAAGCTATTGGTCCTTTTATTTGAACGTCAAAGAGACTAGTATGTTGGTCTTACTAAATAACAACATCCTGAGTGCTGCATATCTTGTAGAGGTGTATTGTTTGCCAATGCTGTCTTGATTGTTACACAGATTTAGTTTGTCTTATTAAATACGTGGGGTTTGACATAACCAATCAACTCGAACTGCCACCCCTTGATATGGTAGCATTGGATGGTTTGATACTAAAAACCAGATGTTGGAGCCCAATGGGATTCACCTTTGGAGCCTAGGAGGTCATATTTTAATATGATGCATATATTAGGATTACGTGCAGTAGCAGCCTCAAACTTGTACTTGGACCTCCTCTATGAAGACAAAGAAAGGGCTTGTGAGAAGAAATGAAAGACAGGAAGCTAGGAGTGGTCTTTAAAAGGTATATCCGGGGATTCACCTTTGGAGCCTACGAGGTCATTTTTTAATATGACGCATATATTATGATTACGTGCAGTAGCAGCCTCAAACATGGACTCGGACCTCCTCTGTGAAGACAAAGAAAAGGCTTGTGAGAAGAAATGAAAGACGGGAAGCTAGGACTGGTCTTTGAAAGGTATATCCTGTGGTTCAAGTTTAAATTACTTGGGTTTCAAATCAGAGTCTGAATGGATTCGGTCCATTCTTGTTGTCTGTCGACTATTGTGAAATTCAAAGTCTTAATTGGCTATCTCGAAAAATGAAAAGTTTTAGTTCTAAGCTGTTCTAAATGGCCCACCAGAGTCTAAAGTGGGTGAAGCATCAGGAAAATAGTTGAGGTAGCAAGTATCTTTTTGGCTGGTCTAGAGGTGTTCAATCCGATGTAAAGTCCTGTACATTTTTTTGGTACATTGTTTTATCACTGACACTATCAGGAATTTAATTGCCTTTTGAGTGGATTCAAAATGACATTAGAGTTCTATTGGCATCCATCATCTCAAAGATCGCTTGGTTAGATACAAGTCCCTATGCCGACAGCCTCTTACAGCCATTTGATAAGCATCAGAAGACAATGACATCTGACACTACTGTTCAAATTGATGTTAATGTGAGCGTAGTGGTCTTCTTTCTCTCATCTTTTTCTTGTGTTGTTGTTCTTTGTTTCTAGCAACTAACTTAATTAACATTTTCTGTTATTGATTTGAACAGAAATGTTTCCTCCCTTGCAGCCATCTTAATTGAACTATTCATATAGATTTTTTTATTTGATAACTGTTGCAGGCTTTGATAATTTTGATTGCCCTTTTAAATGTATTGCCTCCTGTCTGTTGAGAACGCTGAGCTATTTAGCCAATGATTGTTTAAAATATGCATTTAATATCTTATAGGGCTTGGAATGGAAAGAGAGCTGAAAAACTAGAGCTTGAATTACAACAATGTTATAAAGCACAGTCTTGGTTATTGGAACAGCTTGTCACTGAAGTGGCAGAATGTAGAACCTCAAAGGCTCTCATCCAAGAGAAAGATGCATTAATTGCTAATCTGCAAAGTGTAGCTCAAACAAGGTTGAGTTTATGTGTTCTGTAGAACATAAAGTGTAGTGTATTTGTTCAACTATATTAATGAAACTTTGTTAATTTCTTCACATTTTCTCAGGGAGGAAAACTCTCAACTGGCAGAGGATTTCCACGAGAAAACATAGCTTTAGATCTATTGATCAGTGAGAAACAGTCACTCAAAGAACAACTTGAGGCAGCTAGAGCTAAGCTAAAATATTTGGAAGATGAACAAAAGAAATTGATTGATCGCTGGATGTTAGAAAAGATGAAGGATGCAGAAAATCTTAATGAGGTATTCTACCCAAATTGAGCTGGATTTTATGTTTAATCATACAAATATACCTAAGCCATAATTTTTGGTTGGATGACAAATTTTTTTAAGCTTATGTTTCTATAACTCTGCAATCACAAAATATCAGGCTTTCCTTTGTTTTTTCTTTTCCAATATAGTGTGGTTGAAGTCTAGTCATGAACATGGTGGCCACATAACCATAGGGCAAGAACCCAAGATAACCTTCATGCAGTTGCCAATCCCATTTTAATCTATCTTTCCTTATTCCAGCAATGTCAATGGAAAGGGAGGAAAAAAAACTCTTTGATCCATGCCTCCCAGCAGTAGAACTCTCATCTGATGGTTCCATGTCACCAGAGGAGAAGACCTAAGAAAGGGGAGGTAACGTTGTGGCACAAGCCTATAAATGTGAATATGTATCCTTTCTTACTAAAAAAGGATCTGCCACAATCATTTTTCCTGAGTTCTAAAATTACTCAATCGTCCTTCTCTTGATGGGAGACTTGTGATGCTTGGCCCTACTTCACCATCTCCTAAATGCCTAGATGCTAGGTTCAAGCAGATGGCTAGAACAGTTCAATGCCGAATTTGCACTTAAAATGAAAAAAGTCCAATCACTGGATGATCGGTCAGAGAAGACATGAGTTCCCATTCCTACCAATACTCAATGATAGAACCCATATGATGGCATTCGTGTGATGATGACAACCAAACTTTTAACTTAAGACTGTGCCCAAATGGTTTGTTTTTCCATGTGTGAAAACATCCTGCAGATTAGGTGCCCAAATGCATTGAAAATGACCAACTGATTAGATTGGCTTTGCACAATGGACCAGAGGGCCCTATTTGGCAATTTCTTACTCTTCAGCATGATTCAAGCATTTTAATCTGTTGGCTGCTACTGGACTTGCACCGAACCATTCGCTTTCAGCTTTTCTTTACTCGTTCTTGACATTTTTTTCTCTTCTCAGAGGAAACTCCTCTTGATGTTTTTACCATGCTAGAGATTGCTTGACTGGCATTATTCAAGTTATATGGGGAATTTCAATTTCCTGATTTTCTTAAGTTCTTGAAATAAAAAGGAGAGAGTTATTGCTCTCTAAATAACTTTTTTGGTTCTGACTAAAGGCAAATGCAGTTTATGAGGATATGATGCAAAAATTCAAGGTCAGCAGCATAGAACAACTTGCACATCAGCAAGTTGATGGAGTAGTTTGCCGAAGTGAAGCTGGTTACAAGAACTTCGTGGAATCAACTGTTCCATCTATGTGCTAGTACACATTCTGTGCTCACGAGGGTGGTTGTGGCTCTATAATGTTTCAACACAATTTAGATACGTTAATCAGTGGAGGTCAAGACCGAACAGTTAAAATCTGGGATACAAAAACTGGGGCTGAAAGCAGCATTCTTCATGGTTGCCTGGGTTCAGTACTCGATCTTGCAATCATACATGATAATAAATCAGTGATTGCTGCAAGCAACTCCAACAATCTTTTTGTGTGGGAAATGGGCACCAGTCGAGTTCGCCACACACTCAGAGGCCACACTAAGTATGTGCTGTGGACACAAACAAGGCCTCCAGCTGCCACATTGTGAGCGCTGGTTATGATCATACAATCAAAGTCTGGGATCTTCACAAGGGCTACTGCACCAACACCATTTTTTCGATGAGCAACTGCAACTCTCTTTGCTACAGCATAGATGGCCTCATGATTTGCTCAGGCCACATTGATGGAAATCTCCGGTTGTAGGACACCGCCACGGGGGAGCTTGTGAGCGAAGTAGCTTCTCATTCACAGGCTATCTGATCAATCTCCATGTCACAATATCGGAACCTTGTGTTGACAAGCGGGAGAGATAATGTCCATAACCTTTTTGACATGAGATCATTGGAAGTGTGTGTCACTTTTAGAGCAAGCGGGAGCCGTTCGTGTATTAGTGCTGATGAAAACTATGTTGCTGCAGGATCTGCTGATGGATCTGTATATATTTGTTCAAGGTTGAAGGTGGACATGTTGAGCGTTCTCACCGGGCACACTGCCTGTTCTTTCTTGCGCCTGGAGTGGGGTTGGTAAGTCGCTGGCTTCTGCTGACAAGAGTGGAAACCGGTTTTTATGGACTCGATGAGTGATTTTTCTTGTATTCAAAACATTGATTATTGCAGTGAATCCTTGTTCAGGAGCTTTATGTATTTTTTTTTTCTAGTTTCCTCGGATCTCTCCAAAATGCAAATGTTTTCTACTTCTATCAAAGTTCATTTTCTTCTCTCCCGTTCATCCTTTTTGGAACAGTAAAGTAATGTCGGGAAATAATTCTTATATTTTTGAAATTCAAGGGTTATTAACTGTTTATTCTGTTTTTTTTTCAGTCAACCAGTCAAATGTATTGGGAAGAGATTGGTATAAGACTTTATCTAGGTTGGATATTTATGGCACTAAATTGTGTATAGTATTTTTATCAATCCAAATATTATCTAACAAGATTATGTAATAATTCAAGTAGATAATCCAGATATAAGATCCAAAGTACAATGAATGGATTTCACCTGATTTGGTCCGCTTTGAGTCAGCGGATTCAAAATTCATCAAATTCTTTTTTGTTTTTATGATCTCGTTTAAATTGAATAAGATACCATGTCCCCCGTAGCGAAACCCATCTCATGATATTACAAAATTAAATGTAAAATATAAAATAAAAATGACATACATTAATGCATGTTATATATTAAATTCAATTATTTACTTATTATTAAGATAATCGTGAATTTTGATAACAACATCGAAATTGTCATATTCTCGACGGAGGAGTGACACTAAGAATTTTAATTATTATGTAATTTTCAAGTCCGAAAATGTGTTTTCTGTGGTACTTAATTATGAGTGTAAAATATAAATCAAGATTTTAAATTTCGGCCGAAACGGTTTGGTTTCGCCCAAACCGAAAACGAAATCCTAAATTTGATTTAGGTTTAGGAGTTTACTGTTTATTTTCACCGATGACTGCGTGAGGGCGGGAGCACGCCGAGCGAGCGAGCGCAGGTGAGAGCTCGCGCGGCGAGCTTGCGCCAACTTCGTGTCTGAGCCCGTGCCCTCGCCGGATTGGCTCCACGCACTCGCCAGCCTGTCGCCACTCTCTCGCCTATCTCGCATCCTCGCCGATCTGGCCTCTACTCCCGCAAACTGAAGCCGGCCTTGTATTGGAACCAACATTGTCGTCATTTTGGTTCCGACGTCTTTGTTGGTTTCTGTCAGATACTATTGACGTATATAATATTATTCACGTAACTGTTCATTATTTTAAAATTTTTTTAAACATATTATAATTTTTTTAATTTGAAGTTAAAAAATAATTAAAATTAAATTAAATTTTAGTCAAAATATAATTAATAAAAAAAATATTTTTGTTGAATCTGAAATAAAAATGATTTTGATCAAAATACGTGGATTTTTTTGTTCACGTGTATACGTGCATGACCGTTCCATCGAAAGAAAAGCCAAAACAAATTTGTGTCGCTTTCACCCCAATGTGAATTGCTGTCACGGGATTGTGCAAAACTAATTATTCTCGTATGTGTATAAATATTTATCGTTCAGGTACTGAATTCATAATTCCATATCCAGATATTTTAAACTCAACTGATGATGATGATGATTAGTTGTGTTACATTATAATTAATAAATTATGTATGTGTCAATTATATTTTAATAATAAGTTAAATTTTCTTATGTTAATTTTTAATTTTTAATCATATTTATATTATTTCTCATATATTTTTTTATATAATAATATATAAAAACAGTAGTTAATCATCGAAAATAATTTTAATTAATTAAAATAATATTTAATATTGTGGTAAAATTAATTATAAATTCTTTCATGATTTTTAAATTTTTATAAAAATTTTTTCAAAATTTTATCGTATTTTTTATTTAAAGTTAAATTACAGTTAAAATATAATTAAATTCTGGTCAATACATAATTAATAATTAAAAAAAATATTTCGGCCGGAATCGAAAGGGCCGAAATTTATCGATTTTGTTGGATGCTGAAACCAAAATTAAAACCGAAACCGATGCTAAAAACGTTGATACAAATTCTTTTCTGTATGTCCACTTGGATTAAATTGTCCATTTGGTAATCCCAGAGGTCCAGAACCACAGGCGGAGAAAGAGGGAGAAAGACGGAGAGAGAGAGGGGCAATCGTGAGCGGAGAAGATGGTGCGGGTGGCAACCTACTTCGCGATGAGTTTCGGCGCCTTCCTCTTCTGGGAGTCCATGGACCATCTCCACGTATGGATCGCCCTCCGCCAGGACGAGAAGGTTTTCCTCTCTTTCCTTTCTTCAACATCTGATTTTTTCCCCATTTAGGGTTTCTCATCATCCTCTTGTTGAGATTGTGCCTCGTGGAGGTCTAATCGGAGCAGGGCAATTTTTAATTCTTTTTGCTCGGGGATCTAATCGAGCGTGGTTTGGCACGGTGGCTCTGTTGATTGATGATTTAGATTTGAGGGGTTTAGGGAAAACACCAGGAAATGGTTCTATTTGGTAACTGTTCTTTGATATCTGTCAAAAGTCGTTCTCTTTATTCCTTTTCTTTTTTGTTTTGCCGAGTAGAGAGGTCGTGGGGAGATTGGAATCGCTGGTGCAGGATTTACCTAGGTGTCTAATGGGTTTTATCAGATTAAGAGGACAAACTGTTTTGTAGAATTTCCGCAAATGTGTGCAGTGGAAAAGGGTGTTTCTAGGTTGGAATCGTGAATTTTAATTTTACCTTTTGATATAAAATCCGTAAGAAAAACGAATTTAGAAAATTAAATAAAATAAATTTATATAACTTAGGACTTGAAATGAACTTTTAAAATCTTTTTCTATAATTTTCAATTGATCTATATCGAATTTTTTCATCTTTGACAAGGAAAAAATTGAATAGAAGGAAAAAATTTCAAATTAAAATTTTATGGTTTCTCAAACAGTTCATAAAAAAAAAAAACAAAGAATTCTTAATTCACTGTTCTTTTGCAATTGTAACTAATTTAAAAGGAATAAGATTTGGCTTTTCACAAAAAATGTTTTAAAGGAATAAGATTTGGCTTTTCACAAAAAATGTTTTAAGTATATTATAATTACAAATCAAAATTTTGTAATTACAAAATCAAATATTTATAAAGAAGTCCAATTATCAAATAACTCAAATAAATTAATCTAAATCCTAAATTTTAATCGAACCCCATAAAATCTATTCTTCTTTAACTAAGTAATCTCAAGGTGAGATCAGATATTGTGTATATTATAAAACGTTATAATCTATAACAGAATATCAAAATAAACATATATATAAACTTCGGTTCTGTTTATACTATCATTTATTATTATATAAATATCAATTAGACAATTCAACTCGAGCTATTCACTATATTTTTAAACTATCTGATTCGAATTGCACAATCAAATTTATTTAAAAAATAAATCAATAAATAGTCTATAAGTCTACAAAACTAGTAATTTCTTACTTGGCCTATAAATCTGTTTATATATATATATATCTATACTGAAAATAATTTTTAAGAAATCGGTCTTTATATGAGATCCTAATTGTGCAATTTGGAGACAGTGGATCATACTACTCTTCTTCAACAGTCCTTATATGTGCTCAATCATGGATGAATGTATATTAATAATATATAAACCGTTTTCATATCAAATCAAGTAAAGTATTATTCCAGTTGAGTTGAATAATATCAAATATAAGTATAAATAATATGCGCATGAATTAAGGCATATAATAAAATATAATAATAGTGAAAATTTTTATGTCTTTTTTACTGACGGTCTACTCGTTTTGTGTTTCTTTTAGAGACATATCATTTAGATGTATAATTTTTACTGAGGATATTCTATAAGTGCTAATGCATATTATTTAAGTGAGAGATATAAAACAAATATGATGTTCAATTATACTTTTACCTCATGCATTTTAATAATCACTTACACATGATTACTATATTCTCATGTACATGATCATCACTAACCTATCTAGTGATCAATGACATTTTCAATGACTTCATCTTCCAAATTGGAAAACTAAAAATAAAACTCATTAATGGAATCACTTTAAATGAAAAAAATATTTTACTAATAAATAGAATGTAAACAAGTATAATGCATGCAGTAGTCAAAATATGATGTTAGCTTTACAAACTATCATCATATGATTGATATGGTTTTTAATTATTTTTAATGCAAGACTTTTAATCATTGAGTCAGCTAAATTATCTGCAGGGAAAATTTGTAAAACAATAATATCCTTTTTTGAATTTTTTCATGAATACAATAAAATTGCAACTAAATATGTCTTATTTTGAAATAACATCTAACATTTTTAATAACAGATATAGTTGCATCATTGTCACGGACTATTTGCATTGACCTATCAATACGATCAACTATTTGGAGGCCAAAGAGAAAATGTTTTAATCATATAACATGTTTGCTGATCTCACAACAAGATATGTATTCTGCTTCTATAGTTGACAAAACAGTAGTAGTTTATTTCATACTATGCTACGAAATAACCCCCTTTTCTAAAGTAATATATATTCAGATATTGAATTCAAACTATCTTTACATCATTTTCAATCATAGAATATATATTTAAGAATATGTAATGATTTATAACTATCAAATAGAAATATATAATTTTGGGTTTTGTTTAAATAACGAAAAAAAATTTTAACTGTTCTCCAATGAGTTATTCGTGAATTACTCTAATATTTGCCAAAAACGTCTCACAATAAAAGTAATATCTAGACGGGTACAGATCATCAAGTACATCAAACTGTCAACAGTTGAAATATAGAAAATTTTTTACATTTCTCATAGTTTAATTTCATTTTGAGGATATTGCTTACTATTAAACTTATTGACTTTGAGTATAAGTGATTTTTAGAATTTTAGTAATATATGTCATTGAGAAAGCCCAAACAATCAGCGTTTTCTATTTTTGTATATTTTAATACTTAATACATATAAAGTATTGCTAAAATTCATTATCTTATTGTTTCAGCCTTTTTGAGATAATTCAGTTCATTACCAAAATATCATCAACATATAATATTAGTATTTGAACTTTACGCTTACTAACTTTCAGATATATACAATTATCAGTCGCATTCTTTCGAATGCTGAATTTTGTGATTATTTCATAAAATTTGAAATACACTATCGAGATACTTGTTTCAAATCATAAATTAATTTATATAATTTACAAATTTTTGTTTTATCACCTTTCCTAATAAATTTTAGATTTTTTAGGAAAACCAATAAATTTACAACTCAAATTTCGAGTTGCAATTTTTGGCATATCAGATTTAACAATTTTGACTTATACATTGCAACCCTATATTCTAAGATGATTTAGACTGAAATTTCTATCAAACCACAACTCAAAGGAAAGTTTAAGAATAAATTTGGATGATACTTCATTTAAAATGTATGTTGTTATTTTCAATACTTTACCTCATACGGAGTTTGATAATTCATTGAAAATCAACATACAATATAGCATGTCTATCAATGTTTTGTTTCTTCTTTTTGCTACTTCATTCTTCTCTGTATTTTTTAAAATAGTTGTATTTGCAATGATTCCATGTTTCTAAAAAGAAATTTCGAAAAATATTTGAAGCGTATTCACTTTCTTTATTTGATCTGATGGTTTTAATCTTTCTCTTCAGTTGATTTTCAACTTTAACATTATATATTTTTAATGTTTCAAAAACATCTGATTTCTTGTGTAGTAGATACACATGTATATATCGTGAATAATTATCAATGAATATTACAAAATACTTATGGCCATTTCTAGTGGCTATGTCATTCTAACCACAAATATCCATATGAATTAAATTTAATAAATTATCAAAACTCAATATCTTTAGAAATGATGTTTTTGTCATTTTGCCCTTAATACAATTTACACAGACACCAAAATCATCAAAACTTATATTATATAGGATCTCGTCTCGGCAAAGCCTCCCCAATCTATCTCTACTAATATGATTTAAATAATAATGTCACAAACGAGAAAATTTTTTGTCCAACTGTACATTCAAATCACAAGAAAATATATGTTTGGAATCAATATTATCACTATATTGTAGAGTTAAGTTTTATTTTCGCATGCAATTTACATAGGCCATCAGATACAATACTAGAAGTAACAACAATATCATCATACATCAGAGATACACAATCTCTATGAAAAATAAAATAGTAATTAGGTCATGTAAGTCTGAAGATCGACAACAAGTTGTGTCCGATAGTTTGTGCAAAAATTATATTTGGCAGAGGAGAAGGAAGAAAAATATATATTAAACCACCTGCAGTTTTTACGCATCAGCAGGTGTCCATCGCCATCATTGCTATTCGTGGTATCTTGCACATTAGTAAACTCCTTGCGCATTGACAGATTTTCATAATCATCGTGTCCATCTGTTGCTTTGTGCAACTAAGTTAGCATGCGAATTCGCATTTGTAAGCTAGTTTTTGAGTCTACCAAAACTAGATTAGCTTTCGGATTTACCAAAACTAAATTAGCTTTCGGATCTACCAAAACTATAGGTTAATATTCAGATTCACCACATTCATAGGCAAACTTTTGGGCCCGCTAAAACCAAATCAGCATTCAAGCCTATCGAAACTATAGGTTATTCTTTAAGTTTATCACAACTATATAAGCTAACCTTCGAACCTGCCGAATTTATAGGCTAGTCTTCAGATTCGCCGTAAGTATAGGCCATACTTTGGTCTACCGAAACCGGGTTAGCCTTCATTCTCGCCGCACCCATAAACCGGTTTTCGAGTCTGCCTCATTCATTGGCCAACATTCAGTCCTGCTGAAATAGGCTATTATTCGAGCTTATTGAATCTATACGTTAGACTTCGAGTTTGCCGAAGCTATATGATAGTTTTCAAGCCTGTTGTATTCATAGATTAGCCTTCAAGTTGGCAAAAATTATAAGTTAGTCTTAGGACCCGCTGTATTTATACATCAATCTTTTGGTCTATCACAATTATATGTTAATTTTTGGGCTCACTAAAACTATAGCCCGGTCTTCAAGCTCACTATAACTATAGGTCAGTTTTTGAAACTGTAACATTTATAGGTCAGCCTTTGGGTCCACTAAAATCAGATCAACTTTCGGGCTGTTGAAACTATAGGTTAGCTTTCGGACCCACCGCATTCATAGGTCAGCTTTTAAGTCCATTGAAGCTATAGGTCACGTATGTCTTTCACCTAAGAAAATTCCTTATGAGACATGTATGAGACTATAATATTTATCCCCGAATAACTCATCCTTAAACAATTTTTTAATTTTCATCACGAATGCATCAAATCTATCCAACCAAATGTGCCATCAAAATTCACTAGCTCAATCCCACGTTTTATGTTAGTCTTATGACTTTATACGCTATTTATTAATTTATTTTTAAATAAATTTGATTATGCAATTTGGATTAGAAAGTTTAAAAATGTAATGTATGGTTCAAATTTTATTGTCCGATTGATATTTATATGATAATGGATGACGTTATAGAAGGAATCAAATTTTATATGTATGTTCATTTGGGTGTTTGATGAGTCGGAATATTTTACAGTATATCTGACATTTGATCTCATCTTTAGATTGTCTGATTAGAAAAGGATAGATTTTATGGAGCTTAATTCGATTAAAAATCTAGATTTAAATTAATTTGTTTGAGCTATTTGGTAATTAAATCATTTTTAGATATTTGATTTTTTTTATAATTACAAAATTTTGATTTGTAATTATAATATATTTAGGAGGTTTTTTTTAAAAAATCATGTCCTATTCCAAGAACAATGAATTGAGAATTTCTTTTTTTTTTTTTTTTTGAGTCGTTTGAGAGACTATAAAATTTTGATTTGAAATTTTTTCCTCCTTTTCAATTTTTTCCAATCAAAGAGTAGTAAAAACTCAATGTGGATCAGGTGGAAACTATAGAAAAGGATTTTAGAATTTCATCTTAAACCCTAAGATATGTAAATTTATTTAATTCAATTTTTTAAACTCATTTTTTTCACGAATCTTGTATCAAAAGATAAAATTAGAATCCATAATTGACATCAAAATCTACTTTTGATGGTTGGTCTGTGAGAAATCGAAGTATAATTTATTTTCTATTGAATTTCTCAAAATATAATTTGGAAAAATCAAATTTTTGCCTTAGGTTTTGACTCAAAATTATTTTGAGTAGTCTATTAGTATCAATAATTTTATTGATAGAGTAAAATTCGAGATTGAATTCCAAAAATTTAATTTATGGTGAATTTTTTTAAATCAGTTGATTTTTGAAATTTTTTTTGTAAATTAAGATTTTGAGTGTGTTTTAATACAAAATTGCAATTCAATGCAATTTGTTATTTGAATTTAATTAAGCCTATTGAATTGAATTGTAATTCAAATTCAATCTAGGTTTACTGTGCTTACGTTAATCAAGATTTAATCTTGATTAATTAAGATGATGATTATTTAAGTTAGTTAAAATAAACTTTCATTATTATTTAGTCGTGGGTATATTTATAAGTTAAAATAGTCAAATATTTTCCAAAAAATTTTAAGATTATTTTAATTTATAAATATTATTATTCTGTATTTATTTTTAAGTCTAGTCAATTTGATCTAAAGGTTGAGTCGGTGTAAATAAAAATAAATATAAAATATTTTAGAATTTTATTTGTGACAATAAAAGAATGTTAAAATGGATTTTTATTATTTATTTGATTACTTTGAATTTTATTGATGGAATCTCGTAATTTGTATTATTCTCCAAAAGGAGGTAGTATAAATTTATAATTTAATTCTAATTTTCATCCTATTGGTGATACATGTGATGTCTTGATTTGTATTTGTCTCCCAAAAAAACTAATACAAGATCAGAATAATAATTCCTATTTGAATAAATGAAATTATGAATTATTTATTATTAAAATGTATTTGTTTTGTATTTGAGCTGACTATTGCAAAAATTTGCAATACGTAATTTAGTAGTTAGGTTTTCAGGGTTAAGGTCTTAAATAGATCAAATTACTCGAGTTAGAGAATTGAATTCAGGTTCATTTATCATTTCAAGATTCTGACATTGCTATTTACACTCCTGAATTGTCTATTGGGTCTAATCAGTTTAAAAAATTTGAGTTTGAAAAATGCCACAAAGTAGATAAATTAACGAAACTAATAATCAGAAAAAAAAGTTTCTAAAACAATTCATGTCTGTTTGTCAGATGTTTATTTTGTCAAATAATTGCTTTAGAATATTTATAATACATTTATTGGATTTTCTAAAGGACATGAGTAGAAATGTCTAGTTTGTTTTAAGTCAAATTATATTAATATTTCTACTAATGTAGGAATGTGGATTCGAAATCATCTGTCTATATATCAATTATTATATAAAAATTTCTGAATCTAAGAAAATCAAATGATCAAGAGACGTATATTTTCATAGGAAATAATAAGCGAGCAAAAGCCGTCAATATTAGAACATACTCTCCGAGGTGGCCATACTTTTCTAATATTCTATTTGTTGGACATGATAGTCATGGAAAGTTATGCTTGCCAACATGCAAGAATTATTTTTTTTGGCAAATAACTACTCTAATGTGAATAGTTAGTAGTAGTAACGATTGGTGTACTTTAGTAGTAATAATTGGTGCATTTCACTTGACAGGTTAGTTTGTGAGATGCATGGGCTTTTTGCGTGTATGCCTTCCTCTTCATAATGAAGCTTTCTTTCTTTTAGTTTGAACTAGCAGATGAGCTTTACTCATATGGAACATTATTAGAAGTTCTTGTTTTCTTTTTTGTTTTTTTTTTTTGTGTGTATGCCTTAATATTTTATTATTTTTTTGTCTACATTCTCAAGAAAATAAAAAAAAAAATCAAATAACATTTGTAGTGTTCCTGTGGCAAGATGGGTTACAAGATCATATGTAAGGCAAATGTATTACCATTGGTGTCTCTCACAGTAAATGCTGTAGTCATTTCGCTTGGATGCCGCCATTTTTATATTGAGATCCTATCTTTGTGTCTGTACTTATTGTGAATAACCATTCTTAAATTATAGTTCAAGATTTACCATACTCCCTGGTGTAGGACATGGCTTGCAAAGAAAGCATTAGCCAATTTATTTACTTAAGCATCAACTAGATGTCACTCGTTTCTTGGACTTCAATCCATTTCTTCTTGTGTTCCTTTTCAAGTGTTTGGTTTGCTGTAGTCTTTATGTGAGCCACTAAATTTTAAAAACATAGTAGAAATATAGTTTGAAAGTTTAATGGTGGCTCCTTGCTGTTCTAGACAATATTATGCAGAATATATCTGGTGTTTTCAACATACTTCTTTCAAATACCTCAGTCATATTTGTTTGGCCTTATTAGACAGGGTGACTACCTATTAGTAAGAGCTTGGAGAGGTCTGTGGGCTTGAATATTGGCTGTATAAGTAGTAGATTTTTTTCCTATCATTAATGATAATTATGTCATAAATTTAAGGAAAAATTACAAATAAATCCTCAAAATTTTCAAATTCTATGATCAACTACTTCAATTTTTGAAATTACCTTTCAATCATTCTGTTACTCTTCCGTTGGTGTGTTTGGCTTCTGAAATTTTTTTAGTGCATGTGGAGATGTGCTCCTCCTTTCCTACTTCTTCTCTTCCTCCTCCTTTCTCTTTCTTTCTCTTCCGCCTCCTTCCCTGCTCCTTTTGTCTCCTTATTTTCTTACCCATCGCACCACCATCTTTTTTTTTCTCGTCCTCTTTCTTCCTCCTCTTTCTTCTCTCTCCTTCTTATTGCACCCATCGTACCACCATCTTCTTTCCTCTTTTTCTCCTTCTTCTTCTTTTTTCTCTCTTTCTTCCGTTTCCTCCTTGTCGTACTCATTACACCACCACCATGCTCTTTCTCCTCCTCGTTTTTTTTCTCCTCCTTCCCTCTTTGCCTTATCACGTCTGTCGCACCATACTACCACTATCATTCTCTTTCTCTTCTTTCTTCTCCTCTCTCCTTCTTATTGCGCTTGTCGCATCATCACCACCGCCATGTTCCTTGTCGTTCCTCCTCCTTCTCTCTCATCTTTGTTGCACCCATCGCATCACCGCTGGCATATAACAACACCACCATGTTTCTCTTCCTCCTTTTTCCTCCTACCCTCTTCTCCTTGTGCCTGTCGCACTAGCACCTCCTTTCTTCTCCTTTGTCTCTTTTTTCTCCTTTCCTCCTCCTCCTTATTGTTGCGGCTGTCATACCACCATCACCACTATGGAACAACACCACTATTTTGGACCTCTCCAACAATTTCTCTGACTTTATTCTGTTGTCCTCTCTCTTTATTTTTCTGTTTTTGAGACAAACTATTTATTCTGAAATAAAATATTTATATATAAGTTGAAATAGTTATATATAAGTTTATGAGCAATATATGTGTTGAAATGATTTATATATGGATTGAAATAAATATATATAGAATAAAATATTTATTTATGGGTTGAAATAGATATGTATAAGTTTAGTGTCTATATATGTGTTGAAATAATTATATATAAGATAAAGTATGTATGTATGGGTTGAAATATTTATATATGAGTTTAGAACCTATATATGTATTAAAATGATTATATATTGGTAAAATATTTATATATGAATTAAAACAATTATATATGGAATAAAATAATTATATATGAGTTGAAATAATTATATATGTATTGAAATAATTATATATGAGTAAAATTTTTATATATAGGTTGTAATGATTATATATGCAATGAGGTGTTTATATATAAATTAAAATTATTACATATGAGTTTAGAGTATATGTATATGTTGAAATAATTATATGTGGATAAAGTGTTTATATATGAGTTGAAATGATTATATATGAAATATATGTTTATATATGGATTGAAATAATTAGATATGAGTTTAGTACTTATATATATATTGAAATGATTATATATAGAGTAAAATATTTATATATGAGTTGAAATGATTATATAGAGTAAAATATTTATATATGAATTGAAATGATTATATATAAAATAAAATATTTATATATACATTGAAATAATTATATGTGAGTAATTCTGTTTATATAGATATATTTATATATTAGTAATTATATTTATTTATAAAGAAATATGTTTATATAGATATATTTGATATGTTTATATATTGATAATTATGTTTATATATTGGAGTTGAAAAAGAAGAAAAGAGAGGAGAGAGATGGGAGGCAAGAAAGCGAGAACATGGTGGTGGTGTTGCATGATAGTGATGGTGTCATAGGTGCAAAAAAGAGGAGGGAAAGAGGAGGAAGGACGGTGAAAGAGGAAAAAGAGGTGATGATACGATGAACACAATAAGGAGGAGGAAGGAGAAGGAGAGAGAAAACGGAGGAGATGAAAAGAGGTGGTGTTGCGACGGTAGTGGTAGTGGAGAGAGGAAGGAGGAGTAGGAGAGTGAAAAAGATGGTGTAATAGTGATAGTGGTGGAGAGAGAGAGGAGGAAGAAACAGAAGGAGGAGGAAAGAATAAGGAAAAAGGAGGGAAGGAGCTGGTGGCGCGATGGCACTGGTGGTGGAAAGAGGAAGAAGGAGGAGGAGAGAGGAGGAGGTGATGGTATGACGGTGGTGGTGGTGGTGGTGTGACTTTGATAGTGGTAGAGAGAGGAAGGAGGAAGAAGGAGGAGGACAAGAGGAGGGAAGTGTTGGTGGTGGAAAGAGGAATGAGGAGGCTCGTGATGCTGTAATGGGCATGAGAAGGAGAGAGAAGGAGATGTTGGTGGTGAAGAGGAAGGATGAGGAGAGAGGAAAAAAAGAGAGGTTTTTAAAGCTAAATCGTGATGAGAAAATTGGTGAGAGAGAAATTAAGTTATTAAAGATATAAAGACCATTTTATATATCAGTTAATGAGGTTAATTGCACCAGAGGTTTAAAAAATTGATTTGATCAGGTTGATTAGGAAATTCAGAAAATTTAAGGGATTCATAAGTAATTTTTCCTAAAATTAATCCCCTTCCCTAACTGAAAGAAATGTTAAATTACTTGGAGGAAAGCTAGTTTTTTGTATATGGGGCCTGATTGGCTTGGAATTTTGAATTGCTTGTCACCCATACTAAAGTTTGGTTTGACAGTAACTAGACTTGAATTACTGTTGTTCGATCTTCTTGCCATATGATTTGGTGTAATCTCTTGTATTAACATCATCATTTATTTTTTCCACGCGATTATATTATGCTTTGGCAAGGATAAGGTTTGTTTAGAGGATCCAAAAACTACCTTTTTATAGCTCTTTACAAGAAGGTTTTTGTGGAATTTTGATAGCAATTTATATTGAGAGCAGCCTTTATTAATGGCTGAATAACTAAAAAAAATCTTAGATTTTGGAAATTGCATTAACCACATCTGCAGTTAAATTGCACCTTCTCCCCTTCTATTCTTCTAATTTCGACGTTTTATTCTTTACAGAAGGAGAGACTTGAAAAGGAGATGGAGATTAAACGAATGAGAGATGAACTACTGGCTAAAGCAAAGCAGCAGGATTCTCTTACTTAATCTTTTTGTGCTGTTTGATTAAGCCTGGAAATTTAAGTGTCGAAAGATGTTTCTGTAGCATTACCTTTTTTTCATACATGATCTAAAAATAAGAGAGTAAAACAAGTTCTGTTCTCTGTAACCGCTTGGATTCTGTTTTTGTGGCTGATTTAATTGCTTAAAAGCTCCTCAAATATGTCTGGTTTATCAGGTGTTGTACTGAGCAGAAGTGATTAAATGGTTTTCTTTTTTTGTATGCTTTCTTGGATATGTCAATCTATTTCTTTTTCTCTATTTAATCTCTCTTTTTAAAATATGAACGATCTTTTCTTGAGAGGGGGTGCGGAGATACGACGGTGGTTTCGGGGATCGGGCCTCAGGATGGAGCCGGTACCTAAAGGCCGTGGACTTGAACAACCCAAGAAACGCAACGCAAACAGCTTAAATAGAGAAAGAAAGGTGCTCATCACATGCTGAGATGCCTTTCTTCGCTATTAAGCAAGACACGTGGTGGGATAACCTACCTCTTACAAAAGAAAACCAGGGGCTTACAACCAAGAGCGCTCACTGGTTTGAAACCAGGAATCCAAGTGGACCCTGTTGAATAGTACGGCACATGGACGCAACCTTTAGGTGCTTTTCAGGCACACTATTCGACACGATAAAAGAAAAGACTCAAGCATAGGATAACCCCAACAATGGTCCCCTACGCTCCATTATTGACTCTGATAAGGTACAGCCTTTGGACAGCTGGCTGTACGGAGCCATTGTTGGTTCTTTCCTGACGGACCAGCAATTCCGTCGCCAATCCTCACGGCATTTGTTGAGGCTACGTTCCGTCGCTTTTTCTGCAGTAATCTCCAACGGAAACCCCGTCTCCTCGGCCTTGACTGTTCTGGCCTGCTTCGGGCCGGATCTATTCCTCGAGCCGGAATTGGTCTTGCAGGCACCAAGATGCCTTTGCAAACCGTGAGGGCCTCATGGGCCTTCGTCTGCTCGGCCTGCTTCTTCCTCTCCTTCTCTGGTCGTCGCCCTGCACCCGAGGAGGCCATCTCCTTCCATCGTTGTTGATGCATTGGAGCACGTGGAAGAGATGCAGAAGGCGGCGGTCGTGGCTCTATCATCCCACCACCTTCCAAAAATGGATGGGACATCCATTTGGCTGCCGGGAAACATAGGGGAGAGTCCGGCGGTGTAGCGCCCCATCGTGGAATACTAGCAGGTCTGCAGCTTAGGCATACTGCCGACTCATCGGCCTCACAGGAGCAGGTCGTGGCTGTCTCCCATGAAGAATCTGACTCTTCAGTTGCAGTCTCCCATGAAGATACGGATGTTGTAGCGGAGGGCCTGCAAGAGTCAGGAGTGTCAGTGGAACCAGAGCGGGTCATACCTGAAGGTGCACTGGCCACTGAACTCGAACCGCTGTCCGTTTCCCCATCGGACTCGGTGCGACTTAACGTTGAAGCATCTTGGCAGTGACAGCCGGGCGGTGGCTGCTCGTCAGCAGAGGTAGATGATGATGCTTCGTTACAGCAACAGCCCCAGACGGATTGCTGCTGGGACGAGTCCCCATAAGGATATGCGGGGCATGTAGCACTTCTTCCCTCATCGTAGTCTGTGTCGCTCCAGACTTCGAAAGCACTTGGATCATCAACATCGTTTGCGTAGGAGTTGAAGGCATAGGGTTGTTCGTCACCATCAGAATAGTAGTATCCTGCCATCAGGGATACTAGAACAAGGCGGTGAGCAAAGCGTATCGGTGGAGAATGATGCTGCCTGCTTCAGCGACTGTGGCTACTTCCTGCTACAACGAGGCCTACTCTCTAACCTTCACCTCAGGGACTCACCGTCTCCCTTCTGCGCCTCCCGCGGCTTACGAGGGTACGTCTTTTGCCTCCTGATGTCCTTCGGCGAGTTCAGCGAGCAGTAGACTTCACACGCAGTCACTTTACCGATAGCAACAATCAGCACCAACAGCTTGCTAGTTGCCAACCTTCTCCAGACTCCTTTCAAGCTCTGATGGGTGCGGAGATACGACGGTGGTTTCGGGGATCGGGCCTCAGGATGGAGCCGGTACCTAAAGGCCGTGGACTTGAACAACCCAAGAAACGCAACGCAAACAAAGATCCAAGGGGAATTTTTATTAGCAAACCGGAGGAAAAGAAGGCAAAGGGGTCGTTACTCGTGTTGCTGCCCTCTCGTGGGGGGGGGGGGGGGGGGCGGGGGGGTGGGGCGGGGTGTGGTGGTGTGGGTTGGGGTGGGGTGTGTGTGTGGTTCTATTTCAGGTGATAGTTGGAGTCAAAATTAGCATGAGAAAGCATAATTGTCACCATGTTTTCTTAAATTTTCCATTCTTGTTTTCTTTTTTCCTTTTTTCGCTATTCTGGATTCAATTTTCATGTTTTGCACACATTTTACATGTTTTGCTGATAATCATTCATGTTCTACACCAATTGTGTTTTGTGACAATTATGCTGCGTATTTATATTTGGTCTCACGGTATAGCCGTATAGGACTAGATATATTTAGACAACATTTTGGTGTATTTATTTATGGACTATAAATTTTATATTTTTAATACTTGTCAAAACATCTAATCATGGGTTTAGCTGATCTCCTAGAAGAAAAGCAATAATCAGACGTCTAAATGCTTGGCGTTCTATCTCTAACACACAAATAGCAACCATTAGAGTAGCTTGTGTTCAACATAACTAAAGTTAAGTTGCACAAAAACATAATTGCTCACCCATTATAATAAAAAACGCGCTGAGGCGTAAAAATTCCCTTGGTACACTCTTGAGGTAAGAATTTAATTGCTCAGGCATACAACAAATATGGGCAGATGGTAAAACAGGAGGAAGAATTCAGAGTCCATTGCAAGTCCACAACGAACCAAGAGTAACCTCGTGTCCTGCGCCAAAAATATTATAAAATAATTATCAAATCCATAATTAATGTATGAAGTCTCGGACGCATGACAGAGAGCTACTTAGTTGTGAAACGTTGGAACATAAAAAGGCTCAAGATAACAAAGGTGGACTAATCTTCTACAGTTTGTCGTTTATCAGTGCGTGTTAAGTAGAAACGGAAAAAAAGATTTTAGAAGCTAATTGAATGGATTATAAGCCGAGGCAGTTCTTTATGCAAACGTAGAGAGGCGTATGTAATGCAACTAAGATTTTATTTAGTGAACTTGACTGGCGATTTTGATGCTCAGGAGCTCATTTGATTCTGTCCTTTGAAAGGAGCACAAGATTCAAAGTGAACAGATCTTTGTCTGTCCAAACACATGTTCTCAGCAAAAATACAACTTTTTAGGTGACCTACTAATTACTAGTGTACATATTAGGGTATTTTTGAGTGGCAAACAATGGTCTTATGCTTTGGGAGGGCAATACATTTGGTTAGTTTGAGCTGGGATTTATCATACACTAAAAATAAAATAAAATAAAACATGCGAAACAAACGATATTAATCGTTCTAGGTTCTACTCGAACATCAAGCTCATTCAAGTTTGTGCCATTACTCGCCAACCACTGTGAACCACTAGCTCTTCAAGTGTCTCAATAGCAATCAAAACAGCCAAAATATCCATGCTGCATCTCTCTCTCCAGAACAAGAAAACCATTTGGACGCTGTTACAAGTATATCAAAGGATGCTATGGTTGCTACCAAAAAAAAACTCAAAAGTGAAAACATGGTAATACACATTGATTATGACAAAAAACACTTAAAATACAGGTGGCTGCGCAATCTTTATAAATTTGCTGAAGAAGTTGCAGCGAAGTCAATCAGATTTGATTTCATTAAAAGCAAATGTTCTTTCAGACATAGAAGGACAGATATTATATCTGAAACAAGATTACAAAGCTTTAATCCCATGCCATTTTGTGGAATAAAGATGATACTGGAAGGAACCTTAACTAATCCACATGTCAGCCATAGCATCGGATCAGGTCATTGCGTCCTTTCGCAGCAGACTGCTTCATTCCTCTGCCCCCACCTTTCTCCAGGTACTGCTGATGGTACTCGTCTGCTCTGTCGAACTTCTTTGCAGGGAGAATCTCTGTCACAATCTTCTTGTTGCCAAACTCCACCTGCTTTGCTTCCAGGGATTTCCTTCCTAGCTCAGCTTGTTCCTTGTTGTAGTAGTAGATCCCTGACTGGTACTGAGTGCCAACATCATTACCCTACCAAGCAACACACTTTTACTTGTTACACACCTAACGTATATTAAGCAACTGTGTTTATAAATAAAATGCCAGGCTAAAGAAATATGAACTGGCAAAGGAAACAAGATACTTGTTAAGTTAGGGTGCTTCTGCAATTATCATAATTAAGAGTTGAAGTTGGAAGATGATACTAGTTTAATCAAGTAGATTAGAGATTCTTTAACTATCTGAAGATGGAAGCCCCCAATAATAAAACAACACATGTACATTCGTAACTGTATTTCATATATTAAGTTAGGTTGAACTACTGGCTATCTTAGCATTTAAACTACACTGGCAAAGTAAGCCATATAGGATATTATGGAATTCGTAATAGTGAATGGTCCTTTATTTATGACTTTAATAGTTAATTTTTCAAAGAAGCAACACAAGGTTAAATGCTATGTACAATTAATTTGAACATATCCTGAATAGTTTGCATGATGAAGTGGCAGTATCTGATTTGTTTGATTTCTCTCAAAGTATACCACATGTCATTTAGCACCGCTGAGCAAGTTTATCTTAATTCGATTATTTAACCTAAAATTCTAAACCCTACAACTAAAAATCTTAGTTATAATAGCTTGATTTAATTAATTAGCAATCAATGGTTAATTTCTCATGTAGGATGATGACAGTGTGTGGCCTCGTGCAAGGACATGGATCAAATATTAGTAGTTGTAAAGGATAGTTAAGTTTAGCTCTAGAAAATGGCCTTCATATTCCCACATTTCTGAACTAGTATGATTTGGAGGCAAAACTTTTTATAGACAGGGACAAGATTCTATGCATTTTAACACAAGTTGCGAGCTTCTATTCCGTGGTCACAAAGAAAATGTTGGATTCGTGGGACACCAATTGCATTTGAAAATGAAAACAAAGACCAAGATTTCGGAAATCTCAATATCCAACACACTTTCAGAGTCCACTAACTAGTCTGCAGTACACTTTCCTTCCTTTTGCTATTTCAAGAACAGAAATTAACTGAAAATCGTAACATTCAGAACCAATTCTATTTTATAGCATATTCAATTTATATCAGGATCACCTTCTAAGTTAGCATATCTATATGAGCTCCAAACACAAAAATGAAAATCACCATTTCTACAGATAAAAAATGCAACTTGCAAAGCCAACCATATTGATATGAAAGATCTCCATAAATAACCAATTCAGAAACAATTCAAACCGAAAAATTCACAAAGGAATAAATTTCAACGTATTCAACACATTAATTCATCCAAATAACCAGAAACAAATCCAAATCACTAACAATCTCAAATAGGAAAACAAGGGGAAAACCTGGCGATTGAGGGTGGTGGGATCATGGCGCGACCAGAAGACGTCGAGGAGCCTGGCATACGGACACAAGGCCGGATCAAAGTGGAGTTGGACGACTTCGGCGTGGCCGATATTGCCGCCGCAGACGTCCCGTAGGTGGGATTGTGTAAGGTGCCCTGGGAGTAGCCGACCTCTGTCTTCTCCACGCCCTCAACGAGCTGGAACGCTAGCTAGACGCCCCAGAAGCAGCTGGCGGCGAACAGGGCTAGCTCCAGCCCCGCTCTCTCCACCGCGTCGCCGTCGGGGGCCAGCGTCAGGTTGCCGGGGTGTGCCTCAGAGTTTGATGATCACGGAAAGAAGCCGGTGTTTTTATCGGATTGGGTGTAGTCACCGGGCAGTGAACTTCTGTCCTTTGTGCACTTGGTCCAGGGTTAACGAACCTGGCTTGGATTTGTCGGGTGGTTGATCATGGTTGGGGTAAGCCTAGCTGGAGGCGACTTGTATTCTTTCTCTATACTTGCCTTGCTGTTTTTAAAGGGAAAATTTCATATAACATCCAAATATTGACAAATTTTTAAAAACTTCTTTTTATTTTTCAAATTTTTAATAAATTTTAACAAAATTTTAATTTAGTAAAAATTAAGTAGTCACATAGTTCATATATTTGATCACATGGATTCTCTACTTTACATTATTTATATATTAAATTTTTATATTTAAATAAATTATTATCAAAATTAAATAAATATAATTAGAATTAAGTGGTTATGATCAAAATTTTTTATATAAATACTTAGTTCTATTAGTATATATTTGATTTTGATCATAGAATATATACTTAATTTTAATTATATATAATATATAATTATATATATAATATATATATATGTATATGTGTGTAAAAATAGTTGTTATAATACTATTGTAAGTACAACAACATATTAGAGTTATGGATTGATTTTTCAATTACTTGTTTATCTCTTGCGAATCATAGTCATTTAAAAAAGTCCACATTCTTTGCTATTCTCGACTGTGATGATTAAAATTATAATAATAAATCAAAAATAAAAAATTGTGTAAAGATAAAATCATGGATTGAAATCTTGGCCAAACCATCACAGTTTGTACTTTAGATTTCGATTTTCAAAAATATGTTATTTATATTTGTATATTATAATTATATCACAAACTATTTTCACCCCAACAATTAAGGATTTAATCTCGGATCAATGTGACCCGGGATTAAATTCTAACTCTTACATTTTTTTCCCATTTTTAATCTATTTTTTAAAAAAAATTAATATTTTTTTTTTCTCTCTCTCTCTCTTCTCTATATATATATATATATTATCTTCTCATTTTTATAATTTTAAAATTTTTTAAATTTAAAATCAAATTTTAATTAAATAAAATTGATAATTTATTTGATCAAAACCAAAACAGACCGAAATGGATTGAAATGATCATAATATATTAGTTTTGGTGAATATCAAAACCGATCCTGAACTTAAAACCTTGGATAAAATCAATCAATTAGATCTATTGAATCTTACAATGTGGGCATCCATATAACCCCATTCTTTTTGTTTTAGACTTGAATGAATATTGAACTCTATATTTCTCTCCACAAAAATAAAAAAAAACTTCATTATTGTTTGACAATATCGTGCTGCCTCTTATTCTGCTATTACAAAGCAATTAACATAATTCATATAGAAAATTCTCATAAATATAGCATAATTGCATATAACTCCTTCCGACGCCAGATGCCTATACTAGGGTTTGATTATGTTTTCAATAAGAGCTTCAATCCACCCTCAAATTAGAACCAAATTGTCCTTAAAACTGAAAAAAAAATAAATACTACAATTCAAAATAAAAGAGCAACAATTGCGAATTTAATTCATCTAAAAGAAAATTGCCATTAATATTTTACAAACCTCTTATTCTTCTTGCTACTGCCCGATTGCTTGTCGTGTTTTCTGTCTTCTTTTTGTTGCCGCCTAACTCTTTTTCTTCTTTCTCTTGCAACTATCCAACTATCCAACATATTTTATTATTATTATTATTGTTATTATTGTTGTTATAATCTGATTCCCAACACTTTCTTTTAAAAATTGATGCATTTTTTTATTATTGTTGTCTAGTATTAAAAGCGTCTTCTTCTTTTTCTTATTTGTTTTTTCTTTTTTAAAATATATTTTATTTAAAATACGAGTAAAAATTTGATATTTTGCTAGACTTTTATTGCCATCGAAGTACATATTTTTTCTACAAAAAAAATTAACCCATAAAATTTATTTGTAACTTATATCATAACTTGAAGGTTGTATTAAATTACAAGAAATTATATACAGATTAATTCCTTTTTAAAATTTTTTAAATTGCACCTAGCGATTGGATGCTATTGGAGATGGATGATACGCTGACCAAGTCGCGTATGAGCTAAGTTTCCGACAAACGTTCGCATGGCGGGTGATCCGATCGGCGTCTCCAAAGCCCAACTCAAATTGTTCGGAAAATTCTGGCTCGGGGTTACATTTTTCAGAATCTAGTCGGATCTATTAAGCCCATGGGTTCTCACTGGCCTCGACCTACTAAGTCACGGGCTTTTCGCGAAGCCCATCAATGACGTATTGCGACGGGCTTTGCTGTTGGGCTTGGGCCACGTGAGGAGCGGGTTCTAATGGAATTTGAGTTTGAAAAGAAGTTTATTCACAGGACCGAGATTTGAAGAAATCAAAAAACAAAATTGAAGTAAAATATAATTTTCTTATTTTTAACTCATATATAAATATTTTATTTTATTTATATATGAAATAAAATGATAAAATCGCATATTCGGGTTAAAAAATTACACATTCAAAGATTGATCCTAAATTTAAGAAATTTTCAAAAATTAATCCCTAATTTTTGAAATATAGGGAATTAATTTTGAATTTTAAAATTTTTTAAGAGTTAATTATTATTATTTTAATAAAATTAAGTGCCTTGGGTTTTTTGTTGAGAAACTTGGATTTTTTATTTTTTAGCCGCCATTGAAACTGTGGTTGAACATATATACAAATTATTATTTTTTATTTTTTAAAAAAAGGAACGTCGCTATTAATCGTTCAAGTTGATCGATGCCTTAAAAAAGATGATTAATCAAGATTCCCGCCGCAACTTGATCGTTAATCGCAATGCTTGCCGTTACTTACAGACTTTTTTTTTTCTTAACTTCATCCGTTTTTTGCAAACAAAGAACTAATTTTGGATATTTAACAAGGACCACCCTTTTCTTACTGATTTTTGTTTTTTGGACAAAACCGAGCCGAGATAGTTCTGTTAGAATTTCACGAGCCATAAAAAATAATTATTAGCTTTTAATTTACCTCTCACAAAAATTTCAAATTCACTTTTTTTTTCATGTATAATATATAAATATAACTATTAAATTAATACTGTAATTAAATTGCATGAGAATAAAAAGTTTTTAAATTTCGAGTAATTGCAAGTAACCCCTTATAGTCTCGTGATATTGCAAATAATACTCGTTTCAGTAGCTTGATGGGCAAATTTCATGCGGCATCAATCAGATTTCAAGTGGTTGGGCGTCATTAACTTTAAACAAAAAAAATCCTTCCTAATTAGAAAAAATAAAATATTAGGAGTGAGTTTGATAATAGATTAAAATTAAAATTAAAACTAAAAAAATCATTTTTTATAAATTAAATTTTTAAAAATAAAATTAATTATATAATAATTTAAATTTAAAAATAATTAATATTAAATTTTTAGTAAAAAATATTCGATCGAGTTAATTTTTAAATTAATTTATTGTCAAACGATAGCTGGAGGTCATTTTTTTATTTAACTGGAAAACGAAGCAAATTAAGAAGGAAAGCCGGGGGTGGTAGGGGGGCATGGAAAGTGACACGTGCAAATAGTGCGCAACGTGTGGGACAGGGCAGGCAGTCCCCAGCTGTCAAGATCCTTCGGCACTGGGCTCGCGCTCGCGGCTGACAAGTTGGGAGATAAATATTGGGGAAATTTTATAAATTACACCCTAACATTTATTTTATTTAGATGTTCGATCCCAAGATTCTTTTGAGAAATAAACTTGAGATCATAAATATAAATAAGAAACCCAATATTCAAGCTCATTTATAGGAAATGAAAATCTTTTAAAACACTTGGATAGAATGTATTTTAGAATTATACATTAGCAGTTAAAATTATAAATAAAAACAAATAGATCATAACATAATTATCTTAAAGTTATTGTATTTTATTATCCCGATTATTAACGCCTATGTTTTTAAAAATATCAATTATTAAAAAATTACTGATTTGAAAATTTAATCATCACGAATAATGACTCAAATAGTTCACATAAAAATGAACTAAGACCAAGTTCACAATATTTCTGTGTTGCAATCCATATCTAGGATTGCATCTGGAAGAGAAATTACTCGAAAAATTAACCGAGAGATAATTTGTAAATAAACTAAATAGAAGGTTTCGTTTGCAAACAAGCAAAATTTTGTCTGTCAACCGGTAGAATCCAAAGAAAAAGATGACCCACCGAGCGGGGACGGGCACAAAGTACCAGGTCCTCTTCCTCCGCTACTTTTAAGTTTAATTATTAATTATTGGACGGTTCGCAGACCATTCACGTAGCTTTCATCTTGAGCAAATCGCGGCTTGGGTTGCTATCAGAACTCGGAAGCAATCACAAAGTCACAACCGGCGGGCAGCGGTGTCCCACACGACGGACGGCAGAGGGCGGCCTCACCAAAAGTACCATGATCACCTGCGCCTCTTGATTTTTTTTCTTCTTACTGTTTTTGGTGCTGCTTGTGCTGCTCGGCGTGACTGATTCGGAATATAATAATAATAATAATATTGAGAATTTAAAAAATGAGTAAGATTTTTAAGGCTTTTGAAGCCACAGGAAATATTTGATGATTTTGAATATTCGACAATTTTAAAATTTTATTCCTCCTTCTCACCTGTTCCTTCTCCTATGTATATTCCTCCCCCTCTGTATTCCCCCTTCCTGTCTCTCATTCCTCTTTGCATTCATACAAACAGGAAGCACAATAAGGAGAACAAGAGCTAGTTGCCGCGGAATTTCGATGTTGAAGATGAAGGTGCCAACCGACCCGACCGCCTTCCGACAATGGCAGGAGAATGCTGCTCAAGCCGTGCCTCCGGCCGATGTCCAGATCATTACCTCTGGCGGGTACACCGTCTTCGCCCATGCAAATGTTTTGGTATGTCTTCGTTCTATCAGCACTAAAGAATCGTATTCCATTAGAACCGCTTTTATTTATGAGGTTTGGTCTTTCCCTATATTTTTAAGGCTTTGGCTTCGCCGGTGTTGGAGAACATGGTGGACCGGTCCCGGAGATACGGTGGCTCAAGCAGAGTCGTCAGAATCCTCGGCGTCGCCTCTGACGCGGTCCTTGCCTTCGTCCGCCTCCTCTACTCCTCCAAGTATACATAGAACATAAATCCTTCTCACCTACCAATACTTCTTCTTCTACATTCCTCAACATTGAATTACTAAATCATTGATTTCATCAGGTATACTGCATCAGAAGGGGACGAAGAGGAAATGGAAAAGTATGGTATGCACTTGCTCGCTTTGTCCCACGCCTACAGGATTGGCTGGCTGAAGCGCGCGTGCGAGGCCGGGCTGGCGGCGCGGCTGCACACGGACGCTGTGGTTGATATGATTAAGCTGGCGAAGCTCTGCGATGCACAGTGGCTATATGTCAAATGCATGGGGCTGGTAGTCAAGGACTTCGCCTCAGTGCAGAGCTCCGAGGCCTGGCGGTTCTTGCTGCTCCATGACCCTCACTTGGAGCTCGAAGTCCTCCAATTCCTTCAAGAAGTCGACCGGGTATCCTTTAGTTCCATGTTCACCTTATAAGATATAGCGATAATTACACCGTAATTAACTTTAATTATACATAACCCTCCGTCATTTTCGGAATTACACACCCCTCCATTTTCAAAAATATTTACCCGCATCCTGATTGTTATTTAATCAAAATTTTTTCAAAAAATTCTGATTTTACTCTCGGTTATTTTACCCATATACTCTTAAAAACTTATTTTTTTATATTTAACGTCCCGAAATTCGGTTTTTTACCAATAAAACCCCGAAATAACTCAGATTTACAAAAAAAGTCCTCGAAATTCGAATTTTTGGAAATAAATCCCCGGAAATTATTCCGATTTATAGAAAAGTCCCCGAAATTTGGATTTTTGCAAATAACACCCCGGCGCGGGCGGGAGCGGAGGAGGAGGCCGGTGGCGGGAGCGAAAGCGGAGGCCGGGGCGCGGGCGCACCGAAACCTGGGCGCGGACGGCCACGGCCGAGGCCGTTCCGCCCCCGCGTGCCGGGGACGGAGGCCACCGGCACGGCCGCACGCGGGCACGAACGGCCAAGGCTGAGACCGTCCGTGCCCGCGTGCCAGCGCGTCGGCCTCGGCCTTCGTCCTGCGTGTAGAGGCCGTTTGCGGCCGCGTGCCGACGGGCCGTCCAGCGCGCCGTCGGGCCTCGGCCTCCGTCCCCGGCACGTGGGCCCGAACGCCAGCCGGCGATGGTCCGACGAGGGGTGTATTTGTAAAAATTAGTTTTTAAAAAAATTTAGACTTATTTTATAAAAAAAAATTTAAGGGTCTATTTTTAATGTATAAATATTAAATTTGTAATTATAAATTTAAAAATCACTAATGTCTTTTTTCTAAAATTTTACTTAAAATATGATAAAAAATATAGACTTATTTATAAATAAAAATATTGAAGGGGTCTATTTGTAAATGTATAACATGAAACTTGTAATTTCAAATTTTAAGTTTTGAAACCTTCGATGACTTATTTGTAAAATTTACTTATAAAATAAATAAAATTTGGACGTATTTATAAAGAAAAATATTAAATGTGGTCTATTTTTAAATGTAAAAATAGTAAACTTGTAATTTGAAATTTGAAATTTTAAAACTTTCACTGTATTTTCCGTGAAATTTAATATTAAAAATGATTAAAATATTGATTTTTTTAAAAAAATCAAGGATCTATTTGTAAATGTACAATATGAAACTTGTAATTTTAAATTTTAAGTTTTGAAACCTTCGATGATTTATTTGTAAAATTTACTTATAAAATAAATAAAATTTGGACGTATTTATAAAGAAAAATATTAAAGGTGGTCTATTTTTAAATGAAAAAATAGTAACCTTGTAATTTAAAATTTGAAATTTTAAAACTTTCACTGTATTTTTCGTGAAATTTAATATTAAAAATGATTAAAATATTGGTTTATTTAAAAAAAATCAAGGGATCTATTTGTAAATGTACAATATGAAACTTGTAATTTTAAATTTTATTTCGGGGTGTTATTTGCAAAAATCCGAATTTCGGGGACTTTTCTATAAATTTGAATAATTTTGGGATGTTATTTGCAAAAATCCACGCCCGCGTGCCGAGGACGGAGGTGGAGGCCGGGGCACTGGCGAGCCGGCGGCGAGAGCGGAGGCCGAGGCCGAGGCCGTTCTGCCCCCGCGTGCCGGGGACGGAGGCCGAGGCCGGCGCGCCGGCACGTGGGCGCAGACGGCCAAGGCCAAGGCCGTCCGTCCCCGGCACGTGGGCGCGCCGGCCTCGGCCTCCGTCCCCGGCACGCGGGGGCGGAACAGCCTCGGCCTCCACCTCCGCTCCCGCCACCGGCTTGCCGGCACCCCGGCCTCTGCCTCCGCTCCCACCCTCGTCGGGGTGTTATTTGCAAAAATCCAAATTTCGGGGACTTTTCTGTAAATCGGAATAATTTCCGGGGGTTTATTTGCAAAAATTCGATTTTCGAGGACTTTTTGTAAATCTGAGTTATTTCAGGGTCTTATTTGCAAAAAATCAAATTTCGGGGCGTTATTTTTATGGGTGTATGTGTAAAATAACCGAGGGTAAAATCGGAATTTTTTTAAAAAAATTTGATTAAATTAGGGGTGTGGGTAAATATTTTCGAAAATAAATGGCATGAATAATTTCGGAAATTAAGGGTGTTATACGTAATTAAAGCTAATTAGGGGGTTATGCGTTATTATCGCTAAGTTATACATACAATGCTGGACGCCAATGGTATTGCATTTTTCTACAGACGAAGAAGAGGAGGAGTAGGCGACAAGAGGAGCAAGAAGTGTATAGGC
This sequence comes from Trichopus zeylanicus subsp. travancoricus, assembly GCA_005019695.1. Taxonomy (NCBI): domain Eukaryota; kingdom Viridiplantae; phylum Streptophyta; class Magnoliopsida; order Dioscoreales; family Dioscoreaceae; genus Trichopus; species Trichopus zeylanicus. Next base: position 350,579 of record RXID01014490.1, read on the forward strand.
AGCTAAGCGAAGCCATGGAGTGTTTGAAGCACATTTGCACGGAGGGGTGCACAAGCGTCGGGCCATTGGATACAGACTTGCCAGAGAAGAGCAGAGGACCGTGCACGAGCTATCGGTTGTGCGAGGGGCTGCAGCAGCTCATCCGCCACTTCGCATTCTGCGGGAGGAAGATGGTGCCCGGGAAGTGCACCCACTGCAAGCGGATGTGGCAGCTGCTCCGGCTGCACTCTGACGTCTGCGGCCACCCGGATTCTTGCAGAGTTCCGCTGTGCAAGTAAATAATTTTTGCCTATATCTTGATTTTCATTCGCGAATTTCGATGTTCTTATGGATGGTTTGTAGGCAATTCAGGATGAGAGTGCCGATCGAGAGGAAGGAGGATAAGGAGATGTGGAGGCTTTTGGTGAAGAAAGTGGCGTCGGCTAGGTTCATGTCTTTGTTGGAGAAGAGTACAAGTTTACCACCAACCCAGAAGACATAATAATAATCTTAATTCCTTGTTTATTTTGTATACATGAAATTTATGGCTTTTAATCCCTTGTTCTGGGGAGATTATATAAGATTAAAAGGTCCAAACATCCAAACAGTGCAATGGTGTCAAATGTATTGAGAAACAGATCTTCTCTACAGCTTTTTGGGTGTTTTGAGGAGTAGACAATATAACAAGGGTTCAGGTTGTTTTGCGTGTGTCAAACTGGAAAGTTGACACTCACCTATTCCTCAATGTCCTCAGTCATCCGGGGCGCATTCAGCGCTACTGCCCTATTTGGTTCCGTATTAAAAAATTTTTACTCTTTACACCTTCATATTTCCTCGCAAATGTAGAAAAAAATAAAATAAAATAAAATTTCAAATTAGAAGAAAAATAAGTAATTAATAGCTCTCGGTGTCGCGTGCGAGCTCAGTTTAGCATCTTTTGTTTTAGGTTCAAAAGCTTATTTTAAAATTATTTTTTATATTAAAATTAATATTTTATTTTATATTATTATTAAATTAATTATTATATAAAATTAAAATTTTTTAAATTTTAAATTATTATAAAATTAATTTTGATTAAAAAATATTAGTTTATAAAAGTGATTCATTAATTTTGATTTTGATTTTAATTTCAAACCAAATGATATCTAATAAACTTTATAATTTAAGTTTATGATTAGATTAAATTTACAGTATTATACTAAATATATCAATTAAAATTTGACTTATTTATTAAATGAATCAACTTTTAAGTTCGAACTCGATTCAATTTTTAAATATATAATCCGATTTGATCTGAATCGACTCATTTATTAAATAAATCGAATTCAAATCATGATTCGATTTAATTGAATTGACCCATTTAATTAAACAAGTAATATTTTGATCTAATCTAAATTAATTTGCTTGAACTGAATTAACTCAAATGGACTCAAACTAATTTAACATATTTAACTAACATTAATAATTTTAACATATTTCACCAATTAAAATAATGATATTGTTAAAAACTAAGTATAATAAAAAATATTGAATTTATAAATAATAATTTAAAAAGTATAAAATAAAAATATTAAATAATTTTAATTAATTTAATTGGTAAATAGATCAATTCGAATCGATCCAAACCATTTATAACCTAACAAATAAATAGATTAGTTAAATCATAAATGGATTATAAGAATTAACCCAATTACGATTTGAATTTAGTTATAACAAACCCAAATCTATTCAGTTCGAATTAAATTCAGATTAGATTAATATATATATTGCTATATATATACACTAACTAGCCTAAAACTTGTTGAGGATGGTCTGAGTTTCCACTGGAATAGCTGAACTAGGCTCAAATCCTAGCTGTCTGTGGCATGGCTATCGTGTAACTGTGTCGTCGGATCGCCGCCTCCTTCATATATGACAACCTGGAATCAAGCATGCCATTGGTTATTGGCGTATACTGCTCCGGCCCCAAACTCGTAGACCAGTTAAGCAAGGTTAATGAGTAAATTTGTTATTCAAGTTCTTTCATAATTTTCACAATCATTTGTTGGAAGAAGAAATCAGGCAATAAAGTTAATTAAAAAGAGAGAACAACATTCGCCACTTAACAAAATCTATAATCAATTTGCATCTAAAGAAATTTCATTGATAGCAGCCCTGCCTCCCCTTCACAAAAAATTTGCAACTGTAAATGGTAAGGTTGTCGTGGTTGATCTGATGTGGAGTCATTCTCTGTTGAGGTGCTTCTCTGCATCCCACACTACACGTTTTGGTATCGGACTATCCGGAAAACTTTCAGCAGAAAAAAAAAATACAGAAAATACCATTTACACAACCTAGTGACAACTTAGATCCCAATATACAGATACATGGTTCGATTCAAGAACTTCATTTTTTAATATACTGCTATCGATAGCGGTCTACTGCACAACATTTTTCATATCTTTAACTGATTTCCTGACAGTGAGGTGGATAATTCACAATATAGAGTTGAAAAGAAATAATGAAGCTGAAGGGATCTTACTCGATGTTGGTTGGGATGTCGTACTGCCTAAAAATATCAGGGATACCATCCCATTTCCTCTGCTCTCTTGCTTCCCAGTATCCGCCCACATATCTGTAACATTCGTCTTCCCTGTCCTTCCTGAACCACCTTGGCTGCCATCCCTTCTCCTGCATCTTCCTGGCCTGTGACATAAACCAAAAAAAAAAAACACAAAATGATGACGAATGGAAACTTTGATGGTCTTAAACAAGAGAGAGAAAAATATGAACCCAGTTTAAAAAATTGCAACTATAAGCGCACAATGGCTTGGCTGTTAAAGTTATAAAATGCAGTCAGCTTAACGTTTCACAAAGTCATAAATTAATCTACAAGAAAACACCAACTTATTAAATATCCACTAAGTTCTACCTGTCTTTGTGAATGCTCAAGCCTGAGCTTCTCTGCATTGGCCAACTCATATTCACCATTCTCTAAATGGCGCTGATCAGGCCTGAGCCGAGAATCAGTTGGAGGCAACTTCTCCAACAAGCTAGGGGTCAACTCATTTAGTGAGATGGCAAAGGGTGTAAGGTTGTATCGTGTCTGAGTCACAGAATTGTCTCTCTCCCAAAGAAGCACTGCCTCTGACATCGGGTCATATCCCTTTGGTTTTGTACTTGGGTCACCAAGTACATAGTACATAGCTTCATCCCATTTCCCAATCAGCATTGCAACCTTGTTCCCAGATATGTTGTCTTGAACAAATCCATGCACCTTAAAGTTTGCAAATAAAATAGTGGAGAAGAATTAGAGCATCTCATTGATTGTGATTAGAACAATCCCAAATTTTTTCATTGCATAATTCTTTTTTAGTGGAAACCATATTGTATTCAAAAACAGAGTTCCCTACAACACTAAAATCAGCAACAATGGGAGAGAATGAACCAATATTAATTGTGTAGTTGTCCACAACAAAACTCACAGGGGATTATCCTTTCAGCAAAAAAAAGAAAACAACAACAACATAGCTGTTCATTAATCTGTGAACAAACTGATTAAAAATTGACAGGTGACTCTGATATGCTGGAGCCTGATTCAAGAAATAGCAACCAAAACATAATTTAAAAGTTATCTAAAATTTTGAGCTAGATGGCAATAAATTTGGTGCAATTACAATTTACAAATATTGTCCCCTAAATTGATATGTCAGTACTGTTTTCCTCAACAAATATAAGCTTCAATGGTGTAGAAACCTGATGGGTTTCCTCCTGAATATTTTCCATTAGTGATATATTATGGGGCCTCATCTGTTAGTCTAGAAGCAATTAAAACATTTAGGGACCAGATTTTTCAGTGAAATGTTTAGGGACTGGATCAATTTTAGGTTCCATGAAAAGAAAAGCTAATATAAAGAGAGCAAATCATTTTCAACTGGCTTCCCCGGTAATAAAGACAAATATTACAAGTAATGGGATTGCCAATGATTCCTCTACAACAAGTGATCAAAGGAATTGCGTCCATGATTTGAAACAGAAAGCAGATTCCTGAAAATAAATAGGGTCAAAGAAGTTCTCTTGGCCTAGGCTTGGATGCAAAGAATGCTGGCAAAGCTCAGAGCTGCCTCACTCCAACCCTGGCTAGGACTGTCTGCAGTCTGGCATTCATCTAGGTAGGTCAAGACAACAATCAAGTTCTTTATCTGGTTGATTGTATTAAGAGTTTCACTAATACCTGGTGAGGATTTCGGTCAATGATGGATTGTTCTTTGAACTTCAGTTTACATGAATATTGTCCACTCCCTTTTATGCGCATGGTACCATAGTGATCACAGTAGATTTTGCCCAGTATGATGTTATAAATAGAAGTGGTAACTTTACTCCATTGAAATGTCTCTCCACCCTCAAACTGCAGGGTCAGTATGCCTATGGGATCAAGCTGGATAGACCGACCCCAGAACTTCCCTTTGAGGTTGGAATCGCCCCAGAACTTCCATCCTCTACCATCACAGTGGCAGGCAACAATCATTGGGTGGTGGCTGACCTGAAAACTCAACTTATGTTTGGTATGAAAAGACTTAGATCAACGCAGAATAGCCTGATGGCCATATCACTAAACATTCCAGACCACAAGAAAGCAACATTATGGTTTTCATAGAGAGTTGAAAGGAAATAAATGAGTGGAAAGAGAATTGCTGTACCACAATCAATTATAGGGAAAATATAAAAAAGGAAAAATGAAGGAAAAGGCTTTGACCTTTTCAGAAAAGAAGCGAAGACCTTTATCTGGATAATCTGCCTCATACGTCTCTCCAAGAAGTGGGTTAAATGGTTTGCATTGGCGACCTTCAGTTGAAGTATAACCAGATACTGCAAAGGCTGCAATGTTTAGAATCCTCATTAAACTGTTTCCCTGCAAGATGTTAGTTTGAATTTTTTTTTACCTTTCCTGTTCCCAAAGCAAAAGGATACAATTCATGCATAACGGAGACATTCTAAAATGATTTAGTAACTTTGAAGAGCAAAAATTACATAGATGTCAGATGAGAAAATGCAAAAACGAAATTTAAACTATAAGCTGCTGTCAAAGACATCAAATAAGACTACACACAAAATTGCTAAATTCTAGCTCACACAACATTTATCTTGCTGGGCTAGTTGGTCTTAATTTAAAAAAAAGATCATCAAATCTCCTTTCATGAATTCTTGATGTTTGGAAACATTTGCTAGAAATGCAACTAGGTGATATGGACAGGCTAATATGACCTGGATACACATCAGAATGCAAGTTTCTAGATGGTCAGCAACCAATCCTTCTACTCAGATTAGCCATGACATGGTAAAGTGTAAGCATTTTGATAGAGGAGGCATTAAGTGGAAAAATCAAGCAGGTAGTAGATGTTTTACTTCAATTAGCTTTATCTCATCGATGGCAAAACTTGAGTGCTAACTGAATTTAGTCCATGACAACTCGGAAACAGTAAGCTTCACCATTTTTGAAAGAACAAATGCTATTCTGAAACAACATGATAGTGTTTGAGCTTGCCCTTGAGTATTTCTTGGTAAATTTGCAGCTCTATCAGATCAAGAAAAACCAGAAGGAAGATAAGCTAAATATCTACTGGCCATTGCCTAAAAAGTTCTTAGCACCTACACATAAGCAACCCATATTTGTATGAGAAACTACATTTGATGCCTAAAAGCTCTGGGGCTAAGAACCAGACCTGCTTTCCCCATTCCAGTGCTCGATCAACCAAGTATGAATACTCAAGGTCTTCAAAGCATTTTTGCAAGGAAGAAAGTGGCTCGTTAAAGTACACAGGAAGGCAGACTCCAGATAGATCTTTGCCGATATTCTCTTTGATTATTGACCAAAGTCCAACAGGTTTTTCTTTTTCCTTTGGCTCAGGCAACTTGTCCCTCCTTTTAACATAGGGATGCTCTATGGTCTTGACTCCCACACGACTCCCATGTACAATATCAGATGAATATGAATCTTTGCTATATGGCAAACAAATACAACCATTGACCATCGCCTCCCTGCTGCGATATGAACTGCTTCTTAGAGATTCAGAAGACAAGAAATCTTTAGTATCAAAATAGATTCCATCATCTTCATCTGTTTCTCCATCAGCACCTTGACTTTCATTATCAGCATCAGAATCTGTTGCACTGCCTTCCGACATAACCGAATAAAAATCTGTCTCCAAAAATGAAAATAAAGATCAAAAGCAAGATCAGATATATAATGGTAAAGCTAGTAAATTATATAAAGAGACATGTGAAAGCACTGAGAAACTCAAATCTCAATCATGCCTCAAATCCAAAACCTTTCTTTGGATGCTGGAGTCTCTCCCACTATGACAATGGTTTAACCAGTGCTACTCAAATTTCTCTTGAAACAGCCATAATATAACACCAAAAACAGAGGACCTTAGAAATGAATTTAGATACACAAATTTTGGTTCATAGATTTATGTGCTATGAAAGTAAGGCAAAAGTGAGTTTTACTGATAGTTCTTAAATCATCATTTCCAACTAAGGAAAAGGGTGAATGATAACATGAAAATTTGTTATATGATTTTCAAGGGTCTAAAGACTGTTAGCCATACAATTTTTTCATCATAGTAACAAATCACTGTAATGTCACAGCCTTTAACTTTATTGAATATAAGCAGAATCATTATGAAAACATTCGCATGAGTTTATGCCATAATCTCATGATCCATGTCATAGATGAATTTAACTTGCGCCCTGTACTTCATAGACTATTGAGCCCAAAATTAGAATTAGCTTTAACCTTGTTCAAATACCCAAACAAACTTGAGCTACACAAAAATAATTTATTTTACTAAGACGCTCACAAGGAACTTCTTTTAATTAAGATTGTCTTTTCACTAGAGAAAAACAAGTCAACAAACTTCAAAGTTCAGGGTTGAAAGCCATATTATTTACTTGAAAGAACTAAGCTATCTTTGTAATGTTGCACTGAACAGATGAATAAGGTTTAAGTGAAACCAGAGATGAGATTCTTGAGTGGAAGTGCAAGTAAGAACAGATTGTACAACAGAAACAGGAGCTGATCAGAATAGAGGAAACACTGACCACTAAATCTTCCATTCAGAATATGTGCCTCCCGCTCTTTGGTTTCATCCACTACTGTAGTTTCCAGCTCTACTTTCTCTGTCTACAGGGCACAAGAGAAATAAGTTTCACCTTCAAAAGTGAGTTTCATGCTTCACTAAAGTAGGGGGTATATAAGCATAGATAAACATGCAAAGAAGCCTCTCTTTGGCATAAGGGTAGGCATGTAAAAAAATCAGCAAACAATATTTGGTGAAATAACAGTCCACTGAATCAACGGTTCATATTAGCACAATCCAAGATGAACCCCAAGCCCATGAAACGTGAAAACAAAAGAGCATATTCTAAAACCTTGTTGATATTATTGAAGGCTTCATAGGAAATTTGTCTTTTACCACATAAAACTCTCCATAGACAACAATTTTACTGCACGCAGCAGCAAGACGAAAACAGATGAAAACTAAAATAGTTAAGGTTAATGCAAACTACATCTACGACATAATAGCAGACAGCCAACATATAAATAAATATTCATTTGATATTGCATTGAGAAATGGTGGGAATTATGTAGATAAATTACCTCTAACTGCCTAAGCCTGTCTAGTAGGACAATATGCTTTTGCTGAAGAGATTTCAACTGGTTCTGTAGCTCAGAAAGTTCAAATAACATGATAGATTCACATTCCCTGATTGCTGCTTCACTCAGTCCTTCTTGTATCAATCGTCCCCGTAGCTTCTCAGTTGAAACAGTAACATCGACAGAGGGAGCAAAATCACTGCCTAACAGCGCACGAGGAAATAGTTCTTTTGCAGATAGCAAAGCTTCAATCCACGCACTTCGATCCTCTCTACAGTCGCTTCGCAAATGAAGAGTTTTTGTTCCAGTAAAAATGTACAACCGTTTATCATCAGATTTGCTTGCACGAATTGAGGAAACCTGGAAGCAAAATTCAGATTCTCAGAAACCCGTAGCCTCAATTCTAACTACAATTTAAAGTTTGGAAAAACAAAGTTCCATAGAAAAGCATGAAATCCCAATCAAAGCAACAAGAACTTCCAAAAATGGCAATCCAAACCTCCAAATGTATCTCGCCGAACGGCTTCCACTGCCTCAGAGGCTTCCTATTCCCCTGATCCCTCCTGGCCCTCCTCTTCGAGTCCTCCCCAATTACCCTCACCCCGGCCTCGCACCCCATCGAAATCTTATCCGGCCCGTGCACCTTATAGTACGACAGCACCCCATCCCGCAGCACGAACCACCTGGCCCTCCACCCCTTCCCGTAGTTCACCCACTTGTACAAGATCCCCGCCACCGCCTTCTCCTTCCTCTCCTCCTCCCCCTCCTCCCCCGCCCCCACTCCCGCCGCCGTCGGCATTGCCATCGCCATCGCCACAGCCGACGCTTTCCCAAAATTCTCCATCGGTCCGTCGGTCGCCTTCACCGCCACCACCGGCGCCCCCCGCTTCTCCCCCGGCTCCAGGGACACCGGCGCAATGCAGCACAGAGGATTCATCCCGATCTCCAATCGGAGAAGACGAGATCGGAGCCGATCGGATCTGGGAGATTAAAAGCGGGGGCGCTGGCGTTTGCAGACGCAGCAAGCAGCGGCAGCAGGAGCAGCAAGTAAGCGAGCAAAAGCAATTAAGATGCCGCGCAGATCCATTAACAACGCCGATTTGGGTGGGTCCCGACGGACCTAGGCCAATGGCATAGGGACGCCTGGCTGGGTGGGGGCTACTGGGCTCCCGATGCTGTCCCTCGCTGGGGTGGCATAGCTACGTCGAGGTCCTCCCAGGTCTACGTCCGGGGTCCCTGGGTGAGTTTGTCCGCTGGCGTCGTTTTGGTTAACCGGTGCCTGCCAATAATGCCGTTAGAATGGGGTGTGGTGGGGTGAAGGTTTGGGTGTCGGATGGATTGAAGGGCGTTTTGGAGTTTTTTGGCTCGCGGGGGAGAGAGCAATCTTTTTGGGCCGGTCCGGTGGAGATGCCGCTGCCGTTAGATTGGGGTGGCCCGGTTCCAAATGGGCCTGTTTGGTAACGGAGTAACCGGAGATTACCTCTATCCCCTTACCAATTCATCAATCCTGACGAAAAATCACCAAATTAATCAGGGGGAGAGATTTTTTAAAAAAAATTAACAAAAAATCACTATTCTTATAACAAATTTATAATAAATCATCTATTCTCTTATTATTTGTAAAACAATCATTCATCTTATATTATAAATTTAGAAAATTTTATTTTAATTAAAATATTTTTTAAAAAAATTAATTTATTAAATTAGTATAAAAATATTAAATTAGTTTCATTTAATTTTGATTTTAATAATTATTAAATTAATATAAAAAATTACTTGTTTTGTTTTAATTTTTATGAAAGATAGATTATCTGTTATCATAAAATTAAAAATTTAGAATTCATTTTTATCAAATAAAATTTTCGATGATTGTAATCAGCAAATTAAAATTAAATCAAAAAAATTAATTATTTATAAATTTATATTATAAGACAATTGATTTTTTTTAATAATAGTAATAAGGTGTTGTGATTCGCAGCGGAAGATTCACGAATCACTTTATTTTCAAACAATACAAGAAATGAGAAGTAATACAAGATAAAATAAAATAATAAGATAAGATGGCGAGAGATCCACTATTAAAAGAAAAGACATTTACAAAAATTTACAATAAAGACTTCACTCTTTCTTACTCAACTATACTTTTTCACAAAGTTTCGACAATGCCTCCATCTTCAAAGAGAATCTCAAAGAGAAGACTACGAGATACTACCAACAAGCACTAAAAGACTTACACACGAGAGCCGACATACACTTTCTTTTTTCTCTTCTTTTTATTTTCTTTATTCCTCTCTCCCTATTTCTCTCTAGTTCAACCTCAATATTGCACCACACCCAAGCCCTATGTATTATAGTATATTCATAGATTCTTATTAAATTTAACTTTGAGATACCTAAAACTCAACAATTGGTATCAGATCGTTATAATGTCAGGTGTGATAAATTAGTCTCACATGAGATATTGGATAAATAGAGTTCAATATATATAGTGAAAAAAACTCATATCTTATGAGCTTAAGTTTTTTGTGATGGTTTGGTGTTCGGCTTATTATATGAATCTGGTTTGATATTATTGGGACTCTCCAACAATAAGACACGTGATTTTTCACAAATTCAACATAAAATAAATGGTTCTTTTTAAAAAAAAAACAAATATATAACATTTTACCCCAACATTAATATCGCACCATATTCAAAAAATTAGGGATTGAAAAATAAATTTTCTCATTTCAGATAAAAAAGTCAAACATATTTCAATCCTAATTTTATTATTATTTCAAATCATTTAGAAATAATCTTAACCGGGATCCACGTTAAACTGTTGCCAAATGGGGCTAAGTGCTCTCCATTGAGTTAGTTGTAATAGATGGAGCAAAATCTTGGTTATCTGTAAGAAAACTTATGTTGTGAATTTGATTCCGTGAATAAACCAATTTATTAAAAAAAAAATTATTTAACAACAAATTAAGAATTAGTTTATCCTAAACTATCCTAAACTATTGTAAGACCAAATAGCCTAAAAACAAGCACCTCTTACATATTTTATCACTTCACCAGATCCAACCGTGCCCACGGTCCTAATCAAGTTAAAATATAGGATAACACATTTGATGCAAAAAAATTGATAAAAAATCCAATAATTGAAACTCAACATGCTTATATTCGATAACATCACGAACATATATTACTATGCCAATCCCTCGTCATCAATTCATAAGTACATGCTTGTTTGCACTCAAAGCTTATTAATAAAATAAAATGATGAAAAAAAAAATTCATAAAATAAAAAACAAGCTAGAGTTAGAGTGTGAACGAATCTGAGTTGACCTTGGCTCAGCTCCAAAACTAGCTGGCTTGAGCCGAGCTCAAGAAATTGAACAAGCCAAGTCTAGTCCGCTCAAATTTTTCAAAAAATATTTTTAAATAATTTTATATTAAAATATTTTTTAAAAATTATAAAAAATATTAAAAAATATTCATAATTCCCAATAATAAATATTAAATCTAAAAAATTCATAGAGAATGATAATGATATATATAAGTCAAAAAATATGAATTTTGAAGAAGTTATATCAATAGAATAATATCTAAATAAAAAAATATATCAATTATAATATTATGATTAAATAATTATATATTTATTATATGTTATAAAATATTTTTTTTAAATTTTTTTTTATATAAAAAAATATATGAGTTTTTGAATTAAAATCGAATAAGCGGTCTAATTCAAATTCTATTCATTATTAAATAAGTCAAAATAAGTCGATTCAAATTCGAATAAAGTTTAAAATAAATCGAATCAAATTTAAGTTAAAATCGAAATAAGCTTGAGCTGTTTGCGAGGTAAATTGGCAGCCTGCTGGAGCTGCATTATTTTGCTTACTCTTAATAATTTCCCAAAATAATTCCTAAGCAAGGAAGCGAAAGAAAATAGTCACAGCGCCGGTGGGTCCGGTACTGCTAGCACGAAAGAACAACAACCGGCGCAATCAAAATAGGCGCCTAGTCGAACGGAATGATCGGAACCCGCATTCCAATCCCATATACGAAGACAACGCAGGTAACCTGTCGGCCTCTCTCGTCGTCCGCAACAAAAGAGAGAAGGAAGAGAAACCCCAACGCGAAAAGAAGAAGAAGCAAATCCGTGGGCGCCACTCATCGTATCGGGATCCGCTGCGGGTTCGCCATCGTCCTCTACGCCGTAGCACCACCAGCTCCATCCATCACCACCACTGCTCGAGGTCGAGGTTGTGGAGGAGGAGGAGGATGATGATGGCGCGTGCCTGATATGGATGGCCAGCTGAGCCGCCGCTGTCTCTTCGGATCCACGTCTTCCTTGACTACTACCGACACAGGAATCACCATCCTTGGGTTCGTCGATAATTGGGGATCCGGATCGGCGCAGGACGCCGTCGCCAACCGCACCGGCACGGTACCATGAACGGATGCCCTTGCCGCCTTTCGGATCTCGCCGGCAGATCCACGATTTCTGTACCGAATGGACTCCGCCTCTCGCCCTGCCGTCGTCATCGACAACGGAACGGGGTGAGTGGCTGGCTCCTCCGTCTTCTAATTTGAAATGTTTGCTTCTGTTTGATTTTTCTGGTTGGTCTTATTCGTTGATGGTAATGTTGGATTTTAGTCGAATGCTTCACTGGAGTCGCTTGGACTCGGATTGAGGTTTTTCGATGCTAACATTTCTTCTCTATTTGGTAGAACTTCTATATTATTGGACGAGATTTTAAATAATGGCAAGTTGCATGTACCGTTGAATGAAAGATTGCACGGATTTGGAATTGAGGTAGCAGTTCTTCTGTTGGTTTTCTCGATTAGAATTCAGAGTTTTTAGCATGTCTGTGAACTGAAAGGACACGGCTTTGGAAGTTACGAAGAATGAGATGAGTGATTGTTCCGAAATATTTCTCCTTAAGTATTGATTGTCATTCTGATGGGAGCCTAATTTATTTGACTCAGCGAGTCTCTTTCTGCTCATTGACTGGTTTGATATTAAGTATTCTCAGTTATGCATCTTCCCATTGTGAAATGAGAATGATATGGGTACAAATGGGACGTTTGCATCATACTGATGGTCTTCGATGAATTCTTTTGGGCAAAGAGGACAGTTAGTTGTGCTTGATCAGTTTTTGTGTATAGGATGATCTTGTTTTTGCAGGAACCTTGTAGATTGGGCAATCTTTTGTGGCACAAACTGCAACTTGGTATGTGCTAAAAAGCATGCTTATGTTCACAGGGGTGAAATGCATATTATATATGCGTAGATCATTGGGTTGCTTTCACATGCTTGGAAGGAATTACAGCTTTGAATTGTATTCCTAATAGACCCTTTAACATTCTGTCGTTGTTGTCAGCTTGTCCAAAGTTTTCGTGCACTTTGAAATTCCTGGCCAATAATCTTTTTGTGGCTATTTCTCCAGAAACAATAAGGCTGTTTGGCTTTGTTTGGTGCTTATTGTGGGATGTACTTTAGGATTCCTCTGATAATGCTCATGTTCTTTCTCACTGGATGTAATCACACAGGCTGCAATACACACACAAATTCATATCAAGTTTCGTACTTCTTGCCCAGGTTGCTCAAAAAAAAAGGTTTCATATTCTTGCTATCATTGGCTCATTTATGTTGTAAACTGGGGTAGTTGCTGCTAGTGTTGTTGTTTTTATTTTTATTGTTATTTTTTATGGTGAAAACATGCAGTGGGCTTCATTAGCACTAGTTCTCCTATTGAATACCATAACTTTATTATGTCTATGTATTGACTAAATTCATTATACCTTTGTGTTGACTATCTTAGAGTTTCTTTTCTTAGGTATACTAAAGTGGGATTTGCTGGCAATGTTGAGCCTTGCTTCATCATCCCTACTGTAGTAGCTGTCAATGAATCTTTTGTGAACAAGTCAAAGAATACTAGTAAGGGGAACTGGGTTGCACAGCACAGTGCAGGTGTTATGGCTGATCTAGATTTTTTTATAGGAGAAGAAGCCTTGTCAAGATCTCGTTCTAGCAGCACATACAACCTCAGTTACCCAATCCATCATGGTCAGGTATAAATGTACAGTACCAATAGAACACAGCTTTTCTATACCAGGTTATATTTGGCATTGAACACTGTGTTACTGCAGGTAGAGAATTGGGATGCAATGGAAAGATTCTGGCAGCAGTGTATTTTTAATTACTTGCGTTGTGACCCTGAAAATCACTATTTTCTTCTGACTGAAAGCCCATTAACTGCACCTGAAAATCGTGAATACACAGGAGAAATAATGTTTGAGACATTTAATGTCCCTGGTTTGTATATTGCTGTGCAGCCAGTTCTTGCCCTTGCTGCTGGATACACCACTTCCAAGGTTAGTTCTTCTGGTTAACTTGGCTTTCAGCTTGATTTTTTCAGTCAGTGAAACATCTTATATTGTTTATTCTCATATGTCCTCAAAATTTGAACTTATTTTGATGGGTGCTATTTAGACTTAATATTAGACTTCATAGCTCTAGGTTATAGAAGCAATTGTGTTTCCTTTCTGCTTGGAATTTCTTTTTCTTTGCCATGGGACTTCCGGTGGGGGCATTTATATTCCTTAGGAACTGCCATTTTTGGTGGTCATAGGTTCAATTATCTTTTATTTTCATCAAGCTAAAAATAATGTGCAATTGCTACTTAAGTTAAATTTTGGATTTGCATTTCAGCAATGTTTGATGCAAAGGTACATTTGTTGATAATTGAAATGTTGATCTGGAAGCCCAGGATTATGATTTCTTTGTTTTACTATTTACATGCAAACTTATGCTTTTGCATTCAGACATAGCATTAGAAAGGATCCTTAGTGATGCAAAAAGCAAACATCGTACTTATCTGGTTTAGTCATTTTGAGTTGATTAAACTTGCATAATGTTTGCAGCAAGAAAATGATTTATTTTTACAACATCATATTTCTTCCTAGAGGATGTGCTTGAAGATTACGCTGGTTTAATCTCTCTTATACCAAGTCTTGGTGGGCTATTTTCTCAAAATTAATTTGTTGTTAAACTGTTTACTCATTCCCATAGTTACTTAAGCACAGATGTCATTAAATAGTTGCCAACTGGATCACCAGAAGTAGCTTATTGGTCAACAATGGGTTGTTTGAGACTACCTATTTTGTCTTCATTGAGGTTGACCAGTATTTGTCTCAGTGTGAAATGACAGGTGTAGTTGTTGATGTTGGAGATGGAGGTACACATGTTGTGCCTGTTGTGGATGGCTATGTGATTGGGAGTAGCATCAAATCTGTTCCAATTGGTGGCAAGGATGTTACTTGCTTTGTCCAGCAGTTTTTAAAGGTATTATTCTGTTAGTCTTTTTGTCCCTCAATTTTGCGTGGTTCTGTGCTTTAATATTCGTGAATAAATTGTCTTTGTAAACACAGTTGCAATTACTAATTTGTGCTATGTTTTAAGTCTGTTTTGCTGTTTATCTATGAAGTTACTAAACTTGTTTTATATCACAATCTACTGTTGTGGATAAAAATGCTGATGGAGTAAATTGTCACTTCATTAAATTATTTTTGCTTCTTGTGCATGACAATTTGCCCATTTTTCACATTTGGAGGTCATTTTGTTGGAATATAGATATTGTACTTCAAGTTTATTACCTAACATGTGTTCAGCAAACAGATTATTCAGTAATTCCGAATTTATTAAAATTTCAATGTTACTGCAAATAATCAAGTATATCATCTGTTATTCATAAAAATGGTAAATTATATATATTACAGGTTAACATAATTTTTGTTAAAAATACTTCAAGTAAGAGATCATTTATTATTTAAGTTATACAAATTACATGTTGGATTTTGTGCTACTCATTCCAATCTAATATTTTATTTTTTTTTTGCCCAACTGGTTGAAAAGCTAGAGATCATTTCCCAGAAAATCTTAAATGCTGTAATGTTTATATCCTTAATAGTGATGTTTTAACTTTTCCATACAGGAAAGAGGAGAGCACATACCACCAGAGGACTCGTTTGAAGTAGCTCGTAAAGTGAAAGAAACATATTGCTACACTTGTTCAGATATTGTTAAGGTAATCATTGGACTTTATGTTTTATATAGTTGCATAAAGAAGCTTCTTTGGGAGAGCCATGCGTGTCATCCTGCACCTATAATACAACTTCAAGGTTCTGTGATTACACCCTCCCTGTGTCCTCTTTTCTCACTTCAATGGAATGGATTGAGATCCTCTTGTTTTTTGTCCTTTCTTCCAGCAGTTTTGAGATTGTATCAGGCAGGTCTACTATTATCTCAGCACCAAGTCTTCAGCATTAGTAGGTTGATAGCTGGTTCTAGAAAGCAAACTTTTATTTTTAGGTTAGATGATCATTTGGTGACTTCTAATTTACAGATCATTATGGTTTATTCAATACTATATTATTTTTTAAAAAAAATTAACTTTAAACAAAGTATAATTTAATGATTTCATCTTACTATTCCATACTTTCACATACATAAGGTGTCATGCTTCTTTCTACTGAAACATATATTAACAACTTTACCATTTTCATTACGATTATTATTATTATTTTCTGAAATTGTTTTGTTGATGTACTATAGATTCTTATAAACTTTTTCTTTTTTATTTATTTTTTGGTATGTGCGGCAGGAGTACAATAAGCATGATAAGGATCCTGCTAAGTACATTAAGCAATGGACTGGCATAAAACCAAAGACAGGTGCACCATACTCTTGTGATATTGGATATGAACGTTTTCTTGGCCCAGAGGTTAGTGTTTATTTGCCAAATTGAACTTGCCTGCATTGTTCAGTATTTGGCTAAAATTTTTGGTAGAGCACTGACTAGGCTAGTATCCTCGAGCTCTAATGCAAGAACATAAGTTGCTAATTTTTATAAATGCATGGCTTAAAATGGTTGGTGGTTATTTGTTACAAGAAGAAGACACTTGCAAATGGAAAACTATGATATTAACCTATTTTCTAACTATAATAGCAATAAATCCATCAGTGTACTATATTTCAACAAAGTTTGCAAGTCTGCAATTAGCATCGATAAACATTGATATACATCTATATACTCTGCATGTTTCTCAGTTTGTTTCTTTTTTTTCTTAAACACATGGGTAAGCTAGAGGAAAAAGTGCGATGTTGGATAGAAATTGTTAAACTATAGATAACATTGCACATATAGAATTAAATAAACCTCTTGTTTCTTTTCCTAAGTGGGTTGGAAACGTTTGGAGGTTTGGGACAAAATCTAGCAAATTCAATGATAATTTGTAAATATAAAAAGAATTTTTAGCAAATAATCACGTACTTTACTATGAATTTACGAAAAATTACATATCTTATCACTATTAGCAAAAAATCACTTGCCTTATATTATAAATTTGTAAAAAATCACCTCAATAAAAATAATTAAAAAATATTTTATTTTAATTTAATTTTATCAATTAAATTAATATAAAAAGACTAAATTATTTTTATTTGATTTTATTTTGAACAATTAGTTTATAATTATTAGACAATCGATTTGACAAAATTGGATTTTAAATTTTCAATTTTATAAAATTGGACAATCGATCTCTCATAAAAACTGAAATAAGATAAATTATTTTTTATATTAATTTAATATTTATTTAAATTAAAATCAAAAGAGAATAATTTGAATTTTTATATTAATTTTAATTGATAAAAATAAATAAAAAAAATATTTTTTAAATATTTTAATCGATATGATTTTTTAAAAATTTATGGTATAAGATGAGTAGTTTTTTGCTAATAATAATAAAGTAGGTGGTGTTTTGCAAATTCGCAATAAAAAAATGATTCATTGCTAAAAATTGATATAAAAATATAAAAAAAAGTAAGAAACTTTAACTTGCGTCATGATTCATTGCTATAGTTATATCCTTGAAAAGCATAATTTGTTTTTTCTAGGAGAACTAGAAAAGCAAGACATACTTGGATCAAATAGAGAAATAAAAATCACATGTTTGCTTAGACACTTGGCTTCCGCTCTCACAGCCTACACCAAAGAAACTTGAAGTAGAACGTATAGGAAAAATAGCCCAAAGGTGGAACTGTGTTTAATTTCATCTATAGTGCTGACATTTTCCATTGGTTTTATTAAACACCTATGTGATCTAAGCTTTCTCTGGTTCAATCCAATAAGACTACTTTGTTCTGTTAGTTACCATTATTTCAAAAGTGTTCTCTTAGTTTATGATCTTCTTCGGCTTTTTGTGTCCAAATTCTTTTGAGTTGAGACATTAGCTGCATCACTGTGGGTTCTTTGACGGCTTAAATGTTGCCATTTAGAATATTCAAATCCTACTAATGATAAGAAATTCTGCTACCTGGATCGGGTTCTCATGAATGTTGTGTGCGTATATGTTGATTGGTTGTGGTAGGGGTGGAATAACAAATTGGAAAAAGTATAGAAAATAGATGTTCAATTTTTATAAGCACTAATTTATTAATCAGAAGGTTTAGTAAAAATTTTAGTAATGTGCTGAACTTATTATCTGAGGTATCTTAGCCTATTAAGTAACAAGAAAAAGTTTTCACTACAATATGCCAACAAACCAATTTTTGAAGTCTGTTAGATGGTGAATCTTTAGCAGAACATGTGACTACCTGATGCCTAAATGGTGGATATAATAAGGTAAATACAAAGAGCAGGATCATAGTTATGAGCGCTTGACTGCATGCACCATGTGACCATATTTGTGGGCTAAGAGCCATATAAGGATATGCAGTGCAATTGGCTCACTCTGTCTGCATATGCAACTCGATGAACAGCAAATATACTAACTGGACATGTAAGTTGTTCGAAATGCTGGTTTAATTTCATTTACTGCTGTTCTTTGCCTTGAACCTACTTTCCATTTAGCCCTAGATTTTGACCACATGAGCATGGATGTGCAAGTTGGATTTAGCATGTTCCCAAGTGTCTATTCTGAATGGAAAAAAGGGATTTGGTAATGCATTGAAGATTCATCCTGTCATTAGTCTGGGATGTTTTAAGATATTTTTGGCCATTATCTTCCTTTTTGTTTTATTTTTACTGTTTTAGTCATCTAAATTCACCATTTCAAAGAATCTAAGTTAAAGCCTGAACAATATTCTTCAAGGTTTCTGTTTTTTGAGGATGTGACCACCCATCTTATAGAGTTCTCCGAAGAGGGGTCTTGCTGTAGTGTCATATAAACTGATTTTGATTCTCTTGTGTATTTACAAGTCGAGGATAGGATGCATCTATGTGTTTGAGAAGCACCAATGTGGACATCCATCTGTTTTTTGAGGATGTGACTACCCATCTGATAGAGTTCTCCGAAGAGGGGTTTTGCTGTAGTGTCATATAAACTGATTTTGATTCTCTTGTGTATTTACAAGTCGAGGATAGGGAGGTCAACTAAACTTGCTAAATGTTTATCAATTCACTTAATTCATTATATAAGCGTTTATATGTTTTGGCTGAGTTTGAAGGCTTGTCCTAGAAATAACTGTGGTTGAATCTGCAGTAGGACTTCAGTTCAGTACATGATCTTAATCCATCTTGCTGAACCATCGGTCCTGACTCAGACTAGACAATTACGGCTTTCCTGTTTTAACCATCGTGCTGCCCATTAGGTAAAGCATAGCTCCTTGCAGCTACTAGGAAGGTGCTGTCTTATTGCCGGGTAGAAAATTTTAGCATATTATCTGCCTATTCTTCAGATTGACAAAGCAATGGTTGTGCATTTCCATGGTCTAATATTTTTCTTTGAGTTTCTTTTCTTTGCTGCTTTTGGGATTGATCTTCTTTTTCAAGTCAAAATTTTTATTTAGTTCATATATTCTTTATGCAGTTAATATATATTTCTTACTATATGGATGTTGTGGATTGTGTTATCTGCCATTTGTGGTTGCATCCTTCAGCCAGGGTTTTGCAATTATCAATGCAGGTTTTCTTTAATCCTGAGATTTATCGTCGTGACTTTACCACTCCCTTGCCCGTTGTCATAGACAAGTGCATTCAGTCATCACCAATTGACACAAGGAGAGCTTTATACAAGGTTGATTGGACTGAATATTGTGTGATTCTAAAATTTACGCATCATATTTTTAGTAAAGCTGGCTACTTTTGTGTTTGACACCAATTTCTCAGAATGTAGTGTTATCGGGAGGATCGACCATGTTCAAGGACTTTCACAGAAGGCTCCAAAGGGATATAAAGAAGATGGTAGATGCTAGGATTGTTGCATCCAATGCCCGAACTGGTGGAGAAACAAAAGTAGGTGTCATACTTTCGTCATACATGTTACTTTGGTCCACAGAACTAGCTGGTTTCTTTTCATCCTTGTTCCAGCCTCAACCTGTGGAAGTCAATGTAGTCAGCCACCCTATCCAAAGATTTGCAGTTTGGTTTGGAGGTTCTGTACTAGCATCTACGCCAGAATTTTATGGGGTATCACATAATTTGCTCGTTACAGTTTCTAGAAAGTCTTTATTCTGAAATCTAACAATTGTCCATATTCGTGATGCATCTTAATCTATTGCTCTTGTTATACTATTGAAGGTTTGGGCAAACAAACCAATAGATGACAATGCCATACAACTTTATAGGGATCAAATCATAATGCTTCCTGATTTGTTGCTCTTGTTGCAGTATTGAAGTTGAAACATGAGTTTTGTTTTCCCCTGCAGGCTTGCCACACAAAAGCAGAATATGAGGAATTCGGGGCGAGCATTTGTCGAACTAATCCCGTCTTCAAAGGGATGTACTGATATTTGAAGGTAATCATAGTGTAGGATCCATGCATGCTGCTGTGTAGCTGTGCAAAGTCGCCATTCTTCAGAGTTCCACATACAAGAAAAATCTCGATGGTGTACTAGAGATCATTCTCATGAGCTGTATCATAGTGTTGTATCAGCTGTAAGCCTTAGGTTTCATGTCAATTGATTCTATATTCTTTTTGAGAGAAGAACGTGTCAATGTAACAAAAACAGCTGCCATCTGTCCGCCGAGCAGCTTAAGTGGGCAGTGTCCCAATCTGGATTGTTTTGGGTGTTAAAGTTTGTTGATGTAGCAGAAGCATTCTTTGGTCAAATATCTGCAAATGTTAATGGAAATTAAAACGGTAAGTATGATTTGCATAATTTAGATTAACTTCATTTACAAAGCCATGATTAAGATGATGGTGTTGAAGAGGTCTGTGTACTATTTGGTTTTATTTACGTTAGTGGCACGCGGTTTCGGGCCACGGAAGTTCGTAACCTCTAGATCCCACCCAATTTCTATTGGGTTTCAATCGACAACAATAAATTCATGTCTCCACTCGTTGTTGTAGCTGTTGTACAATTTATGCTGTAAATCGTATAAATCTCATTTCCTCAAAAAAAAAAAAAATCCTTATCTCATAGCGGGTTTCGGCATGGGGAGTCTATGTCTAGCCCTCGCCTTAACTGCACCCGACCCGCTAACGGGCCTATTTAAACAACTAGACCGGCACCCTGAAGGAGCCTAGAGCCCTTGCCGGCAACGGAACCAGAGTCGCCGGGAAGGAGGGTTCCGGTGGCTGAAGTAGGTGTTGTTGAACCGGATCGGGGCGAGGGAGGTGGTGCAGCTGCCGTCATTGGCGGCGATCCAGATTTCCGGCAACGGTCATGCCATCGGGGTACCCATTTCTTTCCTGAGTTGTGGGTTTTTAGTGCGTATCTTATTTTTTTTGCGCCCTTTAGATCGGATTTCTCGGGTACAATACTTTTGTTTGATTTTTGATGGAAATTTCCTTCATTCGGTGAGTTGCCTGTTTTTTTGTTTGTTGCCGTTCGTTTTGGTTTAGACTCTTTAGAGTGATTACAGTAGGGCACCATTTCTTGGTTAACTATGCATTCTTGGTGGAGTTCTTTAATTGGGTTTATACCCTTTAGATATCTCTTTCTTGTTGGTTTGTGGAGTGTTTTTTTTCTTTAAGTTGATTGCAATGCCCTAAATTGTTTGGCTGGCAATTTTTTAAATAGTTTCTTCGTGATAGCAATTGTGTTGCTATCAAGAGTTTCTAGGGTTTAGTTTGTTGCAGAAATGATTGAGGGTTCTTGTTGATCAACTTAGGTTTTGATCTGTATAATGGATCGAAATCCAAAGAATTCATTGGGCTTTTGTTCAACATCTTTCATTATTCCTCCTTGTATTGTTGTTGGCCCTTTGCTGATTAGGTTTTTCGTTGGGGCTTATAGTGTTGGGTGCGTATTGGCTGGTTGCAATGCATTGTGATAGCATTTGTGTTATTATCAGCAGTTTCTAGGCTTTATGTTGTTTCTTTTTGGTTTGGAAAGATTACAGTAGGGTTCTTGTTGATCAATGTAGAATTTTAATCCATGTGCTACCATTTCTTGCCTCGAAATCTCAAATGAAATCATAGTCCCTTTGTTCATTATTCCTTCCTTGTTTATATGCTGCTTACTGACAAGGTTTTATTCATTTGGTTATAATGCAACCCTAGGGTTTATATTAGGAAATCAAGGTTCTAAAGTACTTGCATATATTTCAGGATGGGCTTTGAGCAATCAAGTCCATTGAACTATAGAATGTAGTCCTTAGTCATATAGTATATGAAAGCAAGCACTCAGACTCCTTATTTTCTGATAAACATCAGGTTTGAACTTTAAGGTTGACTATAATATATTGCATTTCAATTTTGAACAAGAGGCTTCATCGTCACTTTTGCTTGCATTCCTTGTTATAAATGCAAGGAATCTCATCAATGTTAAAGGGTCCCTTGAGGATAATAAGGTAAATGACCTATAATTTTTCATAACTTATATTATGGTCTGTCCTGTATGTTAAGAGTATTTGTTAAGGCTTCAATTCTGACCTTGGTATATCCTGACTATTGTTGTCAAAATCATAAGTAATGGGTATGTTTGTGGTCAATGAGTTGTTTACCAGGTTTGTGTTAAGTAATTTAGGACAAGCAAAAGATGGCTAATTGTTCTGCTACCTTATAAAGCCGTTGGGTTAAGATGACTCTGCACTAGAAGGCCCTTAAAACTTAGATACTAAAATAATTTTGTTGATCTCTAAATGTTTTGCTTCCATTAAGCTGATGTCTTGTTTAATTACTGTACCATCGCAACAAAGAGCTCCTGTATCTGGAAAATACCTGATCTTCTAGTCTTCAGTTCATCCCTTTTTTAACTCAATGTCAATTAGTCAATTTGCTGCGGAAAAAGGCACAATCCTACACTCTATTTGTCGTGGTTACAATATTTTTGTTCTAAAAAGTCCATCGTTATATTCTGTAAACATTGCAGATGGCAATCCAAAGACTTATTGTCCTAGTAGACAATACATTTTTTCCCAAATTTCTAACATGTTACAGGTACAAAATTCCAACAGGTACCAGTGAATAAAATGACAAGACTGACTCTCGAGATCCTTTCGGAAGCATGCTTACATGCCAGATGGATATGTCTCACACAACATGAAAAAAAAGAACAAACTGATCTGGCTTCTGTGAGGTAGAATCTCAACCAGTGTCAATGCACTAGTTGCCTAAACATTCTAAAACCATATTGCTAATTCTATGTACTTTATGAAGTATACTTTTGCATAGATAGTATGCTGCATTTAGACCTTAGTAATAATCACATGGATTTGTTCCATTCCAAGCGCAATGTTATGGTCGGAAAATGCACAAATAAGCTTGCTTATGCCCTTCTTTCTATTTCTTCTTTTCTAATATCTCTTCTATTTCTTCTTTGTTCTTTCTTTCTCTTTTATATTTTTCCTTCTTCTATTTTCTGATAATAATCACTAGGATTTATTCCATTCCTAGCACAAATGTTATATTTGGAAAATGGACAAATAAACATGCTTATGCTCTTCTTCCTTCTTTTTATTCTTTCCTTTTTAATATCCTTACTTTCTATATTCTTTTGACACTTTATTTCCTTTTTAATATTTCTCTTTTTCTTTTTAGTATTCTTCCTTTTTCGATTTCCTCTTCATTTTCTTCCTCTCAATGGTTTAACAATTTTGTTCCTTTTTAATGTATTGTTTTGTTCTTAAGATTGCTTCCTTCTATTTTTCCTTGTTCTTCTTTAAGAGTTAACACTTTTCTCTTTAGTATCTCTTTTTTTTCCATTTTAGTTTTCTCTTTCTTCTATATTTTCTTTCCTTCAACTTTGCATTCTCTTTCTTTATTAATATATTTTCCTTCTCTATTTCTTTTCTTCTTCAATTTCTCACTTTCTTTTCTTTTTGAATCTCTTCCTTCTCTATTTTGTTCGATTTTGCATGTTCTTCCCTTTTTAATATCTGTTACTTTTTCTACTTTTATTACTTTGTCTTCTGTTTTAAGATATAACACTTTCTCCTTTTAAATATCCCTAACTTGCTCCATTTTTGTTCTTTTTCTTCTTCTTTAACATTTAAGATTTTCCTTTCTTTTTAAGCTTTTTGTTTTTTTTTCTTTTTAAAATCTAAAATTTCTTTCTTTTCTCTCCTTCTTTTTCTTCTTTTAAGATTTAGGACTTCCATTCCTTTTTAATATTTCTTCTTTCTGTTTTAATTTCTCCCTTCTATTTTTTCTTCTTTCATCTTTTTTATGATTCTCCTTCTTCATGTTCTTCTAAGATTTAAGACTTCCTTTCCTTTTTTAAAAATATCTTCTTTTCTGTTTAATATCTCTTCCTTCTTTTATCTGTTTCTCTTCTTCATCTTTAAGATATAACACTTTATTTTCTTGTTAGTATCTCTTCTTTTCCAATTTAATATTCTTTCCTTGTTCTGTTTCTTCTCCTTTAAGATTCAACACTTTCTTCCTGCTTTAATATCTCTTCTTTCTGTCTTAATATCTCTTCCAGCTTCAGTTTTATTGTTCTTCCTTCAGATTTTGCACTTCCTTTCCTCTTTAAATTGCTGTACTTTGATTTTTATTTTCTCTTAATTCTTCTAATTTTTACTGTTATGTTTTAACACTTTCTTTTCTTTTGTCTTCTTCTTCTTTCTATGATGTAACACTTCCCCTTTTAATATCCTTAGCTTCCATTATTTCTTGTACTTCTTGAAGAGTCAATGCTTTCTTTCCTTTCTAACATTTATTCTTTCCTTTTTAATATCTCTTCCATGTTCTATTTTTGTTAAAGTTTTAACACTTTTTCTTTTTTAATCTATTCATTCTTTGATTTTTTTTGTTTCAAGATTTAATACTTATTTTCCTCTTTAGTCTCTTCATTCTTTTATTTCCTCTTCTTCTTCTTTGTTAAGATTTACACTTTTTCCTTTTTAATATCTTTTTTTTCTTTCTTCTAATCTCTTTCATTTCTAATAGCTTTTCTTCTTGTTCTTTTTAAGATTAAAAGGTGTCTTTCCATTTTAAAATCTCTTCTTTAATTTTTAATTCTTGCTCTTTCTATTTCTTCCTGTTCTTTCTCTTCTTGCAAATTTGAGACTTTCTTTCTGATTTAATTTCTTCTTTTTTCTGTTATTCTTTATTCTATTCTAACTTTTTAAGATTTAACACTTCCTTCCCCTTTCTTCTTCTTGGATTTTGTAACTTTCTTTTCTTTCTAATATCTTTTCCTTTTTGTGTTCCCCGTTTAATTTTTTTTTTTTCAAGATTCAACGCTTTCTTTCTTTTCTAATACTTCTTCTCTCGTTTTAAATTTTTCTTTCTTCATCATCTTATTCTCCATTATAATTTAACTTTTTTCTTTCTTTTTTAGGATCTCTTTTTTGGTTAAAAGAACCAATTACTTTTTTCTTCTTTAAGATTCTACACTCTGCCCTTTTTAATTTTCTCTTTCTTCTTATGGTTTGACTTTTTCCTTGCATTTTGAATGTCTTCTTCTTATTTCTTCAACTTATTTTTTCTTATTTTATAAGATTTAAAATCTTTCCTTTTGTTCTTCTTATTACTTAAAATTCAGAACTTCTGTTTTTTGTATCTCTTTCTTCTATTTTTTTTCCTAATTTTTCTTTTCAATATTTAAGACTTTCGTTCCTTTTAAGATTTAATACCTTTCCTTTCTCCTTTTCTTCTTTGAATTCAAGACTTCCATTCCTTTTTGATATCTTTTCCTTCTGTTTATATCTTATTTGCCTTTATGATTTAACACTTCATTTCCTTTTTAATGGATCTGTTTCCATTTTAATTTCCTTTTTGTTTCTTCTTCTTCTTCTTCTTCTTCTTCTTTATGTTTTAACACTTGCTTTCCTTTTTGATATCTCTTTTTTTATGTTTGATATCTCTTCCTTCTTTTCTTTTTTTGCTTCTTAATTTTGTTCTTCTTTAAGGTTAACAATTTTTTTCCTTCTCAATATTTGTCCTTTTTTATTTAAGATTTAACACTTCCTTCCCTTTCTTAATATCTCTTTCTTCTTCTTTTTTTTATTTTTTTTGTTTAAGGATTTAACATTTTTTTTTTATTTTCCCTTTGCTTCATCATCTTCTTCTTCTTGTTTAAGATAATAGTTTTGCATTTTCAATATCTCTTCTTCTATTGATTATTCTTCTTGTTTTAAGATTTAACACTTTCTTTTCTTTTTGACATGACTTTATTCTATATCTTCTTCTTTTTTTACTTATTAGCACTTTCCTTCCCCTCTAATATCTCTCATTTCCTTTTTAATATCTTGCTTCTGCTATTTCTTTTTCTTCTTCGTCTTCATTATGGTTTAACACTTGTCTTTTCTTTTCAAGTATCTGTTCCTCCAATTTTTTATTCTTCTATTTCTTCCTTTTAAGTATATGTTCCTCCTATTTTTTATTCTTTTATTTCTTCTTCTTCTTTGTTTCTTTAAGATTTAGTACTTCTATTTCTTCCTTTTAAGTATCTGTTCCTCCTATTTTTTATTCTTTTATTTCTTCTTCTTTTTGTTTCTTTAAGATTTAGTACTCTTCCCTTTTCCATCTCTTTTTTCTTTTGTACATCTTTTGCTGCTGTTTTTTCTTTTTTTTTTTCCTTTTTGATTTATAGCACTTTATTTTCTTCAAATATCTCTGCCTTATTATTTTTAGTCATATGCTTCTTTCATGATTTACATTTTTGTT
Organism: Trichopus zeylanicus subsp. travancoricus; assembly: GCA_005019695.1. Taxonomy (NCBI): domain Eukaryota; kingdom Viridiplantae; phylum Streptophyta; class Magnoliopsida; order Dioscoreales; family Dioscoreaceae; genus Trichopus; species Trichopus zeylanicus. The sequence goes on from RXID01014490.1 coordinate 377,247, forward strand.
TCTTTTTCAATATTTCTTCCTTCTTTTTTTTCTTCTTTGACTTTAGAATTCAACATTTTCTTTTGTTTTTAATTTCTCTTCCTTCTATTTTTCTTATTTCTTTGTTTTAAGATTTCAGACTTGCTCTCCATTTTAATTTCTCTGCCTTAATTCTTATTTTTCTTCTTTGTGGATTAACACTTGCTTTTTGTTTTAGGATCCATTCCTTCTTTCTTTCATCTTCTTATTCTTGAAGAATTAAAATGTTTCTTCTTTGATTTAATGCTATCTCTATCTCCTTTTTTTCCCATTTTTGATATGTCTAACTTTGTCTATTTATTTGTCATCTTACCCTTTTTAGATTTAAAATTTGTGCTCCTTTTTAATATCTCTTCCTGCTTCTATTTATTTTTCTTTATGTTTTAACACTTTCATTTTTAATAAACATTTTACCTTTTTAATTCCTTCTTCTTGTTCTTTACTTCTTCTTTATGATTCAAGAATTGCTTTTCAATATTTCTCGTTATCTTTTCAACATCTCTTATTTTTATTTTTTTTTCTTTTCTTCAAACTTTTTTTAGTTCTTTGTCTTCAAGATTAACATTTTGTTTTGTTTCAATATCACTTCTTTTGTTTTTAAGATTTCTTCCCTTCTTATTTTCTTTCTTTTCCTTTTAATATCTCTTCCTCCTTTTCTTCTTCTTTTTCTTTATGATTTAACAATTTCATATTCAATACTTCTTGCTTTCTTTTCAACATCTCTTCTTCTTCTTTTTATATTTTATTTTCTTCTTCTTTTCTTCTTATGTTTTTTTTTAAAATTCTGTCTTCAAGACTACCATTTTGTTCTATTTTAATATTTCTTTTTTGGTTTGTAGGATTTCTTCCCTACTTTTCTTTCTTTTTTTTCCTTTTAATATCTCTTCTTCTTCTTCTTCTTTTTTATGATTCAATATTTTTTCTTTTTTTTTTTCAACGTCTCTTTCTTCTTCTTCTTCTTCTTTTATTGATTTTTTTTTGTTTTCTTTTCAACATCTCTTTCTTCTCTTTTTCTTCTTCTTATTTTTCTTCTTATGTTTTTCAGTTCTGTCTTCAAAATTCCTTCCCTTTTTTGTCTTTTTGTTTTCTTTTCAACCTCTCTTCCTTCTTTTGTTTTTTCTTTTTCTTTTTCTTCTTCTTTTCTTCTTATGTATTTTTAATTGTCTTCAAGATTAACATTTTGTTCCGTTTCAATATCTCTTCTTCTGTTTGTAAGATTTCTTCCCTTTTTTTCTTTCTTCTTCTTTATCATTCAGTAATTCTTGTTTTTCTTTCAAAATCTCTTTCTTCTTTTGTTTTTTTCTTCTTTTCTTTTTATATTTTTTCAATTCTGTCTTCGACATTAACATTTTGTCCTGTTTGAATATCTCTTCTTTTGTTTGTGAGATTTCTTCCTTCTTCTTTTTGTCTTATGTTTTTTAATTGTTTTCAAGATTAACATTTTAGGTATATTTGTTTCATAGAACATCAAAGTTCTAAAAATTTTAATATTTTGAAATTTCAAAATCTTGATTTTGAAAATTTTGATAGTATATTGTAAGATATGTTAATTCAGCGTTTTGAAGTTTGGTATTTGTTTTGTTGGATGTGTAAATTCCAAAGTTATAACTTCTATAATAAAAAATGAAAAAATTAACGACTAGATTTATTATCGTTTTTCGTATGTCTCGCGAAAGTCAGAGTAGGGGCAAAATCTCTTAAAAAGTGAAGACTGCAAATGAAGAAAATGAGAATAAAAAAGCGGTCATTGTCTAATGGATAGGACAGAAGTCTTCTAAACCTTTGGTATAGGTTCAAATCCTATTGGACGCAATTTCTTTTTTTAGTCACCGGTTCAGGTACAAGATACTATCATTACTACTTGGACAATTAGACATCCACAATTTGAAGTCTTAACTAATTTTGGAGAACTAGTAAATTTTATATTTGTTGAAATTTAAAAGTTCAAGAATTTTAAAGTTATATGTAAAAAATACTGGATTTTATAGTTTTTAGAATTTGAAGGTCCAAAAACTTTGAAATTCCACTAAACAAACAGACCCTTTGTTCATTTCAATATCTCTGCTTCTATTTGTAAGATTTCTTCTCTTCTTCTTATCTTCCTTTCTTCTTCTTTTCATCTTCTTTATGATTCAAGAATTTCCTTTTCAATATTTTTTGTTTTCTTTTGAACATCTCTTCCTTCTCTTATTTTTTCTTCTTCTTTTCTTCTTATGTTTTTTTTTGATCTTTGTCTTCAAGATTAACATTTTGTTCCATTTGAATATCTCTTCTAATGTTTGTTAGATTTCTTCCCTTCTTTCTTTTTTGCTTTCCCCATTAATATCTTTTCTTCTTCTTCTTTTTCTTTTTCTTTTTCTTTATGATTCAACAATTTCCTTTTCAATATTTCTTGTTTTTTTTCAACATCTCTTCCTTTTATTTTTTCTCCTTTTCTTCTTACATTTTTTTTAATTCTTTCTTCAAACTTTGCTATCTTTTTTGCCTTGCCAGTACTATATCTATCTGCTATTTAATCATTGTGTTATAAAATTTCATTGTTTGTTTTTTAGATTTTGCACTTCCTTTTTAATGTTTCATTTTATTTGAAATTTGTGGTTTCTTTTGTATCAGTTCTTGTAAATCATTGTCATTTCTTCTCTTGCCGTAGCAGTTAGACCAAACTAATTAATGTTTAGTGTGTTTTGCATTGTTTTGGGTTGCTTTGGGGACCGATATTTCGCTTTTGTCAGCCATGGTTTTAGGGTTTGTTTTATGGGCTGTAACTCTCCTCAAGCTCGGCTGGTTTTATTGCTATGGTAATACCCGTTTTAAGAAAAATGTTGTCTTTTATTTTTAAACACTTCAATTTCCATGCAAGCATTTAAATTCTAGTTTACATCCTCTTAACATTTTTTTGCATTAAGTTTAATTTTAAGTCCTTTGCTCACTCTTGAATATTCTTTATTTGTTGTTTTACTGATAATGCTCTGTTCATGAGTTATGGAGTCTAAAAAATTTTGACATTTTGCCCCCTTGCATGTGAGCTTGCCTTGCTCAATGCACTTCTCTTGATTTTTTCTGAGGACTTGTGTGCACTCGTCCTTATAGGAAGTCATTATGGGCCAGGTCATGATCCTGTTCTGTTGTTTCATATCCAAGCTATGTTTCTTATGATGTCAATTTTGTAAATTGGTAGTTTTGTTTATTTGTTAATTTCTGTATTGGTGCTGCTTCTTAGAAAATGTGCTAGAATTTAATTTAGCTTTTTCAATGGTGCTTTCTGTTTGACTGGAATGAAACTGATGCCATGATGTTTATTGAACTGTTCATGATTCAACTTGCCCCTTTTCTGAAGTCTCCAATTGAAATAAAAAACTATATATATTTATGTAGCGTATTATAAGTATGTGCCGAGGATGAATTTCTTGTGGCAATCACCAGCATGGAAATTATTTCTGTACTGTCCTTACAGTTATGTGTGCTTATTTTACAGTTGTATTTGTTTTTGGATCTCTCCCTTGATGAACACAGAGTTTGCTCAGAGGAGAAAAGCGTAATTGCATGAGAATTACTTCTGCATTCAGATAGATGAAGAAGGGGATCTGATGTTGAGAGACATCCTCCCAACATGGTCATGATCCAGAATTCATGTTGACCGTGGGTAACAAACTAGGCTTTAGATTGTAACATCAGTATTGGTTCTAATTTATATGATACTTGGCATTTCCTTGGACTCGTTATGTCTGTTTTAGACTATCTATGTACTTCTGTTTTGCATCAGTTATTGCATTCCATGGCCAAATAATCATTTCTCTAGAGGGTGTATGCAAACATTTAAACTGAAATAATTACAGGAAATTAAAATTTTGGTTGTATTCCTCCATGCCCTGTGTACAATTGTAATTCTAAGAAATAGATGGGGGACCATTTGGTTTAGGACTAAATAACAAGATGAGATGATCTCGTTTTGAAATAGTGTCTCTAGTTCAATTCTAGTTCAAACTAAAACTAGTTAGTTCAATTAAAAAATGAGATCATCCCTAACCAAAAGCTCCCTAATTGAACTTTGCCACTGTCATCAATATCTTTTTCATATTAAATATGAAACTCAGTATCTGGTCCTGTCAGTCTTCTCACTTGGCTGTCACTCAAGTTTTGGTCCAGTCTTTTGCTTCAGCTAGTTTTGTCAGATAATCTGGTGATATATTAATTTAGTAGCTGTGCTGTTTGCATCAGAAACTTTAGTTTACTGTTCACTCATTTTTAGCTTGATTGTTTGACAATATTGCAGGACATTAATTGTTCTATTTTGCCAAAGAGAAACACAACTTGATGCTTGTCACTGGAAGTTATATCTTTTCTTGAAGGTTGTTTGGGACAATGAGAGAATGCCTTCGGATGGTTTTAGCTGCTCTTGGAAACTTTTATGCCCTGCAATCCCCCGTCCTGTCAAATCTATAAGACTAGGGGATTCAATTCCATAAGAAAGCCAAGGATCAGGCAAAGGTCAACTTGCATACTTTTGGTATAGTAGTGTTTTGTTATTGGTCATGTTTTTTGCATGCATGCTATATAGTAGCTGTATTATTGCCTATTTAATATATACTTCATGTTTTGTCTTTCTTATATCTATCTCATAACTGAACTGACCAGATGTTCTCATTGTTCAGGCTACTGGCCCTTACAAGGCTTATATTACACTTTTTTTTTCGTGGAAGTGAGTGTCAGACTAGGGTATGAAAGTTGCTATTCGGAAAGGCCATGCCATTTCAAAATTCCGACTTGATTGTTTGACCTAACCATAACATATTGTATGTCACACTGTACTATGTAGAGACCAGCAATTTGTGCTGTAGAAAAACCATTACTTCATATATGGGTCAGTTTCACTTTTTTTGCTGTATATGCACTGCTTAGAACTCTTTCTCCAATACTACGGGTGTTCTGTGCAGAAGATTGATCCTTGAAGACTCTTTGAATATATTGTTTTCCGGTTAATTTAGTTTCTCTCGCTCTCTCTCTATAGACTGCTATTATATCTTGTTGAGGAGTGCTAGTTTTCTCTTGTTCTTTGAATCATGTAGCACAGGAGGTTGGCAAATATGAGGCAGAAACAGCATGGGCTTAGTGTGAGTGGACTACTCGGCATATCTTATTCCGGCCATGAGGGTTTTTCTTAAGCCACCTAAACTGAATGGTGACAAATGGGATGATTGTGCAGGTTGTTCTCTTATCCTACTGGCATAAAATTTCTGTTAGGATTTTGTATATCTTAGTGTTCTGTATGGTACACAATCACCATTCATAACTGATTTCCCTTGAAAAAATGAATATTTGATTTCTTTGATTTTCCATTTGTTTTAGAGAATTACCTATTGGAATTTAGGCTCTCTTTGTTTTGGGATCACGATCAGCTCGTTTCAGAATTATTTTTTTCTTGTAAAATTAATATTTATTATTTTATACTATTATTAAATTAAATTATTATAAAAAATTAAATAGTTTTTTGAGCTTTAAATTATTGAAGCCTTAATTTTGATAAAAAGATATTAATTTACAAAAATGGTTTATTAGTCTTGACTTTGACCTTGACTTTTAACCAAACGGTTCTTTAAATTCCTGAAACACCCATTTATCTTCTTAGATTTTCTCTTCCTACCATATTTAATGTCCCGTAACAAAACTCATCACTTGGTTTCACAATGTTATTTGCAGGAGGCAAGTTTTCATTTATGTTGATCTAACAAAAAGCTGTATGATCACAGGATCCTTCTATTAAGAACTATGGCAAATAACTATTGTTCTTGAGAAATGGCCAGGTCGGGTCTATTCTTTGAAAAACGTTTTTATAGGATCCCTATCTACAGTAATTTTATTTTTGGTTCCGGCGAACGAATAATCATTAAGTCTTTCTCTTTTCAGGCAACACATACAAAGAGATATGCTAATAATCAGATTTTTAGCGAACCTCTGAAAGATGAATATTTTATTTAATTTATGATTAGTTTTTTTTTTTTTCCTATCTCCCATCCATCTAGAGCATTGGATGATGATGAAAATATTGTTCTCGTGGAGGTAGGGTTGAGCATGTGGATGGCCAAGTTCAACCTTGCAAAAGAGAGAGAAGTCTAGAGAGGAAGCTCAGTAAGTACATAACAGAATTCGTTAATTCTCCTTAGGATATGGTTTATAAAAAAATCCGTAGGACACAACAGGAACTTTTTCTTTGGAAAATTTAGAGAAGGATTTTTTTTTTACTTCGATCCATACTTTTTATTTATTTATTTTTCCCTAGGAAGGAATTTTGATTAGTTTAGAGTGTTTTTATGTGAAATTTGAGCAGTTCAACCCTTAAAATGTCTGCGACGCAAATTTGGAGAAAGGAGATGTTGTAATATGAAAATGAGGATCCAAAATTCTCATGTTATTTTGTCCTTTTAAGGTTGGCCCGATCGTAAGCTAATAATTTATTATTTTCATTACATTCTAGCAAGGAAATTGGATCTAGGGGTGTTTTTTATATGAAATTCATTGATACAAGGTTATCTACAAAAATAATATATTTGTTCTAGAATTTTATTGTTCTAGAATTTCACAATTCTGAATTAAAACATTTTAATAATATATTTATTTTATGTAAATTTAGAATTTTAAATTTATATTTTCTTTAACTAATAAGCTCAATACGTGAATTTACATTTTAAATTTTAAAAAATTAACAAATATTAAATTTGGTGGAATTTAAAGATTATATATATAGAAAATATCAACTTTTATAGTTTTTAAAATTTAAAAGTTTAAAAAATTTAAAGTTCTATAAAATAAACATGCTGAAATTTTAGGTCAAGACTCTAAAACTGACTCAAATGCCAGCATGGGGTCGCTCAGAAGCAACTGCATCAGTTTGGGGATCACTGCGGGGGCGAGAAGTTGCTGTCTACTTCCAACATCCACATGGATGGGAGTAGGGGTGAGTAAAAAAAATCGAAAAATCGGTATACCGAACCGTACCAGTTGAGAACCGTATCAGAAAACCGGTTCTCAAATCAAACCGGTACGGTTTCGGTTCTATATTATATGAAAAATTGGTGAACTGGAACCGTACTAGTTATACCCTTATATATATGTCTTCAACTGAACCCTAACCCTAATTCCTGCACTCGCAGCGATGCCGCCTCGCTCTCGCCCTCAACCTCGCACTTGCAGCGATGTCGCCTCGCCCTCGCCCTCGCCCTCGCCAGTCGTCGCCAGGCCCATCACTTGCTCCGATTTCTCATTCTCAAAGTCTCAAACCCTAGCCCTAGTCCCTACATCTCCAATCTCGCTATCGTGTGCTTCGATTTCTCATTCTCAAAGACTCAAATACTAACCCTAGGTCTCTGCATATCCGATCTCGTTAGTCGCCGTCTGTCGCGCCTTTTGCTCTGATTTCTTTTCTCATTCTCAAAGATCAAGAGTTCAAAACCCTAACCCTAAGTCCCTGCGTCTCCGATCTCGTTGTCACTTGCTTCAATTTCTCATTCTCAAAGGCTCAAACCCTAACTCTAGATCCCTGCATCTCCGATCTCGTCGTCACGTGCTTCGATTTCTCATTTTCAAAGGCTCAAACCCTAGTCCTAGGTCCCTGCATCTCAAATCTCACTGTCACATGCTTCGATTTCTCATTTTCAAAGGCTCAAACCCTAGCCCTAGGTCCCTGCATCTCCGATCTCATCGCCCTTTCCTCCGATTTCTCATTCTCAAAGTCTTAAACCCTAACCCTAGGTTCTTGCATCTTCGATATCGTCGTTGCGTGCTTCGATTTCTCATTTTCAAAGGCTCAAACCCTAGCCCTAGGTTCCTGCATCTCCGATCTCGCCGGTCGCCGTCCACCGCGCCTTTTGCTCTGATTTCTCTTCTCATTCTCAAAGGTCGAGAGTTCAAAACCCTAACCCTAGATCCCTACATCTCTGATCTCATTTCCACTTGCTCCGATTTGTCCTTCGTCCATCGCCAGAGCAGCGACATCTCTAGAGCAGCGATCTACTCCGGTATGCCCTCTCTCTCAACCCTACCAAGTACCAAGTACCAACTTTTCTACGATTTCTGATTTTTACTGATGTTGGATTTCACTTTTTTAGAGTTTTCTCAGAAATTTTGGGACTGGGAGTTTAATTTCAACTTGTTCAGGGGATTTTCCTACTGCAGCATGGCTAATTGTGCCAGTTCTGTGAATTAGGTATTGCACTTTTTCATTTCTTAGAATTTCATACTGGATTGGTCTTTCTTGTAGTTCTAATAGGAACTATATTACTTGCATACTTGATTGCTTGGTTTGTTGGTCATTTATCTTCTTTCTTCTATTTTAGATGGACTCAAGTAGAGAAATCACAAATGAAAATACAAGTATGAATGCTTCAAATATAAAATATTTATGTCCAAATCAAAATGTTGGTGAGAAGACTAGTGAAGCTCAAGATGTAACTTCAAGGATAAATAAAACAAATCAGAAAGCTTGAAAAATGAGAAAAAATAGTTCATGGGTATGAGACCATTTTTCTAAACTAGATTTCAATGAAGATGGTTATAAAGATAAAGCCCAATGTAACTACTGTGAAAGTCTCCTTTTATGCCCTTCTAGTTATGGAACAAGTGGTTTAAGTATTCTTTAAGTAGATGCAGAGATTATCCTCCAAACATGGAGGTGAGGTGAAAAACAAAAAACTTTAGCCTTTCAATCAGTTAGTGATGACAATGGTGGTACTCAAACATGCATACTTGTTATATGAAATTTTAATCAAGAAGCATGTAGAATTATGTTAGCCAAATATTTGATTCTTGATGAACTGTCTTTCAAACAAGTTGAAGGTAGGGTTTAAGTTCTATACCTCTACATTACAACCTAAATTTGATATTCCTTCCCGATTTACTGTTACTAGAGATTGTTTCAAAATATTTCTGGAGGAAAAGAAAAAATTAAAATATTTTTTTAACAAGTTAAAATAAAGAGTGAGTATCACAACTGATTGTTGGATATCATATCAAAACTTGAGGTATATGAGTGTGACTGCTCACTACAAACTAAGACAACTACTTAGCCTCAGGGCTCCCTTGCGCCAAATTTGCACAACAAAATTGACACCGCCAATAGCCTTAGTTCAACCATTCCGCTGCATGGTTAGATCATAGCAAACTTGTTATAAATCACCTTCCTTACGGTAGTCATTGTCTGATTTGGGAGAAATTGAGAGGGGTGTATCATAAAAGTGCCGAACTTTTTTGCGAGAAATATATAATTTTTTAAAATTGAATGTTTTTCGGAGAACTTAAGGTGTTTTCTATAAAAAAAAACTCACATTGAAATAAAAAAGGGTAAATTGGCATGAAAATCATTATATCAAGTTTATGAGGTATAAAAAATTTGAAAATTTGAGAGATAGGTAAACAATTATGGAGGATTTTGGAGACAAATAATTTTTCCTTTCATATTAGGAACCATCCTAAAGCTTTTTTAAGTCAAGATTTGAACTCTATGTGGGTCGACCAAGCTAATTTGGAAATGTTAGCATCATGTTTATTTATTTATTTATTTATTATAATCTTATGGAAGCGAATAACATATGTAATAATATTTTATGCACAAATGATAGTATGGTCTAGTATCCAAGATGTCTGCCATTCTTTGAAAACAATTTGTGTTATAATTAGGTCTAATAAATACTTGTATTATTTTATAAAAAATTTTCATTATTGGTATACAAATTATATAGATGGTAAAAATATCATAATTGTAATAATTAGATAGTAATCATTTCATGTGGAAGTTGTAAAAGTGATAGAAGTGAAATAAGTTTAATAATTTTAAATATTCAAGTTATTAAAATAGTTGTGATCCAAATAAATAATCTAAGAAGGAGGTGAATTATGTTTAATGAAAATAATAACCACTTTTGAAAGTAAAACTCAATTCGCAAACCAATATACAAAATAATACAAGTTCATAACTAAGAAAATAAATGATGAATGTTTATAAAGTAAATAAGAAGAGTTAAAAAACACATTGAGATTTACATGGTTTGGTGACCAATCTTACCTACTTCATGATTTTTATCTCACTCTTGAGAATTTAAATTTTTTACTAGAGGTGTCATTTTTTGAGGCAAAGTTAAGTTTTTACACTAGCTTACAACTCATGAGTCTCACTTCCTTCGAATGAAACCATCCTTGTACAACTCTTGCTTCAATTGGTAAGATTTAACTTTATACCAGAGATATGTTTTTCACACATTCCAAACACCATAGGAGTGTTTATAAGTAAAGAAAATAAAAATGGAATATAATTATGCTTCTCTACAATGTCTCTCAAATTTAAATTGAAGGGTAACGAAAATTTGATATGAAACTGGAAGCATAAAGCATTTTAAGGGTTATAAGGATAGAAAGACTTTAATCTCTTTTCAATAAAAAATTAGAAGTAAAAAAGTATTTAAAGAAGCTAATCCTATCCTATTTATAATCTATAGGTTAAAACTAACCATTGGAAATGAAATATCGTAATTAACTTTGTTCTAATAATCAAAAAATTAGCCGTTAGTTGCACAGAAAATTTGAACTGATTGACCACTTGGATAATCGGTATTAGTTTTGCCAATTGTCCGGTTTTGGTGAATTGAACTGGCTAAAAGTTTATGCTGGTCGTCCGATTTCTCAATCGGTCATCTAATTTACTTAGGATTAGAAGTTTGAATATTCTATTTGACACACCTGTCGTTGTTTAGTTAAGTGGATGTTCGATTTTATCAGAAAAATTCTATTAAAAACTTCTTGTAAAACTTAATACAATAAATATTTTAAACAAATAATTTTAAAATAAAATTTCAGCTTGACTAAAATAAATGAAATTCTAAATCTACTTAGTTGACTTGATCTTTTAAGTTTTCTTCGAGTTATCTCCAATTATCCAATATTTGTCCCTTGATACATCTCACACCTCATAATTATTTTCAATTTCATTTATATTTGAGACTTTTGAATAGGTTTAATTTTTATTTCAAGATTAATTTGACTATTAGGTATATATGCTCCTTATATAATTAAATATAAAATTTATTTATTATCAAAACTATAAAAGAGGGTAGGTTGATCTGGTTGAAATAAGTTCAATAAGCTCAAAATTAAATGTTTCTTATTTCGGTGTTTCGGTTTTTTATATGAAAGTTGTCAAAGCGGCTTGAAATTGCAATTAAGTTGCGGTGGCCCAGCTAAATCCGTCACTACTTATGGAGGGAAGAAAATAATGATTTTTTCTACTTATGTCCTATAAAATTATGAAATTGCGTAGTTTGTCAAAAAAATTTGCACATATATTCTTATTAAGTTAAAGAAACTTACATATATACTTACATATTCTTGTCAACCAAAGAATATTAATTTGAAGAATAATTATCCTTAAATTGTTAAAAGTTTGAATTACCCCGTGAAACCAGGATAAAATTGGCCAAATTAATATTCTTCAAATTTACATATAAATCCCCAAAATAATTATTATTACATACAATTTAATTTATGGATGAACTCCACTTGATACTCTTTTTACCAGAAAATTGAAGTTATAAAAGTTATAGAAGTCAGAAGTCACAAATTTTGCATCGAGATTATCCTAACAACAGAAGCAGTAGAGGTCCTAGCTTCTCTCCACTTTCAATTTTCACGACTTCTACAACTTCTATATTTATAATTTTTTTAGCAAATCATACTTTCAATTAATTAAAGATGTCAATGTTTTCTTTAATAAATTATATAGCTAGCAGATATACAGGAATAATGAAACCTTTATTTGAACTTGGTGTCATCTTAATGGTGTTTAATTCGACTTTTAGCAAAAAGGCTACTCTCAATTGTCTGTTTTATTGTGACTGATGTAAATTTAGCCGATTATTTGAATTTTTTGAATTAGAAAAATCTATTTAGTATAATAGTGATCATGTCCCTTCTCTCAATATTGGTGTTTATCATGGCATTTTTTTCCACACAATTAATTACCATCTTAAACAGAACTAAGTGAGAATAAGTTTTGATTTTCATTAAAAAAAAGTTTTGATCTATTATTAATTTTTATTCTGATAAAAATTGTTGGCTTGTATATATTAAAAAATTTCAAAAGTAATAATTTATAAAATATATACAAATAACACTAATTACCATGGTTCGCAGTTTCGGTCGAAACCGAGCGGTTTCGGCCGAAACGGCTCGGTTTCGATCGGTCCCGAACCAAAATCCTATTTTGAGTTTCGATTAGGGTTTGCTATTTATTACTGTTTATCTTCACCAACGAGCGCGGGCGGGAGCGCGTGGGCGAGCTCGAGCCCGGGGGGGGGAGGGGGGTGGTTTTTTTGGTTTTGGGGGGGAGGGGGCTAGGGAGGGCCTCGCGTCGGCTTCGTGTCGGAGCCCAAGAGCCCTGCGCACTCACTAATCTTTCGTCGCTCCCTCGCCTATCTCGCGCCCTCACCGACCTGACTCGTACTCCCGCAAGATGAGGCCGGTTTTACACTGAGGCCAGCGTTATCGCCAATTTGATTTCGACGTCCTTATCGATTTCTGTCAAATACTGTTCACGTACATAATATTATTCACGTAATTATTCATTATTTTTTTAAATTTTTAAACATATTATAATTTTTTAATTTGAAGTTAAAAAATAATTGAAATAAAATTAAATTTTAGTTAAAATATAATTTTCATTTTGGACCTTCGATATATGGTTATATTTCAGAACCGTTGCCACGAGATTGCGCAAAACTAGTTGTTCTGGCTCATATGCCTATAAATGCTCGTCCGGATTATTCAGGTACTGAATTTGTAATTCCACACCCAGATGTTCCAAACTTATCTGACGATGATTATGATGATTAGTTGTATTATCTTAGAATTTATAAATTATGTATGTATGAAGTATATTTTAATGAAAAGTTAAATGTGATTATGTTAATTTTTAACTTTTAATCATATTCTTATTATTTCTTGTATGTTTTTTTAATACACTAATATATATTAAAAGTAGACTATATCAGTGACTAACTATCGAAATTAATATTAATTAACTAAAATAATATTTAATATTATGATAAAATTAAGTATAAATTCATTCCTAATTTTTCAAATTTTTCCAAATTTTTTTCAATATTTTATTATATTTTTAATTTGAAATCAAAATACAGTCAAAATATAGTTAAACTCTGGTCAACACCCAATTAATAATTTAAAAAAAATCTTTCGACCGAAACCTAAACTGCCGAAATTGAAATCGAAATGGCCGAAACGTATTTATTTTACTGGGTTCCGAAATCGAAACTGAAGCGGCACCATAAAATCTTGCTAATTACAATTACAAAAAATATTAACTCAATTAACCAAAAAATCCAGCATGACTTACAACACTTCAACAATTGAATATCTCCAGTTCCAACAAATTATCACATCGACATTATCAGCTTTTGACCTTTTTTTTTTTTTTTTTTCTTTTTGGTGAAGACCCAACAAGTTCCATCACACTACCAAAATCTCAAAATCATTCATCTTCCATTCCTCTCGCTCTATCCTCTCTCTCCCATCTTCTCCCTCATCTTTTTCTTCGCCCTAAACCCTCCCTCCTCCTCTTCTTCTTCTTCCGACGCCAATTCTGCCAGCATTCGAATCCTCAGGTAAGTCTCTCTCTCATCTCTCTCCTCTTCGTCTTTCGTCGTTCTCTCTGACGATCTATCGACCTCTTTGATGGCAGCGCCTATGGATCCCGTGTCGGAGGAGCAGTTGGACTACGGCGAGGACGACTATGGCGGATCCCAGAGGCACCAATACTCCGGCGGTGGCGGCGCTGGGGGCGCGATCCCGGCCCTCGCCGATGAGGACATGATTGGCGATGAGGATGAGTACGATGACCTCTACAACGACGTCAACGTCGGCGAGGGCTTCATCCAGACTCTCCAGCGGCAGGCGACGGGCCAGCAGCGCTCCGGCCCGTCGCCTGCCGCCGTCGCCTTTGGCAACGGGAACCAGAAGGTTGAGGATAAGGATTCCGATCTGAAGCCCCAGATGGGAAACGCGGGGTTCCAAGGAGGCTCTGCGGCTCCGATCCCTGAGAAATTAGGGATGGATCCCGGATTTGGCAACGGGCCACCGCCCGCTGCTCCTCCGCCCGCTTTTCCTATGGCAGGGACGGGGGTCGCCGGGAACCGACCTCCGGCGATGGTCGACGATCTGAGGCAAGTGATGCCTCCGGTGGATAACAATGGCCCGACGATGCTGTACGTCGGGGAGCTGCACTGGTGGACTACCGATGCGGATCTTGAGAACGCGCTGTCCCAGTACGGCAGGGTGAAGGAGATCAAGTTCTTCGACGAGAGGGCGAGTGGGAAGTCGAAGGGGTACTGCCAAGTAGAGTTCTACGAGTCTGCGGCGGCGACTGCTTGCAAGGAAGGGATGAACGGCCATGTCTTCAATGGGAGAGCGTGCGTGGTGGCGTTTGCGTCACCGCAGAGCTTGAAGCAGATGGCTGGGGGTTTCGTGAACAAGAACCAGGCGCAGGCGCAGATGCCGGGGAGGAGGGCGGGGAATGATGGGATGTGGAGAGCTGGGGGTGGGATGAACTTCCAGGGTGGTGATGGAGGAAGGAACTTTGGGAGAGGTGGATGGGGCGGCCGGGGTGGGCAGGGAATGCTCAATAGAGGGCAAGGTGGTGGTGGGCCGATGCGGGGGAGAGGAGCAATGGGTGCCAAGGGCATGGCTGGGGCCGCAGGGGGTCCTTATGGGCAAGGTCTTGCAGGGGCTGGCATGGGTATGCCCCCGGGCGGGTTGATGCACCCCCAGAACATGATGGGTGCTGGGTTTGACCCTACCTTCATGGGAAGGGGAGGCCCTTATGGCGGCTTTGGTGGCCCGGCTTTTCAGGGGATGATGCCTCCATTCCAAGCTGTTAATCCCTTTGGACTTCCTGGAGTGGCACCTCATGTTAACCCAGCCTTCTTTGGCCGTGGAATGGCTCCAAACGGCATGGGGATGATGGGAGGAGGGATGGATGGGCAGTGTGCAGGGATCTGGAATGACCCCAATGTGGTCGGCTGGAACGGGGAGGAGCATGGGAGGGGAACGAGGGAATCTAGTTATGGCGGTGATGATGCAGGATCTGATTATGGCCATGGGGAGGTGAATCATGAGAGGGTTGGGAGATCAAATGCCTCGAGGGAGAAGGAAAGGGGATCTGAGCGCGACTGGCAGGGGAACTCTGACAGGCGGCAGCGTGATGAGAGGGAGCAGGGCAGGGACAGATCTGACAGAGAACGGTACAGGGAGGAAAAGGACGGTTATAGAGATCACAGGCAGAGGGATCGTGACAGGGACAATGAAGATGAATGGAACAGGGGCCAGGCATCTCCAAGGTCTCGCTCGCGGGATGTAGACTATGGGAAGAGACGCCGTGTGCCATCAGGGTAATTGCGAGATGCAATGGTGGCTGCAGGGTTCACAACAGTTCTCATTAGACATCTGTCGCTGCTTGCTGTTACCATGAACTGGACCTTTTGGTGCCATATATGCAGGTGAGCTTGTGGGTTGAAATCCGTTTAAGTTCATGGTGACTACTATACTGGAGAGGACTCTTTATTTTGTTTGCTTGCTTCTGAACATCCCCACCAGTGATCAAATTTATGTGCTTTGAGTTATCAGTATTTAGCTCCCAGAACCCTCCGGAACTTTCTCATATACTTGTTATGGTTCATGGCATCTTTCTATGTTAGACAATAGTTTTTTAGGGCGCATGGTGAGTTAAATCCACTGAAGACATTACGTTAATTGATGTACGGTTGTGTTACCTACTTTGGCACCTGGTGAAATTTGCTCCAGAGGTTAGGCAGTGCTTTATAGCTTATACAATTTGTATGGCACACCGCAACATAGAGTCACACTATATCTTTCCCACTTCAAGGTGGCTGTTGTTTATTGATATGCTTACCAGGCACTGTTTTTTATCTGTTGCCCTTGTATCATTAATGCCATCTAATGCCATCTCTGACATTTACTCAAGATTGATCTGACGTAAATACTTCATTTTGTGTATAGTATGTTTTTTTTTTTTTCTGTATTCCTTGTATGCATGCATATATTGCTTCTCTCATGGAAAATGTGTGTACAACACAATTAATTTTTCCATAATTTGTTTGATTAGTTTTCAGTGCATAGTCATGTTTTAAAACTATTTCCATCTTCTCCAAATTCTCATTTCTCTGTGGTGGGAGTGTTTGATTGATTAATAGAGGGTATTGAGAGAAACATAGGGCATGTTTGGTTAGCCTAACTCGGTAGCATCTCCCAGTTATTGTGTTTGGTTAGATCGGAATTTCAAAGCTTGTTGAGTTATGAGTATTGAACATTTTTTTTCTCTCGTATGATTTCTGAGTTTTCCTTTTGTTTTGGCTGAGTTGCAGTTCAATGGAATTCAGCAGTAAACAATCCAGATTGGTCTTGAGCCAAAATTGATCGAGTCATATGCTTTATCTGGCTGGCTTAAATCTTTGATTCAATTTGTTCGCTTTCTCAAAGCATTTCTTTCTTTCTAAGCTAAGAATAAACTTAAATTCCTAAATCTTAATATCGCACTTTTGTTTTTTTCTCACTTGTTCACTACTTGGTGTCTGTGTTGGGCCAAGTGTTAGTATGCTGCAGGAAACTACCTTGGAAATTTAATGTTTTTGAAACATAGTCACACTGTTTGAGATGACATTTCCTGCATTTTGGATATCTTCTATGAGGAATTTGAAGGTGGTTGTGGTTTCATCCTACATCTAGTTTATTGATCCTGTCACTCTTAAGATTAGGGTTTGTTCACTTGCTTAGAAACAGATTATCTACATGTTTTATTCATAGTTATATATCTTTCAATTTCTCTTTCTTTGATGCACTTCTTTTTTGTTGACCTATCATCCAACATGGTTTCTTCTGAAACGAGGGTCACTTAGAATTTCTTTGTAACCTTGCTGGTAGTCCGAGGATTCTCGGCCGTCGTCTGCGGGAGTCAGCAGGGTTGAGTTGTCCACAGAATCCTAAACAGGTCCCGATGCTACATAGTTGTTTTGAATACTTGTTATGCGGATCTTAGCAGTAGGCCGATTGATGGTGTCTGCATAAACAACCATCACAAATGAATTTAAGAACAAGCTCGTGATTGTCGATGAATAACAATATGTATTTGGTTCGGGATCAAGATCATAATTATCTTGCTCCAAATATTAAAAAAATAGTTAGATTATCTTTACTTTATTTTAAAAATAAATTATCATACTATCTTTATTTTTATTTATTTAAATTTTAATAAATAATATATCTAATGACATAAAAATCTAAAAAGAATTTAAATCATTCATTAGACATATTAATATTCAAATGCCAAAAATTTGATCAGATTATTTTTTTAATTTTGATTTTGATTTTGACCTTGATCTCGACTTTAATCTTGAATCAAATGTAACGCTGCAATATATCAAGCACCGTTGATATTGATGATGATATCAATGAAATTGCTTGCTTTTTCCTCGTATTACTACCGTCATTTAAAAATATTATATTTTACTGCAACAATATTATATACTTAAAAATTAAACATTATGAGTAAAATAAATATTAATTATCAAAACTAAACAAACAAAAATAAAAATAAAATCTATCAAATTTATAATGTTCAATTTCTATATATATATATATATATATATATATATATATAATATATAGAAATTGAACATTATAATCAAAATTAATTACATGAGTAAAAAATAAATATTTTTTAATCATAATATTTATTTTTTAGTTATATGTTCCTATTATAATAATTTTATATTTAACTCATGTGAAGTGGGATTTATCATCTTTTACATGAATTTTTAATGCTAACAGAAGGATTATTAGGAATTTCAAAAATTAGAAAATATTTTTAAAGGTTTAAAAATTTTTAAGAGGTTTGAAAATTTTTCTTTTTTTTTATACCCTTGAATTTTTCTAAATTTTTTCTCTGAGTAAAAGAGATTAATTTTGATCGTAAAAATTAATTAAAAGGATACAATTGCTTTTTTATCCTTCATATATATATATATAATATATATATATATATAATATATCTATAATCATAAAATTGTTTTAAAAATTTAAAAATTATAAAAATACTGAAAGTTCATAAAATCACAAAAAAGTCTCTTGGGTGTCCAAAAATCACAAGAAAATCTCTTAAAAATTTTAAAAATTACATAAAAACCTTCTGACATTTTTTTAAATAGAACTGAAATATAAAAAATTACATAAATGTCTTTTAAAAAGCCTTGAAGCAGGACATGTTTACATTGTTTCTAAAACTAAGAAGAGAAAAGATAGACTAAGAGAGATACTCTGTCTATCGCCACACTCTTTTCTTATCTTTCTTTATCTACCTCTTAATTGTGCATAACAATATATATATAACTATATTTTTGGGTAACAGTGTGTCACGACAATAGTATTTGTACAAGTAATTCTTTTAGGGGTATTAATATAATTTCAATATTTTGAAAGATATACGTATAATATTAAAACTTTTGATCAGTATATGCACCACAAAATTTTATTGTATATGCTTTATGAATCTTATTATTATTTTCCAAAAATATAATTTTATCTTATTATAGTTTATTATATAGGTTATCAAATATTTTTTTGACCATAACTCAAATGAGCTATTTATTTTTAGAGTTTTTAAAATCTAATTTTTTTCATACCGATTGTTTAATAATTATGAACCGATTGTTTGAAGTAAAATCGAATGAAAATAATTTGATCTTTTATATTAATTTAATTAAATAAGTTAAATTAAATTAAAATATTTTTTAAACTTTTAATTAGGTAATTTTTTACTAATAATAATAAAATAATTAATTTTCTGTAAATTTATAATAAAATAGTTAATTTTTTACTAAAAACTTTTATTTTTATTGGTACAGACTTTGGTATTTAGTAGTCAGTAGTGAGGCGAGCTGTGAGAATCAAAAGGTTTTCAAGCGTGTGCCTTCTGATTTCTCGTATTCATCAATTGCGTACTACGAGCGTTTTCTTTTAATGAAATGTTTGACAATAAACGCTCGAATTAGTTCACAAAAATAAGAAATTTTTAAACCAATTTCTATACATGATTTTACTTTTACTATGTGAAATTTTTAGTACTATGGCATGCCATTAGGGGAGAAAAAAAATTGTAGACTTGCATTATAACATAATTGAGAAATTGCTTTAATTGCCAAAAAAAAAAAAACTCGTTTTAATTAGGCAGGCCACATCAAGCAATCTTCATTTCCTCTTGCCATCTAAACTTCACTGCATCCATCTGCACCACCTCTCCTCCTTCATTCCTCTCGCCGCAGACACCATTGTTACTCTCTCTTTCTCTTGGTTCTTGACAACCAACACCGCGGAGCTCTTCCACCAACTCCTCCAGTCTCCCCTGCAAAGACCCCCTTCTCCGACCGCAGCCCTCGCCTTATTCCCGAGTTCCACAATCTTCTACCTCGCCCTGTTCCCCTTTTCTCCTCCCATCATCAGCTTTCTCACTCCTTCCTCAATGACTTCCCTTTTAGTAATCCTAATAGCCTCCCGCTTGCCGATTCGGATTCCGACTTCAAGCTCCTCAATAAAGAACTTAGCGTTAAGGTAATGGTCGGCCATCATCGGCCATGCAATTACCAGGACACCGCCCACCACGCTCTCCAGCACCGAATTCCAACCACAGTGACTGATGAATCACCCGACCGCCTTGTACTGCAGCACCGTGCTTTGGGGTGCCCATGGCACGATCTTCCCCTTCCTCTCGACACCGGGCGGCAGGGTCCAATTCGCCATCCGCACTACCCACAAGTACTCGCACCCCACCGCCTCCAGCCCCTGAGCCACCTCGTCTAGCTGCTCCGCCGGCACATGTGCTTGCGTGCCGAACGAGACGTACAACACAGAGCCACGTTCTTTGCTGCTCAGCCAGTCCATGAACTGGTTGTCGTTATTTTAGTCTGGAGGTGACTTGCTGTCTGGAAGAATGGACAAGGGCGCCCACACCCCCCACACCCCCCCCCGCCACCCCCCCGCCAGAGTCGCCAACCTCCTTAATGAACGGGGCGCCCGTGCCGTGGAAGACGACACGGGGAACGTAAGCTCCGGCACACATCAGCGTCCACGGGAGGAAGAAGTCGGAGATCACACATTGAGTTGTAGGTGGAGGACATGGCGGTGGAAATGGGGGCGGAGAAGGGCCGTGGCGGCAACAAAGGCAGGGTAGAGGTCAAAGGAGGGGAGCCGGTCGGTGGAATCGCAGCCGGGCGGGAGAATGGGGGACTGGGGGAAAGAGAGGATGGCAAGTTTGACGGTAACGGGAAGCTGGGGGCAAAGGGACGGCGCATTGGCCGGGGTTGTAAGGATCGATGGTGACGTCGAGACTGCGGTCGGCTAGGGCCATGGCAAGGTGGGGGAGGGGGATGGTGTGGCCTTGGGCCATAAATGGGAAGATTAGTATCTGTTCCTCCATCTGTAATAGTAATGGTGGTGGAGGAGTTGATTGCCATTGATAATGCAGTAAGGTGTTGTTTAGGGTTAGGATTTCTGTTTGAGATGTTTTGCAGGTAGGGGCCATTTTATAAGTTAGAGTTCAAAGGCGAAGAAGGAGATAGATTGAAAAATGACTTCCATGGCGTTTTGTTTGTGGATCCAAAAGATGATTGATTTAGTATAAGAAATTTAAGAAATGGTGGTGAAAAATTAGGTCTTTGAAACGTGGTACATGGACGGGACTCACGGTGAATCACCGGTCAACAAGGTTGAAACGCGTGGGCCACCACCTTTCATCAGATTAAGTAGTCCATTTTTTTTAATTATTTTTTTAATTTCTGCCAACAATATATATAAGAGAAATTTTTTTTAATTATTTTTTAAATAATCATGTCCATCTTTATATACAAGAGAAAAATTTTATAATATCTAAAAGTCAGTTTCAAGTTTTTAAATTTTCAATAAACCTTCGGTTGGTATTAAATTAAAAATTTATGTGGTGAATCTCATTTCACATATGTCAAGTAAAAAATTACTATAACAATAGTATATATCTAAAAACTAAATATTATAATTAAAGATATTTTTTTAATCATATTGATTAGTTTTGATCATAATATTTAATTTTTTATATTTGGTTTTATCATTTTATTTTATTTTTATATTTATTTATTTATTTTAATCATTAATATTTATTTTTCTCATAAAAATTATATATTTGAGATTTATTGATTTCATTATTATTAAAGAAATATTGCTTTGTCAAAAAATTACTTCTTAACTCTTAATGGGCACACCAAGTGTTAATTTCATAACGCCGCCGCCTCATCTTCAGCATGGCTCTAACTCTAGTTTTTTGCATGCAAGTGGCCCTTGCAGCGGAGATTACATGCGAGCATCTGGACAGCAACATGTAAGCATTTGCCGTATCATCGGCCGGAACTCGCTGTGTGCTCGAAAAACGTCTGCGAAGCGATGGGTACGAGGAATTGTACTGCCGCAGCTCCGACATCAACGCGGAGAAGTTGACTGCAGGCTATGTTGAGACCAATGAATGCATCAAAGCATGCTGGCTCAACCGAAACACTGTCGGGATCTCTTCGGATTCTCTATTGGAGCCTCGCTTCACGCAGAAGCTCTGCTTGCTGCGATGCTACCAAGTCTGCGTCAACATCGTCGATCTCTACTTCAACCTCGCTGCCGGTGAAGGTAATACCGTTATAGGACAGCGCCTTAAGTAGTTATTTATTGATTCTATTTGCCGAAGGTTCGAAATTCTGTGTTTTTTTAATTTCCATGCAGGATTGTTCCCCCCAAAGGTATGTGAAGAAGCCCTACGAGGCTCTGGAGCTGCGGCGGCAGGGCCAGTTGCGGCAGCGCCCGTTTCGGATTCCGGGGAGCTGGCATGTGGCCCAACACATTCGGAGAAGGCTGCCTTTGCGCCCCCGCCGGCCTTTCTTTGAATTCAGGGAGCATCAAACTTTGCAGATTGTATGTAATGTTGTGTATGTTGTAACACAGGCTTGCAATGAAATAGCTGGATCTTCAGAAATCTGTGTAATATTACTGCTATTATTGATGGGAGTTTTGCAAATAACACCCAACATTTATAAAATATAGCATTAAAGGCCCACTCTTTTTATATATGCTATTCTTCAACTAAAATTCCGCCTAATGCTGATAAATTATCAAAATTTGTAGATGGCGACAAACAGTAACTAGACTTCACAATAGCAGTTTACGGGTCCGATAGATCAAACTTATAGTATTATATTAAATTATTTAATTAAAATATAATTTATTTATTAAATAAATTAATTTTTTGAACTTAAAATTTAATTTAATTTTTAAATAGATAATTTAATCTGATCCGAATTAATTTATTTACTAAATGGCTCCAATTTGAATTATGATCCAATTTAATTTAAATTAACTTATTTAATTAAACGGAACATAATTTGATTTGATTTAAATTGATCCGATTGGCCCAAATTAATTCGAATTGATTTAAATTAACCCAAGTTGATTCAATATATTTAAGTAATATTAATATATTTTAACATATTTTAAATAATTAAATAATAATATTATAAAAATTAATTATATAAAAAAATTATTTAATAAAAAAATAATAATTTTAAAAACTACAAAAAAATTATAAAATAATTTTAATTGATTTAATTAATAAATAAATTGATTCGATTCTATTCGATTTAACCTATTTATGACTTAATAAATAAATAAATAAATCAAATTATAAACGGATTATATAGATTAATTCGATTATGATTCCAGCTGGTTCGTAATAAACTTGAATCCATCTAATTTCAATCTAGTCCAAATCGAATTAATGCATCAGATCATATAAATTCTCATGTCTAAACATAACAATCCAATTTAGCTTACCTAAAACCTCACTAATAGTCAATTTAGACGGTGTCAACATCTTAGACCAAAGACTATGATAATTAGATATCAATAATCTATGGCGTATTTTTTTAAATAATAGTAAGAAATTTTGATTACAAATCAAAACTCAATACGCGCAACCAAAGTTGTTTTGATTGATGAGCAACCGGCGCGTGCAGCTCGAGGTCGCAGTTCCTCCGTCTCTTTCAAAATCACTTTCATTCTTCCTACAGTTGAGTGAGGCTGCCCGGCATCTCTCGACTGCCGGTAGCGGCTTCTGGCGGCTGGCCTTGGAGCCATGGAAGTAAGCCATTGATGCAACGAGTTGTATCAATGGGCACGTGCTCTCTTGGCTTGCATATCCATCGAGGAATAAGAGGAATTTATAGGTGTAGATGAGAAGGAATGTGGTCTGAACATTCGTTGAGTGACATGTAAAGGAACATGTTTTGGAAATTCTGTATCTTGTCTTGTTTAGTTTATTTATGATGAGTTTTACCTTTGTCTGCGCAGATACTTGGAAGCAGTGACAAAATTTTGCATATTATAATGAAATCAAAGCGGCGGCATTCTGTTGCTAAGTGTCTCATGAAAACTTATCCCGGGTGCCGTTAGAGTGCAAATACGTGCATCTTCTTACAAAGCGACTTGCCACCTCCAATCAGAAGGTTTGTGCTTTATACCAAATGGCTATTCAACTTTGAAGTATTTCCTGTAGCATGATAACGGTGGAATGAAGACTTAATTTTGTATGGTTTTATTTAATGTGTTCCTTAATTTTTCTAGTCGTTACACATGACTGTTTGTATTCGTTAAAAACTCTTAAGATATTTGAGAATGATGTATTCTAGGAGTCAAATGCTTAGATTTGTGTGAAGGTTCGGACCATACAAGGACACTTCACCCTGTTCAAATGCCATTCTAGGGTGTCTAAGTAGTTAAGCAAGTCCCCGAGGCCTCGCGTGTAAGAATTCTTAGTCGTACGAGTTTATTTGGTTCGATATTAACAGATGTAATCATCTCAAAAGATATGATCAAAATTCTTCATGTTAATCGTACTTTTTTAATGATCGTGCATGCTACTCTCATATCAAACAGGCTCATAATGTAAAGAACCGAAAATGGTGAATGAAAACTTTTGTACCCTCTATTTTGAAGCGAAATTTTTTTCTCGGTTAAGGTAATTGAACTTCTACAAGAGAACCGTCCCAAAGGAGTTCGGCTTCGGTCACGTAAGGGTAGAACCCATCGGGTCATGCACTATACTCGTCGACCTAGAGTGTCACTTGGTGAAATTCAGGTCCATGGATTATCATTTAATAGTTTTTTGGATTATGTTTTGGCGACTAACTCTTTTTTTTTTCTCAGAAGAAGATCTAGATATTTGTTAAATAGTTTGTTTTATTATTACATAATTTATTTAATTAATGTTGTATAATAGTTTAGCTTAATCTAAGTTCTTTTGGATCCGTTTGGATTGAGATGATTGCCAAATTACGTCAATTAGTGTTAATGTAATTAATGAGTTAGTTATAATTTTAGGCTAATTAACTGTCAAAATGTTTGGATCTGATTAGCACTAATATAATTAGTAAAAACATTTGAATATATTGTTTTAATTTCAAAGATGCTCTTAGATAAAGTCTATACACAAATAAATGTGTTCTAGAGAACAAGAGTCGAAAAGAAAATTTAGTTAGGGAGATAATTAAATTTATTAAAAAGTATTTGGATGCTAGTCCAATACCAACATGATCAACTTGTTAGTATCACGGGCCTTATGGAACATTTCTATATAAGACATCCAACTTATATTTCATTGCAAGTCTGTATCACAGTATTATGCTTAATTTGCATATAGAATGGTAAAAAAGTTCCCTTCTACACTTTCAGAAAATGGCCGGCGCCGGAGCAAAGGCAAGCTCTTCCGACTGCGCCGGGCCACATGCCAGCTCTTCAGAACCCGAAACAGGCGCCGCCGCTAGAGGCCCTGCTGCCGCACCTAAGCTTCGAATATTTAACATGCCGTGGGCTGCATTGCTCCCTTCACACACCTTCGGGAGGAACAACCCTGCATATTAATCGACAGCAAGCAGATTAAAATGCTAACTCATATGATCATGAAGAGAAACATATCTTTGTCAGAAAAAAAAATGAAGAGAAACATATTATGTTGAATATGAAGCTTAGAAATGGCGTTACCTTCAGCGGCGGCGAGGTTGAAGTAAAGGTCGACGATGTTGGGGCACACCCGATAGCACTGCGGCGAGCAGAGATTCTGTGTGAAGCGAGGCTCTAAGAGAGAATCCGACGAGATCCCTACAGTGTTGCGGTGGAGCCCACAGGAAGTGATGCATTCGTCCGTCTCAACATAGCCGGTCAATTTCTCGGCTTTGATCTCTGAAGCGCGGCAGTGCCGCTCCTCATGCCCGCTCCTACGTAGGCGCTTCTCGAGCACGCAACGAGTACCTGCCGATGATACTGCAAATGCGCACACGCTGCTGTCAAGACGGTCGCAGATAACGACTTCTGCAAGCGCGCCTTGCATGCAAAGCACGAGAGCTAGAGCCATGTAGAGGAATATCGCAGAGCTATGGAAGTAAGCCATTGATGCAATGAGTTGTACCACTGGCTACTAGCTCTAGAACTGAAAGTGTTGCGAGCCTGCGAGTGATACTTAGCAACAAGGAATAAGAGGTATTTATAGATGAAGGTGAGAAGTCTTGATGAGGTATCTTGTTTTGTTTGGCGTATTATATAGTATTAGTAGAAGATTTGGAAATTCATTATTTGAGTATGAAATCTTATATTGACGTGCCGTTAGGGCTGACGAAGTAAATTATGGAATGATATGTTTGTTCAAAGTTCAAACATGTCTCGGAAAGGTCTAGGTACTTCGATTTCTACTGGTGAATTCTTGCTACTATGTGAATAATGAATTTCTATAGGTACTCATAACGTCAAGAATCCGGAGTCCCCAATGCCTTGGCCTCTATAATGTGTGAACGTATTGAGAGTGATTTGTTCCGTCTTTCTTCCTTGCTTTCTTTCACATCTTTTTAGAAGATCGACCGTAACACACCAAACATTGTCAGAACGCCATCGGATTTAAGTAGCATCCTAATATATGAAAAAACTAGATACTTAATACATACAAATCAAGTGTTACTGAAGAATAGTTTAAATGTATTGGTCTCTACTTTTTGGTGCGCGATTGGATCAAAACTACGTGCCAGGTTCAACTCCAGGAATTGTTCTTGCTATTAGTCTAGCATTGTGGTGGTTTTGAGGATCCTATGGCAAGCAAAACACAAGTAACTGCAATCAAATAATTGCATGCAAGTCGAGAGTCGAGAAATAATATAATATGGGTTCTTTCAAATACAAACTACATTATCGGTTACTGCAATTAGTGACGAGAAAGATGAAAAGTAGCTTTTTAAACGAATAGCATGTGACCAGATTTGCCACAAAGTCTTCATCTGATACCACTCTGTCCATCCTCTCTATTGGTATCTCAAGTCAAAACCATGGAGAAATTTGAGCTCCGTTCCAGAACTCTCTCTCGAAGCTGGCAGAGTAAACAATTTATAGGAATTCACGCTAAATAGTTAGTAGGATGTGAAGTTATATCCATGGGATCATCTGCTATGGATTCACAGACATGTTCATCAAATGCCTTTCGATTGTGTTTCATTGGAATTTTGTATTACAACATTACACAAGCAATATCAGTATATCACATGTCTTTGCATGTACGAAGCTCATGCTAGCTTGGATACATAGGTAGCACAGATCGATGGTTTAGAAACTGGCTGGCGCCGGGGTGAAGGAGACCTCCGACGATGACATCGGGCCACATGCCACTTCTCCAGAATCAGAAACAGGCGCTGCAGCCACTGGCCCTGCCGCCACACCAGAGTTTCGAATGTTGGACACGACGTGGCCTCCATTGCCTTCAATCTCTTCACATACCTTTGGGAGGAACAATCCTAAATAATGATTAATCGCATGCATGTCAATATGTAACTTCTACGATCATGAAGAGCAATATGATGTGCAGAATTATGTTACCTTCACCAGCTGCGAGGTTGAAGTAAAGGTCGACGATGTTGAGGCAGACTTGGTAGCACTTTAGCGAGCAGAGCTTCTGTGAAAGCGACGGTCCAAGAGAGAATCTGATGAGATAACGACAGTGTTGCGGTCGAGCCCACAGGCTGCGATGCATTCATCAGTCTCGACATAGCCCACCAATTTGTCGGCCTTGATGTCGGAGGTGCGGCAGTAGGATTCCTCATGCCCACCCCTCCGATTACGCTTCTCAAGAACGCATCGAAATCCGGCTGATGATACTGCGAACACGCACACGCTGCTGTCAAGACGCTCCCACGTAATGGCTTCTGCAAGGGTGCCTTGCATGCAAAGAACCAGGGGTAGAGCAATGCAGATGAAGCTCTTGGAGCCATGGAAATAAGCCATTGAAGAAATGAAGAGTTAACACTGGCTACTAGCTCTAGGCTCGCAATTACTTCGTACTAATACTTGGCAAACAAGAATTAAGAGGTATTTATAAATGTAGTTTAGAAGTTTTGATCATGAGATAGTACATAGTTTGAAGTTTGAACACACATTAGGGTTCATGAGACAACTTTGGGAATCTGACAATGTTGATCTAAGAATCATACGAGAATCTTTCTTGTTGGTGCCTTGTTTTGTTTTATTAATTGCTTTTTGTCAGATAAAACCTCGAATTTTCCCATTAATTGACAAGCTACGTATTCGTAATGAAGGTTACATTCAGTAATGAATTCTTAGGTTGGCATTGGGGTAGACAAACTAAAATGTACCACAGAATCTTATAAAGTTTCACTCAAGTTTTTAATTGCTAGATTTCAGTTCTTGATGTCAAATGAGGGCGTACATAATCTAATAAAAGCGACTTTTTACCCTGCCAAGCAATGTTAGATTGTCAAGGCAATTTGGTTCATTGACTTGTTACGTGGATGCAGGTCCCGGTTCATATTGAAGCTATGCTCTCTCTCTCGTCAGACCTTCTCCTTTTCAACTGTAAATGCCTATTATTTCTTGTTGCTGATCACCCACAGCATTTGCAATTCTATAGTTAGCAGCGAGTGATACAAACTCATTGCATCAATGGCTTACTTCCGTAGCTCCAAGATCTTCCTCTGCATGGCTCTAGTTCTAGTGTTTTGCATTCAAGGCGCCCTTACAGCAGAGACTGCATGCGAGCATCCGGACGGCGACATTTGTGCATTTGCTGAGTCATCGGTCGGAACTCGCTGTGTGCTTGAGAAGCGTCTGCGAAGGGGCGGATACGACGAATTCTACTACCGCAGCTCGGACATCATTGCGGGGAAGTTAACAGGCTATGTCGAGACCGATGAATGCATCAAAGCCTGCGGGCTCAAACGAAACACTGTCGGGGTCTCGTCGGATTCTCTGTTGGAGCCTCGCTTCACGCAGAAGCTCTGCTCGCCGCAGTGCTATCAAGTTGGAGTCAATATCGTCGATCTCTACTTCAACCTCTCTGCCGGTGAAGGTATACAGTTATAGAGTATCAGCTTCAGTAGTTATATATTTGCCAATCATTTAAATCTTTGTACTACTGACTTCCATGCACGGTTGCTCCTCCCAAAGGTATATAAAGAAGCCCATGGGAGCTCTGGTGTGGCAGCAGGGCCGGTTGCAGCGGCGCCCTATTCGGGTTCGGAGGAGCTGGCATGTGGCCCAGCCTAGTCGGAGGATATATAAATATTGAATGATAATCAAAAGGATTTAGGTTCATTTGTTAATGAATTAAGATTTAAATTAAAATTGAAATTAGTGAATTATTTTTATAAACTATTATTTTTTATAGCTTATAATAATTTGAAGTTAAAAAAACTAATTAATTTTTATAATAATTTAATTTAATGATAATGTAAAATAATCAATATTATTTTTTAGTAAAAAAAGTTAGTAAGCTAACTTTTTATTAGTCCGTTATCAAATAATGGCTTAAGTTTTGGCCAAAAAATTTTAATTTTGAATTAGTTTGAAATATTTTGATCTAAAATTTGGTTTCAATTTTTTAAATATATTATTAATTTTTTATATTATGTTTATGACAATGTACTTATCTGAGATGGTTAAGAAATTAATCCCGACCACCTCGATTCCTAGCTGTTGTGGATTTTATTTTTTTTCATATTGAAAGTATTTTTTACAAAAAAACTTATTTAATAATTTTTTAAAAATATATATGAGTAAATAAATTTTAAATTTTTTAAATTATTTTTAAATTTAAAGTCAAAATTTAGTTAAATAAAATAAAAAATAATTTGACTAAAATCAAAATAAATTGGAAATGGTCGAAAAATGTAAAACCTTGCTTCAAATTAATCAGCCTGATAATTAAAAAAATTGAGTTTTTTCGGTAAATATGAACTATTTTGATTTTGACACATCAAATTTAACTAGTTCATTGAAAAACAAAAGCTATTTGGCCGCAAAATAAAGGTGTAAAAATGGGCCATCGGGTTATAGGGCCAACCTGGCACAGCCCAAAATTTATAATATTTGAATCATGTTTGGCACGACCCATATGTCGAGTTGTGCCTAGTCTCTCACTTGCAACTCGTGAAAAAAAAAAATTATAAATCAAAGCTTTTGAAATTTGAAACTTAGAAAAATTTGACTGGTCTTTTGAACAATCAAACATATTTAATTTCAAAAACAGGGAGTCATTGTAATTTTTTTTTAAAAAGTAAATATTTGATATATATAATAATAATATAAAATTTAAAAAAAATAAAAAATTATAAAGTAGTCAAAAGTAGTTTTTTGGATGATTTTATAAAAATAACCTTCCTAATAACTCTTTTTTAAAGGTATTTTGAATATTTTACATTCTCAAATTTTCTATAAATAACCTCTCATATCACTCATTTCTTCATATAACTCATAATCTTCTTTCTTCTATTATGCTTTTTCAACTCTCAAGTCTTTAATTTTTTAATTTAAACTATAAGTTTTGACAGTCTAACGTTTAACTCTTTAGCTTTTCAAGTTGACATACTTGAAATTAAGTTTCTTTTTTTTCATAATTTTCTTAATAATGGCATGCTCCTCTTTTAATTTCTATTTTTCTTTTGAAGATTAATCTCAATTTTCAAATTCTCAATCAAAAGTTAAAATCAATGTCAGTCAACCTTCTTCAAGACAAAATAACCAAAAATCTGAAAGAAGAAAAACTAGTAATGTTTGAACACACTATGATATAATAGTGATTGAAGGTAAAAAAAAAGTTATTTGTAAGAATGCAGAAATCAACTAGATGATACAAGCACACATGAAATTGGTTATCTTCGAAGGCACATCCGATCTCATTTAAAAAGAGAGCATAACTTAACTCAATCCCAATTTTCTTTTGCACATGATTCTTCTTCCAATTTACTTGACATTGATAAGTTTTCAAAAAAAAAAGTAAGAAAAAAATTAATTAAATATATTATTTGGGATGAACAATCATATTCTGTTGGAGAGAATTTTAAAATGAAAGAGCTATTCCAAGAATTAAATTCGTTCTTTTAGAAAATATTCAAAAACACAAATAGGAATAATCCAATGAAGATTTTTGCTACAAAGAGAAATGAATTAATTTTTTTTTGTAAGTTATAATCAAAGAATTACTCTCATATCTAATTGCTAGAGTGCTGATTATGGTGCTTCTTATATTTGCATTATTACTCATTATATTGATGATTCATAGATGTTACATAAACGAATTATTAGTTTTAAATTTTTAGAGTATTCTCATAATACAGCTAATATTACCAATGCTATTGTTTAAAGTATTTTTTTAGTATAATATTCAAAATAAAATATTTAATATTAATTTAGATAATGCTAGTAATAATAATGCTGCTCTTGATTTGCTTAAACGTTAATTGCCTATTTTATTGAATGGCAGATTAGTTCATATTCGTTGCACATATCATATATTTAATTTAGTTATTCAAGATGGACTTAAACTTGAAAATATATGTTTTAAAATTAAAAAGCTTAGAAATTTATGCAAATATATTATATATACTCCTAATTGTGCTCAAGATTTTAAAGCTTTATCTAGATAATTTCAAAAATTATAAAAAATTTTCTCTTAATGCTGAAAATAGGTGGAATACTACTTATAAATTGTTAAAATATTGTTATGATTATAAGGAGATACATGCTATTTTTTGTGCACAAAATATGAGCAATTGTTTGTTGACTGATACAACTTGGATGGTATGTAAATTATTTATGTCATTATTAAAATATTTTTATATTGTAACTACAACCTGTTTGATATTTAATGACTTATTTCTTCTATTTTCATGAAATATAGATCACTATCTAAATTTGCAGAGTTGTTTTTCCAATGGAAGTAAAGTTTGGAAAATATTTTGAGACTATTAATCTTATATTTTCTCTCGCTACCATATTAGATCCACGAGTTAATCTTTCAAGTTTTGAAATATTAGTTGATGAGTACTATGATAATATGTGTCTTTTTATAGATGTAGTAGGATATAAATAATATGTTAAGAAATTATTGTATGATATGTATAATATTTATCAAACATAATATAGTAGCTTATCTCATTCT
The DNA here is from genome assembly GCA_005019695.1 of Trichopus zeylanicus subsp. travancoricus. Taxonomy (NCBI): domain Eukaryota; kingdom Viridiplantae; phylum Streptophyta; class Magnoliopsida; order Dioscoreales; family Dioscoreaceae; genus Trichopus; species Trichopus zeylanicus. The sequence continues at coordinate 408,883 of RXID01014490.1, forward strand.
GTTTCATAAGAACATGTTATAAACCATTTCAAATCAAAATCTTACATGTTTTCTATTTTGTAAAAAAAGAAACAAAAATCAATTTTGACTTCTTCCTCATATAATAAAATAGCTTTATATAAAAGCCAAAGTGTGGACTTTTTGACTGATGAATATGCTGAGAAATTTGATATATTACCATGGTGGAAAGCACATGTAAGTAAATATCCAGTGATTTTCATCATGGTCTGTGATTTATTAACTGTTCTAGTATCTATAGTTACATTAGAATCTTGTTTCAGTGCAAGAAAAAGAATATTAAATGATAAGAGAATCCAATTAACACCTGAAACTTTAGAGGTATGCATATGCATGAAACATTGGTATAACGCTGAAAAATAAATCTAAGGATGTGGTTGAAGTTCAACTGATAAGAAAATTCAAGAAATTGAAGAAACAGAATTATACTAATTCTGAAGGTTGAACGTGATTTTTGAAAAATTATAATAGTAAATTAGAAATATACATGTACCTATTATTATATTTTAAATTATTTTTTATATTTTTGTTGAATTATCTTACTAACTTGAGTGTCGAAGTGAGGTTGCCCAATGCAATCTCTCGCCTTGGCGATCTTTTTTTTGTAGGTTTTAAACAATGATATAGATTTTTCATATCTCAAATATAGATCAAAATAATACTCATAAATTAAGTTTATATATATATATATATATAATTTTTTATTTTCGAATATATTTTCTATTTTATGAATATTATTTTTTACAATTTTTTTTAAAAAAACTTTATTGTCAAGATATCTCAAATATAGGTAAGCATGATACTCATAAATCAATTTAAATATGAATATTTTTATTTTTTTTAACGAAGATTTGAACCCATGCCCATTGAATGAAAGATAAAAAACTTAACCAACTAAGCTATAATCAACTAGTAATTTGTTTACCATTTTATATATTTTTGCAAATACCTTAGAAATTAAAAAATAAAAAAAATTCATAAAAATAGAAAAAAAATATTTGAAAATAAAAAATCAAAAAAATAAAATATGTATATTTAAATTAATTCATTAATATTATTTTTAATCTATATTCGAGATGTGAAAAATCTATATTATTATTTAAAACTTAAAAAAACATCTCCGAGGCCATTGGCCGTACGTGGTGCCCCGAAAATTTCACAAGCACAACTCGTTATGATTTTCCGCCGACAAACACGGCCCCGAATAGTATGGCGGTCTAGTCAAACGGGCGGCGCCTCAACCGCAAAATACGCTCCGCTCTCTCACAAACGACAAAAGAAGAAACCGTTACAACTGCCGACCTAAAGAATTCAACAACTTTCCCGCCTTCCTTTCCTCTCTCCCCCTACATAGTCTATATTTCTTCCTCTTCGCCTCAGTCCTCGCATCCCCTCCACCACTTCTTCTCCTCAAGCCGCAAGGATGCCTCCCCAAAATTGCGCCACGCCGTGTCGCCATCCCGCTTATATTCCTTTCCTTTGCGGCCTCCGTTGGCTCCCTTGATGCTGGCAGCAACGGCTTGAGGGTGCCTGCCAACAACCCGTCTCCCGCCCCTTCCCTTGTCTTGGAACCACCGCCGAAGAAATCAAAGCTCGCTAACTTCCTTCAGAGGTTCAAAGACATCGCAGGCGCACCCATTTCAACTCCTAATATTGGTGACTTGGTGGACAAGCTGCCCGATGCCAAGGACATCATCGATGGAGCCAAAGAGGCGGTTGATGGCGCCAAGTGCTTGAGCGAGAAGTTGAAGGGGATCAAGGACAGCATCAGGCCGGCCGACCTTCCGACAGATGAGTCCCATTATGAGACCATTGATATCGGCATTAAGGCCATTGAAGATTCTCTAAAGAATGCAAACGCTACTCCGACGGCAGAATCAAATGGAGGCGGAGTTGCGATCAAGAAGGGTTCCATGGCGGTTGTTTTCGTTGCTCCTGTGAGCTCCGCTTACCTGTTGTAAATTATTTATCGGCGAGTGGAGGATTATCTTTTCTGGGAATTTCGGTTTCAAGGAGAAATTTCAGCATAATGCATTATTGACGCCCTTTGATATAAGCAACAAAATTTATCGAACTTCTGGGAATCTTTGTTATTCTAACACTGGGATGAAGCATGCGCTTCATGCACGTCCTTCATAGAAATTATCAAACACAAGTGACACGAACCTTCCAGCCAATTACGGTCTACAATGGAAAATATAGCACAATGCATCCAATGAGTCAAAGTAAGCAAAGTGGTTCGGTCAAGTTTGATTTTAGCCCATATTCTTTGGTCTTGACATTGTGGGGTAGAATCCAAAACCTCTCATGTACAGAGTAATGTCTCGTAAGCACTAATCTGATAAAATTATCCTTAGAATCTAGATATATACTTCAGTCCCCTAAGCCCAAAATTAAGACCAAGTACTCTTGCCTTCGAAAGGAAAACTTCTCAAAAGAATAAGCTGATAGATTAAAATGTTCTACTTTCACTTTAACTTTGCCCCAATAAAGCCTCTTTGCTAACTAATATTATAGATAAGTATGCAAAGTTTTCCTATAAGTTATGGAGGTAAGAATCCTTGCAAGGATAGTGCTGACACAAAGCCACTTTGTGTGATGTCAATCCCATAGCAGCAGGATGAAAGCTATATATGCATTAAAGCACTTATTAGTGGGCATATATGCCTTGAGCTGTGTCCTGGTGTTAACCACCGCTCTACTAGACAAGATATAGATGATGAGAAGACTCCAAGGGAGAGCACAGGGACAGTAGGAAAAGAGTCTGCTCAAATTTGGAGTTGGTGTATGCATATGAAATGCGTGGTTGGTTGGGGAATTGCTGTCCTCATACTCCAGCAAATACAGCAAACTTCTTATGGCTGATGAAAGCTCACTACCGACACTCTTCACGTGCATTTCTTTACTTTATTGGCAAGGTTTTGCCAAAGAAATCAATTAAACCGTGATGAATAGCTCTTGTATTTTTGGCATATTATTTCATGTATAGTTTAACGTGCCACATCGGAATGTAAGACATGAAAAGCCATACAAATACAGAAAGGGAATATTGCTAGTAAGTACTGACAAGCATTCAGGGTCTAGCAACGGGAGCCCTTCTTGCAGATGAGCGCGCCGGCGTTCACGGTGATCGACTCGACCAGAGAGGACGGCCGCGCCCCAAGGCTCGACGCCTTGGCGTAGCTCGAGGAGGAGCCTACGCCAGATGTGGTGAAGAAGGCCCCATTGAGCATCAAGTCCCCCTCCGACCTCCAATTCCAGTTCTTCCACTCGCTCTGTGGCGCATCCTCCCGCTTAGTCACCTATATTAATTACATAATGACATTGAAAGTAGATTCAGTGGCATGTGACGAGTGTCAAACATGTATGACATGACTATTTAGCATGATAATTCCTTCTTTTTTTTTTCATATTTTTGCTTTTTTTTTAAAAAAAATGATCTTACTATATTCCCCATCCCCCGTACTCACCCTCCAGCTAGCGAAAGAGAAGATCCTCTAAAACAGTACACATTGTAATTATAATATACAAAATGGTGTAAACTGTAAATCATGCTGTCGCCTCCAACATGCTTGGCCCAAGCTCAGCACCAATGTCTAACCAAAAATTCCCCCTTTTTTCTATGTCAAAGCCCAGTTTAGCTATAGTTGTCAATGCAAGTCCAACCTGATCCGGCTTGCTTATCAGAACAAGCTTCAGAATTTGAACTCATAATCTCCGACGCAAAAAAAAGCCGATGTTTAGTATGTAATGGTAACAAATTCAGGACTCTTTAACTTCTAGCTTTAAAACGAGTTGGGTCAAACCTCTTTCGACAAGCGGTCGTCCGGCGCAAGGAACCGATTCCCCTGGCTGTTGATGGTGGGCTCCGCGCTTCCTCCAATGGCATACATCTCCCAATGTGTGTAGTCATTGTTCACCACATGGAAGTAGCCGTGCCTGCACCGCGGCATCCTCTGCACCAGCCCTTCTCCGAAATGGTTGAAGGCAATGGTCACCTGCATCACCTTGTCGGATACGAACGCATCGCTGTGCCCCAGCAGCATCACCTTGTCATGGTGGCTCAAGTAGTTGTTGGAAATGGTGATCGCCGTGGACCCGTGGATGGCGTCCACCAGCCCGTCGTGGCAGTTCGCCAGCGTGCAGTGGTCGATCCACACGTGGCTGCCGCCGAATATAGACACGCCGTCGCCGTCGGAGACGGTGCGCCAGCCGTAGTGCCGTGGAGAATCCCGTACGTTGGCATTGCCGCCGGGTTGGCAGTCGTGGATGTGCAGCCCGTGGATAATGACATTGGTGACGTATTGGATTGTAATGCAGGGCCCGCCGGCGATGTGCAAGCTGGCGCCTCGGCCGTCGAGTGTCTTATAGGAGTTCATGAGGAGCTCCTCCTTGAGCTTGATGACCATGTCGCGCTGGAAGATGATCCAGAGGGGCTCGTCCTGTATGGCACCGTAGCGAAGAGTTCCGGGCTTGGGATTGACGGGGTCGTTGTCAGATGGGTCGGTAACGACGTAGATCTTCCCATCGCGGCCGCCGATGGCGTTCTTGCCGAAGCCAATGGCACAGTCAGCGAGCCGCTGGCGGTTGCTCTCCCAATTGGGATCGCACCGCCAGCAGTCATCGATCGGGTTCCCGGTGCCGCACGACAGGTAGCCTAGCTGCCGCCGCCGGCTCGTGCTATTATAGATGCTCCTGTGAATGCACAACCACAACAGCAATACCAAATGTTGGCGCGACGAATGAAAGAGATAAAACAGTGTGCTACAAGCTCAGGGTCTTGATAATGCTACCTCTGGACATCTTGTGCTACAAGCTCAGGGTCTTGAACAAAGGATGAAGAGGAGGGAATGTGGATTATAATGAGGAATGAGAAGAGGAAAACAGTGTGGAATGCCATTGAAGGAGGGTGTGTGTGTGCGCGTGTGTTGAGGTGAAGGGAGAAGTGAGCATTTGAAGTGGTGGAAGGCCAAGAAAGAGGATGGGGCCAGGCTTGAATAAAAAACAAAGGGAGGGGTCCGTTTTGACTTTTTTTTTTTTTCCGATCCATGGAGTTTGCAGAAATTGAAGGAATCGCGGAAGAATCCTGTTTCGTTTATTAAGCTGTTGAGTGAGGAAAACAACAATGATTCAGGCCACATGATCGTGCAGTATCTTGTTTCATGACAGGACAAGTTACCTAAACACACTAATTCGGTCCTATATTTGGATTAACAGAACTAACTAAACTAGGATTAAGCAGGAAGCGGAGGAAATTAACCTGGCCGTGCAAGCGCAGTTAGGACTTGGGAGTGTACTCACATGGCTACTATCAGCGAAGGGAGACCACAGGGGATAGCAGCTTCCTTGTTTATCTCGATTTTCATCACAGAGACATGCAATTTGTCAGTGCATTCCTTGAGATTTGATATCAACACGGCTTTCATACTTTGGTATTCTTGACATATTTCTGCAAGGGGTTGACCAGCTTGTCCTGCGGTTAGGGTCTCTGTCCACGAGAGAATAGTACCAGCATGCTTCCTCTGTTGACAATTGAAACAACTTGATGCCGCACGATGCCGCGATCAACTAGCTTCACCTCATCTGCCAAAACAAGAAGCATTCTTCTACTTTCCAAATATAATTTTGTTTGTGGCCGAAATAATGGATAATTTAGGGCCTATTTGATTCGAGATTAACAATAAAATTATTTGTGAATAATCACTGGACATCAAATATTAGTTCGATAATTTAACTCAATTTTCTCCCTCCATGAGCTTAAAATACTGGTACACACTTGGATTTCTCCTAATAAAAGAGATTTTTGCATTTATACCCTTGAAAAGCTGAAATTTGATCATTTTGAACGCGTCAGGAGGGCATCATATAAATATTACATACTTGTAGGAAGTATGACTAAAAATCCCGGCGCCCGAATTCCAGGCAAGCAGGCGCATCATCACGTGCGAGACCACTTTGCCCCGTTTTCTGTTGATTTTAACTGTAGGAGCGCGAAAGCCGGCGAGATTTACGCACACTCATTTCCAAAAAGTCTGCACGTCAGCAGCGGCGCGATGAGCACGTGTGTTCCATCCGGGATCTCGTGACGTTCTCGCATGTGATCTGTGTCCCCGCTCTACCCTTAACTCAAAATGAATCAGTAGCCGTTAATTGGCGGTCTCGCTAATCCTCTACCGTCGGATTTTGGGACCCAGAGTACAATACAACAAGAACGTGGGCCCGCATGGATGATTCGCCGTAAAAGTGTCCGGTTCAAATGTTCGGGGAGGAATGTATAGTATATACCATCCGATCAGTTCTTTTGGACCATATCTAAGTGACTAATTTTATTTATATTATCATTTAATGTGACAACATTTATTTCGTTAGAATTTCGAAATTTTAATCATTTTTTATTTTATTTATGTCAACATGTTGACACAGCAAAAACTGTATAATCGCGGTGACGTGGACTTGTTTCACCTCACAATTGCTACCGCAGCGAAGAGACGAAAAACGCATTGCTTTCTATAAAAAGGGGCTGCGAGCAGAATTTACCTGAAGTTTAGAAGGGCCAAACTAAATAATGCCGTGTAAAAGAAAAATAAAAATGAAGGATATTTTACATAAATCTCCCTAATTTTTTTTTTTCTAATTATATATCCTTTTTTATATATTTTTTAAAAAATTTATATATTTCTCTCCATAATTTTTGATTTCTTATATAAGTAAAAAAATTTATTAATTATTTTCGAATTAAGATTATTTATATTTGTAAAAGTCATTTTTGGCCTTTATTTTATTTAGCTAAATATTATTAATCCTTCCAATATTGCAGTAAAAGAAAATTTGGTAGATGGAAGAAAAGAAGAGGTTTTAGAGTGTGATCAGTTTTTGGAAGAATAGATAGGTTAATGGCTTTAAGTGCGGAGACGATGTCGTCTGATACCCACGGGTCTGCAAAAACAAGCTACGATCAATGTGGCAGAAAACTTCTCATCGAGGGACGTCAATGAAAAGAAGAGCTCTCCCCGAAAATAAAAAAAAATTGTGGAGATAGAACTTAGAGACATGCTGTGAGTTATTTCTCCATTAAAAAAAGATATAGCATTTCGGAGATAGGACACAAAGGCTTTCTATCAACTCTGGACATAGTTTCTGCTTGACTTGTGTTCCATAATAAGATCTTTGCAGGGGGTCCTCCTCACATAACTACTTCCTTTTTGCAAGGAAGAGTTGGAATTTTGAGTCTCTTCATAATTAAAGTCTGAAAAGAATTTCAAATTAAATTAAATTTTGAGTCTCTTCCCCTTATCTATCAATAATTTGTAGACAGAATGGAAAAACAGGGGGACAAAGGACAAATGATTTTTCTACATATTTGTACTAACATTGTTGTGGGTGATTTGATTAGAAAAGAGCTAGATGCACATTTCAAAACAAAAACAAGCATAAAACGACGTATGGTTCAGGCTATTTCCTCCCTTCTCCCCAATTGGAGCATGCCCTGCTTTGTAAAATAGAAAAAAATGGCTGAACAGCTGGAATTGGATATCACCTGAAAGTTTTTTTTTTTCTTTTTCTTTTTCTTTTTTCTTGTCTACAGAAGAGATACAAGTCCGATGCAGCGAGTCATAACTGATTCACTTACTTAGCTACATGGAAGATGTGCTGCATCGTTTTGTAATTTTCCTCGCTTCCTTTTTGTAGCGCTGATTAACTGGGTTTTTTGTTTCGCCTTTTGGGGGACTATTTTTTGTTCTTTTTTTTTTTAATAAATGCAAACTATTTTCAGCTTTATTTTATTCCTTATTTATGATAAGACTATCGATGATATATCTTATTTATGTAAAATATTATTAGATTTTGAGGAACATTTGGAGACATGGCATGGAAAAAATTTATATATTAAATATAATCAATATATAATTATATATAATGAAGGATAAAATTATTTTTTCTCAAATATAAGTCTTCATAATTTAAAAGAATTAAAAATTTGTTGACATATATCTTCCTACGGAGATATATGTTAAGAACCAAAAAAATATGAGAAAATTTTTTTAAAAAAAAATACATTAAAGTATATATCGTCAGGAAAAATTTCAAGGAAAAAAAATATAAAAAAACCCTAAAATGAAATAGCAGCCATCCTAATCAGAAAAGGGCAGCACATGGGATATTGGGCTCCTTGGTTTGACAAAAGAGTGCACCACTATTCTAATGTTGCCCTCAATCTCTTTATCAAATAATAACAACAATAATAATTATTATTATTATTTAATTGTATAAATGTTTTTTTTTTTGAAAGTCAATTTATTTTTGACCATTATTGATTGGAAATTTAAAAAATAAATTAAAATGTTTTATTTTTCATCCAAAATAATTTTTATAAATAAATTTAATAATATTTTAAGTTATAGTAATATTAATAATCTCGATGCAATAATAACATAAAACTTAAAATATTTTTGAAAATTTTTTAATAAATAATATTTTATATATTAATAATTATATTTTTGAAATTTTTTAATGAATAGTATTTTATATATTAATAATTATATATTTGAAATATACTTTCGTTATACTTTTGTCCAATCAAAGATTAAAAATTGACCCCTTTCGATTCGATCACTTCAAAAAATATATTGGAAGCGAAAAAAATGATTTTTCGCTCTTTCGTACACTTTTAGACAATCAAATAGTCTTAAATTAAAAAAATAAATTTAAATTTTATTGAGTGCTTGCCTATGTTTAGTAATTGGCAAGATTTTAAATTTAAATTTTAAAATCGATTTCAACACTCATTGTACTACATTTCAATAAAAAATAATCCTGTTTGAGTTTTAATCAAAATTTTTAATTTTTTTATTATACTTTGACTTAAAAATTTAAATAATAAAAAATGTTATTAAATATATCTTTGGTAAAAATTTACTTAAAATAATAAAAAAAACTTAAATTTTAGAACACAGGATTGGATTTAAAACCCGGAAATAAGAATCTTAACCACTAGATAAAATTATAAAATAAAAATAATATACAAAAGTTGATATTATAATTTTTTGAGTTCGAAATGAAATTTTGGACTGACTTGTTGCGAGTTAGGTCGAAAGGAAATGTTTCCGTTTCGTCCGGAAGTTAAAAACCTTGGTAATTAGTATTAGTGCCCATTATTTCGTAAACACTGGCTCATAACTAATTATTACTTTTGTCCTTGTTCGGAAATTGATTGAGATTTTTTCATATATCCCGGTCCTTATTGAATAATTGCTTGGGTGAGCCTTCAGCGGAGCATTTTGTCAAAGTTAATAATCGTATTAGAGTTAAGTCTTTGGGCTAACGACAATTAGATCGTCATCTTCACCGCCTTTATTGGAGACGAGCTAATTAAGCGGCGGAATTACTTTACCTTGAGAGACAAAAGTACCCCTCTGTTTGACTATCATTTACAAAAAAAAAAAAAAAAAAAAGTTAATTGTGCCATAACTTTGGATTTATTGCAAATACCTACCCAGAGTTTTTTAAATTTGCCAAACCTCCAGACTTTTTTGAATTTATAAAAAATTATCTGCTAGATCATAGCCCATAAACCTTACCCTCTAATCTAAAAGTGGATTAGATTCTAATCACTTATTTAAAATGAAGAACGAAATTTGGTTTAGAATAGGAGGCATCCTCTGCTGTAGCCTAATCTGCAACGAAATAATTTTAAAAATTATTTTAAAATTTTAGCATTTTTTTTAAGTCATGAAATATTTAAAACGGCTGATTTAACAAAATATTTTGAATGTTGAAAACAATTCCAAACCAAAATTTTAAATCCTTACCATATAACACTACAAATTATTTTAATATTTCCAGAAAATCAACTATTCTTTGTAATGAAGCAACTTATGCCGCCATGCAGCTACGGACAATGAAATATCCCACGAATATTCCAAATGTAAGTATTTGTTGCCACAGCAAACTTGCTTTTTGAATGTAATCGTATCGGATCAGGCTCCGGCCCTGCCAAGCCCGAGCCCAGAGCTCGATGTTTAAATCCAAACCCGACCGAAATCTAAACTCATATACTAATTTGACTCGGACCTTCAAATCAAACCTATTCATTTTTTTATCATATTTTGGGCCCAACCCGAAGCTAAAAATTCCTAGGCGGGGGGTCAGGCCAGGCTTGGGGCTGCCCGAGCCCATTGACAGCGTTGCTTAAGAAATGCTGTATCAAAAGTCATCCCGCGGCCTTCCGAGAGACAAGCTAATCAGCGTTGACCAGATGCATGCAACATAGAATTAGCAAACTTGGAAGAGCCCACACTCCGCTCCACAGTGCTTCCTACAACAAGCAAAACTTGTGGACAAGCATCTTTTATATATTACCATTACCATCCTGTAAATAATAATAATAATAATAATAATAATAATTCTATTGTTTTTAAGCTCATTGGAGGTGGATTCTGACGTATTTTTTGAGAAGGCCCCTTTCAAGGGTCAATGCGGCAGACTCCAATCAGAAATTCATATTTTTCAATCCCATAATTTTCCTTTAAAGAGTAGTGTCTTTGTCTTCACTACAGCGCTATGAGTGGTTTCACAATGACGTGCATGATGCTGTTTGTTCATGCAGCAATGCTTCGATGAGTCATCGACCAATTGGCTTCCTAAAGGAAGCATCAGCAAGGCAAGTTAGGTTAATAGGGAACATCTAAGACTTTGTTGCTGCCTAGAGTTTCTGCAATGAAAACATGCTGAGAGGGGTTCATGCAAAATGCAACAGGATCATTCATATATAACACAATAATATAACAAATAACTTTTAGAAAAAAAGCAATTTGCCAGCTAAAGTGGAAACCTAAAAGGGGAACGGTAGGCTATTTACATCTATAGACAGAAACTTAAACAGATGGAACTCCGACACGATACTGTAAACACTGCTGCTGTCAATGAGAGCCAGTCTGATAAATAGCCAAAACCATCAAGAATGAGCAATTGGAGAGCTTAACTGAGATCAACCTCGACCCGCTCCGGGTTTGCCCGCTCGCTCTGCTGGCCAATGAGTTCGACACCAAGCTGACCCTTGTCGCCAGCCCCAAATGCGTAGAGGCTCCCCCAGTCAGTGAGAGCGAATGTATGTGCATTCCAGTAGACAGAATTAGTCAGGCTGATCTGAACTATTCTCTCATTGATGGCCTTGAGCGAGGTTACCAACTGAGGTGTCAGCACATTTGTTTGCCCAAGAGCCTGGAAACGCACAAAACCAGTGATATCAGGAAAGCTTAACAGAACAATTTTGAAAACAAGAATTCAAGCAAAGGTTATGACTATCCCATTTCTATTAAAATTACAGAAATGTAAGCTATGGATGGTAAGATAAACGTATAATAAATATCAAACACAAATTCAGTAAAATGTTTATCAATTCAATCACTCTATGTCAGCATGTAGTCGAAAAAGAAAGGAACTGTATACAACGAAGCATGAAAATGGCTGTCAACCTAAAATGCTACACCAAGAACTGATGCAAAAGTTTATTTAGGCATTGAACGCTTGGAAGGAACCCCGTCAAAGAAAAGCTAACAATATTTAATAGAAGAAAGGCAATGACAAGTTTGAGTGGAAAATATGCAGCTTATCAATTGATTAGAATTTAACAAGATTCTTTATATGTTTTTTAATAAGTAGAAATATGGAAACAGTGGCATATAGAGCAGTCCAGACCTGAACATCTACTGCAATGGCATGACCCAAACTTGAGGATTCTCCACACCCAAATGAATAGACATCGCCATCCTCACAGACCACAAAGGTGGTGTAGTCACCTGTTGCAACATGGACAGCCTTGACATCGCTCAAGGCTTCCACCACTTTAGGGACAGACTCACACTCCTCATTTCCATGGCCCAAACAGCCATATCTACCCCATCCCCATGTGCACACTCTCCCATCTCGTCCCACAACAGCAGCATGCCAGGCTCCAGCCGCAACAACCATAGGCTGCAGGTTCAAAGCATGAAACTGTTCAATTAACCTGGGGTACTTTTCATCAGTCCTTGAACCATGTCCAAGCTTCCCCCCTAGACCACAGCCAACAGAGTACACTGACCTGCATGGAAATAAGAAATTCAGCAGATGGAGAAGAAATATCCTGGAAAAACATGAACTGAGAACTCAACTAATCATCTTCATTTTCTGTAAATTTCAACAATTTCTCGGTTAGCATCAACTCTCCAAGATCGAAGTGATCTCAAGCTACTTTCTTTAAGATGTCTGCTTTATCTATACCAAATTGAAATACAAGAAAAGACACATTCTAAACTAAAAACTAGTAAGGGCCTTCTTATGATTATTTATGGAGAAAAAGCAAAAACGAAAGCCCTAAAGCAAGGAAAGACCTTTTTATAGTGAAAAAGAGGTATTAAAACTCCGAATAAAGGAAATTAAGAATCCATAATCATTATGGAACTTACATTCCACTTGTTTGACATGTCAAGGCCAGTAGGTAGCAATAGCCAGCAGCAATCTGCACAACTGGAACACCATCTAGAGGTCCCATTAGTTGATGAGGTTCCAAATCATCTGGCTGAGTTTGATGGCCTAGCATTTCGTTGGAGCCCCAAGAGAAAGTGTAGACCTTGCCATCTCTAGAGAGAACTGCAGTAAAGAAGTTCCCTATTGCAGCTTGGACAACAAATATACCTGCCAGTGATTTAACTGGCTGAGGTGTTGTTACAAGCTTAGATCCTGGGAGTCCATACTCTGCTACTCCAAAGGAGTCTTTTCCAAATGCATAAACCCGTCCAGCATCACTGACCAGCATGGTCCGTCCAGCTCCAGCAGCAGCCTGAATGATCCTGATGCCTTGCAGTAATCTACAAAAGCACTAAACTTGTGGGTGCTCGCATTGTTATATCAACATTGAGTGTATGAAGCAACTTAAAGTTTTTAAAGCACCTCACAGGACGCGGCTTCCATTCTTCTTCCAGTGTGCCATGGCCAAGCTGGCCCAAACTATTACACCCAAAGGTGTAAACCTCCCCTTTCGAGGTCACAGCAATGCTGTGACCAGGTCCAGCAATCGCCTGAGACTTCTCTCTGCGATAACAAGCTTCACCTGCCAGCAAAAACCTTAGCACTAGCTTCCAAGAGCCCCCACACCGACTTTTAAGGGCTTCCTTTTCCTCAGCAGACATTGGCTTAAAAATGACCCTCTTCTGGCACATGTCAAAGGCCGCAAGCTCTGGTACCGATAACTCAAAATCAGGAGCAAAGTTGGCTGCCTGTCTGAAGAACTTACATGTAGCCTGCCAACAAAATCAAAACAAATCAGCAGCAACATTGACTCGAGCATCAACAGAATGCAGAAAGAAGCACTTGCCTCCAGATGAGCAAGATCCTCAGGATCCAAATCACAAGAAGTGAGAACATGAAGGACGACGGAGGGATTCGCAGAAAGGGGGAATTCTCCAGGAGCCGAATTACCAAAGCAATGACGCTGCAAACGCTGAAACGTTTGCTGCAAGGGAGTGATGAGGGATATGGACTGGTCTATTATGTTGTGGTATTGTATTGGAGGTGTGGCTCCACTAGTAGAGGCGTCCATCGGGCGATGCCCAAGCTCGCAGTGTCCAAAGCTTAAACAGAGAAGGGAGTTTGAACTGCAACCAGTACTGAAGAAGAGGTACATTGTCAAAACAACAATACGAAAAGAATGCAAAGTAGTTTTTTGGCAACTATCAAATAAACTCGCACCTATTGTTTCATTGAGTTCTGTCAGAACAGTTTTGACCATGTACAGAAACGCACATTTATTCGCTGGAGTTCTTATGAAATAGTTCTGCTGACACTGTCATAGGATAACTCCTCCGGTTCAGAGAATCAGACCTACATAAGTTTCAGAACCAAGAAGTCACAACCATTGATTCCCTAGAACATAGGAGATTCAGGAAAGTTGCTGCCACATTGTTGGGACAATAATAGACATAAATAGTAGATAAAGAAATGGTCTTGATTCTGAAGCCAATGATACGAAAGAGAACAGAAACCATGCCAAAGATTAATTTTGCAACCAAAACAGAAGCACTGCAGTCAGTGTACCGCATATACAACACAATGGACTTCCCCGCATTTAGGAAAGAAGGGAGTCCAAGTTGGATTTGTTAACAAAAAAACATGAGCATTATCTAAAATGTCAGCAGACTGCAATGATCATTTAGATGGCAAAATTTGTGCCAATTCACGACTGTGTCAAAAAAGGAAAGGGTGGAGAACATCTGAGTTTGAAGCAGACCCTATAGATCAGAACAAGAGATATACCAACCAATTCAGACTAAAGGATACAAAATGAAGAATCGAACTCCAAAATGAAAAGAGAAATCCAAAACGAGAATATTAGAAAACTCCTCCGAAAGTATGTTTTTATTAGCACATCCGATCATCATTCCTCGCACCCCGGAGCAACCGAGAGTCCAACGTGAGAAACTGTCTAATCCAAGGCAAGAACTTCCAATCTAAAGAAGATCTCAAATTTCAGAAATTCCTTGTATCAGATCTCTTTCCATACTTACAAACATATTTGCAAATCCTCCGATCAAGATCAAAACAAACAAAAAAAAGGAAAATCGAAACTTGATGAAGGCGAGAAGCCAAGAGGCGAGCTTTCCACCGATGACACCTAAATCATTACAAAAACAAGAAAAAACACAACCCTCTCCGGAAAAACTCCAAGCTTCACAACATCCGTCATCCAAAATAACAGAAAACACCAGCGAAATGAGCAAACGCTCCAATTTTTCATCAAGACCAAGTCATCAGATCGGAAACCCAAAAAGTCCCAAAAAACTCCGATCGCGCCCCCAATCTCCACCCCGATTGCCCCCGCCGCCCATCATCTACGCCGAAGAAAAGATCATTTTACCCCATTTCCATTTCCCAACACAAACACACCTCCGTTCGCGGGGAAATCGTGAGACGATTGCAAAGAAATCGAACAGAATTAGAGAGAGGATGATGGACCGGACCGGAGGAGGAGGAGGAGGGGAAAGAGAAGAGCTGTGCTTGCGCTTCGGTGAAGGCTCGTCTTTGGTTTTGCTGTTTGTGAGGGTGTACGGGATATATAGGGGGATGAGGTGCCGTCGTGGAGGAGGGGACGCAGATGGAGCGGCCACGTCAGCCCGTGTTGGGCTTCAACCGGAGCGATCAGGGTTCTAACCAGGGTCTGGGGTTATAGTTAAACCGAAAGCATGGTAGGAGTTTTGGACTTTGGTGCGCACATGATTGATGCGTTCGGGGAAGGGCCTTAAATGGGCCGTACCGACTCGGGCCAGAGTGAGCCCTGCTCATTTAGTCTTTTATTTAGCTTACATTAATTAACGTTTGCTTATGATAGCTTATCCTAATTATTATTTTTTTTTGTTTATTTTAGTTTTCGGGGTTGTTTTAATTTTTCTCGATCTTTAGCCACAAATCAAAACTTTTCGGGCTTGGGCCCAAGTTGAGATAGGCCCCGCCCCGGTACGCAAGATGGTTGAGGAAAGAAAAACAAAACAAGGAGATTCAGACTAGCAAACATGATAATTAGCGCGTTTACTAGTATGTTAATCTGAGATCATTGCATTTATTAGTCTCAAATAATTTATCAAAAACGATTACACCGATGTTGTCCTCCCTTCTGATGATGATACGATGACAAAATGACTTGCCTGCTAGTGAATCCTGATTTACCCACAACAAATTGTCTGATGGAGATAATAATAGAAATCAAACATAAGACTATTTCTGATGAAAAGCATGTTAACACGTTATGATTGAGATACAACCGTGCAGATAGGAGAACACCACAAACATTTTTGTTAAGCTAAATTTCAACCCCACTAGATATCAATAACATACAGATAATACTTTCTGCACTGAAATAGCAAAGCATAAAAGCTTTCAAAAACCTCTTCACCCTAGTCTATGTGAAGATAGGATGGGTAATGTCTCAAAATGATTCCTTGCTCTATTAGAAACTATTACGCAAACCAGATATAGAACCAGGGGCATAGAACAGGATAAAATTACACACAAGTTGACTGCAAAAAAAGTCGCTAATGCACATGAATGCTTCTCTAAATAGATCTGGCATCATAAAATATAGAGGATGGGTAAGCCTCTCCAACCTAGCTTCTACAAACAGCAACGGTGAATATGAGGTGCAATGAAATGGTGTGCATGGAATTATGGAGATAATTTAGAGGTCTAGTTTTTCTCTAGGTGACCACAGGGTTCGACGATGGTGGGTCAGCCACAAAGAAAGGCAAAAGCCAACCAAGCTTCTTGGCATGCTCTACATAAGAACCAAACTTCTCAGCAGCATCAGGGATATCAAGAGACAGATCGTCAAGCCCATCCCTAACCCTCGAGAATCCCTTCATCATCTGGTTGATGGTGATGATGCCTTCTCCGAAGCACTCTTGCAACAGATCCAGAATCCTCTCACTCTTCTTTTCCATTGCCATGACCAAGGCCTTCTTCACTACCTCATGGTTGAAGAAAGGCATTCCTAGGTCACGAATGCACTGGCAAGCTTCCCAGACAACGCCTCCAGTCTCATATTCCTCCAGAAGCTTTATGATCTTGTCCTTTGCATCTTCCACTGCCCAGCCGGTGCCCCCACCCCAGCATCGCAGGATTCTCTCACCTGCATGTCGGGCAGAAATCAGCGAGCGAGCCGTGTGCACGGTTTCACTTCCATTACAGTTTGGCGGAAGTCTGCTGCTGATTTCATCCAAGTTCAGGGGTACCAAAACATCATCGATCACTGCTCTAGCTAGAAACAGTGCAAGCTCATTTGAGGCATTCAAAATGTCGAGTGCAGTATCCTCTGCATACTCCAGGAGCATGATGAAGCCATTCATTATATCATCTGTTGAGAAAATTTCCATTCGTAAAGAAGAAAGCAGAACGGATGCCATTTCCTTCTCCCTGTTCTTCCGATCCATGGCAAGTGTAATCAGTTTCTTAAGAAAAATGGGGTTGTACTCAGGAGCAGCAAGGTCTTCAAGGCTTCTAATGAGTTCAGGGATATCATCCGAGAGAAAATACTCATGAATGATGGTCACAGCTTCCTCCTTGAACCATCTCACCTTCTCATCCTCGTCCATGAGCTCTCCATCCGCACCAGAAGACTTCAGAAAGGAAGAGTCGAGCCATCCTTCAGCTATTGCTTTTGGTACCAGCAACTGGAATTCAGATCTTGCAGAAGGTATATCAAGAATCAGATCATCAAGACTCTCAGCAAGTCGGGAGAAACCCTTCATCATTTGACTAGAACTGATCAAGCATTCATCCGCTGCTTCCTTTAGTAGTTTCTGTATAAGTGGCTCAGATGTCTGGTTCTCCAGTGCAACAACCAGAGCCCGTTTTACAACTTCATGATGGAAGAATGAGACACCCAACTCTCTGATGCATCTACATGCCTCAGCTGTATCTCCACTCTCCATATATTCTTTCAGCAAATCAGAAATCTTCTTTTTCACCTCTTCAACAGTCATATGGGTAGTGCCACCCCATTTTCGCTCAACTAGCTCTGCATGGTGTGGAGCTGACAGATAGCTCTTTTCAGCAATTTCTATAACATGAAGTCCTTTAGAGGATTCAGGAAATTTTTTCTTTGACCTTGTCAGGAATGCAGGAGGTAGGATGTCATCAACAACTGCCCGGGCTACAAAAAGGGCCAGGATATCAACTGCATCAGGTATGTCAACTGCCAAGTCATCTACAGAATCAAGAAGCATAGAAAACCCTTCACTGATCTGAGTGGAGGCAATCACGTCAGCATACAAAGCAGAGAGCAGAACAGATGCCATCTCCTTCTCTTTGTCATGCCTATCCATTGCCATGGAGACAAGTTTCTTAACAAAGTAGGGATTGTATTCATCAGAGCCCAGATCTCTGAGGTCAGAGCCAGCTTGATCCACATCGCAGGTGGTAAAGTACTCCTCAATAATTGTCACAACAGCCTTTTTGTAGTCATCCAAAGGTGTAGTTACAGTAGCACCTACCAACTGATATGGTTCCTGTAATCAATGAAAGAAGAAAAACAAAATCAAGATGCCGTCCAACCATAACATCTACAAGAACAATCTAAAGAAAGGGTGCTCCAGAAAGCTAACTGGTCATTGGAGACCAACGAAGAGATGATATTCCAGTCCTACTGAGAATGAAGCTCAAGTGCTCACTGAGCTTACCCATATAGCACTCTTATGTACGATTGGATTATAAAAGAAGAAATTGCTTTTGTGGTGAAGTAGATAAGTTAGATACGGACAAAATAACATGTGTCCCTCAGATTGAATGACACAGTATCAATTTAAATGTACAAATTATGCCATCCGTTACAATAGGAAAGCTTCACTTTCCTAAAGTTATCCACTATTATTCAAAAAAGCAATACTTTCAAGGCCCTCAATCGATACATTAATATGATTGGACGAAGCTTGGATGATGATGCAATAAATAGGTCATTCAAGCAACCTATTTTACATAGAAGAAAGACATACAAAGGTGTTACAAAATTCAAATCAAGTAAATAAAAAACTTTTGCAAATGCATGATCAGGAAAATTGTAACTATACCTCCCCACTGTCATAGTTTGGATCATTCCTGTCTAGGCGAGAAACAGGATCAGTATCGAGGAGTTTCCCCCACGTGCCTTTGCCACCAGCACCACCTATGATGAAAAGTAAATTTTGATGAGTAATTATCAATAGTATCAGCACACAAAACAATAAGGAGCGAAACAAACAAATGAAGATAAAGCGACAATAAAAATGAGTGTCATTCATCAGGAAAACCTAAAATAAGTCTTCCAGCTGTCATTAATTAAAGCTTACTGTTCAGAAATGTGCAACGTGTCATGGATTAGATATTAGGCCAATAATTGGAGAGTAATAATTAGACACCCATATTCATATTTATTTATTTATGGCATCATCATAAAATTCCTCCATGTGCTGAAGAAGGCAAGATGACTTATTTGTGTTTCAGTATGGAAATATGAATTACGTTTCCCTCCGAAGGGAAATATTAGTGTAAAACTTGCAATCCTAAATTATGAGCCAAAAAAGTCAGAAATTTCTATAAGAATCATCACTAAATAACAAAAGGAAACACATTAATCTGATATGATCCCATAAGATGTCCTTGAAAAGTATCATGAACAGATGTCTCCGACACCAAAAATTGGATACAAGTTTTTTGGGTAAAATGGCACAACTATGGTATTCCGACTTTGATTACACAACTCTCCATACATTTCGAAATCAAGCTCATACTTATCAATGAGCTAAAGGTAACCCCAATAGTCACTGCTCTTTCAGGGCATCTGGCGTATGCAGGTATCAAAGTCCTGCATATTCTCTACTCTGCAGACAAGTAAACCCAGATGCTGATTTCATTTTACAGATGTTATAATAAAGAATATGAGTTTATAACACAGCGGAAGAAATAATTCAGAAATGGGAAAACTTATGGAAGGAAATTTTCAAGAACTGCATTTAAGGTTAAACTAAAGCAATGATTTTGAAATATGAAAATTTTGAGTTGATTTACATAGTGCATTCAAGCAATAAACCTGCACAAGGATATTCAGAATGGCAGACAACCAATAGCATTATTTTATTTATCCAATCCAAACACAAAATAACAATAATAATAATAATAATAATAATAATAATAATAATAATAATAATAATAATAATAATAATAATGATTTGTATTTGATGATCAGCATATTATAGAAGAGCTTATGGACAGGTATTCTCTATTACTCACCTAAACATTAAGCAATGGGCATGCTATACATTATAAAAACATGGAATTTCCACATGGTACTTTTTACATTTTAGAACATCTTTTTTTTACCCTTTATCTTTTCCCTATCTTTAGTGATTTTCTAGTTTCCACTTTTAGCAATTTAAATTTTAAAAAACAACAGAAACTGGAATTTTTAATCCTTCAGTTAAAACAATTCTTAAAACCAAGACCAGAGCATTCTAAAATTACACAAAACAAAGAACTTTTCATCAAGGTTGACATGAGTATTGTTGTCGGTTCACCAAAGATAAAAGTGCTAGAAACTACTAATGAAAAAACTAAGCCAGCTTCAATGTTGAAATACCTCCATCGCTAAGACAAGAATGAACATGTCGCCCTCTACAACAGCATGAATTGTCTTTTCTTTGGCCGGGAATGAATTACCTAGTTCCTAATCAATCATATTTTGCAGATTTCTTACCAGATATCATTAAGTACATACCTAGGATTTTTACAATCTTCCCTGCATTAGAAACAGATGTATAACCTGATGTTTTAATTCCTCAGTTTTTTTATCAGTAAAAATCTCAGAACTTTAATAATCAATGAGGAACCACAAATGAATGAGAGAGAAGCAGTCAAAGATGATACATAAAATTATGCACATCAGAGTTTAAGAACTCCTAATCTTTAGGTTTTACCCTCAGGTATATTTATGAAATCTGAACATAATGGGAGACAGCTGTCCATGCAATGAATGCAGGTACTTCTAAAAATGATTTACTTCATATTATCTACACTTAACTTGAGTACAAAGTACTTTGTACTCCAAAATTGAGGGTACAAAGCCCAGTAAAATATTCTCGAGACACAAATCAAGTATTGTCTCTGCCGTTTGGTTGGAATTACCTTGTGGGCCAAAGTAAATAGAACTGAGATGCAAAACTGAAGAACGAATATGACTTCATTTACATTAAGGATGATATGCAACAAGACAATTTAGTGAATGCTGAAAATGAAACAAAAAATGCAAGTAAAGAATATCAACGGAAAGTTCCTAATTTCTTTAGGGCACAAAAAAGTTCGCAAAGCCCTCTGTAATGCAACAATTATAACCTATGAAGCGCCATTTTCTTCAAACTGAATGCCTAAACTGAGCAATTCTGTCATGATTGATCAGGAACTTTATTTTTTTAAAAAAATGATCAATGTTAAAAACTATATCTAGGCACATTTCCAGAAAGATGAGACAAAACACAGAACACTATGCAAAATAATGCACAACAGTGTGATGAATGTCAAAGGTATTCACTGAATTACTCTATCAAATAACAATGAATTTTCTGCAGTATATTGTTGTTTTCTACAGATATCAGAGCAACTTGTAACCATCTTAAACACAAGAATGATAATTTACCCGAATGTATAATCAAAGAAACAAACGCAGAGATAAATAATTAGATAAAATGCACATCCATCCTAATGAAACAATTTCAAGTTCGAAGTCAATATAGGCCTCAGAGAATCATCAAATTAACAAAGAAAACGACTCACCCTTCTTCACCCGGACAAGCTTCCCCGAGTGCGAGCGCCGGAAATGCCTGGGCCCCAACCACCTTGCGGGGGCCTTGCTATTCCCGGTGGCGACTTTCATCTGGTGATCAGGCAGCAGCGACGGCGGGGATCTCGGCGAAGACGAAAGCACCTCCACGCTCTGCGCCGCCATCTTCAGCACCTCCCTCTGCTCCTCCGACAGAAACCCGGCCTTCTCCTTCGGCGACGCCATCTCCAACCCCAAAACGCCCCAAACCCCCCACAAAATCGCAACAAAAGGGAGCAGATCGAGGACGGCAAAGATTGGAGAGAGGGCTAGGGCTTCATTGCCGGCAGCAAAACCCTAGAAATCGAGGGGGGTCTCGCGGTGGTTCGACTTTGCGCAAGGGTTTTTGGCCGGGATGGGGGAGAGGAGGTGAGCGGAGTTGAAGGGAGGTTTTATATAGGGAGGCGGGCTTTCAGTTCCGCTACACGTCAAAAAAGGGAAGATTATCTATAAAAGAAGGACGCGTGGCGGTGTTATCCTAGACATGGAGTGAGAGACCCTGTTACCAAAATGCCCCTGGACAATATCCTTATCCATGGCCCGTGAATTGGCCCAAGTAGAAGAAAAATAGAATGTTTTGGAATTTTTGGGAAAATGATATTTGGCTAGAAATGGGTAAATTTGGGAGGAGACGTGTGGGATCACAGACGTCCGTCGATGACCAGATCTGCATATATATTTCCTTTTATTAAATATATTAAAAACAACAACAAGTATGATGTACGATTGTCCAGAGACGATAAAAGAGAATATAGTTTATATCTTATGATATTATCGTACGAAAATATCTAAAATATGATATTTTAATTTCATTTTAATTTATAATATTTTTTTTTTTTTGTTGAATATAAAATATTCTACTTGACCAATTAGACTCATTATTTCAATTGTTAATTTTTTTCTATTTTAAAAAAAAATGAAATTACATATTAAGCAAACATTACAAGAATCTATATTTCCCAAATACAATGAAGATTTCTGCAAATAAAATCGAGCAGTAGATTGCAAAGCAACCCTTAAGATTTTTGTTGCTCATTTCAACTTTCAGCTCATAAATCCAATAGTAGACTTAAGATCAACAGCTTACGATGTTTTGTTTTTCATATATACTAAGGAATTATTTGAACTTGTTCAAAAAATTAATCAAATATTTCTACAGTATGCATAAATTAATTTGTTCTCTCTTCATATTTAGCTAGGTTAACACTGCTATGTCTCAATCAACCACATGTCATCAAATTGATCACAAAATTATAACTGAGAGAACACAAAATCTCATGAACAGATGTACATAATAAACACAGCACTGATAGAAGAAGAACATGAAAAGCAACTTTTATATTTATATCATCATCATCATCATCCAGATCTCATCCTGTTGATCTGGTTCAACGCAGGCTGCAGTATATTATACAGCACCCAAAGGATCGCCAGCACCAAAGGCAGCAGCAGCGCAAGCCCCCGGCTGTCGCTCGCCACCGCCGCATCCGCAACTCTCAAAACCTCCTCCACTGCGGCATCAGCCTGGGGCACCACAGCAATCCCTGCTGCCGCCAACCCCCCACCGAGCCCCAGCCCCACAACGAAGCTCTTCTCGCTCCGCATCCGATTCAGCTGGTTCAGCGCCGGCGGCAGGATGTTGTACAGCACCCACAGCACTGCAGGGATCAGCGGCAGAAGCAGCGCCAGCCCCCGGTTGTCGCCTTCGGCGACGTCTGCAATCTGCTGCGCCGCGAGAGCCGCGTCTGCATGGCTCAATGCCGAGAAGAAGGCGCCCGCGATTGCCGAGGCAGAGAGAGGGGCGGCAGTGGAAGCGGGGAGTTGTTTTGGTTTGCAGGGGGCGAGACCTTTGGGGAGGCGGTGGAGGGAGAGGAGGGAGATGGGTTTAAATGGCTTTGGAGCATTTAGATTGGCGGAGAAAAGGGACATGGTGGCGATGGAGGCCATGGATCGAGGTGTGAGAGCTTGAGGAGAGACAGAGAGAGAGGGGCGAGGTCCAGGAGAGGAGATTAGCGTTCGCGATGGAAGGTGATAAGGGAGTGGAGAAGAAGGGAGTGTGTTGGTGACAGAGTGGAAAGTTGGTGGCCAATGAGGAGGAGAGTCGTCGATTCTTGCCTTATCCTGTTGGATGGCAATGGATTCATCCGGGCCTCATGTTCTCGGTCAGGGACCCCGTTCTTATCGATTTATCAGGAAGGTCGGTGGTGTGTGTTGTGGATGGGAAGAGTAAAATTCGGGTTAAATTTATTAAAATTTGTAGCAGAAGGGTTACAAATTATTTTATTTTTAAATAATATAATAAATAAAAAATAATATAAAATAAAATAAAATAATAATATAAGACAGCGAGAAATTTACTATTTAAAAAAAATTTACAAGAGTCTATAAAAAAACTGTATTTTTTCTTATTTAATTAAACTTTTTATTAAATTTTGACAACATCTCCACCTTCAAAGAGAATCTCTAAGAGAATATCATGAGGAATCACCACGAGAGATCACTGAGAAATACTAGAAAGACCCACACACGAGAGCCAATACTTTTTTTCTTTCTTTTCTCTCTATTTTTTCTATTCCTCTTTCTCTATTTCTCTTTAGTTCAATCTCAATACTAAACCATACATAAATTTTATGTATTATAGTATATATATAGACCCCTATTGAGTCTAAGTTTACTATAATTATAATTTTTAATATTACAAATCAATCATAAATCTAAATTCAACTTTGCATTCCTACTTTAACTCAAACTCTAATATGAGTTCGAAACATTCAAAACTCAACAATTTCTACTTTGGCTTGAACTCGGGTATGCCACCATCACAAAACTTTAGTTGGCATCTCTCATCCAGCCCCTACCCTTGGGCTACTAGCTTATTCAGCTAATCACAAGATGCGAACTCGAGCCAGTCTCGAATTCACTCTTCATGCCTACAGTCTTGTACTTTAGAAGTTTTCGGATGACATGTGTCTGCTGTTATAGCAAAAGTAACTCAAGAAGAACATTTATTTCCCATCAAATCACTCTGAGTATCATACTTCTTATTCACTACTGTAGCTATCGAAACTCCACCTATAATGGTATTCCCTACTAATCTATAAACATTGCCGCACTTCTCTCCTTTCATCGGGAATCTAATACTGCTATTACATTCATGACTCAATCTCTTTTTGAATAATTACAATCTTTTAAGTCTAATACACCAAGTGAAATTAGATTCCTTCGCATATTGGAAATATGTCTCACCCCAATAAAAGTACAAATTGCTTCATCAAACATCTGAATTTTGACTGTTCCCACACCGGCGATTTCACAAGCTGAATTATCGCCCAACCAAACAATACCTTTCTTTTTATTTTCCTCATAAGAAGTAAACCAATCTTTCCTAGAGCAAATATGGTAAGAACTACCGGAATCTAAAATTCACTTATCAGAAATGTCGATTTATGTGAATACTGTAAAAACGTATTCATCCGTACTATTCTCAGAAGTATCATTCACTATTGTTGTCGCTATATTGGAGGACTCTATCTTTCCACGTTCAGGGCAATTTCGTCTAATGTGGTCATACTCCTTACATGAATAATATTGCACTTTCACCTTCATTTTTGATTTGAACTGTTGCTTGCATTCTCCAAATTCTATTAATCTTTCTCTTTCATAAGCCACGAATCATTCACCAAACTCCATATTAATATTAAAGTTTCTCCTTTTCTCGTTAAAAAAAAGACTAGCTGTCACATATTCCATATTGAGAGTTTCTTTACCATAAAAAATTATTGTCACATGATCGTACAAAACAAAAAAAGACATCAGGAGAATCAACGTCTTATCGTCATCTTCAAACTTCACATCAACTTTCAGCAAATCATTGATAATCTTATTGAAGGCATTCAGGTAATATACTATTGTTGTACCTTCATTTGTACGCAGTCTGTACTACTGTTGTTTCAGGTAAAACTTATTCGTGAGATTTTTTGACATATACAGCTTCTCGAGTTTTATCCAGATATCCATCATTGTCTCTTCGTCAATGACATTATACAAAACCTGATCAGTGAAGTTTAGAATAATTAAATTCAATGTCTTATGATTTATCTTCTCCTAGTCTTCATCGCTTATCTTAGCCGGTCTTTTTTTTTACTGTCTAACGTCTTTTGCAGATCTTGACAAGTAAGAACCGTTTTCATTTTCCTCTGCCACGAGGCAAAATTTATTTTGCCGTCAAACTTCTCCACCCTCGAATAAGAACTTTGTCATCTTAGTTGTTTGCTCGTAAACTCTGATATCAATTGTTGGGATTCACAGCAAAAGTTTCACAAATCATCTTATTCTCAAAACAACACAAGAAATAAGAAGTAATACAAAATAAAAGAAAAAAATAAGATAGTAAGAGATACACTACAAAAAGAAGCCTTTATAAGAGTTTACAATAAATACTATATTTTTTTTACTCAACTAAACTTTTTCACTAAGCCTAGACAACGTTTCCATCTTTAGAAAGAATCTCTAAGAGAACACCACGAGAAATCACCACGAGAGACCATCGAGAAACATTAGAAAGACTCATACACGAGAACCGACACTCTCTCTCTTTCTCTTTTTTCTATTATCTCTATTTCTTTATAGTTCAACCTCAATACTATATCATACATAAACTCTATGTATTATAATATATATATAGATCATTATTTAGTCTGAATTTTATTATAATTATAACTCCTAATATCACAAATTAATTATAAATCTAAATTCAATTTTGGATTTCTATTTCACTCAAACTCAACATTAATTTAAATTGATATGGAACTGATCAAATTTTATCTTTGTCCAAAGGCAAGTTCGTATCCATGTATGCTTCTTCTCCTACGTCGATGGGTATGAGAGCTGATACAACACCGTTAATTATTTATTACCCGTGGGCTCACATTTTGGTCGTGGGAGAATTTGTGATATAATTATGCTAAGTTAAGCGTCATTATGAAGATGAATTTTAGCCTGAATGTTACCATTTGGTCAAATATTTTCGGATTATCTCTTCTAGCGTTCTTTTCTTTGCTTGGCTTGGATTTGTATATCAATCCTTCTGAACTCAAACCCAAACCCATTTATTGCCCAAGCCCAAAAGGCACAAATCCAGGGCCAAGCCCACATAATCTTGGCCCAAGCGAGGCAACCCATCTCTTTAGAGTTTCACCCACATCGCTTCATCAGCTGCTTTACAGTCTGTCCAATGTTATTATGTTATTCCATTATGAAAAATCACATTCATTATCCAACTTGACGCAGGCGGAGCAAGAAAATCGGATTTACCGACAATTTCTCACAATTGGTCTTGGTTTCGATAGTCCAGAATCCAGATATGGCAGATTACGTTGGATTCAGATCCAGTGGACCATAGCGACTGAATCCGACGCGCACGCACGAGCCATCCAACTTTTCTTAAGCTTTTTTGTCTTTTGACATATTTTCATTCATACCCGCTACAAAATTTAAAATTAGAGATATTTAATTCCTCAATTAAATATAGTGTAATCTTTCTTCGAGAAAAGCTATTTGGGTGGTCGATGGATCCGGAGAAACTTCGATTGTTTTTAATCATAATCGGCACGCCACGTTGGGGCTTGGCTGTCATACAGCTAGCCCTCACACATGTGAGACAAACAAGAGGGTAACGTCGGTGTGATGTGCTGCAATTCCTACCTTTTTCGCTTAACCTTCACCCGATCGGATCGACCATGCGGCTTACAGTTTATTTTAAAAATTAAAACTACTCCTCCCGTTATGTCATAACAAGTTTATCTATACTTTTAGTTTTATATATACTTAAAAAAATTCTTTTTAAATCCAACAAATTCCCTCCCTCTTCCTATTTTTAAAAGTTATATGTTATTCGTCGTGATATTGACCAAAAATTGAAAAATTATAACTATTTTTTTAAAGACCGAAAATAGCCAGCCTGCCCAGCATGAATCGCACCATCGCATCGACCGCCGTCCGCGCCGCGTAATTCGGGACGACCAAAAATCTGTTATCCTGTTCCGCCGCCGCAACGTACCACCCCATCTCCTTCCCCAGATAAATACCCAACGCGAACAACGATATTCCCTTCTTCTTCCTACCAACGGCCATCGCCACTTCCGGCGGGCGTCGGTTCACCGGCAGCGACGCTCTCCCCCAACACCGATCTCAATGACTTCCAAACCGCTCAAGCCCTTCCTCAGGTCCTTCCTCAAGCCTCTCGTCCTTCTCCTCCCCGTCTCCCTTCTCCTCCTCCTCCTCCCGTCGGCGAAAAAGTCCCCATCTACGGCGATCTACTCTCCCTCCCTCCGGATCCGCAGCGGCTACCACTCCTACGACTACTACCTCAAGCACCAGCTCAACAAGACCCTCAACCCCCGCCTCCGCCGTGTCTGGGCCACCCGAGACTGGGACCGCAAGGTGCGGGTCTTCTCCACCTTCTTCTTCGACCTCGCCTCCTCCGGCCTCATCTCCAACACCTCCCGCGCCCTTTGCGTCGGCGCCCGCATGGGCCAGGAGGTCGCTGCCCTGCGACTGATCGGCGTCAACAACTCCATCGGCGTCGATCTCGTCCCTGCTCCGCCCCTCGTCGTCGCCGGCGACTTCCACTCCCAGCCATTCGCGGACTCCTCCTTCGACTTCGAGTTCTCGAACGTGTTCGACCACGCGCTGTACCCGGACCGGTTCGCAGCAGAGATCGAGCGCACGCTGCGGCCGGGTGGGGTGTGCGTGCTGCACGTGGCGATCAAGAGGAAAGGCGACAAGTACTCGGCCAACGATCTCTTCGGCGTCGACGGCGTCGTGGGGCTTTTTCTGCGGTCGGAGGTGGTGAGGATCCGGAAGGTGGACGGGTTCGGGCTGGACACGGAGGTTGTCTTGAGGAAGAAGCAGACCGCGCTGGCGGAGAAGACGTAGGTGTGAGGGAGACGGTGGAGATTCTTTGTTTCTGTTATTGAAATTTGAAGGGCATAATGGTCTTTTTATTGATGACGGGGACAGAGTCAAGCGTTGTCGTGCGAGCTGATCTGTTGACGCGCATAGCGGTGGCCGTTAGATTTAGATGTCCTTCTTTTGAAAAAAAATGCGATTCATACTACGGAAAATTTTCAGGTTTGCAGATAAACTCCTCAATGTGTATGTAATTGCATATCTCATTAGCAGTTAGTAAAAAAAAAGCTTTGCCAAATTGGTAATTAGCAGTTAATAATTGATTATTAGAACATAGGAGGGGGCAGTGTACGGCACGATCATTTAATATATACTTGTGTTTGTTAGCCGTCAGGGGGGAAAGTACACGAAATTGAATGCAAAAACGGTGCGGAGGGTCCCGAGTGTCTTTCGCCAGATGGATCCGGTGCGATGTGGACTTGGAAAGTTTCTGCGAACGCGAACGGTGCATTTATTGATTGCGATCGAACACGAAGCACGTTCGTCACGAGTCGTTTCAAATCAGTCTGTCAGAGACGAATCTGTCGAACCGAATTGAACCGGAACCTGCTATTAAAATTCGGTCCAACTCAAGAAAGAAGTCATCCAGAGTGGGGACCATGGATTGCGCGGCGAATGAAAAATTTTGCGGCGAAGTTTGCCCCATCAATCGCAGTACGTACGACCGTGAGCTGTTATTTTGTTTTTCACATATCATCCTATTTTTTAATTTTTTAAACTTTCAAATTTTAAAATGTATAAAATTTAGTGTTTATTATATATAATTTTAAAATTTTAAATTTTCAATCATTATAGGATTTCCTATTTTTTAAGAATTTGTTTTTTGGTGAAATTTTAAAATTCTTAAACTTTCAAGTTTAAAAATTATAAAATTCAATGTTTGATATATAAGATTTTAAAATTCTAAAACTTTCAAATTTCAACAATCGTAATATTTAATGGTTCTCAAAAATTAGTTAGATCTCAAAATTATGTACTTTAGAGTTTAACATGTGAGATTACATGTTAAATTTTATAAAAAAATAAAATACAAAACTTATAATTTTAGAATTTATAAATTTAATTAAAAAATATAAAATTTTAAATTTCTTAATTTACATATCTTATAAAATAAACAAATTATCAAAACTTTTAAATCTAAAATTTTGAAGTTTGAGGACATTAAAATTCAAAGAATTTAAAGTTCTGCAAAACAAACATACCCAAAATTTATTGACCTCAAAATTCTAAACTTTAGAATTGAATATGTGAGTTCACATGTTAAATTTTATAATCAAATAAAATATAAAAATTTATAATTTTAATTTACAAGTCCAAAAAATAAAAATAAATTTTTGAACTCTTGAATTTACATATTTTATAAAACAAACATACTATCAGAATTTTTGAATTCATGATTTTGAAACTTTAAAATTTTTGAAGTTTAAAATTCTACAAAGCAAACATGCCCCAAATCGAAAAATAAATTAGTTCAAAAATAAATAAAAAATAATATTTTTGAAATTTAAAATATATTTTTTTAACTT
This sequence comes from Trichopus zeylanicus subsp. travancoricus, assembly GCA_005019695.1. Taxonomy (NCBI): domain Eukaryota; kingdom Viridiplantae; phylum Streptophyta; class Magnoliopsida; order Dioscoreales; family Dioscoreaceae; genus Trichopus; species Trichopus zeylanicus. The sequence goes on from RXID01014490.1 coordinate 438,769, forward strand.
TTATTTTGAAATAAAAATATATTTAATCAATTCAAAATGATGGCAATTATTTTAAAACTCATAAAGCACGATTGAAAACTTTGCTTATTTTCTTATTTTTTAGGCACTTATGTTCAATTATTTATTCATGATTTGTGTTATTTTTGTTTTACTCTTGATTATTTATTACTATTTTGCCTAAGTTAATATATTTTAATACTTTTTTTTTTCATCCGCTAACTATTCAGTTGGTTAGTAAATTAATTTTGTAAAGTCCCAAGAAAAAACCACGAAAATAATTTTGAGTTATCATTTGTTCGTTTTAAAAATTGTTGAATTCGACCAAGTCTGTTTTCAATTTTAGAGTTAAATAAAAATTGATTTTAAATTTTGAATAATATTTTTTTAATTTGAATTTGAGCCGGTTTATTTTTGGTTCAGTGTAATCTAGCAATGATAGAGTATGTGCCCTGTAACTTGTTTGTGTAGGCCCTACAACCGATGCATCCAATCCATCACACGGCAAAATTTTTTTTGCTGAAATTCACTGAGCAATCCATGCTCCGGTGTGGGATCCAAACGCAATCGCATGGCTAATTTCTGACAAGTATCAACCGAGTTTTTATTTTTAATATTCAATTTTTTTGGTCTCAGGATATTTTGGTTTAATCTGAGGAAGCAAACCGATAATTAAATCAGCCTGACTAAGAATCTGTTCGCCACGTGGCAATCACGCAACGTGCAGTCCCACGACCAACCCCAGCTGCAATCAGGGGTGCCGGTCCTATAATTTTAGAATCGAAATTAAATTTCAATTTTTCAAAATTTTTAAAACAAATTAGTATATGTTTGAGTTGAGAATCGGATTTGGTTTTATTTTTAAACCTATTTTAAAATAATTTTAAAATTAATATATTAATTTCTCAAATTATTAATTAAAAGGTCTAAATTTTACATTAACATTTTTAACAATTAAATATAATTTATAGAAAAAAAATTTTATTTTATTTTTTAAAATTATAATTTTAGCAGATATTAAGAAAGAGCTTAAAATTTAATTTTAATATATATAATATATTTATATACTTATTTAAAATCAGTAAGATTTCAATTTATTAATTTTTCGTAAAGCATAGAATCATAACGAAAAATTGATTTTGTAGTTTTACACAAATTAAAAACTAAAATCATATCGATTTATTTTGATAGTAAATTTTTTAATATAATTTTCAATTAGTACGATTAAATGAGATTTTTTTTTTTTTTTTTGCCCACACCTAATCGCAATATGAATTGGGTGTGGGCATGACGTTGAAGGATGAGTTGGATCTAGGATGTGAAAATTGAATGACTAGCAATTTTACACAAAAATAAAGGAATTTTTACATGCAATCTCTGACAATTTGTTCTATTTATAAATAATTCATCAAGATTTTCATATTTACTTATAACTACTTCTTTTTCAATTTTGTAACCTACAATGTTTTGATTAAATTTTGATCAATTTTAAATTAAAATTTTCACTTTTACCCTTATAATCATTTTTTTTAAAAAAATTACTTTCTTAAAAATTTGTGAAAAGACCCTTTTTAAAAAAAAATCACAAAAAGTCTTCATTTTTATTTAAAATTTACAGAAAAGCCCATATTTTTGCTAAATATTTATGAAAAAAATCCTTAATTCCATCAAATGTTATAAAAATATATTTTTATAAATATACAAAAAAAACCCTCATTTTTAAATAATGACAGAAAAATTCTTGTTTTCCTAAAATTTTATAAATAGTTTTTTACATACAATCCCTCGAAAAATTGATAATTTATGTATAACTTCTTAACTTTTTCATAATAACACATAACCCTCTGCTTTAATTTTCAAAAAGGTTTTAATTTTTTTGGGCTAATTGACTTGAAAAAAGTTAAACTATAGTTGAGTTAATGGGTAAATTTTACTCCTTTACTTTTCTTACTCTCTCAAGCAAGGGAGTAATATTTCATACAAAGCATATCACGCATGAAGGAAAAAATAAAATAAAAAAACGTGAAGTATAAAATAAAATTATGGTTCTAATTTTTTAATCCACCCACAGACTACCCCAAATTTCTTCAGAAATTTATATTTGGAATTTTAGATTTATCTTGTTGTTTGAGCCTTTTGTAGTATTATTATTTTTGAAAATTATTCATTTTTGGTTTAGATGTATCATATTTGAACTTTCAAAAATGGAACTATAGTGATACTAAAAAACTCAATCAGATTTTACTCTAAATCTCTTGAAATTACTATATTTATGACCAAATTTTCCAATAGCTATATAGGGACAGTTTAATTATTTTTATTATAGATGTTGCGAATATGTCATGTATATTCTCTATAAAAAAATTGCTCTGTTAATGTAGGGACATGAAGCCTCTCTAAATATTGAAGGAGGGGTTGTATGTAATTATGAAAAAGTCAAAAAATTATAAGTAATTTAGCTATTTTTTTAGGCACTATATGTGTAAAACTCATTTATAAAAACCCTCATTTTTCAAAACAACTACAAAAAAGACCTCATTTTTTAAAAATTTATTGACCTTCTTTCTAGAATTTTACATAAAGATCATCATTATCTTAAAATTTTGTAAAAAACCCTCAAATTTTTTAAAAATTATAAAAAGCACTCAATTTCTTAAAAGTTTATAAAAAAAAATCTTAATCTTCATCAAAATTTGCAGTAAGGATTTAAAAATTTATAAAAAACCTTATTTTCTTAAAAATAATGCAAAAAGCCTTTGATCTATTAACAATTTATAGAAAATTTCTCGTTTTCTTAAAAATTTCCAGAAAACATTATTTTAAAAAATGACAGAAAAGCCTTTTTTTTAAAAAAATTCGCAAAAAGGCTTCATTTTCATAAAATTGATAGAAAAGCCCTCATTAAATTTTCAAGGAAATGAATGCTTTCTACAAATTTACAAAAAAAATGTTGTTGCAATTTTTTAAAAAATATGGGCTTTTCAGAAAAATTTTTAAAAATGAGAACTTTTTTATACGTCTTTAAGAAACCAAGGGCTTTTGCACAAATGTTTTTATGAATTTATAAAAAAAATCACAAATATAAATATTTTTACTAAAACATGGACTTTATGTAAATTTTTGAGAAAATGGGTCTTATATTCAATATTTTAAAAATTTTGATTACTTTTTTGTAAATTTTAATAAAGCTTCGCTGTAAAGTTTTAAAAATTTGTGGGCATTTGTGTAGACTTTCAATACAGTGAGGATATTTCTGTAAATTTCTTCAAAAATATGACCTTTATATAAGTTTTAGTAAAACAAGGACTTTTTGCAAAATTTTGAGAAAGATGGTCTTTTTTGTAATTTTTGAAAAAAAGAGGTGTTTTGTAATTTTAAAAATAAGAGTTTTTTGTAAATTCTTCTGAAAACAAGGACTTTTCTTCAATTTTTTAAAATGAGGATTTTTATATATTTTCGAGAACTCCTTATTTTTTGCAAATTTTAATGAAATTAGGATTTTTTTCGTTAATTTTAATAAAATATGGGTTTTTTATAAATTTTTAATAAAAATGAATATTTTTTTGTATAATTTAGAAAAAGAAGGTTTCTGATAAATTTTTAAGAAAGTAAAGGTTTTTATATAAAATTGAAAAATTAAGTACTTCTATGAAAATTGACTCAGGATAAATGTGAAATTTGGTTTAAAATTTGATTAAAATTCAATCAAGAAGTTATAGATTACAAAATTAAAAAAGAAAGGATTGTAAATAAATACCGAAATCTCGAGAGAAGAGATTATTCGTAAATAAAGCAAATTATAAGGGATTATACATAAAAATCCCAAAAATAAATGCTAAAAACAACTAGCAAGAGGATTGAGCCTCATCTACCTTGAAAGCACTACATGTAGTTGCTCGTCATACATCAGCGTGATGGCTATGAATTCCACATAATCACACACCTATTTCACAAATATGTTAAAAACAAAATTAATTATCACATTCTCAAATCTCTCAAGTTCAAAGGCACAGTGGGCAATACATTTTGTCTTTGGAGACAACAAAGTGATCTGCCTTGCAGACTGCAGAGAATATGATCGCGAAATCAACCAAGAATTGCAATAAAAAAATCAGTATGGCGACATTCTGTCGGTTGGTATCGTTCTCTCTACAGCACCTATTCGTCGAGGCGGCCATATCACGTGCGTCACCCTCCCTTGTACAAGCCCCAATGGTATCTGCAACAAAAGTAAAATTAGGCAATCACATTGTACTTATTTTTGCTTAACCAATCATCTTACAATTGACCCTACAATATGAACTACTTGTTATGCTGAACTCTATAATATTGCATAAGTTTTGCTTTCAACTAGTCAATGAACTAACTATGAAGCATGACATAGTTGTAACTGGATTTGTGTTTTAACTCAGTCATATTAGGCTTTGAATTTTGGTCTTAAGATTAATGTCAGTGATATTTTGATGTCATAATTCTAAGCGTAGTGGGTATTGTTCCTGCTCTTTCATTCTGTCTCATGGTTTCCTGTCATCTCATCCCAAATAGATCCAGAAAAGCTAATGCCATATTTAAGACCTAGTTCCGAAAGTGTATAAATAAAAATTACATGTTAACATCAATTCTGTCAAAAGATTATGATTCTAAATCTGATTAGTTAATGGTTGAGGTGCACATGCCACAAGAACACAGGAAGTATAGGGCAGCTCAGAGGTAATTTTACCAAAACAAGAATTCAAAAATACAGTATAACCAATTTGAATATAGGCCTAAACTTTCTCATACCTACACACTATTCCTGAACACAAGCAAAAGCAGGCTATGTGTATAGAAAAGGATGGGCTTGGATTGAAACTTACAGGACCAAATGATCTCGAGTCAAAACTACAAGCTGAATTGTCACCCTCAACCCAGCAATGCCCTTCTGGGATCTTCACCATATCAGATGAATCTGGCATTTTAACCCACTGACCAGGCAAAGCAATTAATCTCTTGACCAAGGTCTTCTTATGATCATCTGGTGCTCTATAATTCCCATTAGCAGTAAAGAAGTATATTTACTAATATATTATAAAATTTTCTAGACTTACAAGCAACTAGGTCTAGTGGTTGGATCGCTTCATGTGAAGTAGACTTCTGAGCAGAGCAAACATGAACTTACCGGAATATTATCACATCCCCTTGTGAGAATTTATACCTTTCAAGGCAAAGTCTTTCGACCAATACAAGATCTCCTGCAAAAGGTCTAATTCAGTATAAATGGAATTAAATACAGCCATTGAATTGAACCCAAACCTTAATAACAAACCAAATGCAACATGAACTCACCTCTCAAGGAACCTGGAAACGAAGTAGAACTTGCTTGGAATGTTGGATGCATGGAGCTGCCTCTAACAGCACTAATTCTAGCATATCGATCTGAAATTGTCGCACCGATTAGAGCACCCGTAACAGGACCCTTTGCAAACTGCCACCAGTTTTGTGTTGCCATATCCAAAATGCCGGCCTAAAATTATACCAATCCATTAGAAAACCCAAACTGAATATAAGTATTAGTAGCAAAAACATTAAAACATATAGCACCAAATTAAATCAACAATTCCCGATTTTCACAACCAATGTCAGTTTGCACCATTGATGCCAAATTGGGGGCAACTGGGACAAGAGAGCACACCAGTATGATGAAGATCAAGATGAATATAAAAATAAAGCTTGATATGAAAAAATGGGATAATTGTGGAGACATAAAAAAAATTACAAAATCAAATAACATAATATGGAAAACATCATAATATTGATAGATTATAACTTCCGTTGCACTAATGAAAGAGAAGAAATGCGCTTCTTGTCTCAAAAAGCTTAACATCTTCGGCATTTCTTTATGAAAAAACTTGACAATCAAAGATATACCTTAAGAGAAAACACCCACAATTATCAGAACAGAAACAAATTTTCAACAAAAAGCCGGATAATAAACTTTGCCACAAGAAAATCATACTATCTAAGAATTAGATAAAGGTACAAGAAACAGACAAAAAGAAATTCTAGGGTTGCAAAAATGTTAAGATCAAGCAGTACGCATGCGAATCTGAACATCAAAACGATCGCAAAAAGAAATCAAAATATAGGGAAAAAATTGAACTCGTGAGGAATTTTTGGGAGAAGAAATTACAGCGAGGTTTTGGCTGCGGTTTTCTTCACCCCGGCAGAATGAGTAGCGCAAGTCGCAGCTCGGGGGCCTGAGGGTCGAAACCGGGCTGGGTAGTGCTTTGCGAACTTGGCGGCTCGGGCTGGAACATTCGTGCCGGGCCGTCGGGTAGTTCAGGGCCAGACGGCCCGTTGACAACCCATCGATTCGGATAGAGTGAACGCCAGATAGAACAGAATCGAAGCAAAGCCTCTTGCTCTTGGCCGTCCTCCATTCGCCGGAGAAGACCACGACGACATGGCCTCCATCGCCGCCATCCAGGCCTCGCCGCCGCACCCTAGACTCTTCCTCCACTTCCGTTCCTCGGCCTCTCGCCGCGCCTGCGGTGTGCTCCTCCTCCTCCCTAAACCCTCCCCCAAGCTCAAGAACCCTGGGTGCGTCAGAGCCGTTGCCTCGCCGGCGGAGACCCCCGGCACAGTGGATCCCGGCGGGAGGGAGGTGCTGGAGCGATGCTTCAGCATCTCCCCCGATTCGGGGGCCGCCGCGAGCTCGCTCCCGCCGGTTATGAAGAAAGATCATGGCGCTTTCGGGGCGGTGACGCTCGAGAAGTCGAAGCTGGACCTCACGCAGAAGACCACCAAGTCGAGCCCCGAGGTAGGCGGAGCTTATTGCGATTTGGGTTTCTTCTGTTTGCTTGCTTTTCTTGCGAGAAACGGGTGGGTTATTCCGTTGGAATCCTGTTCGATAGCACTGTCGAATTTTGGGAATAGTGTTATTTCTTTATCCAGAATCTAATTTGAAACTCTTGAAAGTCTTGCTCTCTATCCACTTGCCACTTCATATCTTTTCTTTATCCAAAATCTAATTTGAAACTCTGAAAGTCTTGCTCTCTATCCACTTGCCACTTCTTTTCTTGAAGATGGAGGCATCAGTGAAATTAGTGACTTTTGAAGGTAAATAATTACCAATACCTTGACATATTTAAGCTTTCAGGCCAAAGGTAGCTATGTGTTGCATTCTAAATCTCTTTTTGGTTCTCATTTCTCTATATTGAAGGGAGTATGTAGTTGATTAAGAATCACTATTAGGTAGGTGCTTAACTACTCTAGCAACAAAGAATCATTTTGTCAGGAACCATTATTCCAACTTGAGAGTTGAGTGAAAGAAGATTCATTTGGGATGATTAATCAATTAGCTAGATCACTTGGTTAGTCATATCCAAAATTCAAGTGGTTTACTTTAATTAGATATGAAGGTAGTTTTGTCGTCGTAATTCATTAGTTCTGAGGTAATGTTGAGGTAATCCTAGGATAATAAGTTCTTCAGATCTATGTGGCTTCTTTGTTTAGTTGATTTCAAGCAAGAACATCATCATTTCATTTTTGTTTTGTTCTCAATCAGATATTTTGATGTAAACTGAAGAATTAGATATCACAAAACTTTCCAGCAGTGCCCAAATATTGTGGTTCATTCAGGTAGTGCTGCTAAGCTGAAAAGTTGTGTATGTCTTGACCAGAATTGCATGACTGTTTGTTCTAAAATGTGGTGAGCCCAGTAGATATTGGACAACAAGACCTACACTTGGGGGTCCACATTAAGCCTAACAAGGGATTGGAATTTTTTTCTTTTTTTTTTTTGGAGCAGACATGCTTTTGCTTGTTGTAGTGCGTAACATTGCAAAATTAGAGAGTGCAATAGAGGAGCTCATTGAATATGCAACTGTACTAATTACTATTTCTTTGCTAGAAACAGTATTGAAGTGTATTTCCTCTCTTTTATTTTTCCCTCTTTCATTTCTTTTCTTTTTTTTAATATTTGTTCTTCATGAACCCCCAAAACGTGATTTCAATATTGATAATTGTTATGGGAATTCCTTTTCTAAGTTTAGTTGTTTGAAATAATGCATCAGTCTGCCTTCTTTTTTATCATTCCTCTTTAAGTTTGCTGTTCCTTCTTCAGTTACCACTATTGTTCGGGTCATATTCTCATGGACTCCATCAGTCTTCTGTGCTGCTGCTAGAGAAGCCATTCATTTCTATCTTTTTTTACTATATCAAGAAAGCTTTAATTACCATTATCATTTGGAACATATTTTCTAACCTTGCATAACATTGTGCAGACTGCAATTGGTGGTGGTGGAGGGGATATTGGAAAGAAGATTAACCATGGCGGGGGCGATGGAGGAGATGATGGTGGTGATGACGACGACTACTTTGGTGACTTTGATGAAGGGGATGAAGGAGACGATGGTGGGCTTTTTAGATGGCGTCTTGTCCTTCAAGAGGTTGGCTTTTGTCTTTTCTTTTGTGGTTCAATGATATAAAGACTCTTTCCACAAATAAAGCATTTTGTTTTGGAAAGTCATGGATTTGCTATTAATGTATACTGTTGGCAGCTTTTTGACAGGAAATTTGTAGATGCCATTCTGCAAGAATGGTACAAGACCATGATAAATTTACCTGCAGGGCTTCGCCAAGCCTATGAAATGGTACCAAATTCACTGTTCTTGTATTCATATCTCTGTTCTTCTATTCAGATAAAGGAGTTTTTATCTGACATATTGTACTACAGGGGTTGGTGAGCTCTGCACAGATGGTACGTTTCTTGTCAATGAATGCAAGGCCAACAACACCCAGATTCATTGCTCGATCATTTCCAGAATCACTGTCCAGGGCATTCATTGGAAGGTAAGATTTAATCATATGATACAATTGAAAACAACACCTTTTGAGCATATACATGTTGTGCTAGGTAGGCTGCAGTTCATTCATGAGTTCCTGATAATCATTTGGAGTGACAATTTTTAGTCTGGTTGTTTGGGACTGGATGCTTTTAGAGCTGGAAAATTCTCTTCCTATCTTTACAAGATCACCTGTTTTTTGTTGTCACTTGCTCTGAGTTTAATTGTATCATTTCTATTAGTGATTTTTTTGTTCTCTTTTGTGTATCTTTAGTATGGCTCCTTGAAGGTGCTTGGGACTGATGGATAAAAACATTAGCTTCTTAATCAACTCTATGAAATTCTATGTTGTTTGCTTTGCCATGCAGGATGCTTGCTGATCCATCCTTCTTATACAAACTACTGCTAGAGCAGGCTGCAACTTTATGTTGTTCTGTTTGGTGGGAAGTTAAGAATCGGAAAGAAAGGTATCCTCATTGTAAACGTATAAGTTTTCTACTATTCCTGCAGGCTGTTTCTTGGCATTCATTCTCTTTTTTAACTTTCAGGATTAGACAAGAATGGGATTTGGCGCTTATCAATATACTGACTGTGTCAGCCTGCAATGCATTTGCTGTTTGGTCACTTGCACCTTGTCGGTCCTATGGAAACACGTTTCGTTTTGACTTGCAAAATACCATCCAGAAGCTCCCAAACAATATTTTTGATAAGAGCTATCCTTTAAGAGAATTTGATTTGCAGAAAAGAATCCATTCATTCTTTTACAAATCAGCTGAGTTGTGCTTAGTTGGAGTAACTGCTGGATCACTTCAAGGAGCTTTGTCAAAATTTATGTCTGAAAAAAAGGTGGCGAGGTTAGTCACTCCGCCAAGTTTTCCTTTCTGGTGTTTGTATTTTACCTTGATTATCACTCTAAAATTCTTCATTCCTATTTTTACCTTGTTCATTTTAATGATTTAGGCTGTCAGTGAGCATTCCAACTGTACGTACCAATGCTCTTGGATATGGGGCTTTCTTAGGGCTTTATGCAAACGTACGGTACCAGCTGTTATGTGGAATTGATAGAGCTATGTTTGATCACTTTGATGTTCTTGGGGTGGCTCTGTTTTTCAGCACAGCTCTTAGGTAGACTTTCTGTCCCCTTGACATTAATATGCATTCTTTTAACATCTCCTGTGAGCAGAAACCTTTCTGTGCTATATTTTTAACTTATGTGTTTCTATATATGTTTATGCAATGTTTTAAGCTTTATATGTACCAAAACCTTTTTGCCAGTTATAATAGGGTTCATACCATGTAACACTTGTGATAGGTTTTTCTGATATCAGATGCCGATGAGCAGGCAGTTGCATATAATGGAAATATGATGTGTTGTCCTTGACTACATTAGATGCTATATATGGTTTCTTCAGGTTGTTTACACCACCTAGTTAACAGTGAAGGGAAGGAACTTTTTTATTGTAGACACAAAAAAGATAAAAATGAGGCATTGTGATATATTCTCTGACATCTTGATTTTAGGTTTTCATTATTGCATGAGATTTGTGAAGCTTGTTGAACTTCATCATTCCCTCAACTATTAAAATGGGAAATGTATAGACAATGTCTAGTTCTGTATATACTCTTTTCAGAATTATACTTCAGAGTTTTAATTAAAACTTCCTGATGGAGGATTTCCATATCCTGTTGACTATTGGATAATGTGCATGATGTAAATGGTGTCTAAGGCTTATGACCACCTCTACTGTATACTGCTTCAACGAATTAGATAAATGACCGAAATATATAGTTAGCAAGTGAAATCCTTCTGCTTTGGAACCATCTAATCTATGCAAATGCATACATACATATTTTGTGGGTCCATAACACAATTTTGTTGTACTGAAACTTAGTATGTTGTGTCCAAGTAGTTTAAATTCAACTCATTCTTTCTGCTACTTCTCAAGCAAAAACGAGTATTTCATGCACCGCAACAATATCATCCAACTTTCACAAGGTTCCATTTCCAGGTATTCACTGCAGTTCTATTGATTGTTATTATCCCAATATATTGCTGTCAATATATGCTCAAGCAAATTTTACCAGTGACTAATTCCGATGTTTTATTTGCCTGTTATTTTCCTTGAAATCTGATATTTTGATTTTGTTCCCTTGCCATTGATCTCCCTTGATAGCAATTTCATCTTTTCTTTGGCTTAATATTTTATTTTATTTCCCTCTGCAGAATATTGAATGTTAAGATTGGTGAAACATCAAGACTTGCTTGGCTCGGCGTGGAGGCTGATCCACTGTTTCAATCAGATGCTCTGCTGAAGGCTTACAGCCGGCCCTCAGAATCTACTAATAGGACATCTTCAAAATGGTTCATATCCAAAAACACAATCGTCTCTGGCCTTGGCCTACTTGGCATCAAGCAAGGTGCTGGAGAAACTGAGGATGCACCTAAAAGGGCTCGAAGGAAGAGAATTGTGCGGAAAAAGGTCAGCACAAGCTCTGCATAATTCTTCCTGCTACATTGCCCGAGGGAAAAAATTTTGCATGCAGTGTAAATATGGAGCATCCTGTTGAATATTGCTGTGCGGCAGAGTTGTAGAACTTGCTCATTTTTTTCCAAGAGTGATCTATTAGATGTGTTCTCTAAGTTGTTTGATTATATAGAAATGGAAGTACAACAGATTGATTTCTCCATCCTTTCATTGTAACCATTGAATTTTGAAGTCATAGCTTGGGCCAAATTGAGATGCATTTTGCAATTGAAGTGATGGATTTCTGGAATAAATTTATAGCCTTTACTGGTTTGTTGCTGCAGCAAAATAGCCATTTCCTATCCTTGTGTCATTGCTTAAGATTTTTACCGAGTCAATTTGTATCCTTGTGTTATTGCTTAAGATTTTTATCAAGTTATTTTTTGCAAAATTAGCACGGTCAGTATATTAGGTTGTTAATGGGATTTTTTCAAAAGAAAAAAAAATCGCAGCACTTGTCAAAATTGCAGAGTGATACTCGTCGTTTTCAATATTTGCAAGTGAGACCCAACATTTTTATTATTTTCTAATTAGCGAAAATAGGCGAGGGGGTAAAAAGCAAATGTAGTAGTATCTCATGATCCATTGGACAAAAAAGTTTGAAAAAATCTAAGGGCCTGTTTGGTTTGGGGTCAGGGACCGGGTCAGTATTTTTTAGAATTTTTTTTTATCTTGTGAAATTAATATTTATTATTTTATATTATTATTAAATTAAATTATTATAAAAAATTAAATAGTTTTTTGAGCTTTAAATTATTGAAGTCTTAATTTTGATAAAAAGATATTAATTTACAAAAGTAGTTCACTAGTCTTGACCTTGACCTTGACCATGACCCCGTTCCAAATAGACCCTAAATGGCCAACCAAACAGTAAAACAAAACAAAGAGGGCTGGAATTTACGTTTCCAGGTGATGGTGTTAGCGGGAAACCAAGAAGAGTGTTTTCTTTTTACTTTTTTTTTTAATTTCGTTTCAGTATCTGAGTCAGGACTAATTTAGGCTAAATGATTTTTTTACAAAAATTAATATTAATTATTTTATATTATCATTAAATTAAATTATTATAAAATTTTAATTAGTTTTTGAATTTTAAATTATTATAAAATTAATATTTTTTAAAAAAGGTTAGTTTAAAAAAGTAATTGATTAGCTTTAATTTTAGCCTTCTATTTAATTCATTAACAAACGCATCTTTTAAGTCTAGAAAAAAGTATAGGATGCGTTTTATAAATACATGAAAATAAAGGGTGTTTTATGCAAAAATCCGAAGCTCGGTTGCCTCCCGTCCGCCGCCACGTAGATCAAAAGCCCTCCCAATCCAAATTGTCCGGGCAAATTCTCACAAAAATCCACTTCACAAAAACCTTAATCGCCCTTCAATGAATCTTCAAGGTACGCTTGACCTATCCAATCTTTCCTCCCATATCTCTTCTCATCTGATTTATAACTCGCCATTAAACCCCTTTCAATATTGATGATTTCTGTTGCCAAATGAGCTTTTTCGCCAGTGATTTTCATTCCCTGTTGTAATTGAATCCCAAAATCAGTGCTTTCTCCTCCTCGACCACAACCCGTGCGAATTTTGATGCATTTCTAAAATTTTAAAAGTTATTTATTTTTTAATAATATTTAATATAATAATAATATAAAATAAATAATATTAATTTTATAAAATACATGAGGAATTGTTGGATAATGGATGTATCATTAATTATTTTTGAGGTTGATATTGATTTAAATAAAATATTTGATGAATTTATAAGTTGATATTAATCTGAATACGTTAGGTGAGCTCGTAAATTAATCTTAATTTAAATAAAAATTTAGCGAGCTCGCAAACGAAATTTAGTCTGAATAGACGTTCAATAATTCGAGTTCGCAAGTTAGCTGTAAATCAGAGTTGGCTCTCGGATGAATCTGTAAACTAATTCTAAATTAATTTGCGGACGTTTGTCAATGCATAATACTGCAGTTAATCGTGGTGTTGGGCGAAAGCACGCCAATATACAAACCCACGAGTGATCACCGTGTTAAAGAAGTTTTGTCTGATCGTATCAAAAATCAGGGATGACCGCGGCTGCGATGATATGAAAATCGAGATAAAAAAAACCATGCTGACTTTTTTTTTTTAGCTAGCCAAGAATCCTTTTTTAATGTTTTTGTTCTTTTTTTTCCCCTCCTCTTCTTTTCTCCCATGCTTCCCCTGCGGGCGGCAACAACTCATCAGCGGAATACTGGGTGGAGCCAGGTGGGGTGGCCTCGGGCGCGTGCGGGGCTGACGCAGCAGCGGCTTGTTGGCGGAGCACGGGACGGAGCAAGGGGGGCGGTAGCTCGGGTGCGTGGGGAGGCTGAGGCGGCAATGACTCATCGGCGGAGCACAAGGCGGAGCCAGATGGACCAGGCAACAGGCGGGGCTACTTTTGCGTAGGAGACAAAAAAGAAGAAGGAAATTAGAGGTAAAAGGAAGGAACAAAGGAGAAGAATCACCTTATTTTCTTCTTCGTATTTCCCCGTTGATTTCTTTTTTTTCTTCTGATGACTGCCTCCGGATCTCCTCTCATCGTGTTCTGATCTTCGTCTCCTCTCTTCTTGTCTCTGTATTTTTCTTTGCGTATAGGTCCTCATCAATTTATAATCCTTTAGGAGATCTGCAATTGAATCTTGGTTCATTTTGGGATATGACGTGTTTATGATTGGATCTTAATATTTTGATTGGGTTGGATTGTATTTCAGTATTTTGTAAATGACATATAATTTATTGAAGAGAGTTATTTATAAATTTTTTGAAAATATTTTAGACTAAAATATAATTTTATAAATTTTAGAGATTTTTTATAAAAAAATTAATTATAAAATTTTGAAAATTTTATTATTTTTTACTAAAATTTAGACTTATTTATTAATAAAATTTTTTAAGAGTTTATTTACAAAAATTAAAAATTTTAAAAATTTATTTGTAAATATAAAATTTTGAAGAGTTTATTGATAAATTCTAATTTTTGTAAGGGATTAATTTAAAATTTCAAAATTTTTAATGACTTTTTTTCCAAAATTTCTATGATAGGAATTTATTTATAAGAAAAAAAAATATCTAATTAGAGTTCTATTTGTAAAATATATTTGGTTCATGAATTAATTTACAAAGATTTTACGAAGTCAAGATATTGATGAATTTCGAGTCTGATTTTGGTCCGAATATCAGTCCACTTAACTCACTTTTATTTGAAGTCCAAATTTTTTAATAGTTTAAATTTAAATTGAACTCAATTTTCGACGAATTTGAATGCAATTTAGATTTTTAACTAAGACTCATATTCGGAGTATAATCAAAGTGACATTTAATTTTATATTTTAATTGAATTTTAATTAAGTCAAAAAATTTTGTTAAAATCTGCTCAAACAGCTTTGTGGAATGAAGTTGCTCAAAAACATTAATAGGTTTGGATATGTGTAAGTGCAAGGTTTTGATTATCTGGAAGGCAGTCTCTTAGGCTACCCTCAATTGACATACTAAGTTTTATACCCTACCTATATATCAAACTAGTTTTGAAATCTTTAGTCGCCTATTCTTTCTGACAGTTTTGAAATATTATTCTGTCGATCTTTATCTGCATAACGGTTGTTACTGGGTAAAATTATCTGTTTGCTTGCAGATACAGGGCAAAAGGATGCGTATAGACTATTTCGTCGTATCGAAAAGTTTTGAAGGACCCAATTCTTTCGTGTGATATGCGTGGGCAAGGAATTGAACTACGAGGTATATTATGCTTGGTTTCGCTTCCAAAAATGTTAATTTACAGGCAAATGGCACCAAATTTGACTATAGCTCAATCTAGTTGGTAGCTATATCATCTGCCAACCTTGACACTCTTCATCCTTAACTCGTAACATATTTTTGGTTGTCCTCTTAAAAGTTCACTCTGCAGTTTTAATGACTTCACCTCCGTTGTGTTCTCTTCTATTTGCACTTAGTTTGATTCTGCTGGACATTCTTATTCCTATTCTATGATTTCTTTGCAGTCCCTGTCCATTTTGACATAAGAGGAGCGTAGGAAATATTGTAATTGCTCATAGTCCAGTTTCTGATACTGCCTGCAGGGTTTTTGGGAAGTGATCACTGTCCAGTTTCTCTTGAGCTCTCGCGGGAAACTAAAGAATGTATTGTTTGCAGTGAAACTGGACAACAGACTGTTGACTAATATTTTTGATGATGAATGTTGTTCTAGTCCTGAAGCTGATGATGGCAGTTTTTGCCTCACATGACTGCGATAAATTTTTAGATTTACAAAATGAATAATAGGGATCCGATTTTTTGTTAAAATTGAAAGGCGATAACTTGTGCTCTTATTCCTCAGAACAAACCATGGTTTCCAGTTTTTCGGGGTGGGCTTCAAAGAGTTGTTTCAGCGGCTGCCACCGTTACTGCATACCGGATATCGGATGGAGAAACTGACAACCATTGGATCTGGTTTTGGGGTGACCCACAAACTAGCGCCAGACAAATACCTCCTCCTCGGGATAACGGTTTTGGGTTGTCGGTCGGAGGCGAAGGAGCCAAGATGGTGCAGCGATTGACCTATCGCAGAAGGCACAGCATTTTGGATGTCTGTGATTGCTTAGGATTTTGTTTTGCTTGATGTGTAGGTGGGAAGCTGGTGTACCAGACGACGAAGAAGAGAGCGAGCGGCCCCAAGTGCCCCGTCACCGGCAAGCGGATCCAAGGCATAGGCCATCTTGATCTTTTGTTTTATCCTATTTTGATACGCTTTTTGTTGATGAATGTTGGGTTTTCAGTTTTTGGTTTCAGATGCTTAGTTTCTAGCCATTGCTTGAATGATATGACGAATGACGAAACCCTGAATTGCTCGGCTGCTGCGAGTAATCGTCTTTGATTCTTTATGTGTTCAATGCATGTGAGGATGGTTTTCTTTTCGTTTTGTTCGTAAGGTTCTTCATCTTGCAGTCTCTGTTTGCAGCTGTAGGTACACAGGATTTGGATGTGCTTTTTATTGATCTGGTGGAAGATGCTGGTGAGGGCACTGGGATTAATGACAGGTTAACATTTTGGAACAGAAAACTAACCATATTTTAAAGATTGTGCAACAAATATGTTGGCTCTGTTTAGATTTTTAAAGAAGATTCTGCTTGTATTTATTAGTTAAAATAACAAGACGAAACTGTTCTCTCTTGCATTGTGGGGATTTAAAAATTAGGTATATGTTCCTACTCTGTTGATGTGAAGCTAACAAGGCGGAATTAAGTTAACCATAGCCTTTTATTTTATTTTGTCTCTTCTTGAATTTTGTTTTCTTCAATAGATCAATTTGTACAAAATTTGATTAATCCAAACAAAATAATGGAAGTATAACTCTATTCTTCTAGTTTGCATACAATATATGGGTCCAGGGATCCGTCAAAAGAATCAAAAATAGTATGACTATGGGCTATAAAAGGAGTTTAGCAATTTTGCAATTGGAATTTCTTGTAGTTACCTTTGCCTTTTGTCTTCAAAGCATCTGTTTTTTTGTACTTATTAACCTAGCTACCTGTGATGACTTGCCTTTAATGACAATGGTGCTTTAGTAGTTGTTTTACTGATTTAGATAGAGATTCCTTGTTGATTTATTTATGAAAATTTTGTTTTCCTTTTATTTGATTGTACCGTGAAATATTAGTAATAAAATGAATTTACTTTCATGCTGTCTATTGTTTCACTTGTGACATTTTTCTTCCAGATTCCTCACCTAAGGCCTGCTGAGTATAAGAGGTCTAGACTATCAAGGAACCGCAGGACAGTGAATTGTGCTTATGGTGGTGGTCTATCTGGAAGTGCTGTTAGGGAAAGATAAATCTTTGTTGCCAGTCTTTCGATCTCTGGTTGATATGATGCATTGCTTCTCATGATCATATACTTGATCAGGATTATTCGGGCCTTTTTGGTTGAGGAGCAGAAGATTGTGAAGAAGGCGCTGAAGATCCAGAAGGCCAAGGAGAAGCAAGCGTCAAAGAGCTAAATTGGGAAAGAGAATCAAAATGTTTTCAACTTCATTTTTTCCGATCAGAAAAAATTTTGCCCTTCGTGATCTTGATGAATGATGATGAGTGTTAGCTTTGTGGAGGCAAATCTATTTTAAGTGGTTTGGACCCTGCTATTTGAGGGCTCATTTAACAATCTGTGATCTCTTATGTTTTGTTAAAGTTGATTGTTTTACTATGCCTTCTCAAACTGGTTTCACTTTTTTTTTTAATTCTGCCATTAGTTTCTCTGTTGGATTATATGTTTCCTTGGTATTTTATTTTTTCTGCCAGTTTCTCTGCTGGATTATTTGTCCCCTGGGTGTTACTTGTGATTAGGTCTAAACTAGGTGGTATTTTGTATTTGAGCCAAACCTTAGGGGGGCATTTGGATAATTCTCTAATTTTTAAATAGTTGAAAGTAATGATTTTGTGTATAAATCCCTGATAACTTCATAGATTAACAGCAGCAATTGAAGCCTTGTGGGTTGTTTTCTACAATTTATTCAATTTTGTTTTTTGGTTTACCATATTCCCAAAAATTCTATGGTGATGTTGACCTGAACTGAAAATGAGGAAAAAATTTTGTCAAGAATTTACTATTATTAGTGTTCCTTTATGCCATGGAAATAAAAAATTCATAGCCAGGAGCCTCGGGCGAATTACCGAGCGAATTTTTTTACTAAATTCATGAAATTTAATAGATTGTAAATTTGAGAATTATTTTGTTCGTGCCTTGCATATAATTTTGATTAACTAATTCACAAAATGTGAAAAAATCCTAAATCTATTTGCGATTATTTTGCAAATAAGTGCCATATTTTATTCAATATTTATAAACAAAAAGGGCGCACAAAAGATATTTATTTTTTCAACATCTCTGTAAAAATTGCAATATTCTATCTATCTGTGAAATTTTTTTATTTCTCAAATACCCCTATACTTTAATGGTATTAATTTTGACCGCTAAATTTAACGAAAAATATTAAAATCACCATCTTGCCCTTATTTTATATATCTATATAAAAAAATATTTTTTATAAAAATCTTATAAAATTTAAAATAAGTTAAAAATCGAATAAAAATTCAAAAAATCATAAAATCTCTAAAAATTTTTTTTTAAAAATCCTTGAAAATACAGAAAAAGATAAAAAAACCCTTGAAAGTTTAGAAAATTATAAAAAATCTCTGAAAGTATAGAAAATCATAAAAAAATCTCTAAAAATACAAAAAATATAAAAAAATCTCAAAAATACTGAAAATACTGAAAATTTAGAAAATTACAAAAAAAAAATCCTAAAGTATAGAAAATCTCAAAAAAATTTCTAAAAGCATATAAAATCGCAAAACTCCCCAAAAATAAAGAAAATCACAAAAATTTTATTGAGAGGTTAGAAAATCACACAAAAGCCCCTACAAGTATAGAAAATCACTAAAATCATCTTGAAAGTATAGAAATTGAAGAAAAATATTGAAAGTATAGAAACTTACCAAAATGTCTAAAAATATAGAAAATCACAAAAACCCATAAAAAGTTCAAAAATTGCAAAAAAGCCTCCTCGGAAGTTCGTAAAATCATAAAAACTCTTAAAAGTTTAAAATTTTGCAAAAAAACCTGGAACTTCAAAAAATTATAAAAAATACCAGAAACTTCAAAAAATCACAAAAAGAACTCATGAAAAAAGTTCATAAATTTGTCATTGAATACTTACAAAAATATCATAAATTATTTAATCATGTACATTTTTACAAAAAAAATATAATTAGGATAAAATATGTAGCATTCATTGAAACTCGTAGCATGAAATAAAGATATAAATAAGCGAAGCCAAGCTAACTCTAGCTCAAATCTGACTCCACCTCAAAATCATTGGCCCAAGATCAGCTTGAGCAACTCAGTCTCATCTAAAATTTAAAAATTTAAAATTATATTTAAATTTTATTTTTAACTAATTTATATTAAAATAATTATTAAAAAAATTAACATTAACATAATAAATTAACATCATCACATCTAAATATATAAAAAAGGAATTTTAAATTTTTAATATGTGAAAAATCCTAAGCTATTTGCAAATTTTTTGCAAATAAGTGCTATATTTATTCAATATTTATAAACAAAAAGGGGGCATAAAAGATAGTTATTTTGTTTGGGGAGGTAAGCATGGGATTTACCCCAAAAAAATGCAACTCTGAGGGTTGTTTTGCAAATATTTGTAAGATCCGGGGAATTGACTAATTTCTTAGAATGTAGGGTTATGTTTGAAACTTTTCCCAGAAAAAGATGGCAATGCCTGACGAGCCGGAAGAACTGCGGTACCTGGATTGGAATTCGATCAGACCAATCTCGATTCGCAGGTAAAGACTTCACTTTGATATCTCCACTGATTCCCCGAAACCAAACATTTTTATGTGAATTTCTCTTTGATTTTGATGTTTTTGTTGAAGTCTAGGGCTTAATTTTTTTGTGAATTTTGGTGTGATTCGTGATATGTGTGATTGGTATCTCGCTTTATTTTGTTCTTTTGTTTTGTGTTTTCTTCCCGATTTCTTGGCTTGCTGGTTTTGAAACCCGTTTATTTGTTGCCTTGTTGTGTGTTGCTGGAGTTGTTCAGTTCCGTGGAGAAGATTTTCTAAGCTGCATATGTTGCATAGAAGGCATTCAACACAATGATTTCGGGGGGATCAATTTCGTGGTTTGATATTTTTGAAAGCCTTGTTCCTTGGATTCCTTTTTGTTGCTGGATTAATTAATAGGTTTCGAAAGTTTTGGGCAGTTGATTGTGTTGCACAGAAGGTGTTTGATATAACGACTGAGAGAAAGGGATCACTTTGTATACGCTATAATTAAAACAGAAGTGAGTACTAATGATCTTATAATATTGTATTGATTGTAAATTGTGAATGCAATCCTTTTCCTACAGTAGGATATTTCAAAACAAAGTAGAAGAAGATGTTGATAATGACCTATTGATATTTACTATAGCATCTCTCTGCACGTACTCCTCTGCAATTTCATGAGAATTACTTATGCCTAATGGGTATGTCTGCTGTAGCAGACGATCTCAAGGGTGTCATGGACATTTCAACCTTCAATTAATGTTTGTTAATATGTTCTTTTAGAAATATCAGATAAGATCAGAATCCAAATTAATTGTGTTAGACACATGGGATTGATTATTTAATTTGATGCATAACAAACTATAGGAAGCTTGAAGTAATTTTGATAGTTTGCATACTGAATAACCAAGTGTTAGAAATGTAAAAAAAGGGAACTGGAAATTATTTCAAGCTGAGTTGGTTTCATGAAAGCCTATTCATCAAATGGAACGGCTTATTAAGATTGTACGTTGAGCACAGCTTTATCTTTGCTCATTTTTATATCTGGGCAAATATTTGTTTGCCTCTTTAATGTCTAATGCTATCTATTATATGCAATGTTTCCACATTCCACAAACAATAGTAGCTTTTTAGTCAAAATCAACACTACAACAATAGCAGCAGGTTAGGGAAAGATATTTTTTTAGCAGTTTTGACCTCAGATTTAGCACATTTGCTGATCAAGATTGGCTATGTCTAACTAATCTATGTTACTTTCAGACAGTTTTTGTTGAGCTTCTGTGTTTCTGATGCTGTAACTTCTTAAAAATCCTTTGAAACCTTCCCTATTCTTACTGCACACCTTAATTCTTCGTAAGTTTTGTGCCGCTGAAATTGAGAGCACCCAGTTCTGAAATAGCTAGAAGGAATTTGCAGAGATTTATGAGGACACTCAGCTTTATGATTTTAGTTAATTTTTTTTCCTTAACACATCTTTTCCAAGTTTCTCCAAATTGAACATGGCTTAGTCTTTTTTGGTTAGCTGAACAACTATATACCCCTAAATTGATTACTCTTTGGTGCTTGTTTTTGTTCATATTCAATTGATATGAATCTTCCAGTGTCTATCCTTTTTAATCACTGGAACTCTT
The DNA here is from genome assembly GCA_005019695.1 of Trichopus zeylanicus subsp. travancoricus. Taxonomy (NCBI): domain Eukaryota; kingdom Viridiplantae; phylum Streptophyta; class Magnoliopsida; order Dioscoreales; family Dioscoreaceae; genus Trichopus; species Trichopus zeylanicus. The sequence goes on from RXID01014490.1 coordinate 460,102, forward strand.
TTCAGGTTCTTGTTTCAGCAATCATTACAATGAACCTCTCAATGGTTTGCAGACGAGTTGGTCTGAAGGAGCTCATTTCTTCTGTTCCTGTCCATACTAGTAGCATTGGTATTAATCTCTTTGCCAGCTGAAGGTGCCTTGTTTTTTCCATGCCTTTGAATCATTAAGATTGAAAAAACAAAAAATCTCTCTTTTTCAGAAGCATCTGGAGGGGTTAGCTTGATGCTAAGGCGCTGGGCCACAAAAAAGACTGCTGGCTCTACAAAGAATGGCCGAGACTCGAACCCAAAGTATCTTGGCGTCAAGAAGTTTGGAGGAGAGGTTGCATTATTTATAAAATATTGACTACTTGTCAAAATCTTTTTAATCTGTATTTTGTTTGATAACTTGTCTGGCATGCTATCCAGAGAGTGATACCTGGGAACATCATTGTTCGGCAGAGGGGCACCCGGTTCCATCCTGGGGATTATGTTGGAATGGGGAAGGACCACACGCTCTACGCTCTGAAAGAAGGGAATGTGTGGTTTGAGCGCCACAAGCTCAGTGGCCGGAAGTGGGTTCATGTTGTCCCCAAGGAAGGACATGTTCTTCATCCAATCTATACTGCTGCTGTGGACACTGAAGCTGATGTAGAGAACCAGTCGTGCTAGAAATGCTTGTTTCCAAGTTCTGCTGGCGGTGCTGATCCTTAATTGCTGGATTTGTGTTTGTTCTGATGCTTCATCCATAGGTCTTTTGTGTAATTCCTGAATTTGAATTTGGATTGTTGTCTTTTTATTTTTCCAGGATAATTAAGAAAAGACACTCAGGCAGGATGTGCACCGATTTTATTTGTATGAATCTTCAGCCTTGGAGTGTAAATGAGCCGCAAGTCGAGCCAAGTCGAGTCAACCTCGGCTCGGCTCGGCTCCAAAACTAGCCGGCTCAACCTCGAGCTGAACTTAGAAAATTGATCTTGAGCTGATCTCCAGCCGAGCCGAACCAGCTGGGCTTTCCGAGAAATTAAGTTTTTTAATCTATTTTTAATTAATTTATATTAAAATAATTTTAAAAAATTATAAAAATTATAAAAAATAAGTATAATATCATAAACTATAATTCATAAATTCATAATGAAAAATATTAAACTTAAAAATTAATAGGTAATAATGATGATATATATAATTTAAAATATATAAATATTGAAGAAATTATACTAATAAAATAATATTTAAATATAGAAAATTACATTAATTACAATATCATAATTAAAATAATTAATTATATATTATATATTATAAATTTTTTAAAAAAATTATATTTTTTATATGTTAAAAAAAAAATGAATTCTCCAATTAAAATGCAGCGAGTTAAGTTCAGTTCAAATTTAACTTGTTACCAAATGAATTGAAATAAATTAAGTCAGATTTGAGTCTGAGTTTAAGCTGATCGTGAGTTATAGACTCAATTGACACTCCTGCTTCTCTCGAATTTTTATGTAATTGCCCAACGTTTAGAGGTTAATTAAAATAATAGGGGGTGATATGTGTAAGTCCTCCCCGGAACTTGGTGTCGGGATCGCGGTGTTGATGCGTCCGTTCCATGTGATTTAATATTTGTTGGCACATCCGATACTGGTGTTTGTTCGGCAGGAGTACGATAAACCGCCAAGCTGCCTCGACGGGAAATCTAATGATCTCTAGGTCTTAACTTAAATGCGAAAATAAAAGTAATTGACGAAAAAGAAAGAAATGACAGAGTTTGGTGACATCCGTACCACCCCTCAAACCGTTTCACATTGCGCTCCAGCCCTTTCTCAAACTAAAAGAATCTAATTGCACCGTTTAGTCCATAATTACAAAGTGTATTTCTCACGGAGAGTTCTCTGATGAAAATACTTGATGGTTTCAAATTTTCAAAAAAGGGGCCTTTATATACATCCAGTCCGAGTTCAAATTTCTCGGATGTCAGATGTATGTAGAACTAAAAAGACGAATTTTGGACTAACTAACTAACTAAAATCATCCAATAGAATTAACCATAGGATTTAAAATCTAAAAAGTTCTCTAGAATTCAGTTCATATGCGAGAAATTAAATTTGAGCAGAAATTCGGGATGAAAAATCCAATTTAAAAATATCAGTCAATAGGATAAAAGCACGCAGATTAACAACAATCCGGGATCGTCCGCGAGATCCTTTGGATCCACGTTGTCATTCTTTTTGCCATGATTTCACTCACTGAAATGTTAAGGGAAATTGAGGAATATGTCATCCAAGAAAACAGAGAAGAGGAAAAAGAAATCACAGATAGTATTGCAACAGAAGAATGAAATTTCATTTTAATGTCCACTTACTCTTCATCCGGACGAGATTCTAAATTGACTCTTTGCGTCCAGAACAACATGAACGATACGATAAATTGCAAATTTGCTTGTAAAATGGCACAATATACCACTCATAATATTCTTCATATACTCGGGCGATGTCTGCTTTACCTGAGGCATTGCTGCTTTTCATAATATTCAATGTCTCAAGTCAGCTGAATTGTGTTTAAAAATCAGATGCCAAAAAAAAAAAAAAAAAAGACTTTGATTCCAAATGTTGAACATTTGAGGCAAAATTTCTTTAAACAATCCTTTCAAACACCGGAAAAAAAAATACCTGGCTTTCTTTGAAATAAGAGTTTTGAAAATTGTTGTCAGAACTTTTTTATATGGCATTCTCATATACAGAGAGGGTACACAATGAATATATACAGAGGCGTTCTACACAGGGAAAGAATAAGATAATTGCGTGTAAAAAATAACCAAAGTTCTAGACTTATGGTACAATTGCATCTTATAATTATCATTAGTAGCCATGTTAAAAAATGGTGCCCAATAACCATATGTGCAAGAGCAGCCAATATGCTATCAGCCCTAACCTCGTACCTGGCCGGCTCATCAAAACCCGGTCTCCAAATACCCTGCAGAATGAACACGCTGCAACAATCTCGTCATTAGTTGCATTATTATTGAGAATAGAACAGAATGAGAATTCCAAATTCATCACCCACAATATCTGTAAAGATTGTGTAACTTTTCCCAGAAAGAATTATGGTCTAGGCTTGACACAATATATGCAAGAAAATATTGGCAACTGTCAATAACCAACCCAAGATAATAATTTTCTTACTTGATGAGTGATATTAGTGTGTTGTACATTAAGAGACCATTTGGTATGGAACTAAAAATGAGATGATTTCATTTTGGAATACTACTTCTAGTTCAATTTTAGTTCAAATTGAGACTATCTAGTTTGACTAAAAAGCGAGATCTTCCCAAACCAAACACTCCCTAAGTGGTCATGACAAATTTTAGAATCCAGTGCTTGTGCTAATAATGTAAGTTTCTACACGATAATAACAACTTTTATTGCCATCCAGATATAAGTATTAAATATTGGATTAGTAGACATAATTATTGATAACGTCATGCATAAGGAAAGTTAAGTTACAGAGATAAAGCTCATGCTTCAAATGAACCACTTAATATTCTGATCCTTCTTCGATATTATTCAGATTTTCTACTACAGACGGTACTTTGTTACAAAGTTTCTAGTAGCCTAATTCACAAATGGATTATCCAAAGTCCTTTTCTTGTTTTCAACTATGGCTTTCCCAAAACTGAACCCCCTAAACTTCAGATCCAAGTAAGCCCCAAGACAGGTTTGCTTAAGTTACAACTTGCCATCCATACGTCCAGCTCCAGTTCCATCCCAACACAAATACCACAGCTCTAAGGTAGCTGAGGTTTTGTCGCTCAGTTTGACAAACATCAAAGTGATACTAGCCTGATTAGATTTTGGGCCAAAAGAAAAAAAATACTTGTCAAAACCATAACCAAAGATCAACAAGAGGAACCTAATTTCTTTAAAACTTGCTGGTTTGGTAAATTTCACAAATTAAACAATATTTAAGTCTGACAACTAGACACCCAAGATGGATAATGAATGTCAAAATTTTGTTCTAACTTAGATATCTAGAAGTCGAAGTGAATAATAGGAAAGGAAAGTTGCATACAATGTCCAGAGGAACACATACCAGATCAATCCTATTGGCTTTCCCTGCTTTGGGATAAGACCTGATATATTTGGAGATTCGAAAAGATGTCCTGCAATCAGGAAAACTGGTAAGCAACACTGGCTCCATCATCATCTAGAAAATCAAAGCTTAAGACACCCAACCTTTCTCATCAGTGTCCTGGGTAGAGATCAACCGCTCTGAATCCGAGTCTATGCTGAGGAGAGGATGGTCAGCAGAATCCTTCCGCATAGTTCTAACATGAGCAGCAGCAGGCACGGAAGATATTGAATTTTTTCCAGGAGGCCCCTGTATGGACCCATATATCCATAAAAATCATGTAGCTAAAACAAAGATCACCACTCACATGTAAAGAAAAATAGATAAGTCATGTAACGAGCTCCGAAGGGAGCTAAATCAAGTGAAAACATAAAAACTATCGCTTCTTTTTTAAGAATTAAAGATTATCGCATAATTATAAAAATACCATAGTCGTATCCACAGGAAATCTATTGTAGGGACAAAAGAGACTGAGAGATTTTGAAACCCTAATGAATAGGGTCAAACGGCCAAGTTTTGGTGCCTACTTGGTGCAACTACTGCTAAGCAGATGCCAGGAAAAAGGATCCAATATGTGCCCAAATCCGCATATGGCATCATTCTAGTTTTATGGATCTCTTTTCTTTTTATTCAACAACTGATGCTGATTTATTTTTAAGCAATGAAAGCTTTTCAGGCCCCCTACCAGTACTAAATGTAATATTTCACATATGTGATACTTGTACAGATATAATAATCTAAACTGACAGTCATGCAAGAGATTTGTTGCATGCAATTACACCATCTCTAGTTCTCTTGAAAACTTTCAAAAAAAAAAATTGGACTTCATGTTCTGTGGATCTATTGCACCCCTACACGACAATCACATCCATGCAGCCCTCATGTTGCACTTCATAAACCACAGAAAATTTAACCTGCAGACACTGTAGACAATGGATTGGCTCATAGGCAGAGTGAAGCCACAAAAACTGAATCAAAAGTTCCAATTCAGCCAAACCTTGCTGTCTCCCTATCAAACCAACTTTTACTGTGTTTATGTATGTGTGAGTGTGAGAGGAAGCAAGTCAATTGCATACATCTATATTGCATTTTCATTTAATAATTTCTAAATGCTTTTACATCTTTCAGTGGTCAAATAAGAGGGGAACAAAATGAAATCTAAATGCACGTCTGGAATGGAACAGAAGTGGGGTAAATTGGTCGAACAGCCTTTTCAAGAATCGGACATGTGTCCTTCAATCCCATTTTTGTGGAATATGAAAAATGCTAAAACAAAAAAAGTTGAACTGAAACAGAAGATCTTACCATGTCTTCAATTTCAGATATCTCTGATCCCATTGCTGGTGATGCTTCAAAGACTGTCCTTTCTTTGAGACTCTCTGGTTGCGACAGATATTCGAGTGAGTCCTCAAGTGAATTACCTTTGTTGATAGCTCACCTACCACCTTTTCCTTTGCCTGCAACTTCCTACGAAGTTCTTGTATTTGAGACTTCGATATTTCATATTCCTTAATTAACACTACTGTCAGTCTTTCCAACAAAGATAAGAGTCCTTTTGCAGAAAGTGTTTTTTTGTCTTCAAATGGGTCATTTTCTCCAAGCCTTTGGATGATACTCTCAACACCAAGCATCAGCTCAGTTAACTCAGCCTTCTTTTCTATCAAATCATCATTATTGGAATTGATAGTCTGGATAACCTCCTTTAGGTGTTCAATTTCATGAACATGAGATTCAAGAGACAACTCACTACTCTCCTTCTCAGATACTACAGAATTGACCCTATATTGCAACTCAGAGACACTGTAACACATAATAAAGTTTTTCAATATCACTGGTGAACTGAACTTTTTGGCCTGTTGATTGCAACTCTTTGAATGGGATTTCGATGTTACTGATTTTGTCAAAAAGGATTTCCAACTGGTCTTCAGAGAGCAATGCATCACTTCCTCCTGAATCAAATAAACTAAAAGGTCAGAAGAGAAGATATACAAATGAATTTGCAGCATAAACAGGATGTTCTAGAAAACAAACTAGCAAAAATACCTCTTTCTTTAGCAGTTAAAGTACTCTGTAACAAGACAAGTTCTGCTTCTTTATTTCTAAACATGTCCTCCTTTGCCTCGTAATCATTTACCTGAACTCTTAGGTCACTGCAGACATTTCTCAGTGCCACAAAATCCCCCTCCAACTCGGAAACTCTTTCTTGCCTCAGATGCCTATCCTGAATTGCATTTTCAGCAGTTAATTCTGCTTGTTTAACTTTATTTTCCAAATTATCAATAGACGCCAACAACACTTTCTGTGTATGCACTAACTGATGGAACTTAACACTGACTCTTCTAGCAGAAAATAAGAACCGTTCGACTGCTTTTGCATGCTCATCAGATCTCCCTTCTTCGATTTGACCACCACTAGCTTCTTTTGATATACTGTTTAGATTGGAGCTTGACTTCTGCAGCTCTGAGCCAGAGTCCAAGTTCAATACCTCTTGGAATTCAATTTGCAGTTCTCGAGTAGCCTCACTGCATGCAGAAAGAAGTAACATCAGATCCTTCTGTAAATATGTGATTTTAGCCTCTTTAGCCTGTTCCTCCATTTCCAAAGAATTAGCCTTTAGCTTCAAAAAATCATTCAGCTCTAGCAAGTGGAAAAATTCATCCCTTGCTGCCCATGTAGCTTTGGATGTAAGTGCAATATGATCATTAATGAAAGTAGAAAATTCTTTAAAACTGTCTCCAACAAGTTCAGCTTAAGCATGAAGTTAGCGCCTTCAAGATCTGCTGTAGTCGGCTTGTGCTTGACAACGATGCTTTCAACAAACTCTTCGAATTTTGGGAGAGAGGAAACATGCAGCATTTCAAAGTGCTCCTGCATAGTCATGAATCAATGCCAATTTTCATCTTGAGATTGCAATCTTCAAAGTCTATCAAGAGAATAAAAGTTCTGACACATTGTGTAGCATGGGAATATCAAACAGATAATCACCCTAAAATTAATATTCCCAAAATTTATTTGAATCTCTAACATTTGCAATTATCAAATGCATCTGATTTTACATATCAGTTGAAGTTACAAAACATGAACACATACACTTACTACTGTTTTGATTTAGTCAATGTAAGTTTGATCTTCAATAATTGCATACACTAACAAGCAACCTGGTTGGCCACCTTGACTAGGAACAGTGTAGATAGTCAAAAGAGGCTGAAACATAACAGATCTGCAAATTCAAACTTTTTGTCCAACAATTAGTCATCATTTGAAGAGAAAACCAACCACATAATGAGACTTGTTTCTATAGCACCATTGTTGATATGCCCTTCTCATTGCCCCGAAGAAAGTATCCTCAAGCAATTGGCTCAGAAAAAGTAAACCAATTTGTCTCACTAGTTAAATTTTTGGATGACAATTTGAAGCCCTATGAAGCAGTTCAGTGGTAAAATTTGGAGATCTGTCCATTGATATACTCAGCTTTTCACATATGACCTCGAGCAATCAACTTTTCATAGTCAAGGAAGAAGAGTTCTGGCTTTTATTGCATTTGACTTTAAGTCTCCTTTTTAACCTGTGGAGAAAACTGGCTGCACAAGTTTCGTATGAAAAACCTGTGTTGGGCCATAGTTTTTTTCTTCAAGAATAAGTGCCTTTATTTCCAGAATCTCCAATAAGCTTATTACATCAAGATATGTATTACATTATTCCCCCCAATATTAGCTAACCCCTAATAAGTGCCAATTTGGTCTTAGTTTAGGGTGAAAAAAAAAATACAAAGTTTCTAGCAGGACCCATATCATCAAGGATTTAGCAGGATGCTCAGCAAACAAAATTAGGGTGTTCAATATAATCACTTTTCAATTTTGCCCATTTGGGAAATAGATACTATTTATGAAGAAGCTCCATAAATACTATAAACTTGAAATTGTCATCCAAAATTTTTAACACCAAATAAGCTTAGAAAGGGCCTTTCAAGGAAACTCTTGAGGATTTAGCGCTAGTGCTATGCCAATAAGAAACAACCAAATGCTCCTTTTCTTACATTGAAGGATCTCTATTTTGTTTTGGCTGCATTAGCAAAATAAACTTCCCGGTTCTTAACAAATGTAAATTCCTTAAACATGATATTTCAAAGACCTAAAAGCGCAGAGCAAATTTTAACAAGGATAAAATGTCAATTGCATTCAAATAATAGTGAGGACAAGAAACATGGGATCTAGACCATTACCTCCATCTCAGCATGTGAACTAAATCCCTTTGCAGGAAACTGTTTGTGCATGTCTTGAAGTAAAAGGTCCATGCTTTTTAGGCTCTCGAGTGTTTGTCTAATTCTTTAGTCATAAATGATAAGAGGCCTTCATCCATAAATATCTGAAGATTTCCAAACTGACTTATTTTCAAAACTGCCATGAGTCCTGGTCAACTCTTCCATGCACTCAACTAATTTAGCATTTAACATGATTATCTCTTGTTTTCTGGTAGACTCAAATTGACTCTTTTCACTATCAAGCACAGCGATCTTTTCATCTGCCTTTGATAGAGCTTCTCCTAGTGTTTTTATCATTGAATAGGCATGTTTGACCTTGCTAGCTTGCATAAAGGATTCCTCTTTTATTTTCTCTAACTCTTGCTCTATAGAACTCTTTCCAAGTTGCAAATCATTTTTTGCTTCAAAAATAACAGAAATATGCATATGTGCCAGAGATAATTTATCCTCTAGAGACTTTATAGCCTCATGAGCATCAGATAAGCTTCTACCCTGCAAGGAAGCATCTTCTTTTACTTTCTCCAGTTCTTTCTCAGCAAAAGACTTGGCAATTTCAGATTCATGAATGTACTCTGCAATCCAGTTAATCTTTTTGACAGGATTGTCAAAGCTTTTATCACTGGGAAGAACCTATTTGCTCTATAATGCCAATTCATCCATGTAAGGTATTATTTGTTTCCTTTAAGAACTGTTCAATTTGATCTTTTTGATCCTTCAGTAAGAGACTATCCATTTCAAGCTCTTGAACTTGCTCCCGGTAAGAAGATAAACTATTGATCTGCCCTTTGTATTCAGTAGCTGCAGATTCTTGCAGTGCAGGTCTCCTTTTAGCTTCTCAATTGCAGCATTCTTTTCCTCCAAGGAAATTTTGAAACCCTCATGCTCCTGCACCAGACCCTTCCCTTTCTTGACTGCCATGGAAAGCTTTTCTCTGAGTAGAGCTGATTTCTTCTCTAACCTTTCAAGCTCTTTCTGCAGCAAGCTTTTATAGTCTCTGAAGGCAATTCTTTCCTCTGATGCTTTCCCCTAGATAAGTTCAAGTTCATCAATTCTGATCTGTTAGTCATCTCTTCCTCTAGAATTTTTTCATACAGCACCACTTCATGATCTCTTACATACAATAAACTCTGCATCCTTTCAAGCTGCTCCCTCCCATAGCCGGAGTTCATTTTTCCCTGATTCTAGAAATATAACTCTCAGTCATAACATGAATGTCTTGAGAAGTTTGTTCTTCCAATGTGCTCCCGGATAGCTCTAAAAGAACCTTCTTCGACCAATCATTCTCAGATGAAAAAATAGACAGCCTTTAGACAACATCTTCGTATTTGCTTCTGATCTCTTCAAGTGCAGCTTGCTGAGAATCATTTGCCTGTTTCCCTTCCAAAAGGGATGCATTCAGGCAATCAATTTCCTTCTGCAACTCAGACAATTCTGATTCATGTGAAAGGACAGCCGCCTAAGAACCAGCTAATTCATCTTGCACCTTTGCAATACTATCCTTAGCTTGAGTAAATGATTCAATAAGCTGATGAACTTGAGATTCTATATCACCAGATTGGCCTCTTTCCAAGAGCTCAATGGAAGACAAGGCATGTTTCACTTTGTGCCTTTCCAATAATAAGGCATCTGAAATCTGTTTCTGATCAACAAACCATCTCACCTTGTCTACAACATCCAGAGAAAGCAAGTCCTGAGGCATATCAACCTGAGACATGACTTCCTCTATTTCGAGAAGGATGTTTTCATTATGTGAGACTGAACCTAGAAGAGAATCAATCAAACTTCTCTTATTATTCAGCTCCTCAGATATTGCTTCGGTAGCCACCAATGCTTCAGATTTCTGTTGTAACTCCAACAAGCATGTCTCCAGATTGTTTGTCTTCTTAGCTAATAACTGTTTCAGCTCCTTGGTGATGGCTTCCATGGTCTCTAGATCATAGAATTTCTGTTGCAAGACCTGCATGCATTTTTCAAATTCACTTGTCTTCTCAGTTAAAGACTGTTTCAGCTCCTCAATAGTGGCTTCCATGGTTTCTAAATCAGTGGACTTCTTTTGCAACTCACGTGAGCACTTGTCGAGCTCACTCATCTTCTCAGCTAAATTAGCCTTTTTTTTAGCCCAAAATAAAATCCAATTTTCGAACCTGATATTTGCGACACTCCGAGCGGCCCCGAACGAGATGCTCCGGAGACGAGCTTTCCGTGAGATACAACCATCGCAATAGACTCCGCGAGATCAACCCCGCGCTCACCAAGCTCATCTGGCCCGTCCTCGAACGTATCCTTCCTCCCAACGTCCTCCGACGAAATCTCCCGCAAAAACGCACCAACGAAACTCGGCCAGACATTACTAAACCAATCCCGGAGGCGAGGTCAAGCTTACCTGGCCGGGGATCTCGACGAGAACGCCGTCGCTGGTGGACTCGTCCGAGGAGTGGTGGTCAGCGGCGTTGCGGAGGGGCTGGGCTTGTCCTCCTCCTCCTCCTCGCTGCTGGAGGAGCTGGAGGAGCTGGAGGAGGGGGCCTTAGGGTGTCGTCGGAGTCCGATGAGCTGCCGGGCAATGCCGTGGATCTGATCGGAGGGAAGCACTAGATCTGTACGGAGGGAGATGATCTGACAGACTGACACGGGATTTGAGGAAGAGAAGATCGGAGATTCTGGGGTCCGAGGCTTTTTGAAGGAGGGCGCGTTGTGTTTCGGATTTATATTGTGTCGTTAGATCGAAGATGGGAGAAGATGGTTCCGGTGTTGCGCAGGGACTGGTTCCAGTTACGGTTGGAAAGTGTAGACTGCCCAATGGACTACTTTTTGTACGTAGTGGCACGTCAGCATCAAGCGCGGTTCAGTAAATTCAGAATTAGGTATTAATCAGATTTTAGCCGAGAAAAAAAATAGAGTAAGTGCCGGTTTGGTAATGGACTAGAATTAGGGTCAGATATTTTTAAATTTTTTAAAAAATAATATTAATTATTTTATATAACTATTAAATTAAATTATTATAAAAAATTAATTATTTTTCAAAATTTTAAAATATTTATAAAAATAATTTTAATAAAAAAAGGGGGCTATTTTATAAAAATAATTTTTTAATTTTAATTTTAATTTGAATTCGCTAGACATTCAGACAAAAACTTCTGATAATACATTAATTAATTAATTAACTAATTAAAAAGTACCTACGTACCTTGCATCTCACGCTGCCAAAGCAACAACTTGGTCATCAAGAAATCCAGACACATAAATAAGCTCACCCATCATCCCTTCGATATACAAAACTCAAAAACCTACTTGACCGAACGACAGCAATGAGAAGAGAGGGCAGGCAGCACGGGATGGTCATGTGGCACCAGGTCTGGCCGGACCTGAAAACCGGGGCCAAGATCGTAAACCGGCTCGACACCCCACCGACCACCGGGTGGCTCACCCGAGTCTCGTCCAAGCCCACCAACCACTCCAAGTGCACGAGCCGGTGCGCCAAACCCAGATGCCAGAGTTGTCATGTTCATCCAGTCACCAAGGCCAGAACCAAGGCCAAGGGGGCTCGCAAGCTAGATGTTCGGGACATGACAACGAGCCATCGGGTTCTGGGAATGTCGGTGAGCGACAGCTTGGGTTACTTGGCTGGAGAAGTCAGCGATGATTTTGATGAAGGCTATTACGACGATGGTGATGACTCGTGTGCTAGGCACCAGATTTTTTATCCAGAAAACAACGGCGACGACGGTGATTTTATTGATTTAGGTTTTTATGAAGTCGGATTTGTGTGGAATTTGGATGAAGTGGAGGAAGGCTGGCTCATGATTTGAGGAGAATATTGTATTAGAGAAATCGATGTTGTAATCAAATTATTTCGATTTCAATTAAATTATTTTTAAATTACTTATTAATTTTAAATTTTAAAATACTTAAAAATAAAATATTTTTTATATACATTTTTTTTAAAAAATTAAATAAAAAACAAAAATTTTAAAAAATATACCAAGAAAAGTTTAAACTCAAGTCATGTGGCCCGTAATTAATTACCAAAACCATTCAATTAAAATTAATTTATAACATAAAAAATATATATAATATTAAATAATATAAATTTGAAATTTGAAACTAAATTTTAAATTGAAACATTTCAAATTAATCAAAACTTAAAACTTGGTATTAAATACAAAAGTTTCAATTTGATCACGAGTTTTTGCCATTTTTCTTTAATTATATAAAAATAAAAAAAAACCTAAAAAAATTACCATTTTAGTTTGAATTATCACTGTGGAGAATTTCACACTCATAAAAGCATGCAATAACAAAAAAGTAAATGGTAAAAAATAATATAAAAAAAATGAAAAAGCCTTGTACATTTTGGTGAAAATGTTTAATCGAATCCAAAATTAAAATATATATCCAATCACCTGGATATGCTTCATCAACCAAAATCGGGGGATAGGCATCAACCTAAGCTGATTATCGAGACTATTGATGCAAGGAGGAAGTTGGGTTTGGACCGTCAACTTGCTGGGCCAGCCAAACCAAGCCCGAAACCCTAGTTAAATCCTTTGAGTTGGGGCCCAACTCCTGCAATTATTGAGTTTTTAACCACCTGAGCCCGACTTATCACCGAGTTTCCGGGCTTGGGCCTGGGCCCGGGCTTGACCACAAGTTTGCAAGCATGGAATTATTTTGCATTTTTTAAATGAGTTACAGAAAAAATAAAATAAAAAAGAGTTGCCCAAGCTTTCTGAGCAACTACAAAACACGAACAAAAGCACAAATCCATCTCCTCTTCATTTGAACATACAAAGAACAAACGCAATACCAAAAACATGAAGAGAGAAGGAAGGCAACATGGAGCAGTTAGCTTCCATTCAATCTCGCCATCGCCATGCAATCCAAGGCACAGAACCATGCCTCTCGACATCTCCGACTTGCCTCTGATCGCCGAAAACCGCACCCGAGCAATCTGCAAGGCCACCAATCACTCCAAGTTCTCCGGCAAATGCCGAAAAGCTCGGTGCTTGAAGTGCCATTCCCAGCCGGTTTCCAAGTCCAGAAACAAGGCCAAGGGTGCAAACAAGCTCAAGTCGGGCGATGTTTCGCTCAACCACAGACTCGTTTCGTGGCGAACTGCGGACAAGGGAGATGGGCTGAAGAGCTACGGGATGTCGGCCAGAGAGATCTTGAAGCATTTGCTTGGTGATGTTTGTGAGGAGCTGTGTGATGAACACGAGGAAGTCAGGAACTATATATGTGGAAGATGACTGCCATGACGGTGAAGAAGAAGACTGATTTTGGATTCTACGAGGTCGGGTTTCTGTTCGAGTTTTCAGATGGAGGGGACTGGCGTGTGGCTGCAGAGTTCTGACGCTTTAAAGAGATGGAGGACCCTCACCTGTTTATGTATTTATTTCAATGTATATCTTAGCATGTAAATGTGTGTGTGATAAGGCATGTATATTTGACTTCATTTAATCAAAATTATTTGTTCAGTTTATGTATATAAGTTCATTATCTACTCCTGTTTTTATCTTGATTTGAATAATTTGAGAATGGTGTTGCAAATTAAATATAAAAAAACACATAAAAGTTGCTTTCAATCTCTCCGGTTGCAGACAACCTTAATATCCTCACAATAGTCATAGATCCAACATTGAGAAAAACCTCCGTGAAAAGCTCAACAAGTCACCGTCTCGCCTTCATGGTTTTGCACAACTAATGGGCCCGATTTGCCTTTGCACCACTTTTTTCCAAAATACAATAGTAAATTAAAATTTTGGGATAAATCAAAGCTTGAAATCTTGGTTTAGGTTTTGGTTTTGGATCAATAGAGGACCTAAACCAAAATGTTTCAATTTCAGTTTATGCCTCAGATTGTCTTAGCTTTGTAGAAAATTGGCTAGCGGCGAAGCTAGTGGCGATGGTGTTTACTGTTTAGATTATTTATATCAACACCAAGTCCTAAGCTCTCAATGATCTGTTTGTCAGGAAGAGCGAGCAAAGATATGAGAGGATATTCCAGATGGCCGTATACTTTAAAGTTGAACCAAAACTGAAATCTAAACCAGAGTGAAATCGGTTTCCATGTCCTTTTATTATGCATTAAAGAGGGCCCTTGTCTCATTTTAGAAGAGCATGTAAAGCAGTCAAGAAGACCAAGTCACCCAATTAGGCAATTACGGACAAACAAACAAGAACTAATTAATACAACTAAATTAAATATTCTTTTCAAAGGAAAATGCAACCCTAATGCAAACTACCACAACTTCTCGCTATTTCACAAATCATTTCACACAAAAAAAGTTCATTATTCCACTCTCATTCTTTGTTCATCATCCACTCCCTCCAACCATGTCAAAAGGAGTGGATGATCAACAGGAATCAGAAATGAAACAATACAGTCCTAAAAAAATATGAAAAAAAAGGAAAAAGAGAAACTCTAATAATAATTTTCTACAGGGATCAAACAGGAGCATCTGCAGAAGTAGCAGAAACTTGGTTGTGTGACTCCTCCAGCATCTTCTTCGTCTTCCTCACCCATTTCACCAAGCTCACCAAGTACTCCCACAGATGCACCGCAACATAGAGACCGAGGCCGGCGATGATCCCGTTCGATATTGAATAGGTCATCGGCATCAGCACCATCGTCACGAACGCCGGCACGGCCTCCCGGGCATCGGACCACTCCACTTCCTTCGCCATTTTCATCATCATCATCCCCACCACCAGCAGCGACGGCCCCACAGCCCACGGCGGCACGCTCCTGAACAGCGGCGCGAAGAACAAAGAGACAGCAAACCACAACGCCACAGCCAACGCCGTGATCCCTGTCCGGCCACCTTCTCTTATCCCCGCCGTCGACTCCACATACGTCGTGACTGTGGTGGCCCCCAGCGTCGTGCTTACTATTGTCGAGCTGGCGTCGACGATGAAGGCTCTGTAATCGCCCTCGAACCCACCGGACTCGATGGTGAAGCCACCGTACTCCGCCATGGAGTACATTGAGCCGGTGGTGTCGAGCACGTCGACGTAGAGCAGTGTGACCAGTGCTACCCAGACCTCGCTTCTGTTGAAGCCACGGAAGCTGATCTTACCGGCGGTCGATCGAATGACATGGAAATCCACCACTCTCTTAAAGTAGTCGTAGCCTGCGTCGCCGCTGGGGGTGTTGGGGAAGAAGGTGAAGCTGGTGTTTCTGATCCACGACAGCAATGTGACGAACACGATGCCGTAGATCATGCCCCCCTTGATATCCCTGGCGAGGCAGACGGCGGTAATCAAGAACCCGCTCGCGCCGAGCCAGAAAGTAGGGCTGCGCATGGTGCCGCTAAGGCAGGCGCCAGTGATAGGGTCGGTTTCCGAGCAGGCGGTGAGGGTTACCAATGTGGAAGGACTGGGGCCGACGAGGCCGAGGCCCTGGTGGGACTGCAGGCCGACGAATGCGAGGAATAGGCCTATGCCGGCGGCGGAGGCCAGCCGGATGGTCCGGGGAATCAGACGTGCTAGCTTCGACCGGAGGCCGAGAACTGAGAGTAGGAGAAAGAGGCAGCCCTCCAGCATTACCGTCGCCAGCGCCGTTCCGTACGGAACTGGGCCGGAGCCGTGGACGCCGACCATGTTGAAGGTGAAGTAGGCGTTGGTGCCCATCGCCGGCGCCAGCGCCAGCGGGAGATTGGCGAAGGCGCCCATGGCCAAGCTCCCGATGACCGCCGTGGCGACAGTGGCGACGACGAGATCATTCTTGATCCTGGCCAGGCATGCCTGGTAGCCAGGGTTGGTCTGGAAGTCGCAGACTTCATGATCAGCAATCGAGGAGTTGGCGGCGGGGAGGCGGCGGAAGGTGCAGTCGGCGCCGGAGCAGGGGCCACCGGACTCGGCGAGGATGGAGGAGTTGACGGAGATAATGTAGACCATGGTGAGGAAAGTGGCGGTACCGGCGCGGAGCTCCCGGGTGAAGTTACTCTTGCGGGAGTCGAGTTTGAAGTAGCGGCCGACGGCGCTGTCGGCAACGGCGCGGTTGACGGAGTCCTCGCAGCGCCGCCACATGTCCGCGGCCTTCCGCCATGATCTCCGGCTCATCTCGCCCAGCTTAGTGCATGGTCCTCCCATTGGTGATGCCTTTCTGTGTATTGTGTGCTTTGTATTCAGTTCTATGTGCATATGTAGAGGTTGGGGATGAGGCTGTGAACGGGCCTGGATCGGACCTAGTCTGTCCTGATATCAGCCCGAATGCCTTTATTGGTAAGAATGAACGCGGACGATGGTCGTTGAACAATTGATTATTTTGGGCGAAGATTAAAGGTAATTTAATTAGCTGACTAGGTTTTTTTGGTATGTTCTAAATTTAGGTTAACACATGGTTCTTATGCCTTCTCCATTAGTAATTAGGTCTGAATTCTGGAATGAAACTCTCAATAAACATTTATTTCAAATTCAATCTTCTCAGTTTTTTATTAACTCCGAATTCTTTATTATCTTATACATTATAGAATAGGATTTAGGGTAATTTTGTGGGAACGATGCATGTCGAGACATGTCTCGGTATTTTTATGGTTAATGTTATTAGACCGGGTTAACCTACCAGTGAAGTGAAGTAAGAGAGAACGCTGGATCTAATTTTAAATCAGAATTAATATCATTTTGTCTTTATCGATCTATTATTTAAAATATTCAAAATTTGATGATCTCGATGTTATATAATTTAATTAAATTTAAAATATAAAATTATTATAAAATGCCCTTCGACTTTAATTTGCATGATCAGTTTTACTTCCGAAATGAGGGCTCAATTCCTTATCCAAACCATCTCGGAATCCTAATCTACCTTTTCACTCCATCCCAAATCTCTCTCTTCTTTCTCCTCCCTGCCTCTTCTCACGGCCTTACTCCGACGGGACCTCATTAGCGTCAAAGATCTTCTTCACGCTGTGTTGGATGGCGAAGAGGTAGTCGATGGACCTGCGGATGTGGGAGCGGTAGGAAAGATGGCCAATGATGTGGAACTCGAGCCGGCCCTGGTGATCCAGCAAAAGGTAAATTGCGCTCTTGAGCGACCACTCTGGCGGCGCACACGCGGTTCCAATGATAAGAAGCTGCCATCGCTTTAGCCCCGCCAGGCGACGAAGGGCCTGGGATGGATCAGAAACCGAGGTGGAGACGATGATCCAATGCTCAAATTTGAAGGAGGCGAAAGAATCTGACAACGGAGGGATATAGCATGGATGGAGGAGAACGCGATCTATGGGTAGGGAATCCGCTCCGAGATGACCTGGGAGGTGTGGGTGTGCTTGACGCAAAGATCAAGTGGAGGAGGAAGGTGGCGACGACGGCAGCTATGAGAACGATGGCGAGGAGGATTTTGTAGATATTTTTCAATGCCTAGGCGGCAAAGTCAAGAACAACTTTGCTCCACTTTGTTCACAACTATGAAACTAGGTGAATATGAGAACCACAAGCAGAAAAAAAAAAAATTTGAGGTGAAAATAATCTAAAAAATTTTTAATTTTTTAGTTAATCAAATTAGCAGTCAAATATTAAAATTTTGATTAAATTATTTTTTTATATTTTAGTTTTTATCTTGAAATTAATTCTGTTCTAATCCTGAATCAAAGACAGCTGAATAGACTTCGATTGCGATTAATCACACTAATTGATATTTAAGTAACTTTCCAATTTGGTTGTAATTCAAATTTGACAAATGGGCTGGGCCCAAGTTTTGATGGGCGTTCCTTAGGGACCCAATGGTAGCGTCCGAAGGGGAACGGAGGCGGAGGTGGTTGAGGAGGTGGTGGTGGCGGTGGTGTGCCGTGATAAACGATTACATGGTTAGGCGTGCATATATGTACGGGATCAGCAAGTCCTGCTGTTGCAGCTGAGGCTTCATAAATGAAGGATTTGGGGGAAAGAGAGAGTAAGAGCACTGGTACTAGCCACCAAGATTTTGTACTACTCCGGTTGGCTTCTATGCCAAGGTTTCTATTCCAAGATATTGGATTCAGGACCCTTGGAAAATTTCTTCCGTTTTTTATTTTTTTTTAATTTTTGTTTTAATTTGTTGGCATAAAAGCTAACTTGTTTAGATTGAGCTGGCTATTTATTTATTCTGATTTTTTTCCCTCTAAAAAATAGCACTCAAGAACAAAACAAAGCATCGTGGATGAACAACAACATTCTGAGGAGATATAAATGTTAGAATCTGATATTCTGAATCTCCACTAAATAGTGATATTAATGCAAGTCACGAGTACAAGAAGAAGGATAGCAAATGTACCACTCAGTCAATAAATGTTTGATGATGCATTTCAATTAACTGATATCCAGTATCAGATTCAAGTATATATTTAGGGACGGTTTGGTTTAAGATCAAGCATAAAATATAAAGCTAGTCGGCTGTAAGTTAACTAACTGATTTTGTTTCCCCCGAGTGTGGTAGCCATATTCAACGCGAGCCCACTGCCACTGCAAATTCCAACACAATCTCTTAACTTGACATGAGTTGGGTTCGGATTCTAAAAGAAATATTCTGATTATAATCTGTATAACCATTTCAATCTCTTTTATTTTTTTCGTACGTGAATCAAGAGTCAAGAGTTTCTGGTTGGGATTCTTCAAACTCCAGCCAAGCTAAGTCTCTCCGGTACCGAGCCCGGCCGGCCTACTTACCAAAACTGATTGAATTCGACACATTCTTTTGTAACCTCGATCGACTCACAAGGATTATACCTTTCAATCTTATATTGATTTTTCTCAACCACTTTGATGCATGTCTGCAAACTGTTCATTATTCTATTGATGCGAACCACAACAAAGGCTTACAGTGCTGCAGGTCGCAGCACGCGCGAGCTGAGTGACCATACTTTTAAGCCCTCGAGGGACTGAAAAGCTTATTCTTTTGAGAAGAAAAGAGAAGAACCCTAAGAGAGAGAGAAGGCTTTTCTTTTAGGTCATAATCCCAGGCCTTCACATCGGAATTATTAGCTATTGGGACTTTTAGGACATCTTTATGGTATCATTCCTTATGATTCCACACTAATACTATGCTTGTGTTTTAATCACTTACCATGTGACCATATTTGTTGCATCATATCCATCGTTGTAGCGTACGATAGTCACTGAACATTTAAAATCGCCATCGATCATGAAATATAAGCCAAAAATTGGAAATAAAACAAAGTTAATGACAATCGAATATGTGTAATGGATTCTACCACATTGCTCTTGTTAGCTACAAGTCCATCTCAGGCTAATCCGAACACCTTCAAGAGTAAGTTTAATCTATCCAGTTTACTTTAAGCTTGGCCACTGTAACTTCAATCTTAACCTGAAATCTTGAACCAAAATCATCAGCTTCTTGGACTTTGGACACTATATAAGATATGATTTCCTATCATTCCATATTGATATTTTAGTTCTAACTCATAGAACTAACTTGAGCTTATGCTGTGTGTGTTCCCCTCCTTCAAAGAAGATTTAAGCTTTCTCTTCTTTTTAGGGTTTGGCTAAGGACAATGATTTCAACCCGATGGGTTTGAGGGCTGAGGTGAAGTTTAGTCCCATTGATGTTGTGCATTTGCATGTGATGGCCGCATATTAGGGTTAGAGCAAATCACCTTTCTCGCTTTCAACCATTTCTATGGAACCTAGTTTTAGCACTTGCTCCATTTGCCAAGATGAATTTATAAAAAAAAAAATGGCGGAGATTGATCTTAATTAGGGCTGTAAACGGGCTTCCGGGCTGGGCACGAGGCCAAACCTATTAATCCAATTTCATTTTCATACTCCGATGCACTTGATTTATGAGATGTTTTACTGTGATTTGTATGTCTGTATAGAACTCCCTGAAAATCTTCACTGTATACATAGATACCTCCTAGTGCTTAGAGCAATTCAGGCTTAGGGTTTATTTGCCATGTCGCCTGAATTTCATGGAGTTTTTTGCAAGTATATGTCTGGAAATAGTAATTGTTCTCAAGGATTTCTAATTTTACTTCTATTATTCACAAACTAACCGCAATGTTCTTGCATGTGCTGGTAGAATCTAAAGATGATAATGCACAAATTTGAAGAGTATATGGAGTAATATGTCAGAATGCAAAAGGCGGAGCACTGGATGAAACAATATTGTCCATGGTAGCCATCAAAGATAGAAACAGTGGATTTGGCTTTTCCAGACAAAAAAGGAATACAGTTTGAAGTTTCAAGCTTTGTCCATATCATTATTGTAGCCGTTCATTTATGACATTAACAAGTGACACCAATATTGCATTTTTTTTTCATATATTCCAATGTTTTTAATTTTGTATCCTGTACTCAAAATTGTGCAGGTTGCAGCAGGCCTGGCACTGAAAGAAAGATTTATGACTTCTTTCTGGATGAACTTCTGAGGCCCTTTGATGAATAAAAGATGATTCTATTCATCTTAGTTATATAATGAACATGCTTTACAGGGAAAGTAAACTTTTGGTTGCATAAATCTCTAGTGTCAAATGCACAGTGATATTTGTTGTCATACCTCAAATGATCAAGAAATAAGGTAAAAATAGAATACAAGAATGTTCGCTTCAACAACTTGATGACAATTAAGCAAGAGGGGGGTAGGGTTTGCACTTAACTGGATACATGTGGATTATTATTGGTTACTTGTATGAACTAGAAAAAGGTGATACATATGACACACATGAATTAAATAAATGAACACGCTTTGATATGTACTAGGTTAGTTGAATACACCCTTGACAAAAATGGCATCTGAATACAATGTAGGACTCTGAATCTAGTCCAATTGCCACTGGAATGCACAAAGCAAGGGTTAATGCAAACTGTAGGACCAAGTTAGTACTCTGTATAAATTTAATTCTTTGGAAGCTCTTTGCTTTTGCCAAGAAATTATCAGTCAGATGATCACTCGATCCTTCTTGCAGAAGCACCATGCGGAAATGCACAAGATAGCTATGAAAAGAAATTGTCGGTTCTGCCTGTTGAATGGTGGAATTACATGATGGCTTCGTGTTCGGCCACTCCTTTCTGCAGAAAGTTTGGATCCATTGGTCAGCGTAGGTGATGAACGCAGTAATAGGTTTCTGGAGTTGCTTCTCACAAGTTTCGGAGAATGGGCATCTGTTGTTAGTGGAATCTGCATTTATATATGAAATAATAATTTGGAAGCAATCAAACATCAATTTCAAAAGCAAAGTTAGACTGAAAACTGCTTGCCAATCTCAGATTGAGCAGATCATTCAAAGACTCGAGGTACTTGTAAAGATTTAAATCAGTCCAGAAAGCAAATATCTGTATAGGTGTGAACTCCTAAATATTGAACATAGGTACAACAGTACAGGACAAAAACTGTTAGGGAAGCTTAAATTATCCCAGAATTAGTTGTTCTCGTGATTGAAATAAGCTCCACAAGATCTATAGTATGCAGACATAGAAGTTTAGCAGAACAAGGAAAAAAATATTTTTTTTCGGTTGAATTGATGATGGTTGAACTAATTTTAATTTGAGTAATAATTGTACTGATTCATCTAAAATTCTAAAATCTTCTATCTTTTTCAAGTAGAGATATGACCTGCTGATTTCAACTACATCACTGTTCATAGGTTCCTGTCCTCGGTTTGACTTCTCGGTTCCTTTATTTAGTACAAAATTGATTTGTGTTGTTTTCAACCCTATTACCACCTTTTCACAAATTTCATGTTGTTCTCTACATAACAAAGCACTCAAAACATGCATGACAAACTTCTGCATATACAACCAAAAACAACTCCCACCTCACTGTCCATAAATTGTTGTCCTCAGTTTGACTTGTCAAACTTTTTCTCTAATACAAGAATGATTTGCATTATTTTCAATACAATTACCAGCTTTTCATAAATTATTACACAACATGCACTGATACAAGACATGCGTGCCAAACTTCATGTACAAACAAAACATCTCCGCTTGTGTAAGTCTTTGTGCCCGATGTGCCAAATTTCATACCAAACTTCATGCCAAAACTCACAAAGCATTCGAGGTCTCACATTTAAGTTGATACTTCTTGAAATCCATACTCCCACATGTTCCGACAGAGGTGTCAAAACAAATCATTAGTTTGTGGGCCGGCCCGGCACGACACGCTATGAGCCTTGTCAAATATGAATCAAATACTATAGATTTTTATTTGTGTCAAGCATTAGAGCTGTGGCTGGTGCCCCACTCACAGTCGCGGCACGATTAGGCCGAACACGACATGACACACGGGCAGGTACAACTCGTCACATGATTTTTCTTTTTAAAATTAAAAGCCTTACAACAACTCTTTTGAGTATAAATATAAGGGGGAGGAGTTCTTTTGACTGGTCAAAAATCAATCAAGCTTGCAGTCTTACAAATTACAATGACTTCTTACGAAAAAATAGAGAGTCATCGCATTTATATATATATATATACATGTATATAAAATAATAATAATAATAAATTAAGTTTAAAAAAATAATATAAAATTAAAAAATAGTTAAAAGCAATTTTATTTTTCATGATTTTACAAAAAATACTCTTCCCAATAACTCTTTTTTAAAGGTATTTTGGATAATTCACACTTTTAAAATTTTTATAAATCTCTCCTCATATAACTCATTTCTCAGCATAATTCATAATTTTCTTTTCTTCTCCTATACTTTCTACACTTTTAAGTTTTTAATCTCCAATTTAAACTATAAATTTTGACAGTCCAACTTTCGATTATTCGTCTTTTAAATCGATATATTTAAATCAAGTTTATTTTTTCTCATAATTTTTTTAATAATGACAAGCTCTTTCTTCAATCTCTGTTTTTCTTTTGAAAATGAATTTCAATTTTTAAATTTTCAATTGGAAGTTGAGATTAATGTCGGTGAACCTTCCTCAAGACAAAATAACCAAAATTTTAAAAAAAAAGGACTAATGATATTTGAACACACTATAATATAATAGTGGTTGAAGACGAAGAAAAAACTATTTGTAAAAAATGTAGAAATCAACTAAATGCTATAAGTGTGTATAAAACTGATCATCTTTAAAGGCACACCGAATCTGATTTAAAAATAAAGTATGACTTAACTCAAATACAAATTTCTTTTGCACATGTTTCTTCTTTCAGTTCACTTATCATTCATAAATTTTTAAAAGAAAAAGTAAGAGAAAATTGATTAAATATATTATTTGGATTGAACAACTATTTTCGTTTGCAAAAAATTTTAAAATGAAAGAATTATTTAAAGAATTAAATCCGCTCTTTTAGAAAATATTTAGGAACATTAGTAGGAACGATACAGTAAAAATCTTTGTCAAAAAAATGAATTTTTTTTTTACAAGTTATAATTAAAGAATTACTCTTATATCTGATTATTGACGTATTGATTATGGTATTTCATATATTTACATTACTGCTCATTATATTTGATGATTTATGCATTTTACATAGACGTATTATTAGTTTCAAAATTTTAAAATATTCTCATAATACAACTAATATTATCAATATTATTATTCAAACTATTTTTATTATAATATTCAAGATAAAATATTTAATATTATTTTAGACAATATTAGTAATAATAATATTGTTGTTCATTTGTTTAAATCTCAATTGCCTATTTTATTGGATAATAAATTATTTCATATTCGTTACATGTGTCATATATTTAATTTAATTATTCAAGATGGACTTAAGCTTATAAATGTATATTTTAAAATTGAAAACTTACAAATTTATTCAAATATATTAGATATACTTCTAATTGTGCTCAAGATTTTAAAATTTTATGTAGACAATTTCAAAAACCACATAAAAAACATTCTCTTGATACTGAAAATAAGTGAAATACTATTTATAAGTTGTTAAAATGTTGTTATGATTATAAAGACTTACTCTTTTTTATGCATAATATATGAGTGATTGTCTATTGATTGATGTGATTTGAATAATATGTAAATTATTTATATCGTTATTAAAACGTTTTTATGCTGCAATTATAACTTTTTCAAATAATTATTATTCTACAACTTATTTCATATTTAATAAATTTACACTTATTTTTTCTGTTTTCAAGAAATATAAATCATTTTTTAAATTCGTATAAGTTGTTCTTTTAATGTAAGTGAAGTTTGAAAAATATTTTAAGACTATTAATTCTATATTTTCACGTACTATCATATTAGATCCATAAACTAATTTTTCAACCTTTGAAATATTAGTTGATAAATATTATGATAATATATGTTTTTCATAGATGTAGTAAAATATAAATAATATGTTAAAAAATTATTATATAATATGTATAATATTTATTAAACATGATATGCTATCTCATCTTATTCTACTCCATTAGAATATGTCATATATCATTTCAAATTAAAATCTTGTATATTTTCTATTTTATAAAGAAAAAAATCAAATTTAACTTTTTTATGATATAATGAAGTGGCCTTATATGAAAACCAAAGTATGGACTTTTTGACTAATAAAGATATTGAAAATTTTGATATATTATCATGGTGGAAAGCACATGCAAACAATATCTAGTATTTTCTATCATGATCTGTGACTTATTAATTGTTTCAGTATTTACAGTTGCATCAAAATTTTATTTTAGTACAGAAAAAATATTAAACAATAAGAGAACCCGATTAATATACGAAATTTTAGAGTTTTGTAACTGCATGAAAGATTTATATGATACTGAAAAACGAATTCAAGGATTTGGTGAAATTAAACTGACAAGGAGATTCAAAAAGTTGAAGTAACGAAATATATTAATTCTGAAGGTTAAATGTAATTTTTGAAGAATTATAATAGTAAGTTAGCAATATATAGATACATATTATTATATTTTAAATTATTTTTTTATTTTATTATTGAATTATCTTACTGACTTGAGCGTTGGAGTGGGATCGCCGAGTGCGACTCCTCGCCTCATCGATCTTTTTTTTACAGGTTTTAAACAATCATATAGATTTTTCATATCTCAAATATAGATAAACATAATACTTATAAATTAATTTAAACATGCATCATTTTACTTTTCACTTTATTTTTCACATGCTCCGATAAAGGTGTCAAAAAAATTGGAAAAATATATATTTCCAATTGTAAGTCCATCTTAAATAACAAAATTAAATATGTAACGTATACAACAAATATGAAATAATCTATCATCCAATAAAATAGGCTATTGATGTTTAAATAAATCAATAACAACATTATTATTATTAGTATTATCTAAAATAATATTAAATATTTTATCCTGAATATTATACTCAAAAATAGTTTGAGCAATATTATTAACAATGTTAGTTGAATTATGAAGATATTCTAAAAGCTTAAAACTAATAATACGTTTATATAGCATTCATGAATTATCAATGTAATGACTAGTAATATAAATATAAGAAGCACCATTATCAGTACTCCAACAATCGGATTTGAGAGCAATTCTCCGATTATAACTTGCAAGAAAACAAATTAATTTATTTTTTTGTGGTAACAAAAATCTTCACTACATCGTTCCTATCAACATTCCT
The DNA here is from genome assembly GCA_005019695.1 of Trichopus zeylanicus subsp. travancoricus. Lineage (NCBI taxonomy): Eukaryota > Viridiplantae > Streptophyta > Magnoliopsida > Dioscoreales > Dioscoreaceae > Trichopus > Trichopus zeylanicus. The sequence goes on from RXID01014490.1 coordinate 485,986, forward strand.
GAATATTTTCTGAAAAAAAAATTGAATTCTTGTCATAGCTATTACATTTTAAAATTCTCTATAAAATAAAATAATTGTTCATCTTAAATAATATATTTAATTAATTTTTCTCTTACTTTTTTCTTTTGAAAATTTATAAATATCAAGTAAACTGGAACAAGAAGTAAGTCATGCATCTTTTTTAAATGAAATGGATGTGCGTTCAGAAATGACTGATTTCATGCATACTTGCAACATTTAGTTAATTCCTGTATTTTTTACAAACAACTTTTTTTTCGCCTTCAACCACTATTATATCACAATAATATATGCAAATACCACTAATCCTTCCTCTTTCAAAATTTCTGTTATTTTGTCTTGAAGAAGGGAAAATCACAAATTGACTTTTTCACTAAAATGAAAAATGGCGTAAAGTGAGGGGGGATCAAAAACTGACTAAGTGAGAGACACAACAATTGAACCTAGAAGCTTGCCCAGAGTTTGACCTTCTTCGGTCCTGGGAGGAAAAGGTAGTGACTTGGTGAGGTAACCGGACTAAAAGATGCTTCCGTAGAGAAGAGGGGAAACTCAGGGCCTTTGGCTTCAAAAGAGAAGATTTGTGAAGGAAGGCTTTTGCGAGTCTAACTTCCTGTCATTTGAGAACAAGAAGGTTGGAACGCAAGATAGTAGTTATGTGGTACGCAAGGAAGGAAGGGAGACTGATGATCGTATCAAAGTTGCGGAATCCGTTAATATCTTTTTTTGAATAAAGAATTCTCCTGGGTTGGTCGACATTAATTTCAACTTCTAGTTGAGAGTCTGGAAATTGAGGTTCATCCTCAAAAGAAAAGAGAAAATTTTAAAAAAAAATCTGTTATTATCAAGAAAATTATGAAAAAAATAAAAATAAATTTGATTTCAAGTATGTCAACTTAAATAGCCGAAAATACCAAGAGCCGAAGAATCGAAAGCTGGACTATCAAAACTTACAATCTAAATAAAAAATTAAAAACTTGAAAATTGAGAGAATATAGAAGAAGAAAAAAAATTATAAGTTGTGTGAAAATATGGGCAATATGGGGGTATTTATAGGAATTTTGAGAGTATGAAGTATCCAAAATGTCTTTAAAAAGAAATTATTGGGAAGCATTTTTTTGTAAAATCATAAAAAAATTACTTTTGACTACTTTATAATTTTTTATTTTTTAAAGAACTCATTCCCACTACATCTATAGTCAAAAGAGTTGTTGCAAGACTTTTGGTTTACAAAAAAAAATTCACAGCTCGGGCCGTGTAGGCCCACGTGCCATGTCGTGCTCAGCTCAATCATTCCGCAAGCCGTATCTGATACACGGGCTGCGAGTAGGGCACCAGACACGACCCAAATACTGTAGATTTCATATCGTCCCAAGCACAACCCATAACGTGTCATGTTAGGCCGGTCGCAGGCTAATGACCCATTTTGACACCCCTAATCTCGTATGCTAAATACAGTTATAAAGCAATATACAAGTTATAACTAAGAGAACCATTATAAAGCATACATTTATTTGCACATAAGCAAGAAAAATAGGATACCATTACCTTCTTTACATCATTTTTTGGCAGTTCTGGATTTGTTAAAAAATCTGGCATTGGCCTTGGCTTGAGCCAGAAGCTCTATCGCAATTTAGCCAATCCACTTTCAGCTGTGTCCTGAAAACATATTGCAACTTGACCATTCAAAAGGCTTTAAGTTTTGGTGTGAACAATGTAAAGTAAACAAAAACATTGTATGCAAAAAAGATCTTGACACCAGAAGAAATGTACAGCATATGAGATGATATTCAACAAAACATGCCACAGAAAAACAAATAACCTTTGAAAGACAATACTTTAAGTACCATAGCTTTTCCTTGTAATTGAACCTTTTTCACATCCTTAGGTTCCAGTTTCTCTTGCAACCTAAGAAAAGACTGAAAGAATAACCAAAATGAGACATGTCAGTTGATAATGCTTCATGAGGCTAACAATATATTGTTAAAATTTTGATTCATATGTGGTATCAAGAACTATCAGATAGCATATGATTTATTGGGGGTCTTATATATCTGAAAGTATCACTATGTAGTAGCTTGCCTCTTTGTGTTTTATGGGCTTCTCATTGGTTCTATAGCTCGCAGAAGATGATGAAATCTGCACATTTGATGTGGTCCCTTCAGTGGTTAGAAGTTTTTTGCAACTGGTACATTTACAAACATTCAGAAGAATCAAATTCCTCATCCATCAAGTTTGATATATTTTGAAAATGAAAGCTGGAATGTGGTGTGCAAAATAATACTAACATGTTTGAAATTGTTTGGACTTCAGCAACCACTTTTCTTCTTCCAGAAGGTGTCCGTCATGGTGAAGTAATAAGCCTGAGATTGAGTCAATGTATCTAAAAATGATCAGCAATGGAATATATCATTCCCAATATGCATCAAAAGCACGGTTTAAACTTTGAAAATATAAGCTGCATTGCTATTCTGAATTATAGTCTTTATAGATTCATCCATCTGCAGACTTTATATTTGAACTATCACAAACAGAGCACACCAAATACCTTTCACTGTTTGTGATACTGGGAGCAAGCTCTGATACGCTCTTGCAAGGTGCCTGTATGGAGTTGTTTAAGCCCGAATTAGCAAAACTACCAAGTATCATTCAAATATAATATATTCAAGGGTGCAAGGAAAGCACCTTAGAAGGTGTTTTATGAGGATGCAAACAATCTTGAGAAGCCTTCGAGGAATTGCTGGCAACTTCAAATTGTTGAACCTTCTCAAGAATTGATGGAGGTTTGATAGAGAATGGATTGGTGACTCCCTTTGGATGTTCAGATAACTACATTGACATATGCAATGATTTTGAAGTGGCTGTCTTTCTCTCAACAGAACTTGTTGCAGACTGACTAGTTGGAGTGAACTTGTTTTCTTTTGCACAACTCACAGAAAACAAACATTTTACTGGAGAAGAGAGCTTGGATACTGGGCCATTTGCGCACCTGGATGGCCTAAAATGAACAGGTGATTTGGATCTAGAGATTCTTTGTTTCTTCACAGCAGAATCTTCATTCACGTGGTTAATAACAAAACCTTCCTGAAGCAGAAACAAATTATTATATTTATCTAACCTACTCTCTAAACATGACCAAGAATCATCTTACAGCATGAGACAAACACAATCACTACCTTCAATGGAATCTTTCCTGTTGGGCTGGCCATGCTCACCTCCATCTCTGGAACCTTGTGTTGATTTTCAATATCTTCTACTGTATCTGGTATTTGAATCGTCAATGGAGACTCTGTGACAACTTCATCTTGTACCACCAGTCCTCTTTCCTCTTCCATGTCAATTTCTAAACCACGCCTTTCACCATCCAAGTTTGATTTGTCCACCTCATCTTTGAATCCTGCAATCAAGACATCTGATTGGTCTTGCCATTCTTCATTTCTTTCACCTTCATCGATATCTCCTTCCATGGAAATCACTTGATCAACCAATGCTTCAGCCTTTTTCCGAGCAGCCATCTTCTTATAATGCGCTTCAAAGAAGGCTTTCTTCGGAGCAACCGAGCCAGGTCTCGAGAACTTCTCAGCCTCTTCCAAATACCTATTATGGCGGAATGACGACCATCGCCCCCATTCCAAAGATTCTGACATAAACCTCCCAAAAGAAACAGATTCCCCAAGAAAGGAAAGCGGGTTCGCCTGCAGCATCAACAATTCCTCACCTTTTCAAGCTAAATCCCATCAACCACTCACTCAAGCATTTTAACAAGCAAGTCGGGGACATACAGAAATTATGAAGAAAACTCCCCGAAGCTTTGAGAAAAAACAGAACATAAAACAAAGAGCAAGAAATGATCTTTCGATGCTCATCACTCCGAGCATTGAACTCATATTCTCTTTCAAATCAAACCATCAAAAACAGATGAAGAACGCCAGACGGGAGACGAGCGACACGAAACGGAGTATAGAACCTGAAAAAGAAAAAACAAATTTGATGTTCACCTTTCTTTCGCCTGCGAAGCTCTGCATCGCCAGATGATTTGCCTGAGAAAAGTTCGGCCCCTTTTGTCTTCTGATCAGGATCAGCATTAGTATGTTTTTAAATTATTTTAACTTTTTTATAAAATTAATATTATTTACTTTACATCGTTATTAAATTAAATAATTTTTTAAACTTTAAATTATTATAAAATTAATTTTAATAAAAAAAAGTAATTTATAAAAGTGATTTACTCGTTTTAATTTTGATTCTGATCTTAATTTCGAACTAAACGATGCCTTCGAGATCAAGATAATCAAGACGCACTTGATTTGGGATCAGAGGATGATCAAAATTATGATTATCCTGTCCCGATCGATCTACTATTTAAATATAAAAAAAATCTAAACTATCTTTATTTTATTTTAAAAAATAAATTATCATACTAACCTTATATTTATTTATTTAAATTTTAATAAAAAATATATCAAAAGACATAAAAGTTCAAAAAAATTAAAACCATTCACTAACATTCAAATAACAAAAATTTGATCAAATTATTTATTTTACTTTAATTTTGATTTTGAATTTAATCTTAACATTTATTTCGAAATGTCTGGTTATTCCTCTCTTTTCTTTCTTTGGGGGCATTTGAAAGAGAAAAAAAAAAAAAAAAAAAAAGTGAGTTTTGATACTAGGCCGCGCGTGGCATTTGAAATATTTTGGTTGGGGGTCCGCGACCTGTCTAACGTTCGAATGACAATATCTATATCACTTTTCAACATTTTTTTTATATTTTATTTTCGTAATTTGGGCTGGGCCGTAAATGAATAACTAATTATTATTGTTCCTATATGTTGAGGTTTTTCTTTGTTGGTGCTCGATGACTTTGTTCGGATTTCCCGATTCACCAGGAAAAGATTTGAATCCCTAATTATATGTCTTTAAATACGTTAAATTTGAATTTATTTTTTGAGTTTTTTACGTATACATTTCTGAATTTTTTTCTAATGACATTTATCTCTATGTATTTTTAAATTCTGATTTTTTTAAAATTATATATATTGCTATATATTTTAAAATTGCATATTTCTCCTCATATAGTTTTGGATTCCTTACATATATCTAAAGAAGTATATATAAAAAAATTCTTAATTATCACAAATTAAAATTATTTATATATTTACAAAATTTTATTTTTAAAAAATTAATATAATTATATCTTGGTTAGATTAAATTTTTTAATCCCTTCAACACTGCAATAAGAAAAGACTAAAATAAAAAAATTGAATAATTTTTTAAGATAGAAAATATATAATATTTTCAAGTTTTGACCAATACTTGAGAAGGGTAATAAAGAAAGAATTAATAGGTTAAATATAATCAATATGTAATTATATGAAATGATGAGTAAAAGTATTTTTTTCATAAATATAAGTAATTTTAATTTGATATGATTAAAAAAAAATAGATATGTCTACCAAAATAAGAAATTTAAAAATATGGGAGAAATATATATAAAATCCTTATTCTTTTTGCAATGATATGTTTAAGTTATTATTATTATTATTATTATTATTATTGCTAATCAAATATGGAGTCACCCACGACGGAGGAATAAAATATAAAAAAATAAATCTAAAACACAACAACTTATTTTTATAGTAGGATTAATTACATATAGCTCCCTATAAACTAGTACAATTGCATATAGCTCCTTTAAATTTTAAAAATTACATACAATCCCTTCGACTTTTGGTTGTTAATACAAAAAAAAAAAAAAAACCGGCGATGTTTTTTGGGTTTAAACCATGGGTTAAATTGTAACACAAATTTAAATCTTAGTTTCAGCCCATAGTAGAAATAAGGTTCTTTGGTGGCCATTTTTATGCAATGTGCGGTGATAGAGCTTGTCCTCCTTCAAGAGCAATAAGAATAGGAAGAAGATGAAGAAAAGCAGCAACTAGAAGAATCTCCTTCTTCTTCTTTAAGAGCACCATGCAAGAGCAGCAATAGTAGGAAGAAAAAGCCTCCTTCTCATCCTCCTTATTTTTCTTCTTTAAAAGCAACATGCAAGAACAGCAAGAGTACGAAAGAAAAGCCTCCTCCTCATCCTCCTTTAAGAGTAACAAGAGTAGGAAGAAAATGAAGAAGCAATAGCTAGAAGAATCTCCTTCTTCTTCTAGAGCAACATGCGAGAGTTGTAGTAGGAAGAAGAAGCCTTCTCTTCATTCTTCTTCTTCTTTTTCTTCTTCTTCAAAAGTAGCAAGAGTAGGAAGAAGAAGTCCCCGCCTCATCCTCCTCCTTCTTCTTCTTTAAGAGTAACAAGAGTAGAAAGAAGAGGCCTCCTTCTCATCCTCCTCCTTCTTATTGTTTGTTGATGTTGTTGTTGTTGGTCTTCATCTCGTTGTTGCTTTTTTCCCTCCAACTTATCCTCATTCTCCTCCTCGTCCTCCTCCTCCTCCTTTTATTTTTCTTCTTGCTATTCTTGATGCTCTCGTTGCTCTTGAAGAAGTAGAAGTCTTCTTCCTCTCCTCATTCTTATTGTTGTTGTTGTTATTATTTCTAAGGCCTTTTTCTTGTTGCTTCTTCTTCTTTTATTGTTGCTACTAGTTGCTTCTCGAAGAGGGGAAGAAGAAAAAGATGATAATAGACTAGAGAAGAAGAAGAGAAGGACACTAGATCATAGAACAAGGAGGAGAAGAAAAGAGAGAGAAAGAAGAAGTAGATGAGAACAATTAAGAGAAAAAGGAGGAGAGTTCGAAGAAGACGAAAAAAAAGAAGGGCAATTTGGATATTTTACGATTTTAATGTTGTAAAAAAATTCTTCAAATATTTGCTTTTTGACAGAAAAAATAATCCAAAAGAATTATTTGTAACTTAATCAGTAATTTAAGTAGTTATATGAAATTTTTTATATTACGATGAGTTACATGCAAATTTACCAAATTATAAGAAGCTATATGTACTTAACCCTTTATAGTACGATGGTTTGAGTTAGCATTAATCACTAGGATTTTTAGCAAGGAATCATATGTTTTATGATGAATTTACGAAAAATCACTTATCTTATTACTATTAACAAAAAATCATTTGTTATAAATTATAAATATATAAAAATTCACTTCAATTAATTTTTTTTAAAAATAATTAAATTAAATTAATTTTATCAATTAAGTTAATATAAAAGGCCAAAAATATTCTTATTTAGTTTTAATTTAAATCATCTTACACAATCATTGGACAGCTAGTTTGATAAAATTAAAAATTTTATTTTTAATTTTATAATACTGATCAACCGGTCATTCATAAAAAAATAAAATAAGATAAATAAAATTTTATATTAATTTAATAATTATTTGAACAAAAATCAAATGAGAATAATTTGATTTTTTATATTAATTTAATCGATAAATTAAATTAAACATATAATATTTTAAAAATATTTTAGTTGAGGTAATTTTTTATAAATGTATAATTCAAAAGAAATTATGTTTTATTAACAGTGAAAAGGTAGATTATTGTTTATAAAAATACTGTAAACCAAATAGTTTCTTACTAAAAACTTTTCAAAGTATGATGATCCTAATGTTTGCTAGTATCCATTAGATCTATTTTATACAAATCAAATCCATAAGATTATAAAAAGAATATGTCTACAAACTAAAATGAAATTTTATATAAATTGATCATAAATTAGTGATACCTATTTATTTATTTTTAAACTTACGTAGCTTTATTTATACACACCTCGATCTACTGTCTTAATTTTTGTCACTTAAATGGTTAAGTAGTTTGTTTTGGAATATAATCGATTCCTAGATATCAAACTCTTAAACTCCAATGCACTTGAATCCAAGATTAATAAAGAAAATTTCCTAAAGGTGGAGAACTTTGTGCAACAAATGCCCTGCAAAAAAAAAGAAATAAAAACTTCAAGCAGCAGACTATATAGGTAAGTTTAAAAGGCATATTACAAATAAAAATTCCGATAGGGATATAAAAGTAAATTTACTTCATGGAGTAAATACTAATTTTCACCGTTTGGTACGGGCCGTAGTGGTATACCCGAAGCCCGAAAACCAAGCCCGACTCCAGAATTTCCAATTTACGGCTAGCCCGACCCGTTAATAGCTAACAAACCAGAGTCTTCGTTCTGTCGACTCCCTGTTCCTCTTTTTCCCTCTCACCCTCTCTCTCTCTCTCTCTCAGGCAGAATAAGAAATGGAGACGATGAAGAAAGCCTTCTTTCTCTTTCTTCTCTTTTCCTCTTCGTTCTATGGTTCCCGGAGCTCTCAGGTTTGTCCATCTGTATTTTTGGTGTTCATGATGATCGCCTTTTTTTGGTTTTTTTTTTCATAATTTGATTTGGGGCATGGGATATGATCTTGTGAGCTGACTAATCTGCTGTTCTTCTTTTGGATCGTTGATGGGATTTCGTGATTTTGGGAAATTCGGGGTTCGATTTGTTGGGTTTTCTGAGTTCTTTTGGGTCTTGGGCTCCAAGGTTTTGTGGACCGTTATGTTCCGGTGGGAGTTGGACAAAAATTGCATCTTTTCCGATGTTTGTACGAGTTGGGAGGAGAATTGATAGTTGGGAGGGCGAAATGATGGGCTTCGGTGCAGGGTTTAAGGCGCGGGAGCAAGATGATGGCTGAAAATTAAGCGGGATCTACTGTTTATTTTTTGATGGATCTGGGAGAATTATCTGATTTTTCTGAATTCGGAGGACCGAATTTTGTGTATATCTGAGTTCTCTATTTCTTGTGCCCAAATATGCTGGAGGCCGTAATTCAGGATCCTGTAATTGGATAAAGATGGCAATGTTTCCTGATTCTAATATAGTTAGCTAGAGGAAATAATGGGTTTTTTGGAAAGGGTTTAAGGTTTTACAGCAAGCTGAAGCCTTGAAATTAAAGGGAAAGAAGCTGCTTCTTCAATGGACGTTGGAGAATGTTCTTATGGCTTTCTCTTGGAGAAGAATATGTGGTTTTGTGGATAATGAATTCAATTTCTTGGTGCAATATTGATGGGTAATGGTTGATTACTTGTCAAGACTTTTCTTCTCCAACTCCTAGGTCTTGCTTGGCAGATCTTTTGCTTTTATACCAATTAATTGCTTTCATGAATAATGACTTGGTTTTCTTGGTAGACATTGATTGGTATTGGTGGGTTACTTGCCCGGCTTCTGTCTTTTCAGATGACTCTTGGGTCTTGTTTGGTTGACCGTTGATTTTTGGCTTCTAAACAAATTTTAAAAATAGGAAAAACCCAATCTTTTGCTTGCCTGAGCTATGCACAAAATGTTTTGTTTGACTTGTGTATTATGTGTTCAATGACAGCAGTTTTGCTAATTCATTTTGACTCCTAATGAAAGAAGCTTTTGGTCAATAAGATTGAAGTTGAAGGCCAGTTAAATTGGAATATCAGAGCCACAGGCATCATGCTGGTGGTAGAATGTGAGATGCAAACTTATTAACAAGAAGCAAGAATGGAATGAAAGAGCAAACAACATTTGATAAACAAACCTGTTGAAAAAAAAATTCACTATACAGAGCTTTAAATTTTATGTGGATCTTTCTATTGAACAGTTTCTGAAAAATCAGGTATAGATCTGAAGTTGAAATTAGTCTTCATTCTTTTAATGAACACCAAATGAATGTTGGATTTTTTGGATTATTTTTTGTTTCTCTCTGTATTTGCTACATTGAAGAGGCTAAGTTACTATTAAATCTAATGGAAAGAAAGCATTTTGATGATGTTTGATTACAAGTCTTCCGTTTCTTTTTCTGTTCAAGATAAAAAGATCCATAGTGAATAACAGAGCAATGTAACTTATGAAAATGAACAGTATTTTAAATTATCACATTTGACGTATGGCATTTCTGCCTTTTCTTATTTCAGGATTTTAATCAAGCTGCTGGGGCCAGGTGCCATGTTTCTCATACTGTTGTTAAAGAATGCCTGTCAAACTGAATATCAGAATTGTGCTTTTTTAAAAACCAAGAGAAAGAGTGTGTTTTTGATATTCTGGATATCCCAATATCAGTTTGTGATTGGAATTTGAATTTGATTTAATGCTTAGAACTCTGAATCAAGAAGTACCACACAATCATGAAGTGCACTGTTCCAGAGAAAGGAGTAGGACGGCCTGGAAAATTATTGAAGAGGTATACAGTGTAATTTTTCTCTTGGCGTGATAGTGACTGTTTCTGTGTTTACACATTCTTTTGATGTCTTGCAATGTTGCAGTATCTGATGCCCTTTGTGGATCAAGAGCAGTATAAACTTTCAAGCAAGTGTCAGCTTCATCCTGATAATGACATTTATCGAGAACAGGAAGAGCACAAGATTCATGTGGATATAAATGAATGGCACTGTGGATTCTGCAAGAAAAGCTTTCGAGCAGAGAAGTTTCTTGATCAGCACTTTGACAACCGACACTACAATTTGTTAAATAATGTAGGTTTCTTTCAGATTGATGATAATTTTTGCAAAAACTTTTCGTCTCTGACCCATTTGACATAATGATAATGATTCCTTATTGGCTAAGGTATTCAATCATATATACATCTAGTTAGTTGTCAGTGACAAGATAATGCTTGGAAAAAACTTTCAGCTAAAGATCCATCTTCTTGGCTTTATATTTGCCTTTAGGATTTAAATTTTAGCTTTCTACTTCACTTGATCTATCTATTTATTCTCGTACTTTGTTGTGGTTTCGTTCAATATGTTTACTGGTATATTTTCCAACAATGCAACTCAAAGTGGACAACATGATAGTTTCTTTCCATATGAAAGGCTTGTGGGACATAACTTTCTTGGTTCTCAGAAAAAGAGGCCCACTACATTGTCCTTCCACCAGTTTGCCCTTAAGTTGCTGAACTTTAAACATATGCTTAAGTTGTTAACACCACAAGTACTATAGTAGGAACTCAGCTCCAATGGCCAACGAGATTCATCACTAGCCTTGTAGGTTCAACCACTACCAATGGCCATCATTAACTATTCAGGACTTGTTTTTAATCACCACCACAAAATCATTTATATCTAATACTGTATTGGTCGAATTATGTTGAAGTATCAGTTAGCATCCAGTCTATATTCTGATTCTGGCGGAATTAACCATCAAAGCCCCGGTCCATTTGGTTTTTGAATTCAAATAGGTTTAGGACTTAAAAAGTCTAGTTATAGTCTCTTGTACTTGGGTTAGTAGTTTTAAGCTCCACATGGGGAACCTATATATAAATCAACAGCTCTCTTGTTCTGTAAGACTTTTGAATAAGTGTTTCTTCCAATAATGAAATTTTGGATCTGCTAGGGTATCATGTGATGTTCTTGCCCTAGACAAATCATGTCATTTCCAGTTTCAAATTCCTTTTCTGCTACTAATTTTACTAAACAATAAAATAAAAGCTAAATCTTCCCAATGCAGACACAGGGACGGTGCTTAGCTGATCTATGTGGAGCATTGCATTGTGACCTGATGATCGAGTCCAAGAAGACAAAGAAATGTAACCCTGCTGCTGTTGCAAGGAATCGCCATTTGTGTGAGGTGGTCTTCTATCTCAGTTACTTCTGCTATGTGATATACATTTTCTCCCTATTTGCTTGTCGGTGAATTTGGTTAGATTTGTAAACATGAGATGAAATTCAATGATGTGAATGCCTGTTGTTGGCCCATGAAAACGTTAGAAAACAGATGTTCTGTTACAACAATCATGCTACTGTATTTATAGAGATGGGAAACTGATAGGTTCTTAGCAACCATAATTTAAAATTTTGATTGAGAGAATTTTCAAAAGTAGAAAAAATCCAAATAATTTCTTCATCTTTACTAAAGGCAAGAATTATTAGTATGGTATGACATATACTAGGTCTGACAATATATTATCCGACTTGTTAACCCGATCCAAATTAAGCGGACTTGGGTTTGTTGTAATTGTATTTAGGTTGTGATTGATTTAGGTCATAAATGGATCAACTCGTGTAACCTATTATGACCTAACATATTTATTTAATCGGGTTAGTGGGCCAATCCGTCTAAAAATTGATCTAATCGGACAAATTTAATCCATTTTCACTTTTCAAATCGAATTAATTTTAAAACTTGAACTTGTTTTAAAAGGAAAAACTGAACTCCTTTTTTCTTTAGATTGACTTGAGTTGATTTGGATCATACCAAGTCTGGTCCAATCATGACTCGTTTAATTAAACAACTTTAATTGGGTCAAGTTGGATTATGATTTGAACCTAACCCGTTTAATAAACCGATTATACGGATCAGATCGGATAACCCATTTAAAAGTGGATTAGGTTTGGGTTTAAAATTTTGACTTATTTAATAAATATGTTGAGTTTGGGTTAACTTATTTAGTGTAATATTATGAGTCTAACCTTATATGAGCTCAATCCATCAATCCAAATTGCCATGTCTAGCATATACACTACACAAGTAAAACAATTGTAAGTTTGTAAATATTGAATTGTAGTACTAACAATTTCTTGGCATCTTTTGGTTCGGAATTAGGATCAGGATCAAAATTAAGATCAAGACTATTGAATCACTTTTACAAACTAATATCTTTTTATAAAAATTAATCCTACAATAATTTAAAGTTTGAAAAATTATTTAATTTTTTATAATAATTTAAATAAGTAATATTAATTTTGTAAGAAAAAAATTCTGAAAAATGTTGATTCTGATTCTAATTCCACATCAAATGGTGCCTTGTAGTTCTATTATAATATAATGGAATAACTGAAATTTTTTTAGGTGAAAATGTATTATAACATCAAAGACAAGAAAGAAAATCATGTCGAGAAGTTGACATGTTGATTGAAACATATCAATTAACAAGGAACAATCAGGAGTTGTAGCCTTTGCTGATAATTTAGCATCTATGATGATTTTCTTCTGTATTTCTGTTTAGTAAGAGCTGCAATCCATTCTTAGACAACTTAGCTTGGCTTGGAATAGTCTACATCCTTCACAATACTGTGAGCATAAAACCTTCTACTAGTATTTTTACTTTCTAATTTACTCTCTAATTATTCATTTAGAGTCTTGCAAACAGTTGTTTTCCTGTGAACCAAGGTCGTTCGGCTAGCCATCTTCATGGTAAAATAAGCTCTTTTGTCCCAGTGACATTTTTCCTTTCCTAGAAGCCATTTAACATGATTAAATCTGCAGAATTTTTCCAGCTTCAATTCTGTGAGGCTCACACATGTAATGGCAGGCAAAAACCTTTTTCTCGAGGAGGCAAGGTAATCCACATTCGTCAAATGTAATATTCACTGTTAGGAAGTTTAACTCAAGTTTAAATTTATACTGTCCTCACTATTCAAGGGAGAAATATATGCTGTCTGTTTAAAATTCATGCACTCCACAGTTAAATGTCCTTTATACAAGCACTTGGTCAGAATTTTCTTCCTAAAAAAATATTACCTACATGTGTAATGGGAAAATGTATATATACATATAATGTTTTGTGTTTTGGTTGTGCAGAAGCAGTCGAGTGTATTTTACCTAGCAATTTCTGTGCTGACACTGATGCTGCTGCCCATATTCTATCTTATTGTTTTCTTGCACCAAAGGTCTGGATCTTTCTTATAGTTATACTGCTTACAATTTATGAACGGACCTTTATGCATTCAAGTGTCTGCAGAGAAATGAAAAAGGGGATTCAGGACTTGAAACGCATCTCGAAAACAGAGTGCAAGTCAAAAGGTTCATAGTTAAGGTGATTTCTCCCTTCTGCCCTGAACACCATGAGGGCTCTTATTTCATTCAGCAGGATTAGTTTGATCTGTCCATTATACCTCTGCTATTTTCCGTTTCTATATACTAATCTTTGATTTTGACTGCTAATATCTGATTTCATATCAGTAGATATGCAAGCAGATGATCTTATTGAAGTGTATTATTTATTCGATTGGAGAGTCTTTGCACCTGATACTTTTTCTGAATAGAAGGGTTACAACGACCCTCCTGCAGTAAAATTTCAACATAAAAAATCTTTGGGCTACATCTAATTGTTTTGATGTGTTGGAGTTTCTGTCCCGCTATTGTTCTGGCATATTTCAGAATCTCTTGTATCAAATTCATGATCTGAAGTGCTACCGGTTCACGCGGAACATACTTCAATATTGTATTTGTAAAATGTTGCTTTTCTTATTATTTGGAAAAGTATATGTATTTGGTCTAATCTTGGTGGCAAAACAAAAATTAGTGGTGTATATCAGCACAGAATAATTCAAATCAGATTTTTCGGTGATGAAAAGGGGAAGCTCTCTTTTTTTGTTATTTGACACAAATTTTTTGGGTTTTGAGGGGTATTTATGCAAAAAGAAGATTTAGAGTGGTGCATACGCAAATTCAGTACATCTTGGGGATGTAAATGCAAAATTCTCTTATTTTTGTTGAAAATATTATTTTAAAATTATCCAAAATATTGTTCAAGTCTACGAATCTATTAAGTTTTGATTAAAAGTCATATTTGTTTATATATATTTGTGTGTATATCCATGTGTACATTAGTTCACATATATCTGCAAGTGCATATATTATTTTAATTATAAGAATTTAATTTAAATTGTGATACAATTTTAGTTGAATGATAGATAGATTTTTCTATCGATACTAATTTGCATCCCTTAATCCGGATATTTATCAATTTATAATATAAGATGAACATGTTAAATAAACAAATAGAAATATAATAAATTTTAATGCTAAAAATAGCAACTCACTAAATTTAAAATAAATAAAATTTTTTTGATGTACAATCTCTGAAAAATAATTAAATTATATATAATCTATTGATTTTTGTTCATAATTGCATATAATTGTTTTCTTTAATTTTTAATGAAATTTTGGGTATCTAAGTTAAAAAAATTTATTTTTTAAGAAAATTTACTTAAAATATTCTCCAACAGTAATAATTAAAAAAATTAAAATATCTCTATTATAGCTTTTATAACTTTGAAATTTTGCAATTTAAGATCTCCCTCATTCTTTGCCATTTAAAAAGGATTTGTCCCCTTTCTTTTTTGATATAATAGAATATGTGCCTATTCATTTTGCAGAGGAAGTAACATTTGTTGGGCATAAATATTACTGTTGTATATATTTGATTGAGAGATAAATTTTAATAATAATTGTTCATTTACACGTTCAAAATTTTAATAATAATTGTTCATTTACACGTTCATACTTGTAATAATAAACAAATTTTTTTTAGATATCTCTCCAGAATAAAAACATAAGTATAAAATCAAACTTATCTAGAGGGTTTTATAGGAGAAAGGTATTTTGGTGGAAGCATGCGTGACATTATGTGTAATATACCTCGATAACTTTCAATCAAAATTCAGTCAACCTTCTCAAAACCATGAACGTGATTTGGATGAAGGCATTGCAAGGAACTCATTATCCGGGCGAGATTCAAAAAGCGCAAGCACATTGCTTTGTTCTATTTAATATGAATATCGTGACAATCTTTTAAAAATATGTGCCTAAGTAAATTGATATATATTTAATATAATATAACTTAATTGCCTTCTAAATGAGTTCAAATTTTCTCTTATAGGGAATAGTTAAAAATGATAAAGGTTGATAGACCGCATTGGAGTGGAGAGTTTGAATATGAGAATATTCATAGTGACATATTTGCCAAGTGGTTTCCGAATCATGTAAGTATACATTTACATGAGACATGATGTATGACTTTGTTAAGCATTTTGCATGGCTCGTATATGAAAAATGGTTTGATATCATGCTAGGTGGATGGCCTATAGAGAAAAGACAAGAGCAAAGAAATTTCCAAAGAAATTTTATTGTTGGCCTTTGGTTCTTATAAGCGGGTGAGGAGATATTTATGATATATTATAAATAGTTTTCAATTCCATGCTAGGATGTGAGAGAAAAGTCACCATATACAAAACAATAACATGACTTCGAAGACAACTACTAAAAGTTTTGCAACAGGAGATGTACAATTTTATGATGTTCTAACAGATATTATTAAATTTCATTACAACAATGAGCTTAAGTTCATACTGTTCAAGTGTGATTGGATCAACAATAATATCAGAGTAAAGATTGATGATTTTGAATAAACATTGATGAACTTTAATTATTTGATATACAAGCACAACTGCTGTGGAGATGACCCTTATATTCTTACTGATCAAGTATATCAAGTATTTTATATGGCAGATCCATTGATGAGTGAATGACATGTGGTTGTTGAGATGAGCCCAAGAGAATATGTTGATATCTTTGATAATGGAGCAAATGATGATGACATTGAAGAGCCATGCATCACCCACTTCATGATGACAATAATAACGATTTCATGCCTAAACAAATATTTAAATGTGATTGTCATGCTAATTTCTAAACTATATATTATATACTAATTTGTTATCAAAATTACATGTATGATCCAATGCTATTATTATAATGTTTGATCCAATGTTAGTTACTTGAATATGTAGCTGAGTTTATTACGATTTCATTGTCTTACATGTGATCTGTTATGTATTTTTCCATCTTCCTCTGGCAATCATAGTTCCCACATTCCATATTTATAAGTATTTTTTTATGTTTACATGCTATCTAACAATAATTATATGATAACATGTACATAATCGTTTGAGAATGTGTTTTCTGTTTCTAGGTTGACATGGTATATTTTGTGAAATACGATATATGGGAGATATGACTGGGGGATTCGTTGATGCCAAGATCGAGAACCAGGGGTTAGAGACCATGATCTCGTCTAGTGGAGATTTTGACTTAGACTCCACTAAAGATAGTGCGACCTTCATTCCCCCCTCCAATAGGAAGATTAGGACTTACCTCCCTTCGAAAAAAATATAATGCTCAAAGTTAAATTTGTCAATATTGAAATTTACTTTTTCTATTTTGTTTATTTATATTTTGATATATATTTTATCAGCCCTACGTTTTGCAACTTCTTTTTCTAGGACCCATTGTGGCCCCACAATAAGCTAGTAGGGGTTTGGGATATCAATGTGCTAAATTGTTGCTCGTTGTCAACTACCATAACCAGATCATCGGGAAAAACTCAGTGAGGCTCTTGACGCAACTAATGAATTTTGCGAAAAATGGAAATAAGTTACTGATAACATTCACCGACTGAAGAGCTATGTCATAGGAAAAGAAGAAACAGATCTGGACGGATATAAAGCTAAAAATAAGTTATATTCTACTTTGTTATATTGATATATTTATGGCATTTGATATATTGTCTAACTTGTCTATTATTTGTGTATTCAAAGCAATACCAATTTCAAAGATAGTGCAAAAAAGGAAACCCTTGATAAGCGATGATGTGATTGAAAAGTTGACGTGAATAGAACCCACTTCATGTTTTTCAAGAATGACTTGGAGAGACATATCACATGTTTAGATTCTAGATCGACGAGGACCAATGGCTTATTCTGATTCAATATTGGCACTCAAAGTATGTTTAAGTATTGTTATTTTTTCCTTTATTGTGTATGTCTAACGTGGCTTATGATTGATTTTGTTTACCTTTTAACTTTCTCTTTTTTTAGGAGTTGAGTATGAAAAACATAAGGTATCAAAAGAGCCAAAAGATGAGTCACTCTCTCGGATGCAAAAGATATATTAATAAGAGAGTCGAGGTATAGACTTAAGCTAAGTCAAATTAAATACATACTTCTCCTTTACTCTCTTCATTATCTTCTAATAATGCTATCATGTGTAGCTTGAGAAGGAAAAAGGAATCGAACCTTTCAAGCTGAATGAGTTTTTTGCTTTTCATACCAAGAAGAACAAATAGCCGATTGACATGACATCCGTAATAATAATGGTGAGTGTTTATCTTAATATTTTTTATATGTTTGCTTTAATGAATGGTTGTTAATAGTTTATTGCTTATATTATAGGAAAATATTTCTCAGTTAAGGCAAAATATACCAGAGAACTCCATCTTGGATATAATAGCCCAGAACAAAATACATGACTATGTTTTTAGTCGTAATAAATATGGTCGGTTGCGGACCTTTGGTATGGGGCCAACGTATAGCTCTCTCTCTAGCTCATCCTCTGGAGCATTACAAGATGAGCGTCTTTTATACATCCAAAGTCAAATATAGGCTATACTATAGGTTGAGGTAGCCTCTGTAATAGAGAGGTTTAGAAAGGAGATGTTCAAATATCTTCACATAACATGTCATGGTCTATCCCATAGGATTCTTTATGACTTCTAGCTGAGCATGAAGTATGGATCAAATCCACTATTTGTCTACTTAGTATATAGTGCTAGTCTATATGCATCATTTTTTCGTAAGAGTAGTATAATTTTTCTATGGCTCATTAATAAGGTTTCATGTGCTAGAATACAGTAGCAAAGCATTGGTGGCAATAGTGAAGCTAGTTCTGAAGGAGCTCCTTTCATTTCTCAAGCTACTCGGGTATATTTTATTTACTCCTAACCTACCGTACATTTTGTAGACTCATAGCAAACCTCCCCATGAACATTTGTGTCTACTCTTTTCACAATGTTTGTCATTTGAGGGGTGTTTCACTCAAACTCTTCAATAATTTGGCTTACTTATTACACATATACAACATGATAAGCGGGGTGTAGTTTGAGAGAAAGACATAAATGATTCATGGTTCTCATCTCTTGATATTAGGTTAATTGTCTTGTGGCACATGATAATTAACATAAGATAGGACTTGTAACTTATGTTAACTATATTTTGTTGATAATAAATAAACAATATTGGTTATAACTGCTAAAACATAATCAAATTCTTTACAAGAATTGGCTTATGGCAAGGAGAGAGGGCTTGTTATGGGGGTGAAACTTGTTTACTGGGGTAGATTCTAGGGCACGAGGATGGGTACAAGTATGGGCACTAGTACGAGCACAAGCAAAAACATGAGGTTGGAGTCTTGGTCACTGGGGTGGGGATTTGGGCGTGGGTACGAACACAAGCATAAGTATGGACACAAGAGTGGGGTATTGGTTGTAGGTGTGGGGACTTGTGCATGAATACAAGCACAAGAATAGGCACAAACATCAGCACAAATATGTATGAACACTGGCACAAGTATAAGCACGAGCACGAGCATGGACATGAGAATGAAGACTTGAACACAAATAGGAGCATGAGTATGGACATAATGGTAGGGTCTTGGTCATGGGGGTGGGGACTTGAGTACAAACATGATTATGAGCACAAGCACATGTACAAAGATGAGGTCTTGATCGTGGATGTAGGGACTTAGATACGGACACATGCGTAAGTATGAGCACGTATATGAGCACGAACATGGGCACAAGCACGAACATAGGGTTAGGGACTAAGGCACAAGCACATAAACGAGCACAAACATATGAGTGGAGACTTGGGCAATGACACATGCACGAGTATGGCACAACTATGTACATGAATACGAGCATAAGCACAAGCATGAGCAATGTCATGGGCATCGGAGTGGGGACTTGGTAACGGGACTGGACATTGTTTAATTATATTTATTATTGTATCTTTATTCTTTTACTTCTATATGATTAGATTCTTATATTTTATTACTTTATAGACTTATATGAATTTGTTGGTCAACTAAATTATTAATTTTTGATTATCTTCAATTAGATCTATATGAGGAGAATACCAACTATGAGTTGACAACCTGGAGTAAAACAGGTGAATTGATATTTTTCATTTTTTAGATAATTTATGTTAAACATTTATTATTATGTTATAGTTGGAAATAAACACATGTATTTCGCAATGTTCAATTGTATTTGGAGTTTGTTTGATACGATTTTTGTCATAATTAGAATTAATTAAAATATTATTAAAATTTAGACTTATATACCACTAAATTATGATTCAAATGTGAGTATTAGTCAGGCTTAAATCGTGTTCGAGTCTAATCGAAAATTAAGCTTAAATCATTAAAAAATTTGAACTTTAACTAAGCGTAATCTAAATAGGTTGAGTAGACTGGATTTTTGGATAATAATTGCGCCTAAAATTCATCTAAAATTTGGGCCAAAATGATAAAATATAAAAATTTTATAAATAGGCTCTTAGATTGAATAAATCCTCATAAATGGATACTTGGCCGAATTTTTTTTACAAATAGATAACTGAAATAAGAATTTTATAGAAAATTCTAATAAAATCTTAAAAATTATAAATTAGTCCCGCAAAATTGAGGATTCACAAATAAACCCCTCAAAGGGTCGATAATTATGATTTGGCCCCTACGAAATTCTTTATTTGCGAATAGACCCTCCAAAATTCTTTATTTGCAAATAAATCTATGAATTTTTGACTTTTTACAAATAAATTTCTCAAGAATTTTTATTTATGAATAAGTCCAAATTTGATTAAAAAAAACTCTAGAAGTTTCAAAATTTTATAAATAAGTCTTTTTTTAAGAAAAACCCTCCTCAGAATTATAAAATTATAAGTTAGTCCAATTTTTGAAAAAAGTTTGTAAATAACTTCCTTATCACTTTAGTATTCGGGATATGTACAAGTTTTTAAATTTTATCATCCACAATAAGTAGACCTATTCGTATCTGTTTACAAGTTCACCCAAATTTCGAATAAGTGTATTCATATCTGTATACATCCACATTCATCATTTGAAATTCAAACAAAAAGATATTCAATTCTAGTTCAACTCTATCTCTTCATGAGCCTATAAAAATTTATGAAACTTGCAAATCAAACAACACAGAGATAGAGATTAGAACACAGGAAGGATAAGGCCATCATTGAAGAAGAAGACCGAATAGGTGAAGTTTCAAACTCACATGCTTGTTCTCCTTCTCTCCTATGGTCATCAAGCCTAACCACCCTATCATCGATCGCTTTTGATTCATTTGATCCTCCTATCTCCATTAGTGGCTCTACCCTTCGAATCTCATTGACTTCATTTGCTCCCTGTCCATGTTTTCTCTCTTGATCTGCCTCTCTACTCTCTCCAAACCCTTGCTCCGTCGCCAAATCTCAACCCAAGTCTCTCTCTAATATCCCCCGTGGGTTCAAGGAAGGCTTCGGCTTCATAGAAGAAATTTTGGACTTAAGGGAGAAGAAGAAAAAAAAATGAAAAAATAAAAAAAATAAAAAATGATTGTTATGTAAAAAAGAGGAAAAAAATCGGTAAAAAAATAAAAAAACTTTCAAAATTGCGATTACTCGCGATTTTTGATGTGACGGTGGACTCTTGACAACACCACGGCCACTTTAGTCCTCAGCGATGAAGACGGTGAATTCATGACTCTGTTGCGGCTACTTGCGGTCTCTTGAAGATGGCGATGAAGACAATAATAAATATGACGATGAAAATGGCAAACCCATGACCCTGCTGTGGCTGCCCGCGATTTTTCGAAGACAACAAATCCTCATTACCATAAGCCAACCATCGGGCTCGCATTCAAGTCAGCTTTTGAGCAGACATTCAGCCAGCCTTTGAGCTCATATTTAAGCCAATCTTCAGGCTCGCACTCACCCATCATTCGGGCTTGCATTCAGTCAGCTTTCGGGCTAGCACTTAGCGAGCATTCGGGCTCACATTTAGCTGGCTTTCGAACTCGCACTTACCCAACCTTCGGGCTTGCACCCAAGCTATCCTTCTGGCTTGCACTCAGCCAACCTTCGGGTTTACACTCAGCCAGCCTTCGGGCTCGTATTCAGCTACCTTTTGATCTTGTGCTTAGTCAGTCATCAGACTCGCATCCAAGCTAGCCTTCGGGCTCACACTTAGCCAGCCTTCGAGCTCGCATCTAAGCTAGTTTTCAGACTCGTATTCAAGCCAACCTTTGAACTCATATTCAATCAACTTTCATACTTGCATTCAGTTAGCTTTTGGGCTTGTACTTAGCTAGCTTTCAGGCTCGCATCTAAGTTAGCATTTAGACTCGCACTAAACTAGCTTTCGAGCTTGCGAATTAAGGTAATCTTTGGTTTCGTACATTTGAAGTCGGGTTATGATTCTGTTTAAAATCATTATAAACAATCAAGGATTCTCAAATCAAATTGA
Organism: Trichopus zeylanicus subsp. travancoricus; assembly: GCA_005019695.1. NCBI lineage: Eukaryota > Viridiplantae > Streptophyta > Magnoliopsida > Dioscoreales > Dioscoreaceae > Trichopus > Trichopus zeylanicus. The sequence goes on from RXID01014490.1 coordinate 508,043, forward strand.
TTAATGTGAAGTAACTTAATCATAACAAATGGTCAAAGACCAAGTTGGTCCAAATAGACTTAAATTAGCCAAATAAATAGGCTAAAACCTAAATCAAATAAAGTTAAGTTAATCTAAATAAACTCAAACGTAACTCTAATCAAGTTTAAGTTGAGTCAATTTAAAATCAAATTAAGTTTAAATTAAATTCAATCAGGGTTGAACTAAGCTTAAATTAAATCCGAATCAAGTTCAAATTAAAAGACAAACTCAAAGTCAAATTAAAACCAGACTAGGTTGAGTCTGAATTAAAACTAAGTTGAACTAAGTTGACTTGAATATGAATTGAAGTCTAGCAGACCTGAACTTAATAAAGATCTAATACAAGGTCAAACTTGACCTAAGCTAAATGAGGTCAAACTTGGATTTGAACTAAATAGAGTCAAATCGAGTTTTATTGGGTGCGTTGAGTCTTCACTTCAAAATCATGAACAAAGAATGATGTTACTATTTTTACATAAATCAGAATTAGTTCAAAAAATAACTAAATAAGGTCACATTGAGTTTTGCTAAGTGCACTATAAAACATTTAGCAACACTTCCAAGTTATATTCAATTTCATAAGTCATTGGTGATATTATTAGATTAAAAAAGTTAATTTTCAATACGCTCAAAGTTGTTAGTCACACTTCGAAACTAATCAATTTTATAAGCCGTTGACGATACATTTTTCAAATTATATCTAACTTTATAAGTTGTTGGTGACACTACTAAATTAAAAAAGTTAATCGCTAACACGCTTCAACCCGTCGGTTACACTTTAAAATTATATTCAACCCAATATGTTGTTGGTGATGCTATCAATTAAAGAAAGTTTATCGCTAATACGCTCAAAGTTATTAGTCACATTTCAAAGTTATACCCAACCCTCTAAATTATCAACGATACTACTAAATCAGTAAAGTTAATTAACAATGCACCCAAATTCGTTGACTATACTTCAAATTAGTCAATTTCACAAACAGTTGACAATACATTACTTCAAGTTAGTTAATTTTACAAATAGTTGATAATACATTACTTCAAATTAGTCAATTCTTAGAGTAGTTAATAATATATTACTTCAAGTTAATTAATCCTACAGACAGATAATACGTGAGTTCAAACTAATCAATTCAAATTAGAAAAATCAAATCCAACGAGTGAGATGTAGCTAGTGAAGGAGTGAGAGTTTTATGTAGGGACTTTGTAGGGAAGAATCTTCATCAGTGGCTACGCCACGAATGGAGTCGCTCAGCGTGTAGTTCAATTCGCAAAAATGTGTTCCACATCGTAACCGGCCGGTTTGAATTGAGTGGGGCCCACACCTTCCTGTCTTCCGAGGTAATTTGTTGTAATATCAATGAACGTTGGAGCCTTTTTTGTAAAATTTCTCTTTTTGCTAGTTTTTTTGGGGTCGGGTCTGGTTCGGTTCCTGAAGTTGAACCGGGTGGTATTTTTGAGGGAATCAACCGGAACGGCAGTGATCAGTTTGCTTCTGAGCCCCAGCCCGAGGATTCCCCAATTCTCTGTTTCCCGCAATCTGTCCTCCCTCTCCTATTCTATCGAGCGGCCTCTCCTCCCCCTCCATTTCTCTGCGCCGACTTCTCCTCCTCCTCTCTCTGGCGATGTTTTTTCCCCTCTACCCTCTCTTCTCTTTTCCATGCTATCTCTCCTCGCCTTCCTTCTCTCTCTGCCGATCTCTCGTCCATTCTCTAGAGAGAGAAAACCCTAACCTCTTCTCTACTCCCCTCTTCATTTATCGATTCCGTCGAAGGACAAGGGAACCATTCTCTTCCTCTAAGAACAGCTCCAATCCTCACAAATTATTTGATCTCTCCCATGATTCCCGGCTGAAGTGGCGGAGATCATTCTTCTTGGCTGGTTTCATTGTTTTCCGTTTCTTTTTTGCTCACAGGGCCCATGTCCGAGCGGGGGGCGGGGAGAGGAACTCACGCTGGTTTCGTATCCGAGCCCAGGGGCCATGCGCACTCACTGATTTGTCGGTACTCTATCGCCTATCTCGCGTTCTCACCGACCTGATCCGTACTTCCACTAGATGAAGTCGGCCTTACACTGAGGCCAACACTATCGCCAATTTGATTTCGGCGTCAGTTTCGATTTCTGTCATATACTGTTCACGTACGTAATTATTCATTATTTTTTTAAATTTTTAAATATATTATAATTTTTAAATATATTATACTTTTTTTAATTTGAAGTTAAAAAATAATTGAAATAAAGTTAAATTTTAGTCAAAATATGATTTTCATTTTAAAAATTCGATATATGATTATACTTCAGAACCGCTGCCACGAGATCGCGCAGAACTAGTTGTTCTGGCTCATATGTATACAAATACTCGTTCGGATCATTCAGGTACTGAATTTGTAGTTACACATTCAGATGTTCTAAACTTAACTGATGATGATTATGATGATTAGTTATATTATCTTAAAATTTATAAAATTATGTATGTGTGAAGTACATTTTAATGAAAAGTTAAATGTGCTTATACTAATTTTAACTTTTAATCATATTCATATTATTTCTTATATGTTTTTTAATATACTAATATATATTAAAAGTAGACAATATCAGTGACTAACTATAAAAATTAATATTAATTAACTAAAATAATATTTAATATTATGGTAATATTAAGTATAAATTCATTCCTAATTTTTTAAATTTTTCCAAATTTTTTTAAATATTTTATCATATTTTTAATTTGAAGTCAAAGTACAGTCAAAATATAGTCAAACTCTGGTCAACACCCAATTAATAATTTTAAAAAATCTTTCGGCCGAAACCGAAATGGCCGAAACTGAAATCGAAACGGCCGAAACGGCCGAAACAGCAGAAACGTATCGGTTTCGCTGGGTCCCGAAACCGAAACCGAAACGGTAAACCTTGCGAAATATTACTACCATGCATGTGGAAGGTTGTTGGATATTAACTATTGCATATCATTATTTTAGTTCAGATTGTTATGTGAACAAATCAAAATTAGTTTTCGGAAGAACGATCAAACATTCCACTAAAATATAATGTCAACGCAAAATGCATGTGGGCTATGAAAAAGGGAAAATTGCGAGTTAGTTAGAAGTGTTGGGGGACTATGAGCCAAGTGAGTATTGTTTTTTTGCTGATCTGAGGTAAGTTTGTTGGTTGCTTGTATATTTGGTTACCAACTTGTTGTCTGATGCAGGTCAACTTGTGGGCACTTTCTGTACAGCATAGGACGCTGCATGTGCTTTCTAAGAATCTCATTCAATGCATAGGTATGTGCTGGTAACTCCCTGAGGTCATCATTTTTGTTAATAATATCTCGAACTCTATCTTTTATTAGTCCTGCGAGGTCAATTCAAGGTTTTAAAAAACTATGCAGGCCTAGGCGGTTAGGGGACCACATACCACCTAGGGTGTATGTGGGCATCTAGTCAGATGCATGGGCGGTTTCCAATAGAATATATTTTAAAAATAATTATAATAGATAAATTATAGAAATATATAAAACTAAACTATTGCTTCAAATAAATATTTATATACTCCTGATTTTTTTTATCCTATGTTATAACAACATATTCTAAGTAAAAATAACTCAAATATGCTAATCACTTGGATTTCCGGCCTAGTCTTCTTATAGTGCCACCAAATAGCTGTTAGTGCTGCATTGCTCCCATATTTGTTGAGCAGAAGGAAAAAACAGAGAGAAGAATGAAAAAAAAAAGGGTTTCCTGCAATCCTCAGGCTTTATTTTATTTCTGAGAGGATCCTATCTGATACGTTTTGGGAGTTGGATCCTCTATTAAAAAACAATCCACATAGGCAATTAGGCGCCTGCCTATTGGGCTGCATAGACAGGTGCCTAACTGCATGGACGGCCCCACCCGGCAGGTTAGGTGTATAAATGCCACATAACCCAAGCGCCTACAACTAATTGGGGTGGTCTGGGTTCTGCCTCTGCTAGGTGGACGCCTAGGCGGCTGCACAGACTGTCATTTAGTTGATTGTGTAAGTCTGCAAATCTAATACAATATCAGAGGTGGTTTGGTCTCTTATGCTGCAAAATCAAACTATTGAGTGTCAAATGGGAGGTGCGAAGTAGCAAGTATTTGATTATCAAATTCTTCTAATTATCAATATTATCTCTTTCAAGAATTTCTTTGTCATGGAAGTAGTTATTGCCAATTTGTTGTTTCTGTTGTGGTTTTTCATTTTTTGGGTGTAGAAAATACGTTTTTTCTTTAAATACGTTTCCGTCCTCGCCGTCGACTTCGTCGTCTTCGGCGAGGTACGGCGCGTCGGGTGAGCTCGCGCGGGCAAGCTTGCGTGGGCATGATGCACTGAGGGCATTTTAGTCATTTTTCATTTATAATTTAATTAAATTAGATAATGTTAGTATAGTCAAATTTTTAGTGTTTGGATGATAGACCAGTCAATCGAGGATGATCTTTTGCTTGATCCCGAAACAAATGACCCCTAAGGCACCGTTTGATTCTTAATCAAATTCAAGACTTGTAAATCACTTTTGTAAACTAATAATTTTTTTATCAAAATTAATTTTACAATAATTTAAAGTTCAAAAAATTATTTAATTTTTTTATAATAATTTAATTTAATAACGGTGTAAAATAAGTAATATTAATTTTATAAGATAAAAAAAATAATGCTGAAAAATGCTGATTATGATATTAATTTCAAACCAAACGGTGTTTAACTGGCCATTTTTCATTGTGTGAACTTATGTTGTTTTTTTTGCAATCTCCGGTTTGATTGTTGAGATCATCTGCAGGATGTTCCAAACTTAAATGTGGCCAACTAGATTTTTGGCATCACACCCGAATGGTTCTTTCTTACATTCCCGTTAACAATCTCAGTGGGCTTTCCATGGTAGGTTATTTGTGTGGCTGCAGTTATGGATTCTTTTTGTTTATTTTGTTTTTGTTTCTGTTCCCATGTGTTGCATGTGCCATGTTCTGGGACTTCTACATCAGTTTGGGCATTGTCATTGTTGTGTGTGTGTTCTGTATAGCAGCAATATTAGGGATGGTGTGTGCATGTCTGCATGGGCGCATGTAGGTGTAACACACACTGGTATCAGGGTGTATGGTTTGTTGTTGTGCATGTGTATTGTGCATGTGCGATTGGAGAAGTAGAGGGGTGGGGCGTGTATGCCCTATAAATGACGCAGGTTGAGTGTTAGCAGGAGCATAGTCGTGGATAGTCACGTATGGGTATGCTTTTTTGCTTGTGGATGTAGATTCGTGTATGTGCTTGGGGATTGTGTTAGTAGTTGTATACGGGGGTCTAGTGAAGGTAGGTAGGGCTTCTGCGTAGGTTGATCCTGGATATTGTGTGGGTTTGCCTGTGCGGGTGGGTTGATGTCTATGTAGGTGGCATGCGATGGGTGGTCTCCACGAGGTGTGTCTGTGTGAGCTCTGGAATGGGAGGATGGTGCGTATGGGTGTTGGGTTGGCGTATGTTTGCTCACTCTTAGGTGGGATCCGGATACGCGCTTTGGGATGGGAGGAGGGTGGGTGTGGATTGGCTGTATGTTTGCTCACCGTTGGTTGGGATGTGGGATAGGTGCTTTGGGATGGAGGGTGGTGGGTATGGATGGGTGTGGGTTGGCTGTATGTTTGCTGACCGTTGGGTGGGATGTGGGATACGTGCTTTGGGATGGGAGGAGGGTGGGTGTCCATGGGCGTGCGTTTGGCGTATGTTTGCACACCGTGGGGCCGGGAGTGGGTGGCTGGTCTGGGATTCCGTGTTGGCAGGTGGCTGGAGACGTGTTGAGGAGTGGGGTCCGGTACTCCTGTGTGGTATGAACATGTGTCCATCAGGTGGTTGTTTTGGAATGCAGATATGTGTTTAGACACGAGCATGAGCTTAGTAACTGTCTACGAACTCAAAAAATAGTAATCGGACTGTGCATAGGCCCAATAGTAGAAAAATGAAGCCAATACTAATAAAAAGCTCACGGATGTTTAAAGCCCGTCTCTTGGTAGTAACAGCGTGTGTAATCAATGGACAAGATAACACAGAGTATTAACTTGCCCATGTTTTGCCACAATTACCAATAGGAAACCTTGACAAAAGCTCGATGGATAGGTCTGGATAGGTCGATTCAATAAGCCAACAGCAGAAAGAAGGGAGTCCGTACCACGCACAATTTCACCCAAAATGCTAGACTAGGCCTAGTAAGTGTGAGAGAGGCCCAGTAGCGGCTCATACCATGTCGCATAACAGCCGAACAAGGGCCCATATGGACCTAAAAATACGTGACAATCGTCCCAACGGCAGCCCAGTGACAGTCTATAATGGGCACCTGGACCGTTAACGTATCAATAATGTCAACACATCCACCCGATAACAATCTCTACGTCGGCTAATTAAGGGCCTAATAACAATCTCCTGAAAAGTTGACTAATATCGTAAACTATCCTCTAAAGAGCCCCTTCCAACCAGCCATCATTCCGCTAAGGATCAACAGGTGTTCCAATTTGCAAAGTTTATTGAGAAATGCAGGTTTGGAAGCAGGGCACATATTTCTAAACAAAAAAGAATACACATCCAAGAACTTAACCCAGTGAAGACTTAGTCTATCGTTTCCTATTTCAGATCTAAAAATTACAATTAACAGTACCCTCTTGTCATGACAATGATTTGGTATACCAAACAGAGAGCAGGAAATGAAAAGCGGTGCAATAAGAGATAGGACATGGTGATGGTAGTAAAATTGATAACTTACAATGTTTGTGGTTCCTCTAGTATTTTATTTGTTTACCACAAGTCTAGAGAAATGTCTGTGTTGTGGCCCTCTTGAGATCTCTGCAAGGTGATCCGAGCATTTGGGTGAAATAATTATTAAAAACTTAAATATTTTGAAGGTAATGTCCAGTTTTTATTGAGTATATAGCAGTTGTTTCCCCGACATGTTGCAAGCCTACTGATTCCATAGTTTTCAACATCAACACCCATGGCAGGTTCTTAATCATTTTTCCACAATTTCTTCCATAAAATATTTGGGACACCTAACTCATAATTGTCAAAGGTCTGAAAAAAAATAAAATTAGGTCATTGAAAAGTAGTATACCAGTCATATAACAAGATGCCCTCGTAGGACCTAACACTAAATAAGTTGTAAAACAGAGGAAACATAATGAAACTATTTCATAAGTTTCTATGTCCGCAATTTCTTGATAAAAGACAATATGAACTAAAATCATCATCTACTTAGCCTGAGCAGCAGGATAAAATGCACACACAAAAAAAATTTCAAGATGTCTTAATGTTATAAGTAATTGGTAAGTTAATAAGAGTTTTCACGTGACTTGGAAGTCCCAGACATTTTCTGAACCCCTAGATTACAATAATTTTAGTTCCTTCAACAGGCTTATTGTTTATAGTAGAACAATCAAACAGCTACCATCCCCAAACGATTCCTGATCTTAATCAATCTAATTTACTAGGTGTAACACCTTATAATCCAAATGAATTCTTATTCCTCCAGATTGCATCTATAAATATCAGGCTTTGAGGAAATCATGCCAAAAAGATCAGGATAAACACATAATAAGGAAAAAGACATTGACAGAAGGTCTTAAAATTTGTCCAATTCGTCACAAGAGATTAGAGACATCCAAGTCCAAAAGCTATGATACATATAACCACATAAACCATCTTCAAAGAACAATGAAAGACATGATGCCAAGGACCACACAAACCCTAAACAAACAATAAGCTACGGATCATCGAAACAGAGATCGAGAGAGAGCATTTGATGAATCCGTCTGGGAGGAAAGGAAGAGGGCCATTCAATGAAACGCTAATTTTAAACATGTATCATATCATCTAATCCTTTTTGAACCGAACCGTAACACATAAATTCCCCCAAAAAGCTAGAAGTTTTAAAGATACCCTAATTTTCAAACAATTGGTTCTAAAATCGAAGGGAAATAGAAGATTTCTCTGAAAACCCCGATCGGATCCTTCAACAGGTCTAAGAGGTCGCAAACCCAGCCAAGGTCGTACAGAAATCGAATAAGGAACTCACCGGGAAAACCAGGCAGGGCTCGCCCGAAGAGGGGCGATCCAGTGCCGGAGATCGTAACTGGCAGCGGCCACCGGCGGCGGAGAACCTAGGGCATGGAGCCTTCCCTCGACCATGTGATCGACGTTCTCCCCGCTGCTTCCCCGCCGACGACCTCGCCGCGGCCCTCCGTTCCTCCCCGACCGCGATCTCGTTCTCGATCTCTTCCGCTGGCCCTCCCGCTACCCTGGCGAGGAAGAAAAACGCGGCTCGGCTGGATCGAGAACGGAAGGCCGAGGGGAGGTCGTCGGCGGGGAATCCAGGGCGGAGAATTGCGCCCATGGCGTCGAACTCCATCCAATATCTGGCATTAGGTTTTGGGGAGATGGGAGGCGGGAGGAGGCGAATGGGGATAAGGAGACGGAAATGAGGGAGTATGGCTGTATGGGTTTCTTGCGACGGTGGGAGGCGGTGGAGCTCGGGCCGGACAGCTCACGCGCATCGCACGGGCTTACGGTTGCCCATAAAAACAAGTGGATAAATAAATAGAAAAAAGGTGTTGATATTGACACTGTACAATACTATGGTCGCGGCTAATAAGGACTCTGTAGAGCTCACTCTCTCTTTATGGACCTTTGTCTAGATCCCCTCATCCCCCTATGCTTTGTGACATTTATCCGGAAGCCCATGGATTAATGAAACTGTTGTCTGCACCGTATGTACCTGCGGCTTTAAACGACACACCGTGCAATCCGTGTGATCCGCACCTCGACCAATGTCACATACTAGATTCTGCCATTTTCTGTTTCGAAGCTCCCTGAAACCCCCTCCAAAATTCTTCACTTTTCCAAAAACCATTGAAGTGACAACAATGTAAAGTCCAGCGATTCAATGAGGAAACTGATCACAAGTTCAGCAAAAAAATGCTCATTCACATTATGAAAATATCTACAAATATTTAACGTACAACACTCACAGAAGGAATATATTCAACTTTCAGTAGCTCACAATCACAGAATTGGCTCTACTACAATGGACCAGTCAAAGGCATTGTTAAAATGCTTGTAAAAGCAATGAGCTGCACTTGCAAACAATACATGTACAGAATGAGTTCATGTCACTTGACGCCTTCGGCTTCTTTCTAGTTCTCGGTGGAGATAGAATCCCTCCCCTTGGTCCCCATTCAGTGCCCTTCTTTCCAAGCAGCAAAGGGTCAACTGTCTCAGCAACTTCTCAAGGCAAGATTGCAGGCAGCTCTTCGGGTCTTTCATTTCTGGGTTTGTAGATAGGACTGCAGCATTCACAGCATCGGCAACGAACTCACGATGGGATGCATCAAGGAGATAACCAACACATGATTTAGATGGATCATCATAAGCCAGCAGTGCGACAATGTCCTATTAAAATAATGTAACATTTTAGAAAAGGAAAATATGACCATATCAGAAAATTTGGGAGAATCAAAGCAGCCACAATTCAAAAGTTGAATCAAAAGCGGCATAACTACAAAAATAGTAGTGCTATAGTAACAACTTCCACCCCTCTTTCTGCCACACATCAACTCCTATTAATTAATTCACTGAGAAGAAAGAATTGTCACATAGTTTGGCACATCAGATGATGGCAACATGCTACATTATGACCTGCATGGTTAATTCTCTTAGCAATGATAACGTGCTGAGCACAGCCTTGGAAGTTAAACAAAATTTCTAATAGCCTATATATCTTTTCAATGGTTCTGCTTAAAAAGCATATCACAATTATTGGTGGCAGGCAAGCACAAAACCACTAAATTAAGAACACAATAAACTACTTGAAATTGAAAAAATCAATTATTTGATGATTATTAACCCTCAAGACTTGAAAATTAAATATATTTTGTCATTCTGAAATTATCAACCACATATCATTCTAAATTATTAAGAACTTTAAGACCCAAGTACTTACATGATCAAAAGATACAACTGGACCATTTCATTACTGGGATTCGATACAATTGCAGTATTGCAGGTGCTGCAAGGTTGAGCCTCATGGCACTTGTAATGCATAGAGAGACCATGAGGCATTGTAGATGCCATGTGTTATTACACATGCATTTGGCACCCATCTATCAAGATCTGAAGTTAGTTTGGGATCTATTATGTTTTGTTCAGAATCCATTATGTTAGGTTGGGGTCTGTCATTTTCTGTTTTCCATCCTTTTTTTATTGTTCCATTTGTTTGGCAGCCATTATAACTCATTGGAATCTGTTATATCAGTATAGAGTCCATCTTTTGACTTGGAATTTATCATTTTTTTGAAATGTCATCATGTCCGTTATCTAGGAATCCAGTTTTTGGTTCAGAAAGTATAATTATCAGGAAACCAGTTTTTATGATATTCATCATGTATATTTGACATTTACTTATCTTGATCTCATACATATGCCACCAGATGTAGTCACAAACTCACAACTAAATACAGACTCTTAGTTACTACTTACTAGCTCTTTGAATAGTACATGCAAAGTCAAAATACTTTTGTACATATGCCATGAAAGTTATGAAGTTATGATTGAAGATGATAACCATAAGCTCAACACAAGGGAAAAGTGTACAGACTGACAATTATTTCACAGTTCAGGGCAACTGCAACCATTAAAGCATACTTCAATCTAAAAATACCAAGTCGCTGCAAAGTACCTCAAGAAAGTGTGCAGATGGCTTAACTGAAAAGAACTTAGCCAGTTCAACACGACCATAATTGACAGCAGCTTCCAATTTCCCATCCTACACGCAAATAAGTACACAAATAAATATAACCAAACAGCGTACAGAAATCAGGAACAAGGTACAGAACCACAGATCACAAACAAAACCTAGCGCAGTTTACACAATAAAATAACAAGGCGTTTGCCAACTATGCCAATAGGACAAGCATGCTTATAGCATCATGATACTCAATTATGAAATAAACAACCAGTTTTAGCAAAGGAACAGAAGAGAGCATCAAGATTTACCCGAACATGTTCAATGAAACATTGAGAATGCAGTAAGAAACAAACCACTGATGTGTCATCCTGCAAAGATCATTCCAGAGTGGCTTTAAAGCTTCAATAGTGATATCGTGGTAATCGTAATAGGTATAAAGAATGAAAAAAATAAGGACAGAAGACATTGTAGATGATGAGCCTGGAATCAAATGCTAAAATCAAAATATGCTGGCTGCTCTGTCATCTTTGAGGCCACAATCTCAAGTTGCACAATCAGTAGAACTTTCTTCATTTTCTCCATCTCTAAGGTACAAGGCAACTATGTCAAGGTTGCATGAGAGCTACCACTTAATAGCCATGCAACTACTTTACCAAAACATGGGGGTCTCATGTAATCATCACCATGGCAGCCACTATAAAACCCAGTTACAAAAAAAGCTAGCCACACGAGAATGACCAATGAAGGGACATAAGAATAAAACTAGATGGAGAATACAAAGCTAATGTTCTATATAAATTGGTTTCTTTTGGTCCCATATTAATTGAGAAAACTGAAGGATAAGGAAGAAAACCAAATTAAAGCAAGACAAGGAACTTGAATATAAGGGTTCATACAATTTGTTGTTATGAATTGGTGTAGATGCTTGGGGATTGTTTTTGGAATTTATCTTAAAACTTCCATAGGAATTAGAAAGCAAGCATGTCTAAGAGCATGTTTGAATACCCAAATTCCACAGAACTTTAAGGATCAAGTACGAAAATTTTCCTAAGTAGGAGTTGACACCACTATGTGAGGGACAAAATTTCCATTGGAATCATCTGATTCCATAGGAAAATTAAAAAGACATCAAACATCTTCTTTAAATTCCTATGGATTGTAACTAGAACGTGGTTTCCTATCATCATTAACAGAGCACCACCCACCATTGCTGTTAGCATACATAGGAATTGGGGCTTTTACCCCCAATTTATTTGGAAAAAATTTCCATAGGATTTTTTTTTTCCAGAGCATACAAACAGGATTTCAACTAATATTATCATGATTTGTATAACCACTAGATTGCTAGTAACATGCATATTCCATATTTAATCAGCAATAGATGCTCCAGACAAGGGCAATGGTCTCACTTTTTTAACAAAACATACCATATCTCTCAAGCACCCAGTTCATTTTAAGTCTTAGAAATTGAAATATAATCTCTCATATAGAAAAAGAAAAACCCATTTTCTCTTCTTTAAAATAAAGGTTCCTTGTTTGAAGCATATAATGAACATCCAGGGGTAACAAAGGTTCAAAACATCTGAAACCTTTTTACAATAACATCTAAAGGTTAGTACAATCCACTAACCATCTTATGATGCCTGAACCAGATTCACATTTTTGCTCATTTGTTATAGTTGAATATTTCTTGATTTTGTATACTCTCATTGTCCTGGAAGGGTTTATGAATGCAAGTAATCAGAAGGAACACATTAGTAGCTTGTTCACATTCATTTTAGTAGTAACTACCAGACCTGCAACACCTGTGGATACCAATCTTGAAGCATAGAGAACGCAGAATCAATACATCCATCTCTAATGGCCTGCAGATATAGAAATAATCAATTAGAAGTCAAAATAGAACTGAATTGTTCCCATGCACATATTTCTCTAATAGCAACAGGAACCTGTATTGAAAAGGTTTACACTATTTCCTGTTAACCGAATAAGCCACGAGTTTTTCCCTACAGTGGTATGCAAAATCTATATGCTTGAACCCACACAAGGGTGGCATAATCATCATCAGTTAAGAATACTTGTATCCCAGAATACATCACATCCCTTGAACATTTTGGGGTGTATATTGTAAATTCAGCAGAGGCAATCCAGCTTGCATTAAGCAAGATTACACCCTTATTAGCCCTGTCCCTATTAGGCAGCACCAATGAGATGAACAACTTCACTGCAATTAAGTAGGAGGTCAAAACAAAAAGTCACACATGAAAATTTCCAACAGCTCCAGGGTTTTTGACTTCAAATGTCTAGATATTATATGCAGCAAAGGTCTTCTCCATCTGGGTAATCTGTACATGAAACACAGGCGAATTTTTGCTGAAGAATCCTAATACTAAATGGAATTATTGTCACAAATTTTTCCTAGCTGTTACATTAAAGAACAAAAGGCACTCTGTTGGTGTCCAGATGTTGCAAAAGCAAATTTTTATCACTGGACAGAGTTGCCCCTTCCTCTGGAACAAGACTTTGCCATCTCCATTTGGCTTGAGGGAAGCTAAATGGAGCATAATAGTTAATCTGAAGATGGTCCTCCTCTCACACAACTCAAAAAAGGAGGTTATCTTTTCTGAGATTAATGCATACAGATCTTGTAATATAGTACAAGAGGAACTAGAAGTTTAAATTGCTTCAGCCAAACCAGTAAATCTATACTTTTATCAACAGAAAGAAAAACAAAATTTCACGACTTCAGGACTGCAACTCCCAGACAAATAGTAACAGTTCAAAATGTCCTTAAAATGTCTCCTTCTTACCTGTCGCAGACGTTTTCTATGGTCAAGTGCATACATATGGCATTGTTCATTTATCCCATTCTCTTGTACAATGGCAACAGGTTGTATGACGGTAACAGGGGGATAAGTGTTTTCACTTGCTTTGTCAAATGAATGTAGTGTATCTTGATACCCATAATGTAGCAAATATGAGCGAACAATCCTGAGAAGAGATGCAAATTATATCCATGGTGAGCAGATAAAGATCAATGACAGCTGCATACGCAATGGCATCCTCAAAGAACCAGAAGCAAGCATGCAAATAGCATCAGAGACATTAAACTCCAATAGAGACACTGAAGACCAATTCAATCATTTCAATCAACCTTTACTGATAGACAAGTGGATGTCAAGAAAGCATAGGTGAGGTTCATTAAAAAAATACCAATGGCTAACATTAGCCGGCAAAGATAACTTCTCAATTGATGTCTGCAGCTTAAGGCGTTCCTCTGAAACATAATCCTGGTCCAAGAACAAGAATATATATTACATTGATTATCACCTAAACGGCACAAGGCAGAAGGCAACTGCAGAATTTTGCATGAATGAAAATAAACATATTCATGACTGTCAAGATGAAATAGGAATTTTTCAAACTGAGTATGTGAAATGGACCACAATAAATTTGAAAGAACAAAATCCAAATTAATAATTTCATCAGGAATACAAAATTGATACCTATAGATTTAAAATAAATGTAGTGTTAGAGGTTGTCTTATCCAGATTTACAAATAAAAAAAGGGAAAAAAAGAAAAGCAGCTTCTGGACCTCAAATAGCTAGAAAGACCAAAATATCATTTCTAAACACAAAAAAAGACACAAATATGAACATAACATCCACAGAATATTGCATGAAGTGTTTACAGGAGAGACACAAAGATATTTGCATATTTAGCCAATCCTATCAAGAGATCAATGTCCAATAATCATCAGCCAGATAAGGGAATCAGAGTACCTCAACTTTAAAAAGAAATGGCTTATTCCCAAAGTTCACAGTGACCCTGATAAATGAAAAAAAAAAAAAAAAACTAAGGGAATAAGAGGAGATGAAAGTTGACTCCTGAAAACAATAATGGAAAATACATATGCTTCAATAATCAAGTCACCACCTTTTTATGAGTACCTTAGCGTGCTAACATATTTTATTCATTTGATTTGGCACATATCTTGAGAAAAAATTATTACTTAGAAAAAAAAGTGACATTTTGCAGAAGAAATAGCAATGAAGTAATTATACAGCAAGTGAAGAGGTCAAATTTGCATAGCAGCTTAGAGATGTAAAGTGGACAGTTTGAATAAAGAAAAATCTGCATTAAATAGTAGAAGAGAAAATTACTGTAATGAACGGGAGCTAATGCATACTCTTCATTCTGACTGTGAACAGCAACAGTTGGATATAGAGGACCCTTAATATCCTTGCTGACAGCACCCACAAAATTTCCATTTTTTCTGCAAATCAGTATGGAAAATTAGGACATCCATAACAAACCCATAAAAGTAACATGATAACAGTCTCAACAAGTTCTCCATTTTCATAGAGACTACTACTTAAATTAGAAAATCTACAACAAAACCTTAAGGGCTTACCCTTAGTTAGCTTATCATAACTTATCTTGGCTTACCTTCAATTTTTTACTGCAAACTCAATGGACATTAAAGTGTGTGGAACAATATGATACCAAATAAACCGTGTACATAGTCAATCAGCATTTTATAGAGAAGATGTGAATCCTAGCTGATCTTGAAACTTAAATTGTCTTTGGATATTTCACTTCAGAGTTACATGCTCACTGACATGACCAAATGAAGACTGACAAACTGTAATGAATATAGAATTTCATTGGAAGATCTGCAAACCAAGGTTTTAAGTTTCAGCTGAAACCAAAACGTTTCGGTTTCAGTCTAACCCACAACAGCTTTATCTAAAATTCAGTTTCAAATTTAACATTATATTATATTTAATTTTATATATTATTTTTATTTCAAATGTGAAAGTTAGAATAGTGGTTAAGGTCATTAGCCTAGATCAAAACAACCCGGGTTCGGACCTTAACTTTTACATTTATTTTTTTAACATTTTAAGTAATTTTGTACCCAAAAATTTTCTTAATTAATAATTTTAAAAAATATACGTATACAAATTCTTTTCACGTTTTTTATTTTCTTAAAATATTTTTGAATCTAAAGTCGAAGTATAATCAAAGAAAATTAAAAATAATTTGACCGAAACCGAAACGGATTGGTTTCGGCCGAAACGATTGAAATGTTTCAGTTTCGGTGGGTGCTGAAACCAATCCTAAAACTGAAACTTAAAGCCTTGCTGCAATAAAAGAAGGCAAAGCAACTCATGCAAAATAAGCTTAGAATAAGCATTTTGGCAGAACAAATGAGCCATGCACCATTAATAAATGTCATACAAGACACTTAAGCAGGTATTAATTGTCCATGAAGTCAACAATAAAAGCTCGCAAACCAACTCACGTGAAAAAGAACTGTTGTGACGCATAGTTGATCCCAGCACCTACTATATCCCCTGATGTAAATGTTGGACCAAATGGCTCTTCTTTTCCTTGCCCACGGTAAATAAACCCATCATCCCCATAATATCCACAGCTATTTACCTCCCAACTGCATGAGATGAATATCCATGCATGAAGGACAGCTTCTTCAAATCAAAGCAAGTATCCAGCACATGATTTCATTGATAAAATTATGTAGAGAAACAGATCATAAGTATAAAATACGCTTTAATTTAAATGAACTCTTTCAAGACAAAAAAATTATATAGCATATGAAGGGCTGTTTGGTTGTCCGGGAGTAGACAAAAGTGTAAAAAAAATCACTTCTCTCTACTTTCAACTCGCTTCTAAAAGTGTTTGAAAGTGATCCATCTCTAACATTTGGTTCAATGAAAGCATATTACGAAAACGAAATTATTAATATGTAAAATACTATTTATTGAAAAATTTTCACAAATAATTTTTTGAAAAAATTATATAATTATTATATGTCATATTATTAATATTATTATAATTCAAAATATCACTAGATCCACTTTCAAAAGTTATTTTAGAATAAAAAATACGAAAATAAAATTTATTTCATTTTTCACTTACGGACCAGAAGTGGTCGTAGGTGGACCTACTTCTCAAAGGTCACTTCCACACGACTGAACAACAAAAGTGGACGAAAGTGGTTTCACTTCCGCCCATATCCAGCCAACCAAACAAACCTTGAGATGATAAATATGATGAATGGAGAATGCTACCAACATAAGTCAGTTTGAGGCCATGTACCAACCGAGTAAAATATTCAACACGAACACAAATTAACATACATTGTCAAAAATACAAAACAATTAAGGAAAATAACATAATATGCACAACCTAAATGAAACACTATCATGGCAAAAATGACTATGAAAAATAGATAAGGGTATTCTAGACAATGATATAGGCCAACTATGCAAGTATCCATGTTAGCAGTATATTCCATTAAATACTAGTTATGTACATTGACATTTACTTCATATTAACTATTATCATTTGGATAATAAGTAGCCTATTTTATGTCAATTGGTGGTGGTTGCCATCTTACAGGCATGGAATATACCATTATGTTATTACTTAAGGTTAATCACATAACAACTGAACCTATGCTGGAGAACAAAAGAAAAAGAAGTGGAAAAAGTTGGAGCAGTGATTTTAATCATGTATCAAACTAGGTTCTCATAATAGATTTTTGGAATTCTATCAATGGGATTCACAAATTTATGTACCATCTGACCTTGTGTTCAGATACAAATTGAAAGCAAGACTTACTGCAGATGATCGATTGGAAGACCTGTAACAAGCACTAAAATTCCTCTGATGAACCAAACTTAAATTTAAGAAACCTTCCTACAGTCAGGGAAAACATAATGTGATTTTTTAACCCAAAATGGCACCATGTTGTCCTTTTAATATGTCAACAGGCAAGTCTTTTGGGTTTGAATGTGGGAAATAGTGAATTTTATTAAATAAGCAGTTCCCAAGATAAGGTTAAAGGATGAAGTGTTTTAAATGGATGGTTTTCTTAAAATAAATGCTAAATTTAGGGTTTTTTCAGAAGACATCCCTGCATCTGGCAAAAGAAAACTAAACACGACGCAAACCAGTTTGGCCTGCATCATTAGTCTGATACATCTGAAAATCACTCGAGAGTTAAAGTCACATGCTCCTCCATTTGGAAGAGCATCTTCATCCACATTTTAAACAACTATTCTATGTCTCCAACTGGTTGATTTCTACAATCAGGGCAGGAAAAAAAATCATAGGCTAATTCCAAGCGCATCAAGGAGTTTGAAGCAAAGTGAGCTTAGTTACGAATATAGGATCCTCAAATGCGGAATACACACTAGCATCAAAATATAAATAATTCAGCTGTCAAGAAGTACCAGAAGCCCTAAATCAAGAATCTCTCACCCTGGCTGCCGGCGCATCTTGAAGTGTTGCTGTGTGAAACCGATAGACGTCTGGCACTTGAGACCGCGGTTCTTGACCTCCATCTCGAAGTAGTACACCATCCGGCGCGTGGGCGCGGCACAGTCAGCCTGGACGACGCCGACGTCATGCCCGTGTTGCTGATTGGCGACGTAGGTCACCGTCATCTTGTCCAGCGAGACCACGTGGAAGAGCCCCGAGCAGTTGATGGTGTTGAGCTGCGAGGGGACCTGCTCCCGGTCCAGCTCAGCCTCCAAGGCCTCCCACTCCGGCCCCGGCCGCCACCGAGCCGCTAGCCGGAAAAGCTCCGCCTGAGTGCCGGAGACGGCGGCCTCCGCCGCCGGAGGATGCGGCTCTTGGCTGCCGTTGCTCAGCATTGGGGAGATTTGGGGGGGATGTGTGGAGCTGGATCTCGAGGAAACCCTAGAAATCGATCGGGGGAATCGGAATCGAGCAGAGAGCTTTTGGTGGGGGATGAAATCGGTTGTCTTTACTGGGCAGCAGGCATTGACGGAAATGCCCTCGAAGCGGGAGGTTGATGGAGTGTCTCCGATTCGGCGGTGATCCACGTGCCGCTCACGCCGTGTCGCACTTTTTTGCATGTGACCCTAGAAAAGTAGAAAGTAAAAATTCAAAGAATTGATTGATATTTATAACGTGTCTGACTTTTGAGTTTGCCTGTAGGCGTTGGAGGTGCCTTGTCAGATCAAGAAAGACAACCTTTGCATTGGCTAAAGCATATGAAGCCCTTGAACTTAATGAAAACAATGGGATTTCTATGCCATTTGAACAGCTTGCAATGCGTATTGAATCAGCCTCAACACTTCAGACTGTAAAATCATTTCTTGATCGAAACTCGTTTCTCACTGTCTCAAGCATCAAATTCATCACGCGCAGAAAGCATAGATAATCTCCTCAAGCAGTTGGCTTCTCCAGACAGAAAAGGGCCTCCAGGCAAAGTATCAAGAACCAGAATGACAGCGAAGAAAGGATCGGCTAGAGAAGCAAGAAGTTCTGTAGGTGCTAAATCGTCAAAGTACTCAGTTAGAGTAGTATTATGTGCTTACATGATATTAGTTCATCCAAATGCCATTTTCAGTGGGCAAGGAGAGCGTGAAGTTACTCTCAGGGAATCGGCTGCAAAATTTGTTCAGGAGTTTGAGTTGTTGATTAAGATCATACTAGATGGTGCCAACTGTGCTCGCTCATCAAGATAATCACCACTAGATATCATGCATGATGACTTGGATCACCATCAAGGTTCCTCTTCCTGCTTGCCTTGCCAGTTGACCTTCAGACACCAGCTGGCAGCTTTTGATGCAGCTCGGCGTTCATATCTGTATTGCTTTGTCATATGGAAGGTTAAGGATGCAAGGTCACTGGAGCAAGATCTTGTTAGAGCAGCTTGCCAACTTGAGCTCTCAATGATGCAAACATGCAAGCTTACTTCTGAGGGGCAGAAATCTGATCTTAGTCATGATATGAGGGCCATTCAAAAGCAGGTTTTGATCCTTTCATTATCTATATTTCAGATTGTGGCTTAGCATGTTTCATTGTAGTTTGTGTCTGAAATTCACAATAAAATCGTGACAACTTAGCTTATTTGATTGTAGTCAGTGACAAAATTTCTAGCTTTGCGGTTTGCTCTACTGTTGTTTCCCCCTAATATATATTCTCATGTTTTGATGTGTCTATCTTCTACAGTAAATTTAGACTTGTTTGTATTTGACCACTAATGTATATTCTAGGTTACTGAAGCTCAGCAACCTTTGAGAGAGAAGGTACAACACCTGAGTGGTGATGCAGGAATTGAACGGATGGAATCTGCTTTATCAAATACAAGGTCTAAATTCTTTGAGGAAAGGGAGAACGGTAGTCCTTTGATATCTCCTGTTGCTCATATTTCGTCTCCAGCCACTTCCAGCTGATCAGCATCACCTGAAGATTCTGTTGGGGATGAACCGTCTCAAAAGTCAAATCATGTTGTTTGTCGTCTGTTTGGAAGTTCTTCTTCCCCTTGTGAGCTTGGTGGAATACTAAGTGAATTGGCAGTTATTGCACATTCTGATGCCAAACCAAGTAATTCTTTCATTATTGCTACTGTCAAAGGTCTACGCTTCATCCTGGATGAGATAGAGGTTTTGTTTCTGATCTTGTTCCTGAAATTTATTGATACAAGACTTGCAAATATTTTACTACTGTAGATTTATTGAAGTCAACCCTGCATAGGTTCTACTCAAGATTTGTTGCATATATCTTTGACCATCAACTGGAATTAGTTGTCAGTGTACACCTCTTGCCATTTAATGTATCAATTTTGTGAAATCTTGTGTTATGTTATACGAAATTATACATCCAAATTTTCAGCTAACAAATTTGAACCTGTAGAATTTTCTTACTAAAATTTTGGTGCCATTTGATCTTTTCAGACTCTGTACATTGCAAAAGCAATTTATAGCAAGTTCTGAACTTATTTTATGTTTGATAGGTTCTGAAAAGTGAGATCAGTAAAGCACGTATACTAATGATGGAACCAATAGTGAAGGGACCTTCCGGATTGGACTACTTGCAGAAGGCATTTTTCGACCGTTATGGACCCACCGTCTGATGCGGCAAAGTCTCCTCCTTTGACAGCACAGTGGATCTCATCAGTAAAATCCAGTTTGGAAGAAGAGTGGGATGAGCACATCGAGTCTCTTACCACTTTATCGACGAGCAATGTTAGTTGCAATTTTCTGATTCATGTTGTTGCTTGGTTGGAAAATAGTAATTTGGGGCTTTTCTTCTTTGTCATTCTTCTTCCAGGACATCCCCTTGGTTTCTACCCTTCGAACAGGCGGTAACATTCCAGTGCTATTAGAAGAGCACTCTTCTGCTGCTAATGCTACAGGTGCAAAATGGTCCTAAACAGGTTGTGGCATTTCAATTATAACATTTTGCTCTATCATGCAAGGTACAAAATTAGGGTCATGGAGTAACTTCCTAGAAATAGTGTAGTATTTTACAGCCAATAAGGAGCATCATATTTTGTCGTTGATGGAATACTCTAAATTTATCCGTTTCATTTCTTGTGCAGGTGTTGATGAACAACCTCCCTGCAGTGGAGACAGGATTGAAATGTTACTGAGGCTTGGCCTGTTGGAACTTGCTAGTGGAATAGAAGGTTTGAAAATAGGAACATTGCCCGAAACTCTTGAGTTGCACTTGGTGAGGGTGAGATCTGTTCAGAGCCAACTTCAGCAAATTATCATGATTGCAACAAGGCAAGGCATTGTCCAGATATGCGTACATGAGAATCTCCAAGCGAGTAACCTAATGACTTTGGCTTTTATTGCAGCATGTTTGTTCTACGGCAAGTTCTTGTGAGCGAGAGATCAGCAACCTTGACTCCTTCGGATTTGGAAAAAATGATCTATGATGCTGTGAAGAGGCCCTATGATCTCTTGGACAATGTAGCTGACTTGGGCATCGAAGAGATAGTTGATGCAGTAGTTGGCTTAGCCGCAGAAGACCTTAAAATTCATGAGAGAAGGGGAGGTGGAAGCTAGAATGCTTATGAAGAGCCTGCAGAACGATGATCCTGTGTTCACAAAGGTGGGCTAGTGCGTAGGGGGACTGGTGTGCGCGGGTGTGAACTCGCAGATGCTGTGCTTCGTCGTGTTATTGCCTCGGTTTTATTGAATCGGTTGGTGAAAGCAGTGGAGGTGTTGATTGTGGCATCCATGATATCTGGCCATGTTCATGGCCGGTGGTACTCAATTTTAGGAGTGAAAAATTAGCTAGCATGCTTTGACGAACATAGGATGACACTTTGTATAGAATGTAACGACTTAGTGGAGTGTGTTCAAAAGATAGACGTCCAAATGCGTACAGATAATTTCTCTGTGAAAAATAACAGGTTGAACGCATGCCTGCCACTGAATAAATGAATATTTAGTGGTTATCTATAAATTAGTTTGGTTCCTTTGTGCATCTTCCCTTCAAAGGGTTGATTACCTATGGTCCTTGGGTTCTTATATTATGTCCATATGAAATGAAATCCTGAAATTAAGGTTTTAAGTTTTGGTTTCGATATCGGTTTTAGCATCTATTAAAATCAATCTGTTTTAGTTGTTTCGGTCCTGTTTTGGTTTTGGTCAAATTATTTTAAAAATTTTTTAACTAAAATTTGACTTTTAATTTAAAAATATTTAAAAATGAGAAAAAAATATATATATATATATATATATAAAAGTATTAAATAAAAAAAATTTAGTGAAAAAGTATAAAATATGTAAGAAAAAAAATATATTGGCTTTTGGATTCGAAATCGGGTCACTTGAGACCTGAGTTAAAATTTTAACCACCAAGATTATGGTGACTTATAATAAAAACATAACATTTGAATATAAATAATATATATTTTGACTTTGAAATTAAAATTCATGTTGAAACACCTAAACGTTTTGGTTAAAACTGAGAACCATGAAACCAATTTTTGTTATGGTCATTAGAGGTGAGGAAATTTCTGGTTGCAAGCCCCAAAAATAAACCCCTTTTTTTAAAAAAAAATGATATATCGCTAATAACATCATCGAATTAAGGCGAAAATATATATTTTTGAACCTAATTAATTTACTTTAGTTGGGAATTGTAACAAAATTTTATTACCCAGCACTGAATGTGTATTAGATTTACAAAATTCTGGGAACCGAGTGATTTGTATTCTCATAAATCAGAGACTCGCATGTAATTCGAGTTCAAGGATCACATCATAATTTGCTAATTTACAGGTTTTGTGCTACACCAAGCATTGCATTTCGATTCTCGCATATATCTGCTAGATCTTACCCTGCTAAACCTCGAGCTACGGAATTTTTTCATGTTGCCAAAGAAATATCTACTCAGATATTTCACATTTTTGGATGACAATCCAATATATGTTGAGCGACAAAGTATTTGGCGGATTTCTTCATGGACATTGCAACGACAAAATCTTATTGGAAAATCCTACGGTTCACATTGATATATAGCATAATTACTATCTAAAAAAACTAATTTCGCATATTTCACAAAAATGTTTACTTATCGATGTAAAAACAAAAAAAAAATGCATAATGTAATAAATTGATTGAAATCTATAAGGTTAACATTGAAATTGAAAATCTAATCTTGCTATGGGCATAATGCACTTTTAAATCATGTGCTTATGTCATGATTTTGAATATTATGCATTAAATATCATCAATTTTATAGACATCTATACATTTTGGGAAAATTTCAAAATATAATGATATTTATTTTGTAAAAATTTTCAATAGTATTAGTTAACAGTTTTGATTTTCGATTTAAAATTCCCAATGTCAAAAATGAGTTGGTAGGATTTTACCTAAAATCCACCTACAAAAGGCTTTTGCTCAAGTTACAGTCGTATGTATATATACATAAGAGAGAGAGAGAGAGAGACTGGCGGGAACACAAATTTATGTACTTAAAAAAATGATAAATAGAGGACACAGAATGCATCATATGTACAAAAATTTACAGGAGCTACCCCTTCAGAACCAAGGGTGCCATGTTGGGTCCATCATACACAAGTTCCTAGGGGCCAAGGCAGCTTCAACCAGCTCCGTTACTCCTCTTTGCACCGACTGGGGTGGATCTGTCGTGTTCTCTTCCTGATATACAGTAGACTATCAACAACCTTGGTGTACACAAAATTTGTCGATTGTTTGACTAAACTTATCAAGTCTGTAATATTTGAATATCTTTGTTTTGTAATTTAAAAAGAATTTATAGCAAGGTGGGGTGCACAACTTCCTTTCTATCTATAGTGACAGAGTAACCAAATGAGAAAAACTCTGAAATTCACAGGTATCCTATGCAGCTGTCAAAACATTCCCATGGGTCGTATCTAATCCTACATTCGTCTAAATATTGAATAAAATATATCAGAATCATGAAACATATACTAATGATGTATTAGGGGAACCGTTCGAGTAGAACTTAGGAGATTTTTGAGACCCAACTATATAGTGTCAGTGAAACGATCAGTTAACATTCCTGGCGATATTTTCCGCCCTCTCGGGTCCAAGTAGCATAAAGCAAATAGCAAATCAATATTCACCTCAAAGAAACAGTGACTCATGCAGAATTAAACAAAGGTACCTCTTCAGCAAAGTATTGCGGTGCTATTCCTTTGATCCGGCTTATGACATTCTCCACATTGGTAGTCACCTTCTGCTCAAAATCCGTAGGGACAAGTCCACCAGAAGCTAGTGTTGATGACGGCATCCCAAGTGGCTTTCTCCAAGACCAAGAGAGAAGTTCATCACGGAAGAACATAGCCAACTGATGCCATATATGCATAGTTTGCTGGAAGAACACCAAATTTTTTTGTTAACCATTTGGAGATGCTTGTTTAATAAGGCATAAATACCAGGAGGTTCAGACCAGTAAAAGTAAACTACAGGCCCTTAAATGAGTTCAACTATTTGGATCCTAACATTAGTACCAATACAAGAATATAAGAACTTGAAGCCCCTTGCTTAATTCTGCACTGTTCACTGAAAACAACTGAGTTGCTTTCTTTTTTCTACACAATATCAGATACACAATTAACTACCGTATGATACAACAGAAGTTGCTTGCATATCACTGAATTTTTGAGAGGCCCATATAATCTAAATATGTGCTTAGACATCTCATCTTAATGTAAGAAACAATAAGCTATAACAGAATTTACAGAGCAGATCCCACCTACAGAAGTTTTCATATGAACCAAACTTTCAAAAGATCTAGACTGATTACTAGAGTCTTGAGCTAATTGTGAATAAGTATCTGCTGATAAAGACATGATGAGTAATTCATCACTTATCAGCATATCCAACAAATATATGAAAAAAAAAAGAGCTAGGATCACTCACTTTTGTTGAGACCACAGATTGTGCAGCAGTGCACATGGCAGATACAATAAGACCCTCCACACCAAAATGTGAGAAGAAAGCCTGCATATTCCTGGTGAGCCTAAAGGGGACAGGCTCATTGAATTCAATCATTCCATTTGCATCATAAGCTGCACATAACCAGGAGATGGTTCAGACAAGACAGTCAATCTTTTACAATTTATTGACTTTACAAAGAGGCAGAAAAGCTTATTACCTGGATGAAAGTCGATTTGAAATATCTTGCCAGTGTTTTTGGCAAATAATATCTTATTTGGAGACCTGCCCCCAATCTGCAACATATATGACATAAAGCAGGATACTGCAAGCTGGACAGCAAATTGTTTCTTGAAAGTCCAGAGATGATTGCCACTGGGAATAGTTTTGTACATGTATTGGGAGAATATATTGTCATTAACTGTCTTTATTATGTCATTGTATGCCTGCATACGGAGTTCCACTACTGCTTCAGGTGAGATCTGACCAGAGATAGCTTGATTGAGTTGCTCCTTGAAATGTGTAATTGGTGTATCTACCTCCCTATTGTGCCGTGCACAGTTAATTTCATACACCTCAAGAAATGTACTATACATCAGGTCATCCTCCACCATCCTTACCTGTGGGAAGAACAGCAGAAACTTTCAAAGCAGTCTTAATAGGAAGGATAGGGTTGCTAAAGAACAAAATGGGACGTCAGAGAGCAGGAGATGGGTAAAGATGTTTGCCTGTGACCAAACAGGTATTATTATTGGAGTATGGATAGTCAGATGCCGCCGTCTAGATTCTTTGTGCTTATCGAACATTTTAGTTAACACACGGAAAAGCTGAAGCACACGCTCATCACTTCTTGCATTTGGTGTTAATGAAGTCTGAACATTAAAATGACGTTGAGAACCATCAGAACCTATTAGTGTAAGGCGCCGGGAAGTAGTACCATGCCTTCGTACAGTCGGAATATCTGCTCCTACTCTGTCTAGTTTTACTGTATGATCAGGTGCAACTTCCTGGAAAATAAAATCAGATAAAACATCAAGATAAGAAAAATCCAGGAAATAAGCTTTCACTTTGCATGTCTACTGACACTGAGAAGAAAATCAGATGTCACCATAGAGGTTTCAAGCCAACCTGGTCAGTGAAATATTGCCCAGGAATCTCCACATCAATGGCATGAAAATCACGTAAAATTTTACTCTCTTCCTCAAGTTTCAGAACAGCAGGATATCTATCTTCCACATTGCTCTGAAGAACATTCTTCCAGTGTTTCAAATGTTCAGTAAGCTCAGAAAGGGTTGATGGAAAAGTTGTTGTGCTCTCTGGATCAAGATCATGCTCAAAATCTTGTTTATATTCTCTTACAAAATCAACATGCTTGTTAACGGCATCTGGTGAGAAACAAGCTCTGCACACACCAGATAGCTCCTTCTTAAGGGACTGGGGAACTTCAGCTGTAGTGGCAGTTGGATACTTGTAACAACGATGAAGAAGTGCATTAACCACTGCCAGAAGCCGCTCCTCTGGTAAAGTGACAAATCTTGAACCTATTTCAGATAGGAAGACCTAGAGAAAGTTTGAGAATGAAATATTAGAATGCTTGCTCAGAAACTAACATATTAGACAGAGCTAGCAACATTAGACCTGAGCTCATTTCAGAACTGTACAAATAAAGGAACTAAGAAACCCATTTTACCTCGAGTTCACTGGCCAAATTTGGATGTTTACTTCTCAGGGCCTCCATTATATCTTTAGCAGCATCAAATGCACTGGCAGCAGATGCTACCCAACCAAGTGCACCATTACGCCTCAACCCAATTTGACCACTATCTGTGATGGTTGAAGAACTTTGTGGATGTTGGTCATGCCCAGTATTGCCACTGCCTTCCCTGGCTACAGATCTTTCTGATTCATGAACTTGAGAATTTCCATCATGGGATCCCCCAGTACCCCCAGACTGGGGACCCTGGTGAACCTGACCTTCATTAGTAATGCCTGAATGATTAGAAGTTCTTCCAACGCTTCCATCAACCATGTTATGGGTAATAACCCCAGCTCCAGCACCAGAAATGGTTTGCTGCATGCGCTGCTGAACTAATGCAATATTTCTTCCAAGTTCAGTTTTATTAGCAACATCACGACGCTCCATTAGATATGTGCGCAACCAGTAGTACAAAGCCTGCAGAACATCCAAAAACAATAGTGAATACTGTTCAACTACAAAGATGTACTTTTGCTGTATCTACCTGCGGATACACTGTCGCAATTTTTAGCAGAACTAGCTTGCAGTGTGGGGCTTCAGTTCTTTGCAAAGAAAGTAGTAGCTGTGGAATCCAACAAAGCCAGACCCAATGTGGTATTTGGTCCACATATTTGTCAAATGTTCTTCCCACAGGTTCATTAGGAGTATCAAAGCTAAGAAGGTAAAGAATCCGTGCAAGGTGGCTCCTAGAGTTTGAGACACCATACTTGATGCCTTGAAAGAAGCAGTTAACAGCATACTCCAACCATTGTTCATCATGTGTCTCTTTAAAAATCTATTAAACAAGCAAAATTAGTTAATTGAAAGATAAATTTGCAGAAACATTCCTGATATAAGAGTCAGAATCACTTATACCAGATTGCAGTAGTTTCCCCAACTTATCCATCCTTTTGGCAAATGTTTGAAAAGGCTTGTAGCATTTGAATAGGCAAGATTGGCATTCTCATAATCATTCAACTTCATTAGAAAATCTCCTTTAAGCCGAAGTATGTCTGCCTTATGTTTTGCAGGAAAATATTCAAGATTAGTACTGTTGATCAAATTAAGGCCATTTCTCAGCTCGCCTCTCATTTCCAGATAAGCTTTTGCTTGTTCCCTTATCTTCACAAATGCTTCCTACATACAAGAAGAAAAAGCAACAATATATGGCATCAAAACCGTAGGACTGAAGGGATGGAATGTTTAATGCAACTTCAAAATGTTACCTGCACTTCCATGGTAGAATGACCATACATTTTCTCAAGTATAGTTACACAGACATCATGGAGGCCTTGTTTGCGTGCAATGTGTGCAAGCTTATTGACATTCCAAGCTTTGTCTCGGTACCCAAGATGATGAAGCTGTGGGTTTGTTGAAGCAAAATCCTTAAATGCATCAATTACAACATTATACATCTCATTCCTCCACTGAAACAGATCATACCAAACAGACAAATTGTCCCACTCATTTGGAGTCCTGAGCCTCCATGTCTCGAGAATATCCTTCAGCTCCATGTAGGCACTATGAACAGGAGTAGAATTGTTAGCTGTTTGCTTGTTCCCATTAACAATGTCCATTAGGATTCTAGCTGATTCTTGCACCTCCACTAGCTGCTGAAACAACTGCAAGAGAGGCGTTCGAGAATGAATGGACATCTCAGGCAGTTGCCACCATTGTTCTAATGCCAGCTCAACACCTTTAACAACGAGATTTTCAACTTCCCCAACACCATTGGCATTTCTATCATGAATAGCTAAAAAAGATTGAACTAAACGAAGCTTTGGTGTTTCTTCTACCTGTGCCCTTGAAATTACATTATCCTTCAAATATGCCCAATCAGGAACCTTCCAAAGAGAATCAAGAAGAATTTCATAATTTTCTACACCCTTGCCAAAATCAGCTAAAGCATCCCAGTGGCTTAACTGGCCAGCACAATAAAGCCACTGTTCTTCCCAAAGATACATCTCAGCCTTGGGTGTTGCATTGCTATAAGTTCCCTGAGTTGCCTTGATCATTGCCTGATAAAAGAGGTTTAGAGCATGCTGCCAATAACCATGCTGGACTAGTGAAAGCCCAGCTCTTGTTTCTGCAGTCATCAACCTTTTCTTCAACAATCCACACCTCATATCTTCTTCATTGAGTAAACGGTAAAGTTCAGCCAGTGACTCTGAACATTTCGCTTCATTCATAAACAACATCACATGACTCTCTAACAGAGCCAGTGAGATATGCCATGCATTAAATGTCTTCCCGATGTACTTAATGAGTTCACTTGGCATCCGAGGTTGCGGATGGCTTAGATGAAGCCCTTCCAGGAGTGCTTGCACTACATTTGGTCTGCTACCCTGCTGCTTTTTATGGTAATCTTTTGACAGAAGGGCAATCATTGGCTTGGCCAGTTGCACCTGTTCCTCTTTACACAGAGTAACCCATACAATTGGGAACACTAACACCCACATATGATATGCAACATTAGCATCTATATAGGCTAGTTCACTCAAAGAAAATACCAGATCAGACACCTGCATGAAAGAATTAGTGAGAAAATAACAAATTGCTTTAAAAAAAACAAAAATATGGGGCATGATTAGACTAATATAGAAGTGCATAAACTGACCTGAAGTTTCCTCATCTCCTCCAAGAACTGCGTATACCTGGTCACAAGCTGATAAAATGTAAGGGGAGAACCTTCTGAACCTTCAGTGGCATCTGTACCCTGCTGCAGAACTCCAGGACGTCCTGGAACTCCTTTTGCAATAAGCGGTAAAACTCTCGCAGAATTAGGAGCTAGCATGATTGCTTCGTGCTCTACCAAGAGAGCCAGAAGAAGATCCAGGCACTGTTTCAACCAGAAACCATCACTTACAGCTTCCCAGTCCTGAATTTGGATTATATACTGAAGCCTTGTAAATAATGTTTTTCCAAGGGACTCATTATAAAGAGAGAAAAATCTGTGTCTGATTTCTGGATCCGTTGCTCTTAGACCAAGCATGAACTGCCTTTCTACCTTCTGAAAGACTTCTTGGCGAAGGGATAGAGGATATCTGCAGAACGGAATAGTTAGCCAGAGATGCTTAAATCAGGTCAGTGGCCAAAAAAATTCAGTAGTTACCGAAGAAAAATTACATACTTGTTTGAGTCTGCACAGAGTCCATAAAGAAGTTGTAGATAGTTTGCATCCCATTCTTCCAAAATGGATGGCGAGAAGTTCTTCCTATCAACAAGTGAAAGCTTCTGAAGATAGGAAACTATCTCCCTGGGACTGAGAGCTGGACTAGGAGCACCAGATGCAGTGTGCTTGAAATCATCCTCAATCCAACTCTTTATTGCATCAAGTATGCACAAAAGGACGCTTGAATCTGTGCCTTTTTCTGAAAGTAATGCATGCAGTATTTGGCCAATCGATCGTTTACATTCAGAAGAATGCATGACCTTTTCACTGATAAGTTTCAATACACATTTCATGTTAGAGATGACTGAACCAGAATCAGTAATGGCACGTAAGCCGATAGAAGAATCCAAATCAGCTCTTTGTCCCTGAAGATAAAGAATCCTTTATCAATAAGTACACAAATAAAAAAAAGCCATGTTCAGGTATTGTGAAGACAGAATAGATTCCTGGAACTAAAAAACCTGGCATCAGTAAATAAAAAATACAGGAAACGATAACAGACAAATCATTTATACCCAAGAGAATGACAAAATGCAAATTGTGAAGGCACATTTTGCACCCTAAAAACAATATCAAAACCAGCAAGATAGCTAAGGAAATAAGAAAAGGAAACATATTCAGAACTGAAAATCTCATGACAGAGGCACAGACAGGTCCTGATTACTGGGCGGTAATGAAAAGAGAACAAATAGGTCTTGTGACGTGGATTTGTTACAAACTAATGGATACCTTTTTTTTATGAAAACAATAACAAATTAGAAATGAGATATGGGCAAGAAAGAAGAAAAATAACCCCCAGGCAGCAGCCCAGGCATCTGAATACACAGAAACAAATTAAAAAACATGTGCCACTGTTAAAATTACTACTGACAACTCAACTGTACCGAGCAGCAAAAAAGAAATACAAAATCACAGTTACAAGGGGTTCCGCTGGTAGCAATTGTTACAATGGCTTTATCCTTATCCTGAGATATTAGATGAATTTCAACTCAACAAATAATCAGCATGATCCATGTATCAATTTTGGGTTATATCCAACAAGCTGGTTCAAGAAAAATACCATAATAGCGTAGTAAAGTGTGCTTTATATGACACCACAGAAATATGTCAGAATTTTCCAAAGAGGTATAAAAAAGAATTTCATTGGCTTTGGGCCTCACTGCTTTTCTCAGCCCCCAGCTCCTGCAAATATGTTTCCATGAAAAGAAACACGAGGCTGGGGCACCTATAACATGATAATACATCATTTCAGGACAACAAAGCAAAAACCAGTGAAGGACACTTTATTGAGTTCTAAATGAAGATGCCTTGATGCCACAGTGTCTAGGTTCCAATGTCCAGATCATCACGGTATTGGAGAGCTATGGCTATACCAATTGGCTGACCAATTAGACTGGAACTTGATCTTAGTGGCTCATTCTAAACAATGATTGGCAATTCAACTTTTAATATGTCAATGAGAATCACCGGAGTATTGGCATGAAATGATTGATATACTCGAAAATCATGGTAATATGCCTTTCTAATGCAAAGTGTAAAGCCATTTCTAATGCACATGCAAGAAAACTTCTGGGTTATAAACTGCTCAAGAGGATAAGAAAAGTTCTTTTGTCAGTCAAGCAATTGAGAATTGATTATAATTAAGAACATAGCAATGATAATCACAGATAACAAAGACTGAATCAGAATCCAATGTTCTAGACATGTTGGTTCCAGTTGGATTTGGACCATTGGACCTAGATCCAACGGACTGGATCTGTCACTACCATCACTACGGTAGCGACTGAGTCCATTTTTTATAAGTAAGTTGTGGGCAATAGACAGACAAGAATATCAAACAAGAAAATGAAAAGAGAAAAAAATTGAAGCATCAGGAAAGGAAAGGTTTGACCACAATTAAACAATACTTCAATCCAATACCGAAACCTGAAAAAGCATCACATAAGTATACCATGAAAAAGTTGCAACACGATAACAATTAGCCAAACTATCATCACAATAATCCAAGCTCTGGCACAGGCGAATATAACAGATTTAAATTCAAATATGGAACAGAACCATCACTAATAAACAACAATATTTTCAAAGCTAGTGGTCAAGAATGTCATACTTGTCTGATATGAGAGCTTGATGATGATGCCATGTCACGTGCCAATCGTTGAAGGACACGAACCAGTGGAACAACAAAAGGCTCAATGAAATTTTTATGCACTTCTGTTAAGCTTCTAATAATAAGGAGTGCAAAGCTTATCATAGAGCTCGCAGAGCTAAGTTCAAGGGATATCTGCGCTGCTGTAACAGCAGCAAGGTGCTTTTGTATGAGGTCTTCAACCTTTTGGTACAAACTCTTCACATCATGTGGTGTACTAGGTGCTTCAAGAGGAAAAGCAATGAAAACCATTTTCAGTAGAGAACAAAGTGACTTCCCAGCATCCAACATTTTACTATTAAAGCAGGGCTCCAATATCTGCAAGCAACACAAAAATATGATCAGAACAATAAGCTTGATATTACAATTAATGTAGAGAAAATGGACATACCTGTGAGATATGATTAATGTTGTTGCGGATGAAAAGCTGAGGCTGCTTCTCCAAGACCTTGTTCATGACATCAAGACCTTGGGCAAGAGCAGTTGCAGGATCTTTTGATTGTGAAGGCTGAATGTTGCTCAGCAACTTCTCTAGATAGTTAAATTTAACATTGGCATTTGGCCAAACTTCCAAAGCTTGGGTAAGCAGCTCTAAAGCCTGCTTGTACATTGAACTTGCCTCCTTGTCCTTGGGCTCTATTACCAGGGCAACCTGCTTTTGCAAGGTGAGTCAGAAAAATAGGAAATATTTCAGACATCTGAGGTGTGATGTTTCCTCGATGTAAAACAAAGGAACTATAAAAAAGCTAAATTGGACAAAAAGTTTGAACATAAATTTGATGATATTTATATATGTTTTCATGACTAGATGCTAGTTCATTAGCATGTCATTCTACATCTAATACACCATCACTATGAAATTGTAGTATCATGTCATAGTTTCACCACCAGGACAAAATAAAATATATTGTCCTAGTCTAGCACTACTAGCAAGATAAGACAAGGATTCTTATTCAACAATTTTCAGTTGCATAATAGCCACAAATGCTATCACAAAAAACAAGAAATGAAAACCACAATATCTTGAAGTACAAAAAGAATAGAATTTAAAACAGACATTTATAGTGGCAGTGTGTGCACTTGAGCAGTAAATGCTAGAATTTATTACTTATTATATTATAAGGCTCAATTGCACTCACAGATTTTGGATATGTCACACAAGTGCCATACATAATTGACACCTCACAGGGGATAGCAGTGATATTCATTTGAAATGTGGTTGATAAACCAATGGATCAAGGCAGATCATACAACGCAAGGGAGTGAAAACCCAGAAGGAATGTCCACCATGTTTTACAGGATATATGATATGAAAAGTTCAGTATCAATATCTCCACTACGTGACTTGTATTTTTGGTATAATATATTTCCCTAATATATAGTATAGCATCACACAGAACTATTAGCATAAAAAATCAGAAGGTTTGGAGATGCAGACATAATTGTCCACTTCATATTGTGGATTAAAAGAAATGAAATATTAAAACTTCGCATACACCATCAAAAAATCAATGAGCTAGCATAGATAACAAACAGAATAACGATTTCTTAACGTTCCTTGTATCATGCTACATGCAAAATCTTGTGATAGCAGTAAATATGCTTTTAACCAAATTATGGCATCAAATCAAAAGTGATCCTTGGAACTAACCAACAGAACAGTACATGTGCATGAATGTGGTGCAAAAACCATGAAATAAGTTGGTCGAAAGAAAACATAAATCCTTTAAAATATGATTTTCTTCGTAATTAAATTATATAGTTGCCAATCACAATAAAACATACAGAGTAATTAAGGGTTCCCAAAAAAGATAAACTATTTCAAAATCCTTTTTCCAGGAGTTTCAAGGAGTTGTTGGACATGTTTAGGAAGTTTGTCAAGATAAAACAAAGTATTGTTGTTTGTACCACTCCAAAACAGTAATACATGGATATTTTGCAATCCTAAGTTTCTACACAGGTCCTGTACTGAAAACACTTGGACACATCAAGATAGTCAAAGAATGCAACAGACATTTTATAAAAAAATGAGTAGCCTATATTATAAAACATAAAGTAATTTAATCACTGAGAAGACTTGAGATTCCTCACCCTGATCAGAAAGGTAATTATCATCTCCTCCATTGCAGCATTAGGTTTATACTCCTCATCTGGCTGGCCAGCAGATCCAGGTGTTTCAATATTGGGAATGGACGCCCCACCAGGTAACATAACACAAAGAGACTGTAGCCCAGGCTCTGTTTTAACTCGTTTACTCGCATCATCAGGAAATGTAGAAGAATCTGATGGGCGCTTCAGATCGCCACCTGCAGAATTCTGGCTCAATACATCACTAGTCTGACCATCGCCATCATTATCTGGCACGGCCTTCATTTCAGTTTGCCTTCTTCGTTCCCATGAAACAACTAATCCAGCAAGTTCAATGGCCAGGCGCCTATTTTCAGCAGTTGTATTGTATGGAATTCCCAGTCTACTAAGAGAGTTCACCATTTGAGGAACAAACTGAGCTCTGCAGCTATAGAAAAGGTCTGAATGCCGCACAATAAGCTGAAAGATATGAATCATATTAGGAATTGAATGGCCTTCTTCAACTAGAATTTTCTTAGTATATCGAATCCAAATAGGTACACGTGTATCCCCAGGAGGTAATCTTCGAGGTAACGCAGGCATCAGAATATCAAGAGCTTGTTTCACTAGCACCTTGTTTTCTGGTTGGCAAGTTCTCAATAGAGCAATAAAAACCTACACAATAGGGAACATTCTTTACCATTTCAGTTGAAAAAAATAAACAAATCATTCACAAAATTTACAGGTGTAACATTTAAGCTAAACTCAGCGACATAAAATCAAACCAAGTTCACAAACTCGATCGATAATACCAACAAAAATATGCCATAGATAGACCATGGCAAGAAGTAAAATTCTCTCGAGGGTTTATTCTCATGATAACTCTAAAAGAAAAAATTAGCCAAAATCACTCAATAAAGCTCAGGAGGTTATCATCTAATATCCTTATATTGTCATTGAATATGGGATGCCAATATAAATCAAAAGCTAGTAGGAAAAACTGATGATTATGCACTCCTAATTGGACAACAGCATCTCAAAAGAAAAACTCAAAAAACGGAATTAACAGCATGAAACATAAAAAACAAGCAGTGGAACAGGAGAGGCATGCAAAATTTATCGCAACATATCAGTATTTCAAACATTGTAATTTCAAACCATAGCATCAAATTTTTATAAGCATTTCAGTGCAAAGATAAAAGAGAAATAAGCTTCATCACAGAACTGAGGATTCATGAAGAAATCAGATGAGAAAACAATTTTGTCCTCAGATTAGTAACTTTGGAGTAAGCACAACCTTGTTGACAGCTAGTCTGGAAACTAATTGTTTTGTATTTCACACCATTTTAGTAAATCAAAGATCTCATTTATAATTTATGATCCATTTCAGCAGCACCGATTTGGCAATATGTTCCATGTGATGAAAAATACATTCAACTTCTCCCATATAGCAAACAAAGATCCTAAACTCATAATGTTTCCAAAAAGTCACAGCAGCCAAAAAATAATAATAAAATGTCCAGTGTTATTTGCAAATGCATTGGATGTTGATATGCACATAATATAGCCTTTAATGGCCCTGGTCATGAACTGCAAACACTGAAGTAGATGGATAGCTCTTCACTAAAAGAAAAAAGTTAGCATAAGATTCTATCAGCTCAATGAATATCTTCATTAGCATCCTTCAGACATTTAAAACTGCATTTTCATGTGACAGTATGCAAAAGTTGAAAAAGCAATAGACATGCATTTGAAAATAAGCTAGTCCAATGGAACTCATAGATTCAACAAGCTCTAGATGTACAAATAATTATGGATCTAAACATGTCAACCATCAGCTTTAGAGAATAAATGGCAAGAGCAAGAATATGTTTTTGGTTACAGGAATGGCATCATGATGAACAACAAAACTGCATTTATGAGTCAATTTTCTTTCCACAGAAAAAATGCACTTAATAGTATTAACTAATAATCCTCATTTCAGTTATCAGTAAGTAGGCTTTCAATATATTCCACATTAAACAACAAAAAATAATTTCGGAAAAGAACAAATAACAGTTGTTAATTTATCGTCTTGAGAGGAAGAAGAATGGATAATTACAGTATCAGGCCAGTTCGGGTTCATGCTTCAACAAGATGCATTTAAAGTGAGGTTTACCTGGAGGATAATTTTCTCTGGGGCCTGGTAGGCCTCCAGAAAGTGGCAGACATTAACAAATGCCCACTGCTTACTAGAATTGTCTTCACGCTTGAGATGATTCCAACCAAATTTTATAAGCTCTTTACGGTGCTGTACAAGATCATGTTGCAAATATTTTAGAAGTAATGTGGCAAGCTGTAAAAGTTCTATCCTCAGCGGCTCCTCATAATCAGCACTAACCTACAAAGAGGAAGTATAAGCTTTTCCCTCAGAAGTGAGAATCAAGCTTGAGCCTTGAATAAATATGAAATAATGGATAGGAATCTGAAACCAGAAACCACTTAGAGCACCACCTCTTCTGGAGGATCAAGAAGCTTGTCAACAATTGTTTTTATAATATTAGGGTCAACAACTTCCCAACTTTGGCCATTTTGGAAAGAATGTGCAAGCATTGGAAGTATGAGTATTCGCATAGCATGAACCATGTGAGATTGGCCAAATTGTTTTGTCTGGAATATGTTCAAAAAGTGCAAGAGAATATTTTTTTTAAGGTTTGGGGCATATCCTTCAGCAACCTGTTATCGAGTGAAAATAAACAAACATCAGTCAACTATAAATAATAATGCAACAAAACAAATTTAATTCATTATGAAACAAGCCAGTACTATTTATCTCACAGTTGACAGCGCACCTCGACAACATAAAATTCTGTCAGAAAGGTATAGTCAATACGACTAGGGAACAAGAAAATTGACAGCATGTCAAAAAGTGCACCAACTTCTGCTTTGTCATGCCTGAGATAATTAAGGAAACACTTGACAAGCCATTTGCTTTCCTTTACCTGCATAATTTGTGTAAGCAAAAAATGAGAAGTTACAAATGGCACAATTGGATGAAGCAACAGGCAAATCACATTTTCAATGTATTTTGTAAGTCCCAAAGAGCACCAGAAATTAGTCATGGCACCTCAATTTGATAAATTAACAAAGTTAAAACGATAGATCCAGAAAAGGTAATCAACATCAAGAAGATTCATGCAACAATCTACAAGTTTGGAGTAAAATTGCGAACTGGAAAATCTAACTGGTCTAACGAGAAGTGGAGTAAAGACCAAACCATGTAGTGGAATTTTGAGATTAAAAGAAATAAATATATAATGTAAGCGTAAATGATAACCTGAAGCGTACGGTGATAAACAGAAGCAAGTAGTCAAAGAGATGGCAAGAGTAAGCAAACAAGATATGGTGCATAAGTTTCTAAATATTTAATGAGGCAAGTAAATTGTGCCTACTTTTCTTTATTATTTTCTAAGACTTCTTTTTTCCAAAACGGAGACCCAAATAAATCATTTCCCCCATGTTTGAAATATCCATTTCATCCTCAACCAAATCAAATCTGTACTACTCCAGCTTCCTGATCACTTTTTCCATGTTCACTGTAGATACCTTTTAAGGTGCAAGTTCTATAGCCAAAATAAATTTCACTGTCAAAGGATTTGAACATAGAGAAACAAACAGATGCCACACATCAACACCCAAGTGGACTTGTCTTCCAGCAAGCTAACCTCAAAAAAAATGTTCAAAAAACAATAACTAGGATCAGATGGAATATCTAATTGACCCAAAAGGTTATCTGAACTAGTGTTGACCACATAGAGAGCACTAGAAGTTTACAGGATTTTGGCAGAACTATAGTTATAGCCACAACACCTGTTTCAACTAGAATGATGCAGCCAAACAAGTTTTTGCCATGATTGGTTATGGTTGACCAGGTAACACCTCTTCTACAATAAAATTTTCATAGCTGCAGGTTTCTGGACTATAAGGCCTAGGGTCTTGATCAACAAAGATAGCTTCACATCATCTTTATTGCTTCAGAAATCTGTATTGTACATTAAATTCTAGTTCTCTTCATATATATAAAGCGAGAACTAATTCTACCCACACTCCTACTCAGGTTGGACTCCAGCCTGATTACATGGATTTTTGGATTTGGATTTCAAGGGCTGTGATAAATATAAAACTTCAAGTTATTGTCTTTTAACACATCTCCTCAAGTTGGACTGTACATATCACACATACCCAGCTTGACATTAATTTCTGCAAAGTTTCTTTGACTTCGAGAATTTTATGAGAATGTTTGTTAATTGATTTTCGAATCTAAATGCTAGCTTTAGTTCTTGATTATGTATTTTTTTCCCTAATAAATTGAAAATCCACTTCAATATGTTTGTCCCATTCTTGGAACACTGGATTATTAGTGATATACAGTGCTACTTGGTTGTCACATAAAAACTGTGGAATGTTTTTTACCGAATATTCTAGTTCATTGAGAACTAACATTAACCATATGATTTCACATGTACCTAGGGCAATGTATTTGTACTCTTACCTCTGCACTCGACCTACCTATTACTGTATGTTTCTTATTTTTTTAGATAACCATATTTCCAACTTTATACAACGCCAAATGTGGACCTTGTGTCCACTAGTGAACTTGCCCAATATGCATCAAAATAACCCTCTATATTGTTCTCATTTGCTTCTTGTAAATCAACCGAAGTCTATATGCACCTTTAAGATACCTGATAATGTAGGCGGGGGGGGGGGGTGTGGTCTCACTATGATAGATCCACTAATGTAGAGGGAGGGACACGGGGAGTGGGAGAGGGGGGGGGGGGGGTGGGGGGGGGGGGGGGGGGGGGGGGGGGGGTGTGATCTCACTATGATAGATCCACTTGATGCAGAGGGAGAGAAGACACGGGGAGTAGGAAGAATATCACCGTCTTCTTCTTGATGCAATGAGGGAGGGTACGAGAGATACGAAAAAAATCACCGTCTTCCCACAATGATAAATCCTTGAATCCATAAGGAAAATAAAAAGAGAATAAACCCAAAATAATATAATATTATTAATAGAAAAATTTTCTCTTATTACAAACTTGCGTTATATATATACCTCTCTAATAAACTTAGAGTCCTACATGATATAAACAAAAATACGATTTCGACTCTACTAAGAATTCAATTTAACATATCCTAAATAAAAATATCTAAATCTCATTTTTTATTGGGCTAGAACTGTTATTGACTTAGACTGATAAATGAATTCTAATTTTGACCAATAAAAAATCCGAATTATCCAAAATAATAATTAAGAGAATTGTCGGAATCGATCTCCACATTCCAATGGATGGTTATTTGCTGGATTTGGATGAATATTGTAGCTGATATGACATTCAGACTGTAGTTGTATGAATCTTGATGGATCCTAATTGAAATTAGAATTCAATTTGAACTGGATATCTAGTTTTACTAAAAAAAGAATGTAATTGTCCTACATCAGATTTGATGCAGCGAGAGAGGGCACAAGAGATAGGGAGAATATCGCCATCTTTTCACAATGATAGATCCAATTGATGCAGAGATGGAAAACACGAGAGATAGGGAGAAAATCATTATCTTCACTTGCACTTGATGCAGCAGAAGGAAGACACGAAGAATAAGGAGAAAATTACCGTCTTCTCACTACAATAGATCAACTTGATGCAGCGGGAGAGGACACAAGAGATAGGAAGAAAATTACCGTTTTCTCATAACGAAAAATCCACTTGATATAGCAGGAGAGGAGGCACGAGGGGTAGGAAGAAGATCACTGTCTTCTCACCACGATAGATTCACTTGATGCAGTGCAAGAGAGTACGAGAGATAGGAAGAAAATCACCGTCTTCTCACAACGATAGATTCTTGAATCCACAAGAAAAATAGAAAAAAATAAACCCAAAATAAGATAATATTATTGATAGAAAAACTTCTCCGTTATTACAATCTTAGGTTATATATATAACTCTCTAATAAACTTAGAGTCCTACTTGATGTACACTAAAAATAGAACTTCAATTCCATTAAAAATTTTACTTAATATATATTAAATAAAAATATTTAAATTTTATTTCTTATTGGATTAGGATTGTTATTGACTCAAATTGATAAATAAATCCTAATTTTGATCAATACAAAATCCAAATTATCCAAAATAATAAATAAAAGAATTGTAGGAATTGATCTCAACTTTTCAACGGATGGTTATTTGCTGGATTTGGATGAATATTTTAGGAGATATGGCATTCGAATTATAGTTGTACGAATCTTGATGAATTTTAATTAAAATTAAAATTTAACTTGAACTAAATTTCTAATTTTACTATAAAAGCGATGTAGTTATCCTACATCACCTGAGTATTTGATATGCAACTTCTAAATTAGGTCCTCTCAATTTCTTTCATGAACTAACTCACCATTCTCACAACATAAATGTCTGGTCTGTCGTGATCAAGTCCTTGAGCTTGCTCATCATTCTTCTATATATTTTTGGATCTTCTAATAATTACTTCTTAATTTGCCTACAGTTTTGAGTTTGCATCTATTGAAACTTTAGTTATTCTACTACAAAATAAACATGCGTTTTCAGTATATCCAATATATATTTTCTTTGAAACAAAACAAGTCCTCTACGTGAATGCGCCACCTCTATTTCCAATAAATAGTGTTGTCTCCCCCAGTTTTTGATTTCAAACTCAAAGTTTAAGAATCTCTTGAATTAACCATTCCTTCTATATTTTCTCTTATTGGTATAACGTCATCAACATAATATTTTAAATCTTTTAATAAATATTGTAGAATTGGCTTAACTTTCCTTGAATTCATACCTCATAAGTGTTGAGCTGAATTTTTAACCAAATTCTAGGAGACTATTTCAGTCCATATAGAGATCTCTTTAACTTATAAATCATTCCCTTTTTACCTAAGCTGAAGCCAAGTATCTCGGTCATGTACACTTATACATGAAGATGTACATAAAGAAATACATTGTTGACAACTAACCGT
The DNA here is from genome assembly GCA_005019695.1 of Trichopus zeylanicus subsp. travancoricus. Lineage (NCBI taxonomy): Eukaryota > Viridiplantae > Streptophyta > Magnoliopsida > Dioscoreales > Dioscoreaceae > Trichopus > Trichopus zeylanicus. The sequence goes on from RXID01014490.1 coordinate 549,168, forward strand.
TATAGACTTCAACTCTTATTCATTGTAAAAGATAGAATCACTCTAATTGAGTTAAGTTTAACTCCCGGAGGGAATGGTTCAAAGTAATATATCCCAAGTATTTGAGTGCAATCCTAAGTCATTGGTTGTGCCTTGAACCTCTACATTCCCATTTCCATCATATTTGATGGTGAAGACTCACTTGCACCCTACTAATAGGTTATTGCCTAGTTTTGGTATTAGTTCTCAAGTATTACTCTTATGTAGAGCCTTCATCTCCACCTTCATTGCTTCTCTTCACCATTAATCTGCAAGTGTCTTATGCACTGTTTTTGAAATTCTATTTACTATTAGTCCCTGGGCAAACATAATGTATGCTGGCATTAGTGATGATTTCAAAATATATCTCCTAATTAGATATCATGCACTATATTACTCTCTTCCTTATTGCAATTGATCAGTCATTTTCATTTTTTTGTTCTTCATTCTATTCAAGTAGTTATTATTGATCTGTGGACTTTTCATCAAATAGATTCGATTGATTGAAATTTTGATTTGTAGTCTCATTTTATTTCTTGCTTCTGAAGTATATCAATGTCTTATTTTATTGGTTATTGGTTGCCTCAACTATATCTCTGATGATTTCTATATATATCGCCAAGACAACGTTTGCTTGTGCTCTGGTCAACCATTGCATCCCCAAATTCTCTTGTCCCTTACTAAAAAAATATGTTCTTCATAAAATTTTACATCGAATAAGACATAAGTTTTATATAATCCTGGGTCATAATATATATAGCATCTTTGAGTTCTGAAATATTCTAAAAAACATGCATCTAACTTATCTATATGCAAATTTATCTTTAAATAGATTATTATTATGAATATAGCATAAATAACCAAATATTTTTTATGCTAGATAAAAATGATTCTCATTTGGATGAAAAACTTTAAATGGGCTTTTATTGTTCAGTTTGAGCGCAAGAATCTTGCTGATGAGATATGATGAAAAAAGTATTGTATTAGATGACGACACATCTCTCTCAAATAAGAGTAGTCGAGCAAATCTCTAATAGGTGTTGATTTTTTCTTTTAACAACCCTATTTGATTAAAATGTGTAAGTACATGTGGTTTGAGATAATATATTATTATCTCTTAAGTACTTTTGATATTCTAATGATATATATTTTCCTTTATTATTTGATCTTAGGATCTTAAGATTTGCATTAAGCTGTATTCTTATCTTTTTATGAAAAGTTTGAAAAACATCAAATACCATTGACTAATTTTTAAATAAATATAACCATATTACTTTAATATAGTCATATATAAAGGTTAAAAGTATTCATAACCATTCCCAAATGATATTCTAATAACTTATACATTACTATAAACTATATTACAAGGAATAATACTAATTTTATTCGACTTAAATAAGTGCACTAATCTACGATATTTAGGATGCTCACATACTTGACACAATTGATTGTAGACAATCTAATTCTAGAAAATAATAATTTAAGAACATGACGTGATGGTTAATTAAATCTACACTGCCATTTGATAATTTCTTCCTATTGAGCCAACAACAACTTGGAGTGTATCATTCTTCAGGATATAAAAATACTTGTCTTCAACACCCACCAATCTTATTTCATGCATGAAGATACTAAAAAAGTAGTATGTAGAATAAAAAATTATTGAGCAATTAAAATTTTTATTTAACCAACTAACTAACAGTAGATTTATAAAAAAATTTGAAATATAGAGAGAAAAAGTGAGTTGAAGAGATAATAACTATATATTACCCTTTCAAACAACTATAATGAAACAATCCCATCAGCTAGGGTTACACACCTTGTGGGAGTAAACTTAAGTATTTAAAACAGGATTTGTTATATGCATGCTCAGAAACTTCTGAATCAATGATTCACGGGCTTCTCTTGTTGTTTTGAGTAGATGCAGTGGAATACCTATGCAAGGAGTTATTTTCCTTAACAGTTGGTCATACTCCTCCTTTGAGATGATAACATGGCTCGTTGTGTTCATACCATGTTATTTTCTATCTACCTCTAGTTCTACATGTAGTTTCGCTCAGAAATTGCTAGCCCATGATTTACCTACTACCAACTAATATCTATCAACCATATGGCAACCATATGGCATGGTTTTTCACACTTGGTAGACCTCACTGTGTTTTTGCTACTTCCTCTGCCAACAAATCCACCTCCTCCCCTCCCTTTGTCTGCAATTTCTCCTCCACTATATATTTGATTTCATCCTAAGACCATGGTTGAACTCTCTCATGTGTTTTTATAATTAGAAGAAAGTATAGCTGCTCTGTGGAGTCTCTCATATATCTCTTTTATTGGGGATAGTTTACTTCCACTTAGAAAATTTATCTTATACTATTCATACTGGGGCTCTAATCCATGTATGAACTATATGATCTTATGTTCCTCATAGTCCTTCCCTATATCAAGAGGTTAAAATATGCGCTCAATTCTTTTCCTTCTTGACGTAAGTTGTATATTTGTTCACAGATTGAAAAAACTCGTGACAAATTGTCCTTGCTCCTATGCATCTTTTGGAGTTTTTCCCAAATAGCCTTTGAGCTGTCATAGTAGAGTAATTTGTGACCTATTTCAGATTCTATGTTGTTCATGAGAAGAAACATCACTTTGGAGTCCTCCTGCTCCTAGTCTTCTATCTTTGCTCAACTCTTTGACAGGTCATCCGTCAAATACTTGTACTTTTTTCGGGGCTTGAGGTAGACCTTCACATATTTAGATCATGGAAGATAATTTTGGATGCCTTTTAACTTGGTGGTGGTGATCTATAAACTTTTTCCTTGTATGGCTTGCAGTCTTCACTTGCGGAATGACTCCTAATGCTGCTATCAGCTTCTAGAGCTTAAGGTTCTAATACCATGTTAGAATTAGGGTTTCTAGACTATAAGTCTAGGGTTTTGATCAACAAAGATGGCTTCACATCATCTCTATCGCTTCAGAAATCTGAATTGTACATTAAACCCTAGATCTCTTCATATATATATATACATATATATATATATATAAAGAGAGAACTCTTAGTTCTATTCTTAGTCCTACTCCGGTTGGACTCTTAACATTATTACATGGATTTCGGGATTTTGGGCTTTTGGATTTGGATTTCAAGGTTGAGATAAATCTGAGACTTTTTTAAGTTATTGACTCTTTTAACAATGCAATGTCTAATTGATCCAAACAGTTATCTGAACTAGTGTGGACCACCTAGTGAGCACTAGAAGTTTACAGGATTTTGGCACAAGTATAACTATAGCCAAAACACCTGTTTCAACCAGAATGGTGCAGTCAAACCAGTTTTTGCCATTATTGGTTATAGTTGACTAGGTAACACCTCTTCTACAATAACATTTTCATAGCTGCTTAAAAGACAAAAATATGTTACTGAATTCAAATCATTTTGCAATTTTTAGAACTCATGCCATTGCTTCCATTTATCGGTGCTAACAACCCCTTTCAGCAATCCAATACTTCCTGCATATAAGAAATGTTGATCCTAAACTCTAAACCTAAATATTTGATCTTGACAGATTTTGATCTAAACTGGATCAGGCCATCACTCCTTAGTATTGAACAAAGCCCATATAACCATATTTACTGGTACATAAAATGGTTAGGGTTTGAGTGTACTAAATTTATATAAAATTTGCTTGTACCAATATACTTGATATGTTGACATGAAACATATAGTCCTCCCTACTCTCATATTCATATATTGAAATGATATAAATATGGCACCAGAAATATGATTCTTTTATCCCAACAATTTGTTGGCTTTATTAATTAGGAGCAGTAAAGTCAACTCATGACTATTTATTTATATTTGACTTATAGACATACCCAATGTTGAAAGGATTTCACCAGCATCTTTTTCCATTTGTAACTACTAGTACAAACAACATGAACAATTCCAAATTCACGATAATCATAAAACATGAAACTCAACTCCAAATACTCAAGTAGAGCTTTAGAACACTTAAAGTGAAAGAAAAAATATACTATGATATGACTAACCATTGAGTTATTAATAAGCCAGTAATTGTTCAAATAAGCTAACAACTTACTTGAAGTAGACTTAGTTCCTGTTCATTTTGTAAACTAGCAATTCTTGCTGGTGACTTCCAAACAAGTAATAATGTGTCCAGCACAACACGATTGCCATGCAGCCAATCAGGCATAAGCTTAACCAAAGTTCGAATAAGGTAGAGTCCGTGAAAATAAGCATCAGAACTATCAACCAAGTTGGTAGAAGTAGGACGGGTGAAGCTCTCAGTTATGTGACCCATGAAGCTTTCTTCGTTCAATGGTTGAGCAGTAGGTCCATCAGCTGGTGGGCAAAATTGTGGAAAAGCATTTGCAAGTATTTTTTGTGGTGACTTTGCAAGCTCCTCACGCAAGGGTTGCCCAGCATCTGAACAAATTATGTACATGAACCTGAAATAATGCATAACTTATGTATATTGATGGTTGCTCCTCCAAATTCAACAGAGTTTTCTAAACTAAACTTCTGTATTCATACCGTCTAAAATATTTTGCATGATTTAGACGTGCAAGAAAGTAATCTACAGCCTCTGAAGCATAGCGATTTAAAAACCTCGTCAATGGAAGCCGATAGGGGCTGTTAATTTCACTATAAAATTGGCCCTGGGGAAGTGCACCCTCCAGGTCAATTATTATAGTTACAAGATCATCCAAAAATTTCCCAGCTGCAGGAGGGAGTAGATGAAAAAGCTCAATCATGGCTGCAAAAACAAAAAGAGATTGCAAACTGTTATACAATGTGCCAAACTACAAAACGATAACATTGTTAATAAACAGATACAGCATACCTGCTGCAACCTTTGGCTCATCCCCATTTTTCCAAGATTTTTGACATTGGGCAAGCTTTTCAGGTTCCAACCATTTCTTCAAATGGTCTAACAATTTAACACCCAAAGTCACATTAAACCAGTTGGACAAAAGTTCGAGCAGACGCGCCAATCCTTGTAACAACGGCATGTTAAGACTTTTTGTATGTGCTAGGTTAACTAAGATTGGCCTAAGGCTGCTCTGCAGAAGATCCTTGGGCATCCTTTGTTGTTGAATAACCTATAAGCCAGTAACAAGACAACAATACAACTCACATATGGTTCCACATTTTAAATGATCAACTGGAAATTGGACTTGCAAATCCAGTTGTAATTTAAGTAAAGGATTTGAACAAAAAACATGTACAAACTTAATATTATCTCTAAACATTTGCATCAGAAAGTTTGATATAAGAACCTGTCGAAGTCCTTCCTTAGCAACAGCTACAATCTCTGGTGTACGACATGTCAATGATTTGAAAAACATAGATATAATTTTTGCCCTCAGTTCTGCATGACTTGGTGTTCTGAAATCTGCCCATGCCATTGCAGTACAAAGTAGCTCAATGCATGCTGTTCGAAGTTTGTTTACGGTCGTAACAACTTTGGGGTTCATTAACTTTGTAACCCAGACAGTCTCATCAGCCTCAGCAATTTGCAGTGCTTCTTGCAAGAAATTGACCAGCTCTGGGGTCAATTTAAGAAGAGGTGGTCTCAAAGCTAGGCAAAAATTTAGGGCATTAACAGTTCCAACCTGTACAATTAAATGAATTGAACCTATGCTTTCATGAAAAGAAAATTAAATAGAAACCTCATATTCAAACCTGGGTACCTGTTGCTCAACATTCTTTGACCGTAGAGATCGCACTATGAGAGGTTGGAGCATAGGTTGATAAAGAGGCTCAAGTAACTCAGAAACTTCACTGCCTGTCCTACTTGCTAAAAGTGCCAAGCATGACTGCACATTCTTTCTGACAATAATGGAGGCATTTGGATTAAATAATTCTGCAGCAAGAAACTCAACAACCCCTTGAAAACTCTGCCGGCGATGCTCATTATTTGCTTCATCAATATTATTTACTACCCGAAGAATCTGTGTGAGAACCTGGCTTGTTTCTTCCTGTTCCTTGTGAGCATGCATTGGCAACCTTTTCAGGACAAATATCAAACTACGGACTATTCTCACTTGGAAAATCCATAATGTTTCAACCGAAAGTTTACCAACTAAAGCACCAAGCCCCATGACACCACCAATTTGCGCTTGCCATGTACTTCCATAGCAACAATGTAATAAACGAGGCACAAGCTGCTCAAAGACAGGAATTCGAACACCTAGGGGCGCTGAGAATACAGGATTCAGTGAAGGGCTAGATACCATGAGTGGAGTGCTGGGACCACCCCTGGATGATAGTACACCAGTATGCCTGGTTCTTGTCAGCAGAATAAGTGAATCAGTAAAAACATTTAAGGCCATAAGAGCAGCCTTTGCATGGAGCCTGTTTTCTTCAGCAAGCACATCCACCAAAGCATCCAAAAAGATCAGTGGATCTAACTCTTTCAGATTAGAAGAAGCACTGCTTCTTGATTTTGAATTCATGCTGCCACTTGACGAAAGAATAGAACCAGCATGTTGCCGCATTCCCAAGGAAGAACTAGATGACAAATTATCGACATGGAAAACCATAGCAAAATGATGACAAACATTAATAACAAACTCATCATTCGGTTCCTGGAGCTCAGGATCTGCACTTGCAGCAATAATGGTCACAAGAAGAGTCTTAAAGACAGATTTTTCAGCCATAAGTTGAGTTTTTGTCTTCACCCCCAAATCAACCTGTCAGTATGAATTAATAAAAACAGGCTCAAAATAAGACAATTGAAGCATCTTTGATTAGGCAATGAAGCAGTCAAGCTCAAGTATAAGGTAGCAATTCTGAAAATATAAATACCATTTGCCTCAAAGTTGTCACAAAACACTGATCAATTCCCATTACAGATATAAAAAGTACAGCAAATAATCCAAACAATTCCATTTTTAGGAGTTTGTCCCAACAAAAAAAATAGCCAAAAATGAGCATAGAGTTGATAATAGAAACCATATATGGCATTTGTTAAACACACAAAATGAACATTATTTGATAACAACTCCACTCTAAAAATGCTAATGTCTAGTAAACTATGAAGAAAACACTTACCTTCATATCTGAAGTTTCTATGCAACGCAGGGAAGGATCAACAGAAGACACCAACATGGTACCAACAAGACTAGGAGATACTCCCTCCTCATCAACATTCGCTCTCAAATTTAACACAGATGTCAAACATATTTGGAGAAATTTAAGAGCTTGTTTCCTGTAGTAAGCACCCACACCAGCAGATGTCTGCATGACCGAACTTACAGCAAGATGTATGCAGCGATCCAATGGCACCAGAAATGGTGTTGCAGGCTCAAAGGTAAGAATTAAACGAAGGCCATGCTCAGGGTTCTCCTTACAGTCAAGGGTTAGCGGCTCCTTGAGAAAGCGCCTATTTCGACCACCCAACTTACCAAGTAACTGCAAAGACTTGGCACCCCATGGATATGGTGGGGGCCTTACATGAGACCATAAAGCAAGTATAACTTCAGACATGACATTCGCCATACTAGGCTCTAAGAAATCAGGGTTCAAACTGTCGATCCAAAATTCAAGCGTTCGAAGCCCTAAGCTGACAAGGTCATCACTTCCCTTCAAGGCAAGTACAAGGGGCTTCATTAGACGTGGAAGGTGAGGAAGCAATGAACTTAGGCGAGCAGGTAAAGTAAGACAAAGCTCAATCAGGAGGTCTTTCATGTCTTCACTTGTAGGCCCTTCAATCATTGCTAGCAACAGATTCAGGCAAGGCTGCAAAGATGGTATAAGATCCCTCAATAAGTTATCAAATTTTGCTCCATTGAGTGAACGGAACATACTGCGCAGAAGGTGCATGTAACCAAGAGGCTTGTCGACTTCAGTAGCATTTTTCATGCAAAAATCCATGATAACATTAATATGAGGCTGCAATACTCGTTCACATTCAGAAGGAGCCTTAGCAACAGCAACAAAAACAACACGAAAAAGTTGTAGAACAAGTTTTGCTGCAGGGGTGTCTGGCTGCTTCAAAACCTCAAGCTTATTGCTAACAAGATAATTGACTAAAACATCTGTGAAGGGACGGAGGACCTTTTGAGATTGCAGAAGGGTGGAAAATATGTGAAGCAACTGAGTGTTTGTAATCATGCACTCAAACAATTCTGGCATACACAAAGAGAACATATCCATAAGGTCTCGAGGTTCCATTATGGCTAGGATTGCTGAGAAGTGTTGCAGTATGTCCCTCTCCTCATCCTTCTCTTTGAAAAGAGCTAAGCAATGGACACCACTCCTGAGAACCCCAGTGGCTTTTCGAACCTACCAAAACAGATATATGAATAGAATAAGTTAATGCAAAATAGTATGAAGAGTCGAGATCCAAAGATCACAGAGAACATGCAATACTTCATCCTCTCTCATGCCTCTGAATCCTTGAGGAAGTCCTGAATTAGATGATGGAGAGACTTGAAATTGTTGATGTGCACCATGGGAAGCGGGCGAGACCTACAGAACATGAAGAAGATAACAACCCAGAAGGAAGCCAATGGCTATAGCAAGAGAACAGAGAGGTACAAACCTGAGAACGTGGTACATGAGCATTAGTTATGCTCCAAATAATTGTTTTCATCCCTGAGACAGATATCATAGTATATGTTAGATAATCATCAGTTGTTCCAGCCAAAAGAAAGAAAACAAGCACCAATGTCCTGCCTAAATGCAACTAAAAAGACACAAGCTAAATTAATCATGGGTGTTACTGGCTAATATCTACTCCTACTGATATTTATCAACTTGGAATGTGTCTACGGTTTGGAATACCTATCATCTGACTGACTGATTTCATGCCCAAACCCACAGGTAGGAGATGAACATATAAATCATATTTAATTTTCTTGTCCTCATTTGAAATAGAGTATAATGTGCAGATCATAGCATGAGATCCAATGTGATGCAGGTTTTAATTAATCAATCAATGAGGTGAGCAAATAAACATTGAGGAAATGTCCAAAATAGATAAAATTGTTGGATAAATGGGAGGAAATCTTGAGTAGTTACTTTAAATCCAACAAAGGGAGGGGAAAAGTCATAAAAGATTCAGGTCTAGGGCCCTAAATTGAAACAAATCGACTATCAGACAAGACTGAAATTTCTTCTAAACGAATTTTAGGCCAAGCTGGAAGCATCCAACAGGCCTCTATTACACCAAGCCTATCATGACATGTGTAAGGCCATGGTCTAGGATTATCTATCTAAATCAAATAAACTACTTCATTACCTGAAATTTTTTGGAGGGAAAAATAATATTCAACAGATAGCCTCAATCAGATATCGAATCTACTCGCTAATAAAATCCTCAAAATGACTGTGCATACTATTGACCCTTAGCAAGTTACAGCAGCACACTCTAAACCACAATGACAATCGGATCAGCTATGTAAATCCATGAGAAGATGTTTTCACAACAAAACACACAAATTCTCCTTCTCCATTCATCCCCATCCAAAACATTTTTCTCCCAAATACATTTCATTTTTAATTTGCTCAAGTATATTACTGGCTAAAAGAATGGTAAGCCCCAACTTCAAGCATATAGTTCAGCGCACCTAAATATGTAAAACCAATATATCATATATAGATATGCCCATAGACAAGTAATACTGATTTACTTATCAAGTAATTATCTTAACCCCTCATATTATCAGTTTCATTATTGTCCTCAGGAACAATAAAAAACTAAACATTGAGGCCAACACACTAGTCTTCTGTGCAGATCTTTAAGGAAATTATTTAGGTATCACAAGAATTTTCTTATCCATTCATCTGATCCAATGCTATCTGCATTTTTACATCCTTTGCTCTATTATCATTTCTGTTTCTAGTAACTCCCCCAACATTTTCTCTTAAGCTGCCACTATCCTCAATATTTTCAAGAAAAGTAGATAAGAAAGAAGCAAGTAGAGTCATAAACTTGCTTTGACAAACAAAGATTACAATCAATAAAAGGTATGTGCTTTCACCACAACCATAAACCTCAGCAAAGAAACTGAATTTACAATTTGTAGTAAAAAAGAAGACTTTTTAGCAGAAGGTACATTGTGTGCAGTTTTTTTGATGCAACACAAAATTTGCTGAATAGGATATATCCTTTCAGTATTTGTATATAAAGTTTATCCAAGAAGTTATGTTCAGTGAAGTACAAGCTAATTTGAATGTTTTTCAAGTAAATTTGGTTTTATGGAACATTGTGCTTCCTATATTTTAAGGCAAAGGTCACAGATAAGATCAATCTTATACTGAGTTATAATGGTCTGACAAATGTTGTGTTACCCATCACTAATGTCTTGATTAAGTGCTTGTAATCACTGATTTCCTTGGAATACTCAGATGGCGGCTGTAGATTGAGAGCAGCCTGTTGAACAAGTATAACATTTGTTAGAAATCAGCAGAGCAAAACCATCAGCCAGAAGCAATAGTACATTAAAATCTAAGGTTAGCAAAGAAACATAATAAATACAACCAATCAAATTCCACCTATCTTAGACATGAGCTACACCCATCTGCATGAATTTTGTCAGGGTTGGAACTAGAACATAGCCTATTAAGAATGTTGAGCAAGCTTAGCCCTACCACAGGCCCAAGCACAATCTTCAACTCACTCCTGACTTTAAGGAAACAGGGCAAAGCTGAAAAATGAATACTACTATCCTACTTTTCAGACTTTTAGACATGTCCAAGACATTCAATAGACTGACTTATGAAGCTGCCAAAGCAACAGGATGCATCCAAAAGAAGCTACAATTACGATTTCCAAAAGAAGTTAAAATCAAGCTACATGTAGAATGTCAGTTTTGGGCCTTACAATCAGTATTTACTCTGTTTTGACCATCAATTACCGAACCATGTTGCAAACATAAAAGTTAACAAATAGAAAATATACAGGTGGAAGAGAGTGGCAATGTTGAGTGGAAGAATTATATATTTTGTTATCCATTTTTCCTTCTTCCTTTGCCCTCAGAATGTTTACATGTTTCATCAACAAGTTTGCACAGTTTACTATTAATATCAGAGGATGAAGTTTGTTCAGGTCAATTCATAAATTATTAATTTGCTGAAAATACTACAAAAATCAGAGCTCATTAATGGTAAAGCTGGACCAGATGCCACCCTAAACAGGAACAGGATGAATGGATACTGTAGGGATTCCATTATAATTGAGCATCACCATAGAATGTACACAGGGAGCAACTCCAACTAAATTTTGTTGAAGGTAGTATGATATTATTGTGCATCGGTCAAATATGATCAAAACCATTTACAGTTCAGCAGAACAAAGCAGATCATTATCAAAAAAAAAAAAAAAAAAAGCAAACAGGAAAAAGAAAGTGAACATTTCACGAACAGAAAAGCAACTATCCCCAACTAAGTAAGATAAACCAAATGAATCAGAAACCTGAATAGGAACTTCAAGCTTCAATCTCAATGGTGATCGCTCTTTTCCTTCATCACCTTCCTCCAATAACTAATTCAAAAAAAAAAAAAAAGACATCAGCATTCAGTACAGATCTTTTAAGAGATTGGTGCCATTGAAAATTTTTTAACAGGTTAAAAACAATAACAATTAGGAACCAATAGTGGAAACTAAACCCTCAAGTTCAATTCATGATATTCAGTCTCTTATTAGTTCAGGAAAAAGAAAAAAAGAGGTTATAGCTACATGTTACATTGTGAGTAAGATAATATTGGATTCATAAAATAGTCAACAGAAACTCAACAAAAAATCAGTCTGGTCAGCTACAAACCAGGAAAAACAGAGGGAATGCTTAACCTCCGAAATCAAAGGCAAGCTGTAATAAATAAAAAATCACTGCTTATCCCACTGACCATGAGTGAATGGTAATTTATCTATGTATTGTTATGATCAATGCTTACTTCTATACGTCAAGCTTGTCTGAATGAAGGGAAGTGATTGATCCATGACCTTATCAAGCATTTTATGGCCAAAATCTAAATCAATGACAAATTGCTAGCTCAAGGGGCAGAACAATACGGGACCGGATTGCATTACAAAGTTTGCAGACAAGGAGCACATTTGTGAACAACCTGCTTGTTCCCAGCATGTCCACATGGGCACCACTCTCATTTTCGTTTCATGTGTTTTGATCCATTATGTTGGATTTCAGTCCACTGTGACACGTTTCAAATCAATATAATGCAGCTCAAGTCAGTAATGAGAAAAGGAGAGTCGATTCTGTGGAACACACGGCAAGTTGGGAGGCAGTCCATGTACACAATTATGTCAATTAACTCCAAAAGCAAATCAAAGCAGACAATATAGATCTATAAAAAAATCACCTTGATGTTCTTCAATCAAAAAGAATGAGGATCTAGATGTCTCCATTTTTCTTGAACTCCTTTGAGATAACCATAGAGATAATGTGCTCCACAGATGTGTTACCTCAGTTCAGTTCAGCCTCATAACAATTACCAAAACAAAGCCTTATATTGCACCAAAGACAAATTGGATTATAAATGCTTGATCAAACACCGCCAGTTTACAAAAGAGCTCATATGTTCTACATATGTGTTACTTCAGTTTAGTTCAGCCTCATAACAATTACCAAAACAAAGCCTATTTGCACCAAACACAAATCAGATTATAGATGCATGATCAAACAGCCAGTTTACAAAAGAGCTAATGTGCTTCACAGATGGGTTACTTCAGTTCAGTTCAGCCTCATAACAATTACCACAACACAGCTTTATATTGCACAAAAGGCAAATTGGATGATACATGCTTGATCAAATACAGTTAGTTCACAAAAGAAATAGGAATGAGTAGCGCATGCATAAATGTTAGCAGTGGATTTACAGTGAGAAGGAGGTTCACTTGAAACAAAATGACACTTCAAAAAACAATTTTTCCTAATTTTTTAAATCACATCTCTGTCTTTTCATTCTCTTTTTATGCCCTTATATATTATTTAGCACATATATATTGCTTACACTGACCATTGATTAGTTCTTCAGATTTTACCCAGTGGTAACCAGATCAAATTCTCCCACTTAGCAGGATTATAAAGCAATAAATATTCAAAAGTTATCTAAATTTCTTTCAATAAAATAAATGATGTATAGACTGCCTAAGCCCAAAACACAAAAAGGTATAGTCCTTCATCGTACGATGCATAGGTCATCAACATGTGCAATAAACAACCTGATATTTTTTTTCAACAACTGAAACACATCCAAGATATAAAGAAAGATAGTCCAAAGCAGCCTGTTTATAAGCACAATGACATTTTCATTGTATCTTTTAGGACTACTCTCTGAAGGTTATAGGAAAAGTTTTTAAGGGATTTAAATCTCATCATGACACAAACACCAGTCTCAACCAATAAATGTATAGTTGTATACAAAAAATGATCAGGGCATATCCTCACAAAAAACACTAGATCCACATGATCTGCCATAAAGACAAATAAAAAACAGTACACCATGACAATGGGTTGAGTCCTCCAAATGATATCTTCATCTTCATGGTACTAAAAGTTATAGAATAAATAATATCACAAAAGAAAACAAAAATTAGCAGCTAACAACACACTACTGTGAATAAAAACAGGTTAAAACCAAGTACCATACCTGTGGAATGATATGCTTAAATGTGCCAAATTTTCCCACAAAAGTATCTAGAATGCGTCCCTGGAAATAAGAAACACAGAAAAGGATTGGTAGACATATTAGCATGAATTCTTTTCTCTTTTTTTTGAGACACATTAGTGGCATGAATTCATCTTTTCAACTAATGCTGGCATAACATGACCAGAGACCAGAAACAAAGTTTTAGCATGACTAAAACTAGAAGGAAGCATAACAAATTACAGAGCAGATACTTCAAGATACATACCAGTAAAACCCGAGCTTCATCCATATTCAGTTGGTCAATACCTTTCTCGTATATAGGTTCCACCTAACCCCAATCCCCAGCAAAAACCCCAAACCAAAAGAAATAATAATATATCAAACTTTTCACACTGTAGAATAAAAAAATTGTAAAGCAGAGTCTTCCAAACTCACTAATTTCTTACCAAATTAAGAATCAGTCGGGCACAGGTTGTATGAATGACAAGTGTTAAGGATGAATCATGCATGTTCCTTGAAAATAGATAGATAATACGGGATAACTGCAGACAATGGATTTTGTCATGATAGTGAATCTCAAATGATAGATAAGGCAAAAAGGAAGTGCCCATCAATATCATAAAAAAAAGCATTTAAATGCCAGAATGGCAGGGTGAATGTGAAAAATGGTCTGGGAGTATTTAACATCAGCTAAAAATAAAAGACAAAACATATGAAACAGAACTGAAAATAACAGGACATAATCGAATTGTGGTAACACAGGTGTAAACAGCCAATAAAATATCTTTCAAAAAAGTTAATAAAAATGGCTATCACTTCTTATGAACTATGACCTATTGGCCAGAGTTCCAACAATGTAGCTCAAGAACTATTCCTTGTATATGGTGTGAGGGAAAAAGAACAAAAAAATTAAAGTTATGCGTCAATGAATGAATGGAGAGGAGGTTGGAACTTTTCCAATATATGTAGAAAACAAAAACAAAAAGATTAGCATGGTGTCACGTGAAACTTAAATTAGAACCTTCATCTACGATTGCATCAGGATGAATTGTTGAGCAAAACATAAAAGAAACAGTAGAGAACAGATGGCATGCAGGAGAGAACAAAACAAACAAAAACAGAACCTGAGTCAGCGAAAGGTCCGCTCGAATATAATGTATGATCTCTGCAAGAAGGCTATAAGCCAGTGGTCTCAATGTCTCAACACAAACACGGCCAGTCCCGATCAAAACCCTAGAACAAAAGAAAAACACCATATGAAATCAGCACATATGGTTTCAGGAAAAGCAACACAATGCAAAGGACAGGAGTACCTCTCATCCAACAATGTGTCTATCAAAGGAAACAGCCCTCGTTTAAAGTCGGTGCTCAGCACATGCTTCAAGGCCAGCAACAATTCCTGAAATGATATATTAAATCCTTTAGAAACGCTGAAATCATCACAAAAATTAAACTCAAAGAGCTCACTTTTCTAACGGAGACTGAGTCAGGGCAGGTGACAAGCAAGTTCACAATGCTCTTGCAGATGTTCTCCTCGTGTGGCCTGATGTAATCGGCACAGCTCTTCAACAAATAGGTCAGAAACGAAAGCGTCTTGACCTGGGCGCCCTTGAGCTCCACGTACTGTGTCTTGAGGTGGGGCGGTACCTTGTCGGGCCCCGGGCCCGGTATGGAGATGGCGGCGACCATGAGGGGAAGGAGGTAGGGGATGTTGGTCTGGACAAGCTTGTGGTAGAGCTGGAACAGGAACATGACGACAAGGGGACTCTCGGTGACGATCTTAAAAGAGCGGTTGCTGGGATTGAGCTGGCCTGAGCCACCGCCGTGCCCCGCAGTTCCACCAGCGGCATCGAGGCTGTCGTCCGCAGCGGGAGGGCCAGGGGGATTAGGCGGCGGGGGAGGGGTAGGAGAGGAGAAGAAGTGGGTGACGGTGGTCGGGAAGTTCTGGTAGATGGAGCGGACGAAGTCGAGGAAGGGCTGAACCTCGGCCTCGACGGTGGGCCGGAAGCTCCGGAGGAGGTCAAAGATGATGCGAATGGAGATGAGTGCGTTGTCCTCATTGTCGTGGGTGAGAACCTGGAGGGAGAGCTTGAGGAGGTCCTGCACGAAAGGGCGGAGGACCTCGCTGTGCGGAAGCCGATTGAGGATCTCCACGACGACGTTGCGTAGCTTGTGCTCGGCGTTCTCGCAGGGCTGCGGTGAGGTGAGCTGGGTGAGCACGGCGGTGAAGGCGCGGAAGTAGCACTTGAGGAAGTTGAGGTACTCGGACGTGTGCGTGATCTCGAGGTTGTCACGGACCTCCATCACCATCTGCAAGCGCGTCTGCACCGAGAGAGCGGGGTCGACAAGACGCTGCGCATGAAGCTCGTAGTTGGTGATCGGAGCCATCGCCGGCGAGGCTAGGGTTCCGGCGAGGGGGAGGAGGACGAGCAGGAAGCGAGTTCAGCCTCCGCTCATCGGAGACGATTTGGGTAAAAGTAGGGACCGAATCCGGGGAAACGCAATATTAATAGATAAGAGATTAATGTCATAATCAAGGATAATTTTCGGTGAATCATATGTCGTACGGGTAATACGATGACCCAATCTCAGCCATTGAGGTTGCTAAGGGATCCCCGATCGACTACTCTTGATGCATTATTAACGGATGAGATCTGATCCTCTGCGGGAAACAGTTTTGAAGACTTGACCTGCCCCAGGAAAAACGTAAATATGGGGAGTGAAATTTCTATGGAATAATTAAATTGATAGAGATAATCGTGTTTAGTTTATTAATTATTGGGCTTTTTTATTTTATGGAGAAAAATATTTCAATTTTTCATGTATTTGCAGAAATTAATTTGTACACGTGGATAAAAAATATGATGTGGTATTCTAAATAATTGATTTAGGCCTCATTTGAAATGAGATCATTGCAAAACAAATTAAAATTAGCAAGTCGGGTGAAAAGTGAATAATAATAGACTTTTAATGACATAAATCTTCTACGGCCCATTTGTTAAGCGATTTGCAGCATCAAAACACAACTATACACATTTTATGCGATTAATAATTATATTATTAATCCATATCCAAATTCTAAATGACTCCTAATCATCGGAGAAAAATAAGGCGACTTCAGAAATATTCACTTCGAGTAGATAAAAACTCCAAGGACGCTAACCTAGAAGAATTTGACAACAAAATTAAAAATGGATAAGTTATCATTAGACACCAGTAATGCAGGAAATTATCCACAGATACCACGCATCAAATGTTGGGAAATTATTTGCAGAACTTCCCATGTTTCATATTCATTGTTTCTCCGGTAGAGTTCTACGAATGCTTGCTATCTTCCTGTATGCAAATCAGCTCAAATTAATAGTCTTTTTCCCCTCCTTCAATGATGTAAATAAAGCACATTAATCTTCTTTTTTGCATGCAGCAATCTTGATTTCATCTCTTAATTGTATCAATAAATCTCCCGTTGCTTTGATCCCAACAAATCAATCTGCATCCATTTTATTTCCATTTTCTGTACACACACATATCTGGTTTCAAATTAATGATGTATGTAATATCTAGTATCGTCATATCTTCAAGCAGTTTCCTTTTCTCTAGGACAACTTGATTTGCTATCTCTGGGCTACAGAAAACCTGCACTTCAACCAGAGTTGCAGAGGGCTCATCCCCAAACCTGACTCTTCGCCATCCTCCCTCTTGTCATAAGACAGCCCCAGCTAAGACTTGGCCTGCCTGAGGTCTCCAACGCCGTAGCGCGAATCGGGCCCCGTGAACACGTGAACACGCCCCCCACTGGCGTGAGCGGCGGACCGACGAGGAGCCCGTCCGGGCCGTGCTGCGGTCCGCCGCGTGCATAATCGAACAAGGCAGCTCCACTGCCGCCAACCATGAGCAGCACAACCGGGCTGTGCTCGTTCTGGATGCTGGCCGTGTCTTTCCAGTAGAAAAGAAAGGCGTCGAAGGTGTCGTACTAGTCGTTGGTGCTCCTGTAGCCTTAAGGACTGAATGCGCCGAAACTTGAAGGAGGCGTCGTTGTAGCCGATACTGATGCAGGGGTCCTTGTGAGTCGCAGTCTTTGTGGAAGGATATGGCGCTGAAGCCGTCGGCTGTGGCTCTGTAGCAGCATTTCAGCTCTCTGCTTGCCAACTTCACAACTTTGATGCATGGAGAAGAGATCATTTGCGTATGAGGATGTGAACATTTCATGTGGGTGTTGGAGGGCAGAGATGGAGGGAAAACGACGTCGACGTCGGGGTATTTGGCCGGAGGTGGGCTGCTCTGCCTCGTGAAAAGTATTGTACCAAACGGTTCAAATGTAAATTCGAAGAATGTTAAGGAGAACATAGGGTTGTACATGAAAAATATTACTGGAGTCTAAAGTAGAATTAGCCAAACATTCAGGGGGCCATACTGAAAGTATCCCTTCCGAGTGTGGTAAGCCTGGAAGCGGATCTCGAGGCCCCCTCGACCGAGCCAACACGCGCGCGAGGTCTATATTTCGAGTCACCTTCGCCGCCGCAGCGCCGCCGACGAGGAAGGCGCAGAGCAGCGAGCTCATCGGCGGGGAAGACGCAGCCATCGAAGGGGAAGAAACACTCGAAGGCCTCCCTCCTGACAGGTTGCCGGCCTCTTCTTTCCTCATCCCCTCGACACCCTGTCGTGCGCAGGAACCTGACGACGAGCATCTCCTCCCACGCATCCTCGTCAGTGCTGCCTCCAAGTTCCCTGCTTTCATCTCCAAGGCCGCCTTCTTTGCCTGGGTCTCCGAAACCGGTGCTTCCGCCTCGGATGGCGGCCACCTAGCCAGGATTTGGCTCCCTCAGGATTTTAGTTTAGTGTTTTCGTAATTGTTTATAGAAACTATAGTGGTGATTATATCGGTTTCATTACGTATTAATATTTCTTTTTTGTGTGTGTATACTCTGCATGGCATTCTGTAGGTTTCCAAAACTGGAGTTGGATTGTCATGGGGTCTTTCTTGTACCATGGGCTTCCCTGGGATGGGAAGACTAGTATTTGTTTTTCCTATAGAAACTGCCTCTTAAAATGCTCGGATCTTTGTGCAACTGCAAGGACCTTCATCTAACCCTTGTTCCACCAAAGACAGAAGGAATATGATTTACGAATGGGGTCAGCCAGTCCGGATTCGTATGTGAAAAGAAACACAATTCATTGCCTCATGAGAGTAAAAAACCAGGCCTGGATAATGAAAATGCAATCTATTTACAGGTGGATGCTAAAACAAGAGTCCATCTATTTTGACCCCATGGCTTCACTGGGTGGAAGTCCAAAATAACATGTCAGCCGGAGCTTCAGTCCCATATAAAGCTGTTCGAGAGAGTGAAGCTGGTCATATATATTCCTAGATCGCGTGACTGGCAATGATTGCGTTTAGTCACAGTAGCTAATCAACTTTTAACTTTCTATCGAATGGAGCCAAGAATCGATAACCAATTTTCCTATCCATTAAACGTTGCATCTGATGATAAATTCAAATGACAGATGAAATGGTTTGAGAATGCAACATAAAAGCAAACAGTAGCACGAGCCACAACTTTTTGCATTTTTGCTGGGATTTCCTTTTTTATTT
Source organism: Trichopus zeylanicus subsp. travancoricus (assembly GCA_005019695.1). Classification (NCBI taxonomy): domain Eukaryota; kingdom Viridiplantae; phylum Streptophyta; class Magnoliopsida; order Dioscoreales; family Dioscoreaceae; genus Trichopus; species Trichopus zeylanicus. Next base: position 568,406 of record RXID01014490.1, read on the forward strand.
GCAATTTTTTTCAAAAAAGTAATTGTTGTTGACAAATGCAAAGTTAAACCTAGAACAGATAAAACAAGCCCAAGTATGCTTTATCGCTGTCATTTAACAGAAATGGCACATGAATTAATATATCTGCGGTGAAGATTGCATTAGCATTTATATTGTTGTAGCCGACAAAAAGTATACTTCCAGCCAAAGTAGAACAGTATACAAAACTTACATACTGGAAACTAATCCTTCACTTCCTGCCTTCTCCTTCAGCTACACCTGAACTTCAGGAGCTACTTCACTCTTATCCGATTTAAACTTAGGTTCTGGAGGAACTGAAGCCTGCACTGACGAAGAGCTTTGAGGCTCGGGAAAAACCGAAGCTTCAACTGTCGGAGCCTGAGGCTGGGGAGGGACCACAGCTTCCACGGTGCTTGCTGGTTTGAACTTGCTAATGTAGTAGCTAAGTGGAGGGCCGGAGTATTCTGAAGTTTGCATTTGTGGAGTGTTTTTACCGAGCTGGAGTAGAATAAAGGAGGCAAAAGCAATGGAGACTAAGGCTAGCCCTCCAGCTACGGCAACAGTGTTTTCTGATCCTTCTGCTGATGTGCCAGAAGTGCCTGAGCTGATTGCACTTTCGGCTACATATACGATAGGCTGGAGAATATATTTTCAGAAAATATTAGGTTAAAAAATATTTAGAAATAGATTTGCAGGAAAGAAATGTACATTGCATATTCCCAAGACATTGAGGCTCTGGCAGGTAACAGGGTAGACTATTATCAGGTAATGTTAAAAATCTTTCATGAACAAAGTTAACTTTTCTAAATCAGGAAGTATTGTGTTGAACCACAGCTGGTTGTCATACAGGTCAAATAAATAATTTTCTATAAAGTAATGCTCGAAGTCAAATCTAAAATTCTGTTTTTTAAACAATTGACGATCCAAGATGGTCGTTGTCAATATTGCATAACAAAAAACAGCTTTGGAAACACAAGAAAATTGAAAATAAACAATTTATAATTTTGGTTAACATAATATGAAAATTTTTATTATCAACAGAAGTTTCCAAATCTCAATGTCTTGAGAAATTGGAGAAGAAAGGGGATTTCAAAACTTTTTGGTGGTATGACGTAGGATAATCCTCATATACACTCTGCCCCCCTCTTTTCATTAACACCCTACCCTACTCGATAACACTTCTCTGAGTTTTCTCCTAGCTGTATTGAATTAATCCCATAAAATTATTTCCAACTTATAGCGTATATGAATGGAATGGAGCAATTTCTGTAGATATACACATATGAAAGCCTTTCTTCTTGACAAACTTAAATGTTAAAAGGGAAATCTTTAACCTACAACTGCGAGAGGTTAACAGCAGAAACTACCGACCTCAACAGAGTATACGTTGGTTTGCCCTGCAGTATCTTTCTCCACATAACCAGTCCATCCCATCTTCCGAGGCGGATATGTTCCGACAACCTTAGTCTTTTCCCCAGCCAACCATTCCATACTCACCTTGCCAACCTGCAAATTTCTCGCATGTCAAGCGTTGATTTTAGCGATTCATGGGATAAGCTTAAGCTTATGGGATATAAATTTTTTCACTATATATATTAGATCTTATCTATGCAATATCCGATGTGAGACTAATTTATCACACTTGACATTATAACAATCTCCTCCTTCAGGTGTGATTTGACCGCATTAATTTTAACGCTCTTAATAAAAAACTCTTTTACTGGATTAGTTCCACCGTGTGATCCATACCAACGGGTTTTTGTCTCATTCTTTTTTATTTTTTAAGAGAAACTAACATGCAACTTAATTCGGTCGCACCATCACGGTAATTTCGGTCTTAAAAATTTGTACAGTTTTGAACCTGAAGTTCTGATACCATTTGTTGGAATAGTCGAAAGAATGTGGAATAATATAGTGAGCCGAACACCAAATCATCCCAAAAACTTAACCTCATGATGTATAGGTCTTTTTCATTATATATATTCGATCCTATTTATCTAATATCCAATGTGGGACTAATTTATCACATCTAACATTATAACAATAATTAAGGTCGAGACTTACAAGTTCAGGAGCATAATTAATTTGACACTTTTTCTTCGGTATTGAGGTTGATAGATCTATTTTCAGAAATTCATATGTCAAATACTACAATATTTTGTCTTCCTCAACAAACAAGTATCCCAATATCATAAGTTAATATTTCCTATTGTTTAGTAGATATTTGGCTTCTAATGCAGCTAAATGAACTTGTGCTCCGGAAAAGTTTAATGTTTTGTTTAACACAAAGCAATCAAACTTTCTTAACTGGAACTCTTATGATTAACAAATGAATATACAAATTAGTTTAAAAGATTCAGTTTTTAATTTTTAATGAATTCATAAGCATCTTCACAGGGTCACTTCACTTTGAATGATTTCATTCCAAAACAACAACAAAAAGAAGCTGGAAATGTACAATTGAGACGAAAATGAATAAAAACCAAACAAGAAAAGAGACAACAGCACACCTCCTTCTCCGGAGCGCATTCTTCGGCATTGCAGTCGGATTCTTCGGAGGAAGCACACACTTCGAAATGTCTAGGCCTCGTTCTCCTGTTGCGCATCCTCCCGAGAGTCGTCTGAGACAGCAGCGCGCAGCTGCTCGCGGATATCATGGATTGAGTGGCACACGCCATCTGGGAGAGCTCCTACCGGTGTTGAGCGACAGAGTAAAGGAGGAGGTAAAAACTTATTATTATTATTATTTATTTTGGTTGCGAGAACGGGGAAGCGAAGACGTCTTCTTGTTTGGTTGAGAGGTGTCGATGGGCTGTGGTTTGGCTCCGAATGGATTTCGCAGCGGCCACGCGTTCGATCAACACAAGATCTTTGTGATTCTCTTGTTTTCGGGCGGCCAGGACCGGTACCGTCCGGTTCAACCGGATTGGACCAGAACCGTAGGAAACAAGAATTTGGGGAACTCTGCTTATTTATATTGCTGCTGATGCTTCAGCAAATCCAAGTCTTGGGCCACATGGAAATCTGTACAGCAAGCGCAAGCCGGCTGTGCAAATTTGGCCGCTTAAGTCTAGTGATTTCACCGGACGCTTGACAAAATTGGACCACTTAAGTAGCTCAATTGAATGTTTAGTTGTCACTTAATAGCTCAATTAGCATCTTAACTTTCACTTGACCGTCTAATTGTTATTTTTTTCAAACAACCACCTAATTTTTAAAACAAATATGGCGTAATTAACATTTATTGTTGTAAAAATATGACTGTTCGGCTTTTTTTTTTTTTGGTCGACGAGGCCTAAACCGCCCATTAGACGTTTTTTCGGAGGACGACATTACTTTTCTAGCAGGCTCTCAAATTAATTTCATGTGCAGTGGATACTCCAGACTTGGATTTTTTACATGTTTCCACAATGATCTCTATTTTTCTCAAGGCAGCCTGCTAATTTGCATAGGTTTCAACGTAGGTGTTTGGAAGTTCTAGTTGGATCGACACTAACTTGTGATATAACTCTTCATCAAAAAAATATGGAGCCTCTAGATTGTATATCCTGAGTAATTGGATCCATCTCCTGGAATGTTGAAACTGCAAGACACTGAAATTACAGATAAAACAATTATGTCAAGTCCATGTACTGGGAGGTAGCAAACTTTACATCCATATCATATATGAACTTGATTGAAAATCACAATGACATAAATTTTTCCCAGCAGTACATTATTCTCCTTAGCAAGCCAGATGAACCAAAGTACTTAATGCTGAGGAATGGAACGCCAAGGTATTGTGACAGAGAATACCAAAGCTGCAAGACCGATGCCATGGTAAGTCATGAAGAGAAAGTCTGCCAGACATTATTCTAGTATAGAATTTTTCAACTGTCCTTTGAGGGCTCTCACGCTCTCGCCTTTTGGGTTTAAAGAGCCAAAAAGCCCACCAAGCAGACACTTTTGAGCTTTATAAAAATGGAGGTCAGCATCAGAACAAAAACAAAAACAGCATTCAACCTGCTCCTAGTGTATGAAACTCACCTCTTCCTTGCTTGTGTAATACCCCCACTGGTTAGAGTCCGAGCTCTCAAAAAGAAAAAGCCTTCCTTCACGTTGGAAGAACCAATATCTATTGTAGTTTCTGTCTTTACCGACTGGGCTTATGCATATGGACAGCCTCTCTATTTCCCTTTCAAGTTGTTCTTTCTCCCTTGATAGAATGCACAAGTGCATTTAGAGTAAAAGACTTACAATGCATCTGAATCCGAGGAAAAAAGTAGATCATACAGAGGAGAAACTCCTTTCATTCCCCAACTACAGTTACGCATCGAAAGACATGCTCAAAATCTACAAGCAGAAAGCAAAGATCCTCAATGGAAAGTCCTCAAAGCCAAGATCCCCCAAACCCCGTTCGCAAATGGCCACAAACGGCTGCGCTAGATTCGCGGGAAAACCCAACCGTCCGCACGCAGAAGGAGCTCGAGCGAGAGCTCTCGGAGCTGGGAATCGCAGTGAGAGGGACCGAGCGGCGACGTAGAGAGGAAAGAGTCGTACCTGGGGAGCATTACCGGAGACGAGAGCGGAGAGGCGGACGGCGAGAGGTCGGCGGAGCGACCGGGGGCGGCGAGAAGGCAGGGAAGAAATAAGGCCGAGACCCGCTCGTTTTCCAGTGCAGCGCTCGTTTTCCTTCTTATTCGACTTCAATTTAAAACCATTTATTTATTATATTTATATTTGATTTTTCTAAATAATGTTGGCTGCTCACATGGCAGGCAAATTTAATTTTATTTTAATTGGAGAATAGCAATTCTGCCTTGAGCTCTGGACTGTTCAGCCTGTAGACTCGATCGTGTATTTCACACGTGGCATATATGCCTATGGAGTGGAAATTTCAGGACCTTGGGCCTCGGCACTTGAAAAAAAAATGAAGGCCAGCAAACAATTGAACGGAAGAATGAGAAAAATAAAATGGTAGAAAATCCAGAGCTTTGAGATTTATTGCAAATACCCCCCTGTCATCTTCAATATCTACAAAGAGAGGTTCGACAAACACTGAAAGAAGAGAGGGTGTAGACCAAGACCTCCTCCTTGTCTTTGGGTAGTAGAATAACACTATGCCAAACTTTAAGGGGTTGTTCGGATAAATTCAAAATGACCATGGTTTGGGGGACAAAGTCAAGTTTTCATCGGAGAAAAACGAAAGATACTTTTTTTTTTAGGGTTCTGATAGGCATAGTCATATGATCAAGCACGCAATTCCATGCAATGAAATAAAAAATTATTTCGATTACTTCCAAACCAGTTTCATTGTTGGCCAGATGATGTCTGGGAGAATAGGCGTTATCTGCTGTATTTTTTTAGTATTTCCTATTAATTAGGTTTTGGATGTTCTCTGCTACTAGAAATAATGGTATGCAGGAGGAAACTCATGTAAAAGGGAAGAGTTCATTTTTAAGGCTTTAATGGCAGGAATAAAGAGGGCATGGTATCTACCTTTAATGGTGCCAACAAACTGTAAAGCATTCGAGACGAAGAGCCACTGCCATTTAAATATTTTCTGTGGCGATTTTTATATTTTTTATCTTCTCTTTTATGCATCCCTGCTTGATAATGCATGGATATAGATGGCGTGGAAACACATCTTGTCAGGAATTTGAAGGATTTTTTAGTAAAAAATATTTTTTTTAGGGCGACAACAGGTATTATATCAAGAATATTTATTGTTTTTAGGGCTACAGCAGGTGTAATATCAAGAATATTACCTCTGTATGTAATGCAGTAAACAGTGGACCATCGTAATTGGCATGTGATGCAATACATTTTGGACTATGTATATATTTCCAAATGGTGCAAAAGCTTTATTTTTCTTTAATTCTTTATAAAGCACTACATAAGACATATAGTGGGAAGTTATGAGGACGATTTGAAGATGGGCAAAAAAAATAGAAGAGATATATTTTGTCGATTTAGTTTTGAACAATGATGATATGTAAGGTTAGAAGAATACAGGATAGTAGGATACATTAATTTATTTATTAAAGTTCAAAAAATGATTTGCTGTAATCCTTTGGTATTATTATGTCTCATGTCAGTTCTTTTAGTTGTATTTTTTTAAAATTTCCTTTTTATTCTTTTTCATAAATTGATTCCCCTTTTGTTTCCATTCTTTCCCATTTCCGTTTTAATCTGCTTCCTGATTCGTTATCCTTCATTCATTTTGGGTGGCTGATTAATCTGCCTAAGTGCCCAGGTGGTTCTTACTGCGTGGATGCTGCTTAGCCACCTTGAGAGCGCAGAATTTTGGATCGTCATCAGTAAATGTAGCTTTAAGCTGATTTATTTAAGGATCAATTGGCTAAAGTTTTCTGGTTTGAAGAGTTGCTGAATTTCTATTGTTTGGCAGAAAAGACAAGGAAAATAGACTGTTGTATGTATTTTTCTGCTGGTTCTGTTCATTGCGAGGGAGATGGAGGTTGACAAGTGTATCCTTTGTTGTTAATTGAAGTCTCTATTTGAAATTTTGTATGACAGAACTTCTGGAAGCCATTTTTTTTGACACATTTTGTTTGAACTACTCTGAACTGACATAGGCATAAGATCCATTGATCTGTGTTTAAACAAAAAAATTCAGAAAACAGTGTGATATAAAGTGAACAAATTCTTCCAACCAAAATCTAAAAGATTGGGGTTTTTACAGGAATTTTTCCATGAAGGAAAATCAATGGGCACTTCTTAAGGGGCCAAAATTCCATTGGAATCATGTGATTCCATAGAAAATTAAAATGAGGTCAAACCTCTATTTAAAATTCCTATGGAATTGGAGCTTGCATGAGCATCCCTCCCACCATTGATAACCCTATTTTTATTATTAGCATCCATAGGAATTTCCATGGGAATTGGGTAAAAATTTTGATTGGTTTTTGCCAAAGCATCCAAACGGACCCTTATGTTTTGTCGAGCAACATTGGCAGATTGTTGGCCCCATTCTCAGAATAGACTATTCAATGATTCAGAGGGAAACAATCTTACATTCATTTCTGACATTTCCCTCTCTAAGAAATGCATTAATAGAAACAATTTTCCTTTTGAAATGTATATCTCTGTTCTGATATTCTCTTAAGTGTTTTATCTCTGTAAGCATGAGAGGATGGTCAAGGTTCTGATCAGGCAAAAAATCAGGCCACAAAATACGCTGTATGTTAACATTTGGATTCTTCCTGGCATTTGTTATATATTTTCTATTTGGGTGCCTGTTTCTTTACATCCAGAAAATAGTTATGTGTGTGAACTGCAATATATTAGTGAACTATCAATGTGCTTGCTTGTCTGATGCATTTCTTTGAACTAGTTTAGCAGATTACTGACCATGAATAGCAATTATGAGGAAGCTGGTTAACCTTCTATATTGTATTCTCCAAAGATGGCAATGTAATTATAGATTAGTAGTCCAGCTGATTGCTGATATGTGATGTACTGCATTTAAGACTTACTAATCTCCTTTGAGGTAGTTTCCTGTTCAGAAATAAGTTTTTCATTCAAACGTAAAGCAGTTATCATTAACTCTTTTCTGTTTAGCACATACTTAAAATATCAAATTTGTAAAACCAAAATGATTATGGCCTGATTTTACTGCTGTGTGCTTCTAAACATGAACTTGTTGTATTTTCATTGGTTAAAATTTAGCGAGGTTAAATCTCGGCCGAAACCAATAACTTTTGGTTTTGGCCAAGGGCAACACGAATCGCCTGTGCGTTTCAGTTTTGCTGCAAAACCCTAATGGCCGAGGATGAATGCCTTGTGTTTTGCCGTGAACTCACCGGAAATAAATCCCTGACACTATATCAAGTGACTCCTCACTGCCTCTGCAGCCCCCAGCCATCCCCCCAGGCCCAACACCAGGTCCAGATTGTACTCCTTGTCCACTTGCTCTTCTTCTTCTCTTTATCTTTTCCCCCCTTTTTTTTAGTTCTCTCACATTCTCCCAGTGGCTGAACACCGGCCACCTGTTGCCTTTGCTGGCCATTGATTCTCTAGACTGCCCTTATCTTCCTCCTATTCTTCTTTTCCCTTACTCCCACCTCTTTTGCTGTTTTCTTTAGGTTCTTTTAACTCCATAAAACCACAAAATGAATGGATATATTTAGCCATTGCGCTAAGATGATATCAAAATTATTTGAAATATTGACCCTAGATTTCTTCTAAATTTCTCAAAAATTTCCAATTATTTTTAAATATCTTTTCTTATTTTGATTATTTTTGAAAATTTTCAGAAAAATAAAATGAGAATTAGATGGAAATTCTAATGGTATCTGTCCCATTTGCCCAAAACCCCGTTATGATTTGGTTTCAGTACTGAACGGTACCAAAACTGATACCTTGATTTAAAACCTTGGAATTTTAGCATTTCTTTTGACACCAAGATTCTCTTTTCCATTAGGATGCAGTGTACTTACTCCTATTGCTTAAGAATTGTTTTGATTCTTGGATAAATACATTTATTTCTGAACTCGCCTTTCAAAAATTGCCATGCACTATTATGTAGTTGTCATGTAACAGAAATATGTGATCTCCTGCACAGGCTTACCTGTTAGTAATACTTGTTTTCTCTCTTCGGGACTGTGAAACCAATAGTAGTGCTCTTTTGCATGCTATGCACAATTACAATGCTCATACTCCAGAGCAGGTAAAGGATGTCAAAGGGCATTGCCTAAACCAGCAGCCATGTGTCTATTTGGCAGAAAAAGTTTAAGAACCTGTTTTTTATAGATCAAAGTGTTGCTTGATGTTCCACAGAATTCAATGAAAGCTGTTAGAAATGGGGAATCTTTGTCCAAAGATTTTCATGGCCCAAAAACAAATGTTTCTATGCTGTCAAAACCTGAAGGCACCTACCCTAGGAAGTCAAAATCTATTGCTGATGTCAACAATGTGGTAATATCTTTTGATCCAAAACTGCACTTGTCCAGTTCATCATCTTGCTTTTCTTCTTGATCAAATTAGTCCAAGCACAAGGTAAGATGTATATGGTTATAATTCTAGTATCCCAATTAAATCGTATGAAAAGATCATCATTCTTTCTGTGATTCTAACAAAGACTTATTATTGTGCAACAATTCTAACATCAAATTACAAACCTTAAAATTTTTGGTTAGAACTGAGTTCTATAATCATCTGTTGTGTTTGCTTAATTGCTTTCTTTTGGATGATTCAGTTTTTATCCTAATTTTGATGGCGGTATGCTTTTGTGGTCATTTTAGCTATCGAATTATAACATTAAGGTTCATCAATGCTATCTGCTTGCTGATTATGGTCCAAGCTATGCGCCACCAATGTGCCAATTCAGCTAAATAAGTAGCTATATCACCAGAGACCGTCATCTAGCATTATTTGGTTTTTCTAAAACAGAATTGTGTAGCTGTTGTATGTGTTTAATGGTTAGGCCTTTCTTTTGAATGTAAGCATTTCTGTTCTTGGGCTTTTCATCTTAGGGAATAATACATTTCATGTAAGTTTTGATTTTTAGTCACTATAATCTGCATTTGTTCCAGGACTCTCACAGATCTGGTGTTCAACATCTTGAAGTTGCTAAAGGTTGTAGACATTTGGAAAATATATCTTCGTTCCCAAATCAAGCCCAGGATTCTGGTTTTGGTAGGAAGAACTTGCAAAGTTTGGGCCCCCCAACCAGCATGGTAATCACAGCACCTGCTTTAATATGAGGGAGAAATTTGACACTCATGGAGACCACAATGAAGCCACAAGAGAGCAAGTTTGTGGTCCAGGGTCCCCTAGAATGAAGAGTTATGTGACAATATCTGTTGAAAAAGACACTCATGGTAACCATGATGAAGCCACTAGAGAGCGAGTTTGTGGTCTCCGGTCCAACAGAGTGGAGGGTTCTGTGACAATATCTCATAAGAAAGCCACTAGAGAGCGAGTTTGTGGTCCCCGGTCCAACAGAGTGGAGAGTTCTGTGACCATATCTCATAAGAGAGGCAGCTTGATTAGTCTAATTCATAGAGTTTATCTTAATAAGTCAGACTTTCAAATAGAGTATGAACAGGACAAGTTCTTTGTGATCAAGTCTTTCAGTGAGGATGACATTCACAAGAACATCAAATACGGTGTCTGGTCAAGCACTCCAAATGGGAATGAGAAGCTAGATGATGCTTACTGATATGCTGAGGCAGAATCCAGGCAAAAAGGCACCAAATCTCCAGTTATTCTTTTCTTCTGGGTGAGTAACGAGAAATGCTACAAAACCTAGAGTTCAAATTTCTCTTTATCTCCTCTACTTTTATATGTGCATCACTCTCAATTCTTCTTTATGCTGGTGATCTTTGTACCATGCTGAATCACCTTTTTATGGAATATTTACATGTAACACCTTACAAATTGCCATAGTTACATACAACCTCCCGGAATAATTATATGTAATCCTTTGAGGTTTCTTTCTAACAAAAATATACTTTTTTTAAGTACTGCATCATAAAAGACTGCATCTTTTTAGCCCTTCAGCTGTCAGCAGATCTTCTGCTTCTTACTGTCTGGTTTCTCCATAAAATTAATCTATATGTAAGTTCTTTTTATTATCATTGCTGTTGTCATTATTTTGGTTTAAGATTTTACACACATTTCCATTTATTATACAAACACAAAGGAGGACTTGGCTCTCCCATAATTGGAAGACACTAATGGTAGCACTCTGTTTGCAAATCAACTTGCATTATTCAGCCTTTTGTCATGCTAATCATTTTTCCCAATCTTATGTGATACTTTTAGAAACCGTATATAAATTTTTTAACTAATTTGCACTTAGAACATCAAACTAATATATTCTGGTCAATTGTTTGACATGTTTGAGTATTTGGTCATTTTCCCAATTAGTTCTTGTATCTGAAAAGGAAAAAAGTAAAGTGGCTTGGAGTGGCAAATAATACATTTTATCATTTCAACTTCTTCTTTTAATGAGGCCTCTATTTTTAGTTCTTCTGTATCTGATTCTAGTTCATTTATTTAAAGCATCAGCTTCACCTTTTGTGATCCTACTACAACAAAGGCACTATTTTGCCACTATGTCAACTTATATAGTTTTGGAATATTGACAGTAAGTTTAGAAGCGAAGTTGCCCTTTCTGTTTTGAGTTGTGGCCATTGTTTGTTTGTGTAACTGGGAGATTTACTTCCAGACATTTTCCGCTAGTGATATTTTTGTTTTTAAGTTTTTAGGTTAATAAGAGCGGGCAATTTTTGTTGGCTTGGCAGAGATGATTGGACCTGGCAGCAGGATAGATGGAATGTGTTTTTCCCTGTAAGAAGCCCTCGTTTCGTATTCATACGAGAAACTCTCCATTCGGTTCCTATCAGGGAGAGAGCAGATGATGGAGTCTGGTGGCTTCAGCGGATGAATTCTATCCAAAATTTTTTATTATTCATTTATTTCCAGACAAAATCATTGGTCGTCTCTCCATTCAGTTCCTATCAGCGAGCGAGCAGATGACCTGGTTTGGATTTAGTTGATGAATGCTATCCAAAGTTTTTAGTAGTAATGGTATCGTCACTCTTTCCAGGTGTTGTTATTAGCAAGTAATGCAACAAAGCATTTGCTTCCAAATCCAATTCAGATATACTCAAATATGCACCTGATAAATAAACTTGTGTTCTTGATATACTTCTATGCCAATTGCATGCGAGAAAACAATAATTAAATTTTTTTTTTTAAAAAAAAAAAACAAATGAGACCAATTACGATTCGTTTTATTATCTCAAAAGCGAATGCGCAAAGGGCGAAAAAAGTAATAAAAAGACATGAGAAATGCAATTGACGTGGAATGATAGAAGAGGATAGTACAACGTCAAAGAATACAACCATAAGGTAGACACTGACTCATGAAAATAAGCATTTATCGGAGGATTACTTTGTAAAAAATACATTATTGGTGTTTTTTTTTTTTTTTAGAAATATCCATAGATTTCGCTCTATTCACAAATAATTCTGTAACAGTTTAAATTTTTCCTAGAGACAACTTTAGAGTCAAAATTTATTGTTGCGCGCGATAAACATTTCTTTTAATGTAATGCACGATTTATACATTTTATGGCAATGGATCGTATGGAATATTAGAGGAGTTAAATCTAAATTTTTTTCGTCGGAGGAAGTTAATCTGAAAGGAATCACGTGATTTGGCACGTGATAGGCACTCGATTGCCGCGAGGGCTGGAAGCTTTCGTGCGACCGATGTGAATTTTTATGGCGTGTTCGGTCGGAAGGATTAAAAATTTAGGTCGATTTAATTTTGTCAAAACGCGTCGGTTGTTTAATTCATTAATTGATCGAAATCGCCAAGCAAAATAATCAAAACTTAAAACCTAAAAGTTGAAACTGTAGCTCTCCAGGATGCGAAAAAACTCGACGAAGCAAGAAATTGAGTTCTGGCGTTGACATTTCGCGTAAAAAAACTGCCACGAGTGCTTTGACTTTCTCGCGTTGACATCAATGTGTCTAATTAGAAGTTAACTCAGGGGGATGCACGAATATATTTCCCAACCTGTAAGGAAGGGGCCATGTGTAAATATAAAACATGTAAAACTCGTGCGGCGGTCTGTAATTTTGTCGGGCGGCGCTCGATAAGAAGTGTGGGTGACCAAATGGTCCTACCCTGCCCAGAACCAAGGGCTATGACTAACTGGCCTAGTCTAATTGTAGATTAACCGGCCTAGCACGAGTTCTCTGGTTCATTACTGTCCTAGGCAGTCAATGTGAATCGATCGATGTCTAGTCTGGTACACATTGCTCTCGCGGGTAGGGGATGACGATAGGGACCACAATTTCTTATCAAAAACACCACCATTTTTAAGGGTTCATTTGCTTGGGTGAAGAATAAAATTCGAATTTTTAAACTCTGAAAAAATTTATTCTCTCCTATTTGGTTTGACAGAATGGAAAATTTTAAATATTAAAATTTAAAATTGACAAAATTATTTGTACCCATTCTATATTTGGTTTTAACTACGATTTAAAAATAAAATTACTGTATCAATTTTAAATTTAAGGAAATTAAAATCCGGATTTCAATTTTATCCCATTTAATTCGACGATGATTATTATTTATATTTTTGGTTTATATTTATCAAACAAATATACATGTAATGTTGTTGAAAAGTACACCTCGTAATGACATCCACGTCTTCGCTTTCAACCATAAAAAACTTGAAAAAGAAACCGAAAAATTAAGTTCTCGTGTTGACATTGTACATAAAATAACTACCGCGAGCTGTTTTTTATGCAGCCTTTTGACTTACAAACGCATCATCTTTTTATGTTTCCTCTTTTTTTGCACATAATTCTGATTTTTTTCATATCTTCGCTGATATTTTAGATCCTGTTATGTTGATATATATATATATATATATATATATGAATTTCCAGTGCTTCGTCATCGAATGCAGGACAAGTCGTTGGGAACAACTCCAGCTTTCAAACGATTCCATCAATAGAGAGAGTCTCAACTGCCATAGTTTATTTCGGGACTAATTCTGATTAATTAAGTAGATAAGCATCTTTTAATCGTGAGCTATTATTATCTATAAATCTATCTTTATCGCATGGGCATTTTGAGGTGTAACCGAGTTAACTGGGCGGAGTCCTGATATCGATGCTGACCAAGTGGGGCTTTCAATTGGAAAACAGACCCTGAAGTGCCCAACGAAGCCGCGTCTTCTTCTTCTTCTTCTTCTTCTTCGTACCTTTCCAGTCTTCTCTTTCACCTTCTCCTTCCAACCATTCCTCATCCTCATCAAATCACCTTTCCAAATTAAAATAACAAGCCCCACACTCCTTCCCCATTATTCCAATCACCTCCTCCCTCCCCCTCTCCCTCCTCCTTCCTTCGTTACAATGAGATTCTCTACCTCCTCTACTTCCACATCCATCTTCTCTCCATGTCTTCTCCTCACCTTCTCCTCTCCCCTCCTCATCTCTCCATTCGAACTCTTCTTCTTCTTCTTTTTCTCTCAACGTTCATATCGTCCGTTCACTCTTCTCCGCTCTCCACCATCGCTGTCTCCCATGTCAACAACAGAACCATCGTCTGCGCGCTTCTTCCGACAGGAGGCAGCTACGATCTCAACTGTACCGCTTTCCCGTCCGGCGTCCGCCGCAGATACCCTTCTTCTTCTGCTGCGGTAACTTATTCTGCTATTGCTGCAGGGAACGGGTTCCTGTGTGCGTTGTCGTCGTCGCTAACGTGGAACTTCTCCACCATGCGGTGGTGGGACTTCGCTGCTGGTGCCGGAACGAATGGAACCAATTCGACCTCGGCGACCGCGGAGTCTAAGAGGGTGTACAAGGGGCCGTTGCTCGACGCGCTTGACGCCGGCGACAGCCATGTTTGCGGGTTGCAGGGTAATACGCATGAGCTGGATTGCTGGCGGTGGACGCAGCTGCGGGTTACGCCGGGGTTGAAGTTCTCCGATGTCGCAGTCGGTGGGGATTTTGTGTGTGGATTGTTAGAATCAGGCGAGGTGAGGTGCTTCGGGGATGACGATGGAGTTGTCAATAAAGAGCCGGCGGGGAACTTTACCTCGGTCGCCTCCGGTTCGCGGCATGCTTGTGTGATTTCGGTGGATGGAGGATTGAGTTGTTGGGGTGCCGGAGCTCCGAGCATTCCGAAAACTCCGCCAGCGGTACGCTCATTGGCGCTAGGAGCCAACCGGACGTGCGCGCTGCGAGCCAATGGAACAGTTGTTTGCTGGGGTGAAGGCTTACTGCCGCCGGAGGAGATCTCCGGCGAGCAGTTTATGGAGATTGAAGCGAAGGGCAGCGCTTTCTGCGGCGTTTTGAGGAAGAACTACTCGCTGGTTTGCTGGGGAAGTCCAGTGTTCGACCAGAAACGTCTTGTTTACGAGCGCGTGCTACCGGGGAGCTGCAAGGCCATGTCTAGCTGCCAGTGCGGCGTCGTGCCGGACTCCCAGACCATTTGTGTCGCCGGAGTCATTTGCCAGTCTTGTGCGCTTCAGGTCTCACCTCCATCCTCGCCGTCTCCGATGCCGAATTCGACGCGGAACTCAACTTCCGGAAATGGAAAGAGCGGCAATAGTACAAGCAAGATCATCGCAATAGTCGTTGGCTCCGTCGGCTTTGCCGTCGGCTTGGCGGCGATATCCTGCTACGTGCTGTTCTGGGTGTCCAAGAAGAGCGGCCGCATTCACGACTCAGGGAGGCTGGACATGGCGCCGCCCCCAGCCGGCAATGGAGGTGTTCGAGAAAGGCCTCAGAGAGGAAACGGATCCGAGCAACCGCCGGAACGACGGCTTACAGCTTTGCTAAGCAAAGGTCACAGCTCCAGCATTGAGGACTTCCCCCTGCAAGCATTGCTTGCCGCCACCAACTGCTTCTCCGACGAGCGCAAGATCGGCTCCGGCAGCTTCGGCGCGGTCTACCGTGCGGTCCTCAACGACGGCCGCATCGTCGCAGTCAAGCGATCTGCGTTGCCGGCCTCAACATCCAGCGTTGCCGCCACCCGCCGGAAAACCGAAGACAGGGAGCTCGCCTTCCTCTCCGAGCTCGCGCTGCTCTCGCGCGTCAACCACAAGAACCTCGTCCGTCTCCTTGGCTGCTGCGAGGAGCGAGGCGAGCGCGCGCTCGTGTACGAGTTCCTCTCAAACGGTTCTCTCCACGACCACCTCCACCGGTTGCCGGGCTCCCCGCAGCTGTCATCGTGGGCATCCCGCCTCCGCGTCGCGCTCGACGCCGCCAGGGGAATCGAGTATCTCCACACCTACGCCGTGCCACCGATTATCCACAGAGATATAAAATCGTCGAACATATTGCTGGACGACGCCGGCACGGCCAAGGTCTCCGACTTCGGCCTCTCGCTAATGAACCTCGACGGCGGCGGCGATGCAGCTCAAGAATCACTCCTCGCCGCCGGCACGGTCGGCTACATGGACCCGGAGTACTACCGACTGCAGAACCTTACGGCGAAGAGCGATGTGTACAGCTTCGGCGTTGTGCTGCTGGAGCTGCTGACCGGTTGCCGAGTGATCCACCGGTACGAGGAGAGCAACACGCCGCGCAATGTGGTGGAGTTTGCAGTGCCGCACATAGTCGCGGACGACGTCCACAACGTGCTCGACTCAAAGCTGCCGCCGCCATCGCCGTACGAGATCGAGGCGGTGACATACGCGGCCTACCTCGCAGCCGACTGCGTGAACCCGGAAGGCCGGCACCGGCCCACGATGACGGAAGTGGTAGCCGCATTGGAGCGGGCAGTGGCGGGCTCCGCGCCTCCGCCGCTGTCACGGTCTTCCACCACGAGGTCCGCGTGATTCACACATATGACAACCACATTTTTTTTTTTTTCCAAAAAACAATTATTTGATTTATTATCATTATTATTATTTGTAAAATTGTGTGGTTAATGCAATGAAATGTTGATTGATTCGTGGTACCGTTGAGGAGTGAAAAGGTGTGGAAATTGGAAATCCGTTTTAATTTGGGAAGTCAAATGGGCGAAATGGATTAGTGCAGTTATACCGACTCCTCCCTTTTGAGCGGTCAGCTCTGAGATTCACATCCTCCAATGGAAATTGGCCAATTGACAAACAAAAACATTTCAAACTGGAATATCTTATGCTTGTCGTATCGAAACTGCATACAAACCAGAGATCAATGAATAATGTTTTTAACATTTTAATTACTTTTATGTCAGTTTTTAAAATAAATTATTATGCAAAATCATACAAAATGCTTAATTTACACAGATTTTAAGATAAATTAAAAAAATATTTTGGCTTAGATAGTACCTGGCTAGGTGTTTGGCATGCTTGATGGCCTCGTAGGATTCTTCAAATTGTTTCTAGATGCGAATTGATGGCATCAGTTGCTACCTAATTCTCGTTGACTGCGCATTTGGAATAGTTGATGTATGATTTGGACTAAGCAAACACCTAATTCACTTGACAAACGTAGAAACATGAGATGATGTGGTCTAACTAATTAGTAATTACTTTAGCTATTGTTAATGTTTGTTGGGCTCTGGTTCAGTTGTTTGGCTGCTGAAGAGTTAGAAACGAAGACTGTCTTCTGAAGAAATAGAAAAAAAAAAATTAATGCGAAATTAGATTATTATGCTGTGTTTTAGACATTTAGACCCATTTGAAATGAAAGTCAATACTTGTTTGTACGTGTCCCTACAGATGTAACAGTTTCAGCTGAATTTTTTTTAATCCTCGCAAGGATCAAGCGATTAATGAGCATGCTCACCACCTGTCTCACGTGAGGGAGGCCCAGCTGGCGGCAACGCGGTGGTGCAGAGCATGGCCACCTTCAAGACCTTGACCATGTCATCCATTGCATTTTCCGACACACCACAATCAATGGTTTCGGCGAAATTTCTACCGTTGATTTGAGTTGATACCCAATGCACGATGTCCTTCCCTTTCCCAAACTCAGGCTGAGCAACGCCGGAGAAATACACATTGCTATTCTCGTTCACCTTGAAAGAAAATGCGAACTCTGAAACAAGAACAGATTTGATTGTAAGATGAGCTGCGACTTACTAAGTTTGATACTTGTAGTCAGTGTATGTTGTTGAGCCATGTAGTAATGTGTGCCCGACGGACAGCTCAAATCTGTGCCTTTTGCAGTCTTTGCAATTCCAAAATCGGCCATTTTTACTTTGTATTCTTCAACTAAAAGTACGTATATTTGAAATCGCAGTGTATGATATTCGAAGCCATTGTCACGGCAAATGGGTGACCCCCACAGGTCCCGGGGAATCCTCCAGACGAAGCAACTCTGGCTGATCCTGAACCTCAGCAGGGACTTGCACCCATCGTAAGTACCCGGGAAGTCACCGGAGAAGTTGTTTTCGAGTGCAAGCAAGTACTGCAAGTTGTCGTTTTGGCACGCGAACTGCGGGAAGTCGCCGAAGAAGTAGTTTTTCGATATGTCTATGCCGTTAAGGGGTGAGAATCTTCCAAAGTTCGCCGGGAACTCCCGAGAAAAATTGTTTTCATATACAGAGAAGCTCAAAAGAAACTGCATTTCCCCAAAAACCCTCGGGAACTTTGCCCGAGAAATTGTTACGAAAAAGATGAAAAACTGTGAGATTCTTCAAGCTGCCAATCTCAGGGGGAAGACTTCTATTCATTTGGTTCTGAGAAACGCAAACCGGTAATGCTTGCCAGCTCAGGAGGGATTTCTCCTGCGAGTTTGTTCTGATAAAGCTCAATCTTGGAGAGGTTTCTGAGATTTGCAATGGCTTTTGGAAATTCTCCTGTGAGTTGACTTGATTCTGTGATAAATCCAAGGTTTCAAGTGAAGTCAACCCGAAAACAGGGTCCGTGATTTCTCCAATTTGATTGCAATCTGTCAGGTAAAGCAGCTTCAATTTCTTCAGTTTTCCGATACTTTCAGGATTTCTCCTTCATTGAACTTGTTGGGGCTAGGCCAAGTGAAACTAGACTACTAAGATTTCCAATCCATGCAGGAGAACTGCCGGAAAAGAAGTTCAACAAAATGTCTAGAAGCTGTAAATCCTGCAAGGATGAATTAAAGCTCTTGGAAGTTGTTGGAAGAGAGATTGAGAACCTGAAGTCCATTGCAGTTCAGTAATTCATATGGTACATGACCGAAGAGTGAGTTCTCCGAAAGGTCTAACGAAGCAAGGCAGCGCAAAGCTGAAATGGACGCCGAGAGCTCCCCGGAGAGGTTCTTGTTGGCGAGTGAAATCTCGATGACTTTGTGGGAAGTGGAATTCAAAGAGATACCATGGAAGTGGCAGGGGGAGCTGGATTATTTCCAGCTTATAAGGTTGTTCAAGGGATCATTTAGCTGCTTCTTGAGTTGGAGGAGAGCTTGGAGTTCATCGTCTTGGGAGTTTGAGATTGTGAAAATGGAAAGGAAGAGCCATGTTGTCGAGAAGAAAAGGATGGTAATGTCGCATTTTGCCATTGTACAAGATTTAGGGGAATACATGCACATTAATCTTCTGAGAAAAATTTTATTGTCAGATTTGAGCTTTGTGACTATTATGTTCCAAGTTCTGAAATGGCGAGTCAATTGGAGAGCTAGTTTGATTCAGAAGAAGAAGAGGAAGTGTATTAATAACAATCATTATAAAAGAGCTTTCTTACCCAAGAAATGAGGAAGACCATGAGAACAGCTTAAAAAGATTGTTCCCCTTCCAATTCCAGCTTCACATGAAGGCCTTCTTTCGAATCCTTTCCACTGATATAAGTCACAAAAATGGGAGCCAGCATTAGAGAAAGAACTCAAAGCTCACAAGCATCAAACCCAAAAGTTGACAGTCACGGTTTTAGTTTGGCTTTCGTTGTAGACAAATTCAATTGAGCCGAGGTTTAAAAAAATAAAATAAAATAGAATTATCGATCACTTTGGTTGATTTCAGTGACCAACAGAGGATGCTATTGGTTTCAACCGAATTTTAGAACCATGAATTGAGCATCCCAAGGCTTACCCTAAATTTGAGACTTGGGAGGAATGCAAACAGATTTTCATGGCCTCCGAATTAATTTTTAAGTAGTTGCCTAAATTTTTTTTTCCTTCATTTATTTGGTTTTTCCCCGAAACCATTTATGCTGCTGTCTTCGAGTCTCTTGACCACTACAATGTCTTGGTGCTTCTGCTGGATCGTGCAAGGAAACCCTGTTCTCTATTGATATGGACTACACCAATCATGTAAAGCTGTGACATAACCAAATACATATTGTACAAGAAAAATACCATCCTCATAAATTCATAAAGATGATGTAAATATTGTTTCCTGAATAACAAATCAAGGACAAGACCACAAGCATCAGCCTAAAAATACAATCCAAAATCTGCACCCCAAAATTTGATCATTCTAAATTGCACTCAAATATTCAATCCTAGTGGCATAGTTTGTTTATTTTTCCTTCAATAATGATGATAGATTTTTTAAGACAGAAAATTCAGATTTCTGATTAACCAGACAGTAGCTCGACTTCTTGCAAGGACTAAAATTTAAGAATTGATTTTCCTTGAAATATCATATTTAGTTACATATTTGTTTCCTTACAAAAAAGGTACAAATACACTTGCCTTCCATTGACATTGACATGGCTAAAAGAATTGTTCCCTTTTTCAAATACCCAAGAACATGAGTCATGATATTGCAAATTTACATATTTCCCATATGGGACTTCCAAGGAACTAGGGCATCGTTAAGCATTGAGGTGGGCTGCTAAAAGTGAAAATTCAAAATTGTGGCTGGATCATCCCAAGGGTGTCGCATCAACCCGTAATTCCAGGAAAGAGCTCTGATATCTTGTTGAATACATCCATAACCTAAAAAGGTGATGATTTAAACATTTAGATGGATGATGGACTATTCAACATGATTAATAGAAAAGGAGGGAAACTGTTAAGTTCTTAATGAATATATAAGATCTCATGAAGCCAATAAAGCAGTGAAAAGAAACTGATACAACAGAAAATGAAACTAAATATACAAATTGTGTTTTAATAAAATTATTAGATAATAGGCACAGTACCCTTTTTTTTGTCTTAATTCCAGCAACAAGGTTGGCTCTATGCAAAAGCTTCAATTATAGAGAGGATACTAGAAGCCAAAAGACGTCAAGTGGATAATTTTGAATAAAGACATCAGGAAGCAGGGTCAATTCTGCAAAATTACCCAGGACTCCAGAATTGCAAACCAAGAGAGAAAGAGATCTTGAATGATATTTTTGGTGCTGAATGTCTGACCCTAACAATACTAGTTTTAGAAATACCCTACGTAAATGTGTGTGAATTGTTAATGATTTCTTGACAATTGCCATATCTTTTCCAAATCAATGACACGATGCAGACTGGAAACTATGCAGCATCAATCTGATGCAAATAATCCTGAACTAGCAGTTAACAAGCAGTAATCAATGAAATTTTACTTTGTCAATTAAGTCAATAAAGTCTTACCTCCTTGTCATTCTGATACTTAGCAATACTAAGCGGGTTCTGAGAGCACTGTGACAACAATGTAAGAAGTTAATATGATAAAAAGGAATAACAGATATTGCAGAATCACAAAGTATTGTTGCATACATCCATGATGGCAGCTTGCACTTTTGGATTTTGAAAAGCCATGGCAATGTCAGGGTTGGCCATAATTTTAGATATAACTTCTTCTGGAGTAAGCCCTATTTGGTCTGCAATAAAATAAAAAAAAAAGGAGCAACGGAACTAAGCTCAACACTGCCGGAGACCATATCAACCATGATTAATTTCTCGACGTCATGGATATCATGCAGTTGGCAAGAGCAGGGAAATGCCTAGCAGTTGGGCCTTGACTAGAATTTGTCATGTAGTAACAGCAAGATGGTTTTATTCAATGAACATTAGAAACTTTTTCCAGAAAATAAAAAACATAAAGAAACAAACACAGGACCCTGAAGGATGCAGCAGTAGAAATAGGTAGCTATGAAAGTAAACGCCATTAATGCTACCACCTACAACCATGAAAAATTGACTTCTGATTAGGCATAGCAAACTGCCAGGTCATACAATTTTTTGGTGTAGAGCAGTGTGGACATTAGCACATGTTTTTGACATAATTGCATACAGCCTCCTACTGGATTCATCTGGTTGGGAAGAATTTGTGCCATCCAACCCAGAGATAGAGGTAGATCATCATGCTAAAGTCACATGATTTGCAAGTCAAGCGATTATAGCATGTCACGCATAAGTGGACAGTGCATCCACAGATGTTTGAACATAAATTTGCATCCATGTGAACCCATAGATGCCTTCCTCAGATATTTTGAACCGACAAGATATTAAATGTATCTAAAAATAGATCATGATGTTAGATGACACCAATGCTTCGTCAGAAGGATTTTTGTGCCCAAATGAGATTAGCCTCCCACTAGCTAAAAATTATTTTAAGAAACACAGCAAAAAGGAAACACATATACGTTGTACATCCAGCATCCTGATGGAGTTCCTCTGTCTCAAGTAATAGTTTTGTCAGATAAGAAAATAACAGTGTTTTCCCATTACCAAGTTCTGTGTTTCTTGGGTTGCTCAAACTGAAGAAAAGGAAGAGCAATACATTGCATCCTAAACAGAATTGTAATATTAATTATTATTGACATCTCAAAAATAGTGTCTCAAGTACAGATGCTACGATAAAGAACAACTTTGCTTCCATTTGACAAACTTCTCTTCAAACAATAGGAGAGCTACTTATCAAGAAGTTGGCTCACATTCATTGAAGAAATTTCTACCTCATGTTAGAGATCAGTACAAATCAAATGGAATCCTCCTAAATAGAACAAGAATATGGAATAAATCTGCAGTGGTATTCTGATCGATGGATGGAAAATTCTGGTATCATTCATTAGCTACTTATCAAGATAAAATATTCACTAGTTAAAGCTAGAAAGAAAGTCAGTTGACTTAGCTACAAGATGCATCAGTCTGTCGACCATTCCTGATAGACGAAGAGAAAATTCAAGTATTTGTCTTCACAAACTATGAGATTATGACTCTAGCAAATATGGAAGACTTAACAAAGGGGGAATGGGACAATTGTCTCTGATGGATTTCAATAAAGCAATTAAAACTAAGATTATTCTGAGGAGCCGTCTTCTGTGTACTTTGAAATGGAGAAACTAGCATTTTTTTCACATGTTGCAGATGCAATGCTTATCACATTGGTGGTTATTTACAGAAGATAATTAGGTAATCAGCCTATTTAAGAAAGTGCTAATATTCATCAACCTGGTAATATATATAAGTCCACAAGCATCCTTATGACCCTAAAGAAGCGCAGATGAAAAGTTTCTGAATCACCATAATCATGGCCAATCATTGGCAAAGAAAAGCAAGATATTGACTTACTAAACTGTTGCTTAACTTCAGGACTGCTAAGATCAAAATTCTTCAAGGAATCCATCATCCTCTTGTCCCATTCACTACTTCCACCCATATTATTCCTGAAAATGGAAAGAACATTTCACAAAGCTATTAAAGCAAAATTCAGATGGTACATTTCAATGATCTTTAAGGAAAAATTATATTCCAATAAAAAACAGCATTTTGCTTCAGTCAATAACAAGAATGAGGCACCAAGGCTGCACTGGTCAATGGTTTTGACATCCAAACCAAATCTTAGTCATTGTAATCACACAGCACTGATTTGATAGTAGACAAATTAAGATAATGAAACTGCAGTTTGGTCAAACAACTGAAGTTGTTGACATTGACCAATAAAAAACATGAAACTAGCAGTTCAATTATGCTATGAGCCTAGTAGGGAAAATCTTTCTGGCCACACCATCCAAACCACCATCAAGATACTTTATACAACCATTGCTAATAGAGAAATCAATGATGGGATGATTAAGGGAATCCAAAGATAAAATATATCATGATCAAGATTGCCAGTAGAAGCTTAATTTTCTTTTGGAAGACAATTCACAATCAAAGAGTGTACAATTGCATAATGAATGAAAACCAGTTGGAAGGAAAGAAAAATCGCTTACAGCATATCTTGCAGTTGTTGACGATATTGTGGATTCTGTAACATCCCTGCAAACAACACAAATTGCCATCATTTAAAATATCAAAATTGGCTTAAAAGCAGCAAGAATCTGGAATATCAAAGATCACTTAATGAATGACATTGTTAATAAGAGTAATGATTTGTTGCAGTATGTTTAAGACCATACACTTAAATGTAGTTGGATTCCTCATTTCCTCTGGCAAATAGCTGAAGAAATATAGCAGAAGTGAGTAAATATTTTCATAGAAGGCTCAAGGAAAATAGACAAGGCAAAAGAAACGAAAAGGCAGAGGAAATAAATTATAACATATATATGAAGTAAGAAACGATCATAAAAAAAATTTATTCCGATTGAGGTTGCACCACATGATAAAGTAAACATCTTTAGTATAAGATGATGGCCTAATTGATCCAATAGAATGCAATGTTCCTCTTCAAGAAGAGGATGTTCGAAACCTATATATGTACAATAAATAACTTAAATCTTAAAACCTAAGAGTAGAAATTACTAACTTCCACATGGATTATGTGTCAACATCAGTTGAAAGCAGCTATCAAAATAGTTATTTATATGACTTGCAGACCACATAAATGGCTAGGTGGCTCAGTAGAAACTAGCAGAGAATGATCAAACGTGATCCCGCAAGAATTGTACGATACCCTAGAATTACTAACAGAAGCAGTAGCAGCACTAGTTAAATGCACTTAATTTCCTTGCATTACTTACAGATGCGTCTCAAGATGATAAGAAGATGTTCCACAAGGTAATAAGGTACACTGCAATCTAAATGTCCTGAGTTATATATCTTAAGGAACCAAAATAACATGCAGCATAAAGCAATACATATCTGTTCTGTTGCACACCCTCTCTACCAAGAACATTAACAAGACAAATCTTGTGAGCAGCAAGAAGCTTGGTCAGGAGCCACTTTCTATGAAAAAAATTTCACAGCTGTATTCCAGCATTGAATTTTTTTCGCTTTCTCTCTATGAACTTACCCATAATAATGCAATTTGCTAAGATTGCTTATGGAGTTAAATAGATTTGGCTTGAAATAGATTTAACCAAGATTTTGGGGTTAAAAGTTGATTTCAACTAAGGACTTAAGTTTCACCTGAACCCACAACAATTTGGTTTAAAATTCGGTTTCGGATTTAACAAATAATATATTTACTTTATATATTATTTTTATTTTCATATCTTCACTATAGGTGAGATGGATAAGTTTTTCATTTTTTTTCTCAAGACCCGGGTTTGAATCCTATCTTCTACATGTTTTTTTAGTATTTTAAGTAATTCTCTACCCGAAAAGATTATGTATTTAATATTTTTTAAAAAATATGTATATATAATTTTTTGCATTTTTAAAATTTTATAACATTTTTAAATTTAAAGTCAAAGTAGGATTAGGACTTCTATATCTGTGTATAGTAGTTTACATTTGGGTCCAGTTTGAGCCCAGTTAGGACTTGGAATAGGACGTGAATTCTATCTGTAAAAGAAACATACATATACCTCAGCTGCTCTCAAGCTTTGCATGGTCTTTGTTCAATTCTTGTCTAGCTAATAAAGCTCTCTTTTCTCTCTATGATTTTTTCTGATTCTCTGATCTAAAATCAAAAAGCAAAAACTCCCTTTGTTTTCAACATTGGATACAACTGGGGCTAAAACCCTTAATTAACACATACCCCATTCCAACAACCCCTTATGTCAAATATTCATTATTAAGCCTTCCTTTTCAATTAATGAACCTCCAAAACTGAGCATGAAGCACAAGAATTTCATTGGAGGCACTAAATGTCCTAACACATTTATCTTGGCAGCTAAGACAATATCCTTTTAATGTTCAGACTGCATTTCAATGATCAATCCAAAAAAATATAGAAAGAATCATATGAATCAAACAACAACCACTCATGGCAAAATTGATGGACTTACGGGTAGACCATCTGCTGCACAGTTGGATCTTCCATCATTTTCTCCAATGCTTCAACTGATAAGACAGATTCTGGTTTACCTGGTAAGGTAATTAAAGACATTTGCTCAAGCTGACTAGGTAGACAACTTAAACATGAAAATAATATCCGGATCTTGAGTGATGCGCTGTCGAAAAGATTGGTTAAATACTACATGCACAAATCTTTAAAAAAAAAAAGACAGAGAAAGGATTAGCCAAATGCACATGAAGATCACAATGTTTTAAATGGCTGCCGCCTAGACCACCTAGGCAGAGGTAGCCATGTAACGGCCCGCTAACCTACAAGTGGGGCATGTTATGCAGTAAAAGCCATGCGGCCACCTAGGCAACCCAGGGCAGGCCATATGGATCCAACCTGATATTGTTTATTGGGTCGCATCCAATTAACTTTCACGATAAAATTGCTAGATAGCATTATATTTTATCTAGGGCTTCTTCTCTCTCCATGATGGCAAGTTTTTTCTCCCTCACAGCCCATACATCTTCCTCCTCTGGTCCGGCCAGGTTTTTGGCTATTTTTTTCTCAATTTTGTATTTCTTTGCTCTATTTTTACTCTTGTGCCATGAACTTTTTACTGTTTAGTGGCCAAGACTTGGCATTTGTATGCCAACTTGGTGATGGAACTCAGTTTGGGTTCTACTTTTTATTCACTGTATTAAACATTCTCCATGCACTTCTGTGAATTCAGAATTCTGTTTTCATATATATATATATATATATATAACTTTTTTCATTCTAAACCACCTAGGCTCTATGTGGTCCTCTAACCACCTGAATCCACCTACTGCTTTTAAAACCTTGAAGATGTCATGCTGCTGTTTGATTACGAATGAAGATAAAGAAGGAGACTGCTACAATAAAGTGGATGCTAAAGGTTCTCCAATTATGACATACTAGTCACGAATATAATAAATATATAACCTGGAGGTTACTTACGAGATGGATCACTAAGGCTGTTTTATCCTGTTTAACAGCAGCGCCATTTGATGAAACCTTCAAAAATCATAGTGAAACACATCACCTAATAAAGATGAATCATGCAACAAGCTGCATTTCAATAACGTTAAACTTACTTTGGTTTGAGAATCTACTTGCTTTGTGGAACTGGTCACTGTGGGTGTAAAACTTTCAAGCGAATCTTTTTGCGCTTCTTCCGGGGATACATCAATAAAAGCTGCATAAGATATTCTATGAAAAGTAAATGGCACCCTCTATAAAACAAACTATGAATATAGTAACCCTAAGGTGAAAATTTTACAATTTTCTGAAGCTCAACATAACGAAAGGAAAAAGCATAAGTACTTTATCAGGTGTGAAACAAGATGCAATAATATTATAGTAATGCTAGAGAAAAAAAAATGAAGAATTAAATATAAATACAGTCACTTAGCGTATGTTCAATGCAATAAGTGAAAATTTAAAAAACAACAAAAAAATGTAAAACATTGATAACTGATTGCATGACTCTGAAGTAAAATAAGCAAGTATCATGTGCAAAAATTGTATCTCTGATTTGCAAGTTATACCATATTTCTTTGGTTCCTGTTGTACATCAATCACATTCTGTACTTCAGTGGATAGAACAGGATCCACTTTAGTTGGTGTGTCCTCCACTTTAACCACCAGCTGGGGAGCAACAGGTGTTGGCTGAGAGGGAAGTGAAGCTGATGAAGGTGGAGGAAATGGGGATTGGGAACTTGGGAACTGGGAACCTGGAAATGGGGCATCATTATTCTTTGTAGCCGCTTGATCCATCATAGTCTTAAATGCTTGTTGCATAGCATATCTCTGAGAGCAGTAGCATGTAAGTTATGCTATTAATCATGAAACCAAACATTTTGGAATAATATCATGCTCATAAGATGAAAGCATGTTAACCAGAAACACCGGTTTTTCATATTCTCAAAGGGCATGACCAGTAAAAAACATAAGAGTACAGAGTACCTTCAAAGTACAAAGCAAAAACAAAAAGTCGGACTTAGCTCACCTTTAACCTTGATGAAACCTGAACAATAACAAGAAAATCAGAAATTATTTACAGCAGAATCATGACTAAAAGCAAATGCAAGCAATCAATCCATGACAAATATGTGTCTCACCGTGGTGAATAATACTGTCAATCCAACACCAACTCCAATCCAGAAAAGCGGTGAACCTCTACAAAAAAGAAAAAGATCAATAGATTGAAACAAGAAAGAAATAAACACTGCTTCCAACTATAGATTGACATCCAAAAGATGGATAATGCACTCGAACAAATCAATAACATCTAGCAATCCTGCCCAAAGGACTCTAGAAAATAAGTGGTAAGCTCAAGTGCTTACATGTTTGATGAAGGTGGAGGTGCTGTGATTTGAGGAGTGCTGCTAGTTGCTGTTGTTAAATGTTCATTTGATGATGAAATGCTTGCAAAACCTAGATGTAAGAGAATAAACAGTTGAGAGTGAACCACAATAACAATAAATAAACCAAGACCTTTGTAGGCAAAAGAGGAGATAGGTTCTATTTTTACATTGTGATCCTTAGAGAATGTGTTTGACTTGCTCCAGAATCATAATGGAGAAATAGATTTCGACCAAAGTTTTGTATGTGAGCAAAGTGGTGTAGTCAAGCCTTGATATACATTTTGAACTTGCTAAAAGGTTGGAAAAGCTTAATAAGCCTAAACAGTTTCAATTTCTTTAGTGAAAAGTTTTTAGCAATAACACAACAAAAGTGTGGCTAATCTAAGAAAAGCAGGCTCTTTGAAAAGAGGAAGCTCACACGACAGCCTTCTTGTGTTGGCTAAGTAACCAGATTATGGTCATTATTTGCTTGCTAAATATTCTTAATGCACCTGGTCGACTATGAAAAGAGTCTTATTAGAATAGAAATAACATCAAATTGTCCTGAAAAATGCTGATCGAACTGAAATCATCGCCAGGATCCTTCAACAGGACTGAATTAAACTGTATCACAGAATGTCATGAGGCATAAAAATGCTATACAAATTCCCAGAAAAAATAAAACTAGGACAGTCTACAGAAAATGAAACCAAGAAATTTCATATATCAAAACCCTAGACAATCGTATCATATGGTAACTCCCAATCTCAAAAGTCTCCAGCAAATCCCCAAACTGCCATAAAATCCAAAACCCTACACAAATACGCATTTCTTCTATAATTCTAATCCAAATAGTATCTCAAATCAAATAAGAAACACAAAGCCTACTCTCGATACCAAATCTGAAGATCTTCTGAGCAGCCGCGTCACTGCCACCCTGTCTAGACGCCGACACCACGATTCTGGTCCTGGCCCCGGCTCTCAGTATCGTCGCCGGGACGGGGATGGCAGGAAATGGGCTGCGGCGACCGGAATACGCCGGAGAGGCTGAGAAGAAGGGCGTTTTGGCGGAGACAAGGGCGAGGTTCTCCATTGCTCGGTCGACGAAGAAGGCTTCTTGCGCTTGGGTTGGATTTTCCGGTCGCGGGGGGTTTATGAGCAAAAGTAGGGGATGCACGTGCGTCACATGTGATGCGACGGAGTTTCAGTACCAAAACGGATCGGGTCTGATCGTGTCGGGTGGGATTTAGTGCGATCCAAATCCAATCAATCAGAAAAAAATGGATGGATCATGCTTTTAATGTGAAGACGTGTGGGCCAATTCAAAAAGAGTGGACAACTCGGCCTTCAAATGTTGGGCCTAAATTCTATCGTGGGCCGGAACACAACACGACAATGGATCGGGCAGAGTGACATGAAATTTACTTGACCAGAAGGAGACCATCAGTGGCATTATACAGTATTTGATTATGACTTAGCAAATTTAATTCGTTAACTAGGCCAACTTATAGGGCGAATCTGTCTCCCACTAATCCTCATTGCATGCTGCAAAGCGATACTTTGGATGCCTACATAACTGACAAAAGTAAATGATTCAGACCTTTTCCACCAAGGGAAAAATGGCTAAGGGCGGTTAGGATAATTCCGGGTTTTGGAATGGAGAGAATTGTCAATTCGGTCAATTACGGGGAATTAAGGGAATTGACGGAATTGGATAATTTCGGTATTTGAATGTACTTTTTGAGTAGAGAAAAAGAATTGTCAATTCAGTCAATTCCGTAAATTCGATTGTTTGGAATGTAAATTGAGCCTCCAATTCCCCCAATTCGACCAATTCGTCCAATTCGGGCTGTTACCAAACAACCCCTAAGTGATTTGTCCAAGTTTACTTTCTTGGTAGCTTGCAGGTAAGAGGGGGAATATATGCAATTATGTAATCAGTGATTTGATGGACCATACTTAACAATTTTCTAAGTCAATTATTAATTAATCAAGTGCAGCACTGATCAAACTTTAAATATGCCAAAGTTGGTGTCTTGACATCCGCTCTCTTTTCTCAAGGTCAAAAAGATTCAGCAAAAATAATTAGTAACCAAATCTAATGCAACTCATGACATGAATTTTTATTTAATTTATTTTCCTTGGTCAAAACTAGAAACACATGGATGAAATAACCCATTCCTAATCCTACTAAAAAATAATTAAATGCATATATGCCATTACATATGGCATCCATCTAATTATGCATATAAACCCCTGCAAAACGCAAATTGGTGACATGTTATCTAGGTCAGAGGGCATATTAGTCTTTTTACATGTTGAATCGAATTTCTATATGACGAGGGGTACATTTGCAACTCTAAGGGGATACGAGTAAAAACCATGACTTCTAATGACATTATTTTTTTTCTCCTAGCCAAAACATAGTGTCTCTACCTGTAAGAAACTGATATCTGAAAGCAAGGAAGAGCATCATAGTGTACTAATGACTTGCAATTCAATAGCATAAGAACTATAGTAAATTGTAAAAATAGCTTTTCCTCTAATTGTGTCCTATCATATCACTTTATGCAATTTGTCTAGAAAACTTTGTTGAAAAGAAAGGCTAGTGGAATACCTTCAGAGTGAAGGGCATTAGATGCTCATCATGCATTGCACTTTATTACTTGTACTCATGTGCACAAAAGACATGAATTGCTGAACAGAAGTTGGAAGCGCTACAAACAGAGAACAAAGTTTATAGTTCCCATATAAAACCCTGAAAGAAAAAGAAGAAATTGCACATAAACCCTGTAAAACATAATGTTATTTGCATATTTCTTATGACATTAGCTAAATTATGTAAATTGAAATGTTATAGTTTTTGTAGTATATTTTCTGAGTTATTTCCTAAGTTCAACTCAAGTGCATATATGCAAATCATACGAGTTTGTAAGGTTTAATAGACATATTTACATGCAGTTCTGCATACAGAAGCATATGTGCAAAAGAAAGAACTGAGAAACCTTCTTCTCTAGAACAGCTCCTGTCCAAGCATGCTCTTACTAATCAGTGGATCTGAAATTGAACTTTTTAGATATTATTCTCAATCCATGAAGCCTATTACTTAGTCACTTTTTTTTTTTCTGTTCTTTTATTTTCTATCACAGCCTTAAGTTAGGGCTTGGATCCTCACTCTGCTCTTGTCCTTCCAAAGAGAGTCATAGCACCTTCTAAAGAAACTCTCTTGTCCAAGAAGCCAAGGCTAGGATTTGCTTTAAATATGACTCTTCGGTCCTAAAGGAAGGGTAAGAGAAATACCAAGTTTTTGCTTTTTCTTCTTTTGCTTTTTGTCTTTTGCTTTGCCTTCCCATGTTCATAGAAATGCTTTTGTGGCATAGAATACGACTGTATGTAATGCCACTATTAGTGAAGACCAGCTTTTGCAAGGTCAAGGAATCCATCTCCAAACAAGTAAAAAAAAAGCTCTCTCAAGCAAACTACAGTGTGCAACTAGGCTTCAATAATATGATTTCTGAAACATAAGCTGTTCAGTTGACA
Source organism: Trichopus zeylanicus subsp. travancoricus (assembly GCA_005019695.1). NCBI lineage: Eukaryota > Viridiplantae > Streptophyta > Magnoliopsida > Dioscoreales > Dioscoreaceae > Trichopus > Trichopus zeylanicus. The sequence continues at coordinate 599,786 of RXID01014490.1, forward strand.
TTAAGATCTTGTCTTGAATATTATCGGTTATCCTTTGCAACTCTAGTTAAAAAGCTACCAAAGATGAGCTGATAGATCATATTGCATGCCACTCCAGGGAATCATTTGTAGTGAATCAAAGGAATTCGAAGAACTGAAATACTGAAGAAAAAAAATTTGGAGTCATCCCTAATATTTAAAAAACTTTGGAATTTATTAGTAATAAGAAATAAATAAATAAAGCCTGATACAATCTGAAACCACAATTCCACTAGGGCCATCATGGGCCCGAAAGCCTAGTAAATCTCCACCCAGCCTGAACCTGTGGACAGCCCTATTCCTGTTGTAGTGCTGCCACTGAACTTTCAGGAGTCTCATTAAATTGAAATCATGCACATAGCTTGAATCTCTGAGTCTTTGCTTCATTGCTTTCAGCACTGAAGCAGATACTTGAATTCTGCATCAGAATATTGCCGACCTGGGTCCCCAACTCATTCAAATTTCAAGGCTTCAACTTGGAAAATGTAGTCACAATACAAACTAGTACCTCACTATACACTGCATAAAACATAAAATTTGTCTGTTTTTTAGATCATGGGTTACGCACATTGTGCTATTGATATGTTATGCTTTCTTTTGCTTCCCTGCTAATTGTGCAGGATACACGAGAAGAAGCATATCTATAATTTACTTATGTGTGAAAATGAAATACATGTCTAATGAAAAAGGTGGTCATAATAAAGCAGTGATTTTAAAAGAAACAAGAAAACCACCAAGGCATCAAATTTCTCAAAACATTATTGTACTTCTACTGACTTTTAAGCAAAAACCTTCAAGTTGAAGCTTCTCTTAAGAGAAATGGAGCCTACCTAAAGAACAGATACTTTCTAATAACAATTTTATCTCTTGTTTAACTGCATATAGCCACAACACTATCTCTATGCAATAGTCACAAAAGGCAAGGATTGTGATCATACACAGAAAGAAGGGCCCAAGATGCTATTGATGAGTTAGAAACGACGTCGCAAAGGAGGTGGGGGTTTAATACAGGTTGGAACCTTGAGGCCCAAGTCCTAAAGCAGGAAAAGAAGAGGCTTAGAAGAAGAAGCAGCAAAAGAAGTTAAAGAATGCAAAATTGGGAAGTGAGAGGAGGGAAAAGAGGGAAGGGTATAGGTTCTAATTCAAGTTCATATGATATAAAAGAGCTCTTTCCCATGTGAATGGAGGGGTCCATCAAGCCAAGACCTTGTTTAAAATTTTAGGGTTTTATGCATATTCCTCCGCAAAAATCTTGCCTAATTTTTGCACATTAACCCCTCACATCTACATGATTTTATAAACATGCAAAGGGAGATAGAAAGAAACGAGTTAGGACTTTTTGGTTTTCCCCCTCCAATGCCACATTATAAACCTACGAATATTTAAAAGAAACTATCTATGTTTGGAATGTTTTCGGGAAAACTACCTTCATCCTATCAGTTAGTGGACACCAGAAAAAATGTTCTGGCCCAAAGATCCTCACAATTTCACCCATATAAGTATTCCTATTGGATTTCTGCGTATTTCTCCTAGCTTTCATTATTCTAAAAAAAATTTCTCCAAGCTTTTATGGTCCTTAATGGTCCTTACTGAAGCAAAATTCAAGTGAATTTTAATCCAAAAATGGCTTTAATGGCAATTTTTTTTGTGGACTATTTCCATAATAATCTTATCCTTCAGGAGAAAATGGAGACAGGAAGTTATTTGCAAACCAAAAAAAAAAAAGAAAGAAAGCGACAATGTTGGCTGCTTTTTTTGGCAATGATTGAAAAGAGAAATAAATGAAAAAAAATCATAAACACAACTTCTAGTCCCATTTAACTGTTTGAATGCAAGCTCCAAGAGGACTCTATTTCAAATATCAACCTAAAGACTTATACATGGCTGAAACTGGATGGAAGGAGGTGAAGGGGATTATGTATATTTCAGGGAGATATACGGAAAATTTCTGGTTTCCTTAGAAGCGGAAGAGAAAGGATGGATCCACACCTCTCTTTGATCTCTCACTTTGCTTTTCTGAGACTCTCTCTTTAAGGCTAAAGCACACATATGGGAGCAATTGCATGGGCGGCTGGTCCAGAGCGGTAGGGCAGAATAGAGGAGGGAAGGAATAAAGCGGGCAAAAGCTTCAATGATTCCTCTCCACACAATATATCCTCACTTGTATATTGTGGTCATCATTGCTGCTATAATTACACACATATCTTGTGCAATGGCAGCAAGAAACATACATATATTTTCTCTTTTAATCTTGGTTATAATCTCAGGATGGCTTCAGGACATAATAATTCAGCTATAATCACATTCCCAGCTCTGCTTTTGCTACTGAGCAGAGAAGATAGATGAAGAAGCAGATGCATTGGGATGCTAGCAAGATATATTCACTTACTTTTTGTTTCTTTTTTCCTTTCTTTCCCTTTTTCTTTTCTCTTCTTTTTTATTTTTACTTGCATGCATGTTTGTCTGGGCTTTAGTTTACCATCCTCCTCGGGTTACTCTCCGGTCAAAATGTCTGTAACACAGTGAGGACAGTAACTCAGGAAGAACATGAACATGCAAAACTAACATACCTCTTTTCCTTTTCTCCAAGCCCAAACAGTTGCTAATCGAATAGCAGACAACTGCCCTGCTCCTCACAAAACAGTAGTGCAAAAGAATCGGAAACCTCTGCTCTTCCTGAAGAGAAGAAATAAAAGAGATTTCTTACTCAGTCACTTACATGAGAAGTCTCCTCCATCTCCTTCCTCCCCTGCAGCTTCCCAGATTCCCCTGCCTTTTCCTTTTCCTTCTCCTTCCCTTATTATAGCCTCCACTTAGTCCCATATCAGCAAACCTGCATTCAGAACAAGAAGCAGCCAAACATACCTCAAAAGTCATGGTCCCTTTCCTTCTTCTCCCCTTACTCACCTCTCTGCTCCTTCCTTCTTCTACCGCTACTACCGCGCTTGCTACTGATGCCATTCTTTTAGCTTCTATTAGAAAATCCTTCATCTCGGATACTACAGCTGCATTGGGTTCATGGAACACTGTGAACCTCAGCTCAGTTTGCTCATGGGTAGGCGTCCGGTGTGCACAGGGCCGTGTCGTGTCGCTGGACCTATCCAACCTCAACATTTCCGGCTCCGGCGTGCTAGAGCTCTCCGGCTTCGTGTCCATCGTCAACATCTCGCTCGCCGGGAACGCGTTCGCAGGCGAGATAAAGGTTTCCAACATGCTGAGGCTTCGGTATTTGAACATCTCGACTAACCAGTTCAGCGGCAGGCTCGACTGGGACTACTCCACCTTGCCGCGTCTGGAGGTGTTCTCCGCCTACGACAACAACTTCACCGCGCCGCTCCCCGTCGGGGTCGCGCGCCTGCCTGCCCTGCGCTATCTGGACCTCGGCGGGAACTACTTCTACGGCAGGATTCCGGCGAGCTACGGCGGGTTGACGTCGCTTGAGTACTTGCAGCTGGCTGGCAATGATCTCCGGGGGACAATAGCAGCGGAGCTGGGCAACCTGACGAGCCTGACGGAGCTCTCCTTGGGCCACTTCAACGCTTTCGATGGCGGTATTCCGGCGGAGCTCGGGAATCTCCAGCGCTTGGTCACGCTCGACCTCGCCAAGTGCGGCCTTAACGGTGGAATTCCCCAGCAATTAGGAAAATTGGTCTCCCTCACCACGCTTTACCTCCACTCGAATCTATTATCCGGCGCAATTCCGGCGGCGCTCGGGAACCTCTCCAATCTCTCCATGCTCGATCTCTCCAATAACGCGCTCACCGGTGAGATCCCAGCTGAGATCGCCAACCTCCGGCAGCTCAACTTGCTCAACCTCTTCATGAACCGGCTCCACGGGTCGGTGCCGGAGTACTTGGCCGAGATGCCGGAGCTGGAAACGCTACAACTATTCATGAACAACTTCACCGGCGCAATCCCAGAGAGGCTGGGCGCCAATGGCCGGCTCCAGCTGCTCGACCTGTCGTCGAACAAGCTCACCGGCGGGATCCCCGGGACCCTCTGCTCGGCAAACCAGCTCAAGGTGCTGATCCTGTTCAAGAATTTCCTGTTCGGCCCCATCCCGGAGAGCCTAGGCATGTGTTCGACGTTGATCAAGGTGAGACTGGGGGAGAACTATCTCAATGGAAGCATTCCTCTGGGATTCCTCTACTTGCCGCAGCTCTACTTGCTGGAGTTGCATGACAACTATTTGACAGGAGTCCTCAGTGAGAATGGCAACCCAAACGGCGGCGGCGGCGGCGGCGGCGGCGGCGGCGAGAATCCGAGCCAGTTGGCGCAGCTGAACTTGTCGAACAACCTTCTCTATGGCGCGTTGCCGATCTCCATTTCGAACTTCTCTTCCCTCCAAACAATGCTGCTCGCTGACAACATGCTCTCTGGCCCGGTTCCGGCCGATATTGGCCAGCTCCACAAGCTCGTCAAGCTCGACCTCAGCGGCAATAAGCTCTCCGGAGTCATCCCCCGGGAGATCGGTGCCTGCTCCCAGCTCACATACTTGGACCTCAGCCAGAACGAGCTCTCCGGCGATATCCCGCCGGAGATCTCCGACATCGGGATACTCAACTACCTGAATCTCTCCAGAAATCATCTGACAAAATTGATCCCCGAATCGATCGGGTCGATGAAGAGCCTCACCTCCGCCGACTTTTCTTTCAACGACTTCTCCGGCCAGCTGCCCGACACCGGCCAATTCGCCTACTTCAACGCCTCCTCCTTCGCCGGCAACCCCAATCTCTGCGGCCGGTCCCTCAACAACCCCTGCAATTTCTCGTCCACGCCGGCAAAGCCGAAGCACATGCCAGGCGACTTCAAGCTCGTCTTCGCGCTCGCCCTGCTGATCTGCTCTCTCCTCTTCGCCGCAGCAGCGATCATCAAATCACGAGCGCACAGACAATCCGGCGAGTGGAAGCTAACAACATTCCAGAAAGTGGAATTCACGATGGCCGACGTGCTGGAGAGTATGAAGGAGTCGAATGTGATCGGACGAGGCGGCGCGGGGGTGGTGTACCTGGGTCGAACACCTAGCGGGCAAGAGTTCGCCGTCAAGCGGCTGCTGGGGTTCGGGGACCGCGGGTTCAGGGCGGAGATGGGGACGCTGGGCAGCATCCGCCACCGCAACATCGTCCGCTTGCTGGCCGTGGCAGCGCGGCTGGAGTCAAAGGTTTGATGGGAATACCATCATAGAATTTACCATTTTTCGTGTTTTGTATTCATATTTTTCTTGATTTATCTGGAAGGTGCTGGTGTACGAGTACATGAGGAACGGGAGCTTGGGGGAGGTGCTCCACGGGAAGAAGGGGAGATCGCTGGGGTGGGGGAGGAGGTACAGGGTGGCGGTGGAAGCGGCGAGGGGGCTGTGCTACCTCCACCACGACTGCCGGCCGGTGATCGTGCACCGGGATGTGAAGTCGAACAATATATTGCTCGACGGGGAGATGGAGGCGCACGTCGCCGATTTCGGGTTGGCCAAGTTCTTGCAGGACGGAGCCGCGTCGGAGTGCATGTCGGCCATCGCCGGCTCCTACGGCTACATCGCGCCCGGTGCGTGCTCTCCCCGTCTTTTTTTACTCTCTTTTTTAAAAATTCCTAGACATGAATTTTAATTTTGGGGGTTTTTTGAAAAAAAAAACATATATTCGATATAACACTTGAACACTGTTGTAGTTCTTTGGAGAGCATTTAATTTGATACGATATAAAATTAAATTCAAGTCAAATTAATATAAAAAATAGTCGGACTATGATGTTTGGTTATTAGTCTAGAAGATTAGAATTTTTTCTAAAATTATTCCTACAATAATTAATTTTTTAATATTAAATTTTTTGGATAATTTAATTTAATAACAAATTAAAATAAATAATTTTAATATTTTTTAAAAAATAATTAAATTTCTATTCAGATTAATTTTAGGGTAGAAATGAAATGATCTCGTTTTCTAATCTCCAACCAAACCAACCGTTGCTCTATACTTGTAAAACAAAAATTGTGTATTTATACTGTTACATTTTTTGTGTATATATTTACTAGAGAGACGGGCGGGGATAAATTTAATGTTTTGGTAAGGCTATAAATGCAATTTTACTCTAATAACATACACACTACTTTTTCAATTTATCAGGGATATATATGCAAAATTCACAATAGTAACTTAGTGGTGCTTCAGAATTATGTGAAATGTGAGGGAGCTAATTAAAAACGACAGAAGTAGTTTGTAGTGAGGGCCCACAGGCACGTAGACCCATCGCTCTCGTGGCCGAGCCCCCCAAATGTTCCGGTGACGGGACGGGTTATGGAAGTCCGAGTCAGCGGCGTACCGGACCGCCCCGCACCCGACACCAGGCCACAGCTTGCCTTTAAAGCCGCACCCGAAACAGATCTGCCTTCTCCTGCACGAAATGACTAAACAGCCCTTCCCGGCAACCGCTTCTTCAATCTTCATCTCCTTCTTGTTCGCGAGTTTTGAACAATGACCCGAGCTTTTGACACAGAACCCGACCATATAGATTTGCCGAATAGAGTAAGCAAATGCCAACAAAGATTCCATTCTTGTATTCCTTGACTTGATGTGGGATATCCTTCTCTTCTTGGGATTGCTCCCAGTGCTCCTCACGTGATCCTACTTCCAAAACCCCAGTTCTTTTTCTTTTTCCAAAAAAAGAATTGTCACATTGTTTTCTATGATTTGAGAATCTTGGAACTGATTCTCGTGTTAAAGTACTCTGATCTTATATACAACAGAGATTTTGTTGTGTTGACCGACGCACAATCCTTTCCGCATCATTGTTTTATATTTAATAAGATGCAGGGGCTTATATTCGTAGTATATTTTGCATATAAACCCACTGAATATTATGCCTATATGTCCCTAAAAACATCATATTTAGCATCATTAGTGTTGAAAAAGTGTACTAAGAGCTCTTAAATATATGCAAAGAGAACATTTGCAGGGGTATATATGCGTGCAACTTCTAATGGACAACGATTTGAAGGTCCATTGTAATTTAAAAAAATAATAGAGGGCTTATATGCAAATGGCTTTTTCCTATGTCAAGATGGGACGCTGGCTCGAGCACATGGTTGCCATTCTTGACCCTTTTAAGCGAAAAAATAGAAACAAGCGGGTGACACTATGAACTGGAGTCGTAAAGTAGCATGTACATCTGAGGATATGACTCGCTGTGGTGTGTCAAGACTTTTTTATCCTAAAATATCGCATTTTCCAAAAACCCTAATTGTTAATTTTGCTTCCTTTTTTTTTCCACTATTTTTTATCTTCATTATTTGTTGCAGAGTATGCGTATACGCTCAAGGTGGACGAGAAGAGTGATGTCTATAGTTTTGGTGTTGTCCTTCTGGAGCTCCTCACTGGGCGTCGCCCCGTGGGCGAGTTCGGAGACGGCGTGGACATAGTCCAGTGGGTGAAGAAAGCGACCGACTGCAACAGAGACAACGTGACCAACATCATCGACTCCAGGTTAAGTGCGGTTCCATTCGAGGAAGCCATGCACCTATTCTTCATAGCAATGCTCTGCGTTCAGGAGAACAGCGTGGAGCGCCCGACCATGAGAGAGGTGGTCCAGATGCTCTCCGAGTTCCCTCGCCAAGCCTCCGAAAACCAGTCTGCATCGTCTTCAGCATCTGAAAAGAAGACGGAGAGCCCCGCGAAAGAAGGCAACTGTTACAAACTATTTCCGGATCTTTTAACCTAATAATCAGTAAATAATATATATAGTCCAGGAGTTGAATTGTGATTTTAATTTTTCTTTTTGGAATTTGGTTCTAGAGTTCGGTAGAGAGAGGGATTTAGGAATAATAGTGTCGCATATGATTGTTTGACAGAGAGATTGTAAATGTTAGGATGGCTACAACTTTGAGCTAGCATGGCTGAAGTGGTCATGTTTTTGCACGAAATTATTTGAAGTGTATGCGTTCAATATATTTTAGAAAAATTTTTAGATATACTCTGAAACTTTTTCAATTGATCAAAACCTCTCTCTAAGTTTTAAAATTTTAAAAAATCTCCTCCTCTAGTAATGGTTAGTATAAAAAAAAAAGTGGAAATACAATAATAGATATAATAGTAGTAGTTCTGTAACACACTATATCATATTATAACAATACCATAGAATAATATAATAATAATAATAATATTAAAACAATATGTGAATATTATAATAAAGTAGTATATATTTTAAAATTAACTATTATGATTAAAAAATATGCGTTATATATGATTAGTTTTGATGATAATATGATTATTTTTAATTATAGATATTTGATTTTTATTATTTTATCTTATTTTTTATCATAATAAATATAGTATTATTATAATTTTTTAAAAAATTATTATAATACATGTATGTTGTAGTACTTTAATGGTGTTACAATATCATTAGTAACAGCAGAGATCAAAATAAAATATTTATCATATCATATGAGCCGAATGGAAAATTTAAAAATTAAAAGGAGATTTTGCTCAATTAAAAATTTTCTAAAGTGCATTAAAATTTTTCCCTATAATTTTCTTGGGTATAGCTATTTCCATAGCATTTTTGCTTTTGAAATTTGGTTGTAGGTATGGCCACATCATGGTGTCATGTCTCTACAATTCTTTGCCTTATATATATATTAGTATGGGAAGCTCATGAGTGGCGTGTAACTTTTAATGTGACTTTGAAGCCCCAACATCATTCGGATCCCTGAGGAGCTAATCATGTTGCTTCTATCTTTCAAGGCGGTGTAGTCCTTTCAGTATACTGCTCTTATTATTTTTCTTTCTTTTTTTTATAAATACCTCAAAATATGTTGCATTTGATATCAATTTCATGTCATCTCTTTAACCTTCTCTAAAGTTCAGTTGTTACAATAATTTTAACTCCAAATCTCATCAACTTATACTTCAAAATTAGGTTAGGGTTTACTTATGCTCTTTCCACAATTTCAACAAAGTATAGGGTGTTACATGCATCTTCTTGAAAGATGAGAGAACCTGAGTGTTCGAAGCCTAATTTTGTTTTTTTTTTTTTAAAGAAAAAAATAATGCCAATCCCATCGAGAGAATACATTTTTGATTGAAAATCAACAATACTGTTGTCCTTTTTTTTTTGGTGGAGGTGAATGATGGAAGTGGAGGAAAGAATCGCAGTTAGAAGCCAGCGCAACTCTGGTGATGGTCATAGCCGGAGTTATTAGTTCTTGAATCGATGACAACGTTGGACAAAGTTGAGGGTTTATGATGAACAGCTCCCACTTGATAACCTACTTCAAGATCAACACAATAGTTCCATTCTTTCCTTAAAAGAAAAAAAAGAAAATAGTTCCGTTTAACCCCTCAATGTTTTACCAATTCGAATTTCTCTTTGGGGTTATGCATTCGGTTTAAAATCGAACCGGACTGAATAGACCAAATCGAAATTTTTTTAAAAAAAAATTTAAAAACCGAACTGAAATATTTCGGTTCGGTTCGGTTCGGTTTAAACTGAAAATCAAAAATTTAAATTAATTTTATTTTTTTAATTTAAATTTAATTATATTCAAATTAAAATCAAAAATCAAAAATTAAAATTAAAATTAAAATCAATATGATACATATATGTAATTCGATTCGATTTAATTTTTATAGTTTTTTAAAATAAAAAATTGAAACTAAAATCGAATATCGAAATTTTTTATTTTAAAAATCAAATCGAATAAAAAATCGAATTAATTATTAAGTTTCAATTCCATCAATTTATTCAGTTTAAACCAAATAATGTAGACCTCTGTTTGTCCCCGTCAGATTAGTTTAGGAACCTAAGGGTTAATAGGCCGGGCGCGCGAGCGGTGTAGATCGAGCCCAATTCGAGGCCCGCTAGGACTCGGGAAAGTCTTCGCAAGTAGTCACGTGTAATTAACCCAGCGAAATGACATTTTTATTAGAAGCGAAAAAAACTGATAAATCACGTGAAATTATTAGAAACTCTATAATTTTTAGAACTAAAATTAAATTTCAATTTTTAAAAATTTTAAAGCCGATGGTTTTGCTTGAAAATCGTATGTTTGATTCTGGTTCTAAATCAATTTAAAAGTAATTTTAAACCAGCATATTAGTTTCTCAAATTATTAATTTATAAATCTAAAATTTATATTATAATAATTTAAAAATTAAATATAATTTATAAAATAATATTTTATGGTAATTTTTAAAACTATAATTTTAATGGAGGCTAAGAAAATATCAAAAATTTTAAATACGAAATTAAATTTTAATATATACGTGATGTATACTATATTAAATTTTAATATTTTATTTATTTAAAATTAGTACGGTTTCGATTTATTAAATTTTTGTAAGTGTAGAATTGAAATAAAAAATAATTTTATAATTTTACAAAAAAATGGAAAATAAAACTTTACTAATTTATTTTAATAATCGATATGATTCTCAATTGGTTATGGTGTACCAATTTTTTGATCTCGTCCGCCAAAAGAAGAAACCAGGAATCCAAAGGAAGCACTAAAAAAGCAAATAGAGGACCCGAAAGATGGAAGAAAGGCCTTGAGGCAGTTGAGTTCTCCATTCTTTCCTTCATTGCCGCCTTCTCGCCGGTCGATCTCCAGCACGGCAAGAGTGATCATCGCGAGATATGTGCAGGCCTGAAGGCGAGGAGCGGCGCGTCGGCAGTAGTCGAGATTTGATTGCCCATCATGAAGATGAAGACGATGATGACGAAGAAGAAGAAGAGGAGGAGGAGGAGGTCGGGATATGGCTCAGGTTTATACGGGCATAGGGGTTAGTTAGTTAAGTTAGTTATCGGTTAGTAACTGCCATAACGAACTCCAAGAGCTGCCATTATTATGGGCGACAAATAGGCTTCTCTAGGTTGGGCCTGGGCTTTTGAAGCCCACTCGCAAACACTAAGAAGCAATCAGCACCTTCCCCTTTCAAGTACTTAACTAATATTCACCGCTTTTGCTAAAAAAAATTATGGTGCTCGTGATTCTTCGGGTTATAGATTTTCCAAATAATATGCACTAATGACAGATTAAATGCAGTACAGAAGGTCTTTTCTTTTTGTTTTTTATGAGTAAAATTTAATTGATTGACAAATTTTACTCACAAAACATAAATCATAATTCAAACTTACTCATGAAATGGATTGCAAGTAATAATTGTTGAGGTTAAGGAGATGTTTGCATCAATTTCAAATAATCTCAATTGGAAAAATTGGGAGAATTGAGGATCTAATTCATCCAATTTCATTGTTTTGTTATAATAACACTGTTGCTGAAATTAAAACTTTCAACAATTCCAAACAGTAATATTTAAATTTCTTTCTCAATAAAAATGAATTCGCAATTCCAGCTCGAAATTACGTGAGACTCGCATTTATTTGGGTGGATTAATAGAAAATTTCTATATTTTTTTTTTGTTCAACCATTAATATTATTTTAAAAAATAAACTAAATTTTTTATTTAAAATCATATGGAAAATTTTTTCCTTTGCTCATTAATTTTTTTTTTGCATATTGTTGTAAATATTAATATCTATAGATTATCAATTTATAATTTAAAATATATTTTATTGATTGAATAAATATTTGAAAAAATAATTTTTAAAACATAAATATATTTTTAACCACCAAAATATGTTTTATTAATTAATTTATTAAATATTTATTTTTTTAAAAAAATAAATATGAATAAATAATTTTATATATTTATTTTGAATTGATTGATTTTTATTTGTAATCTAAACACCAAAATCTACGAAATTGGTGGAATCGATAATTCCTTAATTTTACTTTAAACTGTATCTAAATATTAAATTTTATTGATTCGACCAATTTTTCTAATTTTTCAGAATTAATCGAATCGATAATTCTCTAAATTCGGAATTGATACAAGGGGCTCCTAAATGGAATCAAATAACAGGTTTTAGACCATCACAGAATTGCTGGACCGAGTGAGTTTGAAGTCGAGTGTGCATGTTCTTGCCTTTTGATTTCTCTTTCTCTTCTTCTAATCACAAGAATTTTTTTGGTTATGAAGCTTAAAAAAAGTGAATGATTGCTTGTGCTGGGTTTTGATGCGGAAAAAGATGGACATGAGCTTCAGAACTATGCTTGTGCTTCTTTTGAACTCATGCTTTATGTCTTTGTTGTCTTCATGGGAGGGACCCCTCTTGCTTTTCTCATTCAATTGCATGGACCAAATTCCATCCCATTCATTCCCTATTTCCGCCTCGCGATTTCAAAATAATAATAATAATAATAATAATTGTAATTTTTTTCAATTATTGTGGCGCAAAAAACACACCAAAATAAAAAAAAAAAAAAAATAAAATGCATTTCTCTCTTTGTTCTAACTCGAGTGAAGTATTGCTTGGTCTTGGTTATGTCGCAGACATATAAAAAACTACTGCTCAGCTTTGTAAATCTCTGAAATCTATGAACTCGAGGATTCCTTGAGTTCACAAGCAAAACACCAATCGTGGTGCAAAAAACAAATTTATGAACTAAGGAATCTGAGGAAGTGAAGGATTTCTGGAGTTAACAACGGTGGTGAGAAACAAAGTGACAAGCTCTATCATACATATTTGGTGAGGAAAAGTCACAATCATCTTGTCGCAAATAGTTCATCTTTTTTAAGCACCAAATGGATTCTTGGTAGGTCTTGGTAGGTTTTCATTTCCTCACCAGACATAGTGATTGCCATGTTGAACATGGACCCTTGTTGCGTTATAACCTATCTCTTCTTTGTCTCATGCTTCGCTATAATAATAGCATCTAAATGCTTAGTTTTTGTTTTTTTTTTTGTTTTTGTTTAATCATAGTGTTTCCCTTTGAAGCAAAGGGTGCTTGCCAATTGGTTTTTGGTAACTATTGAGTCACTCGCAGCTCCATGTGCAATCTCCAATGGATAAATTTCAAGAATTGGCCATTCTGTTTCTGACAAAGAGCTCATGGGTTCCTTTGATAGGTTACCACAATCATCAGAGTGAGGAATTTGAGAGACTTGGTCACCTGGTTGGATTCTTTTTTTTTTGTTCCTCACTTCAATCATGGTATCTATGTGAATGTATGTGAGATCAAAAGTAGGCCATTTTTTATTTGTTATCGGATAACTCGTGCATAATTTAGCAATTACTTTGCATCAAGTATGCAGCCTTTCCTCACTAGTTTAGGGATATACACTGTCTGTCAGCTTTTCTTTTCCATGTCCATGCCTGCAATGCCTTTCACTCTCTCATCGTGGTTCTTTTGAGATGTTAATGTCATGGTTCGGAACAAAGTATCGGTTTCGTCGAAAGAGAACATAAGATTCTAAGTGTTTTGGCTGCTTTTATGCCATAAGGGGAGTCCATCTGCAGGTCTTTTTGTCTATATAGTTTTTTGACTGATGATAGCTGGGCTCAACTACTTTTTGCTTGACAGTTGAGTTACAGTTAAGCCAAGAGCATTTCATGTGCTTAGAGAACAGGTTAGAAACTAATTTATCTGTCATTTTCGTTAGCTTTTTCTGTAAAGATTTTGGGATGTTAGAAATTAATTGCATGATTGCTTGGAAGTGGAGGAAATCAAGTTTTTGCTGAACTCTGATGCTAATGGACAAGGAAGGCCAGACTGGTTCTGCTGTTCTTCTCTTTTTGCCGTAAAATCAAGTTCATAGCAACAATCATGTCCCGTTTGTGAAGCGTTGCAGACCTGCGGCAGTAATCGAATGCTTGTTATTCTGCGGGAGTTTCGGGTTGCAGATTCGTCGAAATCCTACATTCTATAGGGCCATAGGCATCAGATGGTCTTTTTCTTCCTTTCTTTCCTATGATCTGTTTTGATACTTTTCCCTTAATTCCATTTGATTTTTTAGTCATTTCTTCGGATTCAGCTAATTTGCATGCCATTTTATGTTCTTCCTTTGTAAATATACTGATTCATTGTATGCTACAAACGTTATCCGTCTCCTGTTGTCGAAGTAACTTGCAGATAGAAAGGAAGTCCACTTGCGTTGTGGCAATCAATCTGTTACGACTTTAAATTAGCGTCCTGAAGCTCTTTCCCTCGAGCTTCTTTTATCAATTTCCATACAATTTAATCTGAAAAAAAGCCCCAATTTTCCGCATTGAATTGCATTTTTATTGTCCAAGGAAGGATGAATGCAACTGCTGAGGAAACTGCCGAAAGTTGAAGAAAACTCTGAACCCGTCAGCTACAACTTACAGGTAAGTCCTGAACCATTTTCGCGAAAACATTACGCAACTGGAAATAACTAGCTGAAATTCTGAAAAAGAAACAGAAACAAAAGCAAGATGAATGGCTTTGGAGAGAGGCCGAAGTACTGGAGTTCACAACCAAGCCCATCAGAGCCTAGTTTCAGAGGGGATTCATGGAAGGATTTTGGCACCTCAATGAATGCAATCTCGTTTGGTTTCGTAGCGACTGCAATCTTGGTATCCATGTTTCTTGTAATGGCGATCTTCGAGCATCTACTGCGGCCGAGGATGCCTTTTTGGCGGAATCACGGGGATGGCCAAGAGATGCAGCAGCCACAGCTGACGCAGATACATGGAAAGCTCAGGAGCTTGAAAGCTGTAAGTTACTTCCAGTTCTTTCTGTTGATATTTGCAATATACATGTAAAATAGATTTGGTCACTGGATAGAACTAGAATGATTCAAATTTCACCATTTTTTTCTCTTCAAAAATTTTGATCAATCATTTGCAAATCATAACTTGCTTACAATCTCAATGACAGGAAGCAAGTCCATGCCCATCAGATTACTCAGTAGTGATGCCAGGTCAGCAGTATCCAACATACCTGGCTCAACCAGCTCCTCTGCCCTGCCCAAGAGAAGGGATATATTGGCCTTCCCATGATCATCATGCCCTTGCCTCTCCATAAGGTAATGACATCCATCAAAAACCGAAGCATTTCATTCAATTATTTTGAGAAGCTCCCGTCACAGCAGCTGTAGGCATGTAACCTATCAAAAATCGCTTATTTTGATAAGCATTTGGTAATCTCCTTTCAACCAATATCATTTGTATTGCAGGAAGAAAGCAGAGTTCATGTGCAGCAGATACTACTGATATTTTGATGGATAAGGAAAGGCCTTCGAGTTGCATGTAGCTTCCCAAGTTGTTTGAGTCAGGAAAGGCCTTCGAGTTGCATGTAGCTTCCCAAGTTGTTTGAGTCAAGTCAGGCCAATGTAAATCATCTCAACATTTTTTGAGATTGGGAAAAAAAAGAGACCTTTTCTCTATTCTCTTTGTACATTTCAGATCTTCTTCTTCTTCTTCTTCATTTTATTTGTGCAATAAGATCTTTTTCCTTCTCAATGGTTGTGAAGCAGAGTATGTAAAAACCATGCAAATCCACTGACTTGGAAACAGGGTTAAATCTCGATTAACAGGATCAGACAAGTAATAAAAACCCATATTTAAGCCCAAACTAATCAAGATTGGGTTAAATTAAAAGATAGTTTTGTTATAGAATTTAGATAGCATATATTCCAATTACAGTCAAATAATCAGAATTAACAATTTGCTCAACACTGCAAGACAAAATCAGCAATCCCATCCGCTGTTTCACTAACATTCACTTAGGACCTGATTCTATTCTCTATTTTGCTAAAAAATGACAAGCACTATACAGTTCACGCTAAAAGATAATTCTTTTTTCTAGTTTATGTTGCCAAGATCTTTAGCTATTCGCAAACAATGCAGCACAGTGCACCCTACACAACTACAACTGAAGAGTGAGCCAACTGAAGCAATTTCTATTTATTTGCTGTCTTAGGAGCATCATCAGTCCCTATATCTTCGTATTTTTCTTGGCTGTAGGAGCACCAACAATCTCCTATGGTGTCTTGTTAGGAGCATCACCAATCTCCTTCTTTGGTTTCTTGGTAGGAGGACCGCCAATCTCCTTTGCTGCCCTTTTAGAAGCATCACCAATCTCTTTGCGCTTTGGGCACCCATTGACCTCACTCTTGCACCTTGAGTAATTGGCAACCTTGCTCGTGAAATCCTCCAACTGCTGTTCCCCCAATGCCTCCTTCAGAAAGAATTTGAGCTTCCACAATGTGGTAACACTCTACATAATAATAATAAAAAAATAGCTCAGCAAAAAAAAAAAAAAAACAGTAATAAAATACAACAGCATGAACATTGAACTGGGAGATCAAGAGACAAAAAAAATCCGTAATTGTTTGCGGGTGTGGATGGGTGGGTAGTGTGAGGGGGGGTTCAATTATTCAATCATTAATTGTATGTAACATATGCACATAAGAATAGTGACCTGTTTATCCAAATCGAGATCCAGCACTTCAAGTGAATCTTGTATACTGGGATCTTCGTCAGCAACAATCTCCAATGCCTTGATACAACCTTGAGTAGATAAACATGATAACCCAATAGCAAGCTTTCTTAGGTCATCTCCAGATATTTTCCTATATTGATTTTCCAAAGTTAGTCATGCATAAACTGCATGAAAGTTGCAAAGATAATTATACGAGCATTCAAGAAGTGAAACAGATAACAGAAGCAGCAATTTATAGAGATGCACACAATATCTCAAAAACGTGTTTATATGTACAAGTTATATTGTCAATCTTTCTTGCCAATTAGAGACAAGAGATTGGAAAGCGTAAAACAAAAATAAAGCCATGTCTCCTCGTTGGTGAATGTGAAAAATAAACAGAAGGAATCTCTTGTTTGTTGCAATACAACTATATCATAAGCTTCAGATGCTATATACCATTATTTCAAAATTTTGATATAGCCAGTATAGTAACCAGTCTTTTCGAGATTTTTAATGCGGGTTATTTTAAACTTCCTACAATGAATTGTGTTATGAATTGAATCTATGAGTGATGCAAGTTACAATATTACTAGAGACATACTATTTTCACTGCAACCTTGATCAACATGCCTAATTTGTGTTCTTGCTCCAGTAAATTTGAGATTAACATGAAATATGTTCAAATAAAAATTACTGCATGGAGAAAAAAGGAACATTAGGACACGAGCCACACCTGCATTTTTGAGCTGCCATTTCTCGGAGTTTCTCCAAATGCAAAGTGAGCTCATCAAGCTGAAAGGAATCATCGCATTGTTATGAGATATAAAACCAATATTTGACAAAAATAAAACAGATGAACTAGTTGACTGAGGTCTCATCATATTTGCTATAATGTTGTTGAGACAAATGCAGATCACTTATGCTTTCATTGCAACTTTCATCAGATTTAGGATGTAAATAAACCTGAATGAGAGAAGAGTAGATCAATGGAACAGAGCAATTCTGATATTCAACCTTTACCATACTCCATTATGTGTCTCCTACCTGTTTCCTGTAGTTATTGTCGAAGCAAGGAGATTACGAGATTGAACCTTTATATCTAGGCTCACGTAGTATAACTGATATTTTAATTTTCTGATGATATTTAGTACATACTGTACTCAAACGAAAAAAAAACATGTATATTGCAATTTCTGAACCTGTAGAAGGGTTATAGAAATTAATCTACCTCATTGTTTGCATCCTTTGCCAGTTTCATTATAGCTGCCTCTCGGGCAAACTGCCTACTTGCCTCTGCCGGTCTCTTTTCTTCATTTTGCCTTCCTTCCTATTGCAGCAGGAAAAAGTAATGCACAACAAATGGGTAAATATAAGAAAGCAGAGCATCATATGTAGAGGAAAGATCTGATTTTACCTCTTCAATGACATTTGGCAATAGTTTGAGCCACTTTTCTTCAAACTTATCCAAAAAAGCCCTGGCCATTTTGTGATATGGACTTGTCTTGTCATTGTAGGTCATCGCATTTGTGAAGACGAGTCTGACATCAGCATATATTTCCCTGACATTCTTATATCCATTACTATCCTTTGCTTCCATCCGTTTCATAATGGTGCCTAAATCCATGGGTTTCTTAATAATCTAGATGACAACAATATTAAAAAACATTTATCAATTCTAATGAGATCACAGTTGTACAATTTGAAATGAGCATATTAAACAACATCAGAAGAAAAGTAGAAAACCACAAAGATGTCAAAATTCAAATTTAACTAGCAAACTTCACCAGCACAAACTGGAGAAACTAAAATGGGTTGTGAGAAAATTATGAAGAGGAATCGGCTAAAGGTTAACAGTGTGTGGGTTTAAAAATGAATTACAGGTAGAGAAATACTACATAAATACACATCCAAATGCTAGACGCTGAACTACAGGGAAAGTATGGGCACAGAGTAAACAAGGATGCTAGACTTGCACTAATACAACTACGTGTGCAACCATCTATTCATCGTAGCCTATTCATAATTGCCTGAAATGGAGATGATCTTAACCTTTGTCTGGCTACTTTCATTTCTCATTTTGGGTGGCACCATTTAGATACTAGTTAATCTATACAAAAGTGATAATATGATTAAAAAACTGACTTCCACATGTCCTTTAACAACCTGCAAAATAGTTATTTAAATATTCACTAGCAGCTTCATGTAATTTTCGCTTTGTCTTCCATCAGACTAGCGCCTTTCCAACAACACCTAACTTAATTTTTTTTTTCCTTGGAATGAATTGAACTACCACGCCAATATTACCTGTAGCCAATGGAAAACAAATAGAAATTTCAAAATTTTAGTGGAATACATAATCCAGTTTAATTTACAAAAAAAAAAAAATCAGGGACTGACAACAATCAAACAGAAACCATTTCTGCATTAAAAGGAACTGAGGAAGATTCAACTAAAATTTCCCAAGGACCGTAGTGCATTAAGAAACCTGAGTAGCTACCAAGAAAGAAGTATGACCTTGTTATAGTCATGAAGTTGAAGACCTTCAACATCCACGGGTTCCATGAATGGCCCTGCCCACTTGTGTTTTGAGATCTGGAAAGAAGCATATTTTACCGAAGGTAAAACCAGGCACTAGCAAATTAATACAGATTGAATCAATTAAAATGCTTATCTAGTAAAAGCAGTGCTATCAACAGACAGACATGCACGTGGAGTCCATAAGTATCTAAAAGCATCCAACACGGCACCTTTAAGTGTTTTAGACATGGGGGCATATTAATACATTTTATAGTTATATGAATTTATGTTTAAGTTACCACATGCCTATATTACTACCCATCAAGCAAAACCATAAGATTGTATTCTATGCACCCAGATGAAAAGAGAAATACCAAAGTTGTTATCTTTTGATAAACTGATAGCATCACCAAATGTTATACTTAAAAAAAAACTCAATGCCATTATTTGATACTTTAAAACCTCCTTCACATGTTATTGAAGTAATTTTGAGTGTCTGACACATAAAAAACCTTGGGCACGAAGCATCCAAGAAAGAATAAGCAAAAACATACAGTACTATGCATCTTCTTCAACTTAATAACAAATGCATCTGACTAGAATGTCTAAAGTTACCTCCAATAAGACATAATTGGTTCAATAGACCAATGGATAGAATCTATAGTTGTTTCAGGATTTTATCTGTTGACTCTTTATATTCATGGACTCAAAAATTACTTTTTGGCCATCTCCCAAAAAATCGAGATGCGATACAGAGCAGACCAAAGTTGTTTATCACAGTCACCAACTTACAGTGGATAAAAAGACAAATTTAAAAATGGCCATTACAGAAAATTTCAGGAAATTTTGAATAGCTAAATGAGAAACAAACAATGCACAAAAAATTCAAAAACGATAGATTGAAGGATGGAATAATTCTTGGCCTAAAATCCAACACATTCTCATCAACCAAGAGCAAAACAGAGGAACAGATCTTAAAGCATAAAGTAATTCATATAAGCGCTTTTTCTGAAAATAGCTAATTCAGAAAGAGAGAAATCATTAAGTTCAAATCCAAAAAAACGAAAAAAAAAACTCACTTTGTGCAGTTCAGTGCCGAACTGCCGCATGAGCTCTTGCATCCCCTTACTGATACGTCCGTCCTTCGAATTAACATCAAGATTCGCATCGAGGTCTATACGAACTTTAGCCCTCGGTTTCTCATTGCCCAAGGGCTTCTCCTTCTTCTCCACGAAGAATCGATCCACTTCGTCCACGTTTTCCTCGATCTACAAAAACATAGATAAATAAAAATCCAGAAAAAGAACGAACAAAAAAGATTGGGAATCGAGATTGAGGCAGAGACGTACCGCGTCTACCCTGGAGACGATCCTTTCGAGACGGCAGTTGAAGTACTCGGCATCCACCGGTGAGGCGCCTTTCTCCGGCGACCGTGCGGCCTCGCCGGCGGGTGGAAGAGTGGCGGGCATCGACGACGATTGACTCGGAATCTGAATATACCCGCTTGTTGAAACCTGGTAAAATTCCTCCGAATTCAAAAAATTATAAATAACTTTTAAAATCTACGTGAAATTATATATTTTTCTTCCAATTTTTTAAAATTTTACGTAACTCTCCACAATTTTACCAAATTACATATTTATTCTTTAAATTTTAAAAATTACATATCTATTTTAATTAATAAGTATATTGTCTAAAAATTTATAAGTATAAATTTAACGTTAGAAATTTTCAACTTAATTAGAGAAAATTTTGGTAACTCGATCATTTAAAAATTTTTTTTTTTGTTTACTTCGTAAATAAATTTTAATTCGAGATATAAAATGGTAATTAAAATTAAAAAACTTAAAAATAAGAAATATCAGTAGGTTTTTAATTTAAATATTCAATACTTTTTACGACAAGATTTTCACATCCATGAATAAATTAAACCGTTATTATTAATTTTCTACACTTTAGAAAGTGGCTACCGCTATTTATTAAGTTTAAATCAACCTTAATGACTTGACAATTCGACGATTGGATCTTACTAAAGCTTGATAGACTTTGAAGCTCCATTAATACGCTACTAATTATCAAAATTTTTTCTAATTTTTTTTATTTTTTCACTCTAATTTTAAAGTCAACATATAAATTTAAGTTCGACATTTTTTTATAATATATTCAATAACTAAAAAAGAAGTTGAAAATAATATAATTTGATAATTTTAATGAGTTATATATAATTTTTTAAGTCTAGAGTGACCTTCGGTTTAATATTTTTGCATAAAAACCCTATAAATTATTCAAATTTCAAAGTCGTTTAAAATTTAATAAAAACGCCCAATAACATGTCAAAATCAAATATTAGTTTGAATATTTGCAAAAATAACTCGACCGTTTTCAAAATTGTAAATATTGGTTTTTGATATTTAAAAAATAATTTAGCTAAATAAATATGCTATAAAAGATAAGTGGACAGATTAATTTATGACAACAATTATGTAGATAATAATATACAAATATAAATAAAAAAAATTTAAATTCATTATGCTTTCTCTATATTTCTCCAATCCAAGGTCTCATATCACCCAACTTTTTTACCTTCAAATCAAAACTTTTTTATATTCTCAAGAAAATCATAATCTCTTTCTATAAAATATCTTAAAATTGTAATATACTACAATAAAGTTTATTGGTTTGTTCATTGCATTCGGAACGGATGTCTCAAGGTTTATTTTGGTATTTTTTATCATAATTGTTTCGCAACAAATATTTAGATCAATAATCATCTAATTAATTTGTTTTGAGTTTAATAAAAAAATTCTTAAATTATATTTTTCTAATCTAGAACTGGCAAAAAAAATGTAAAAATGGTAAATTTACAAGTTCTGTTGAAGTTTACCCCAATTCTGCATTTCTAGTTGAGTTTGACACAAGGTACAAGATTTGAGGAAGTAATGTGGAAATACAAAAATGAATGGGAGTTATATGTGAAGAACTCCCAAAGCGATGGAAGATCCTTCTGTAATTATTAAATTTCTAAGGGGTTAAATGCAAATATGCGGTTAATTTCCGGCTTTATATGGAAACCTCTTTGGAATACTCGCGAGTCGCGTGAGGAGCTGGAGATCCACCGAATTCAATGACGAGACCTGCGACGGGGCCGGCAGGCCCCTCTACCGGAACCCAAACCCTAACCCTAACCCTAACCGAGCCCTCTCTCTCTTCAACCTACTCGCAGCACCCTCCAGCGCCCGCCGAAACCCTATCACTCCGGCTGAAGCCGCCGAAGAAGAAGGTGACCTGGAAGGAGGGCACCGTCGACAACGAGTTCCTCCAGAGGAAGAGCTCCAAGATCTGCTGCGTCTTTCACAAGCACAAGTCCTTCGACGAGGACGCCAGCGACGACGAGGAGGACGCCGGCGGCCATGGAAATACGCCGCCGGCGGACGGCGCCGGCCACAGCGGGTGCTGCTCGCATGGGGCGGACCACCAATCTAAGTGATTTGTTATCGTTCATGGGTATGATTGGTTCCATTTTTGAATTTGTTTGTTGGAAATTTTGAATTTTTTTTTTAATGTTTCATTGTGCTATTTTTGGTGTGTGTATGTTTTGAGTTCTCAATATAATGTTTGGATATAGTCTTTTTTATTTCGATGGATAGGATTGGTTGTAGGGATTCTTTGATTAGATCTGTAGAAAGTTCAATTTTGTTAAGGAGTTTTTGACATAATTCAAGATTGGAAGGCAAAAGACTTTTTGGAGAAAAAATAGAAAGAAAAGCATAAAAGCGAATCGGTTTTGGATTGAAGGCTGATTTAACTCCGATCTTAGAGAAATTGGAGGAAGAAGCTTGAGATTTGTCACTAATCGTGTACTTTGTGGGTAGAGTTCAATCCTATAATTATATTTTGAGTGGAAAATTAAGTCGAGCCATTGCTATTCCTAGACTAATTAGATGGAAGTGGTGTAATGTCTTGTATGACATGTGTTTTTACTATAATTTGTTGTTTCGATATCGGTTTCAGTTTCGGTACCTAGCGAAATAGATACGTTTCGGCTGTTTTGGCCGTTTCGGTTTCAGTTTTGGCCATTTCGGTTTCGGCTGAAAGGTTTTTTTAAATTATTAATTGGGTGTTAATAAGAGTTTGATTATATTTTGACGGTACTTTGATTTCAAATTAAAAATACGATAAAATATTGAAAAAAATTTGAAAAAATTTGAAAACTTAGGAATAAATTTATATTTAATTTATCATAATATTAAATATTATTTTAGTTAATTAATATTAATTTTGATAGTTAGTCACTGATATAGTCTATTTTTAATATATATTAGTGTATTAAAAAACATACAAGAAATAATATGAATATGATTAAAAGTTAAAAATTAACATAAGCACATTTAACTTTTCATTAAAATGTACTTCACATACATATTTATAAATTCTAAGATAATACAACTAATCATCATAATCATCATCAGTTGAGTTTGGAACATTTGGGTGTGGAATTACAAATTCAGTACCTGTATGATCCGGACGAGCATTTGTAGATATATGAGACAGAACAATTAGCTCTGCGCGATCTTGTGGCAGCGGTTCTGAAGTATAACCATACATCAAAAGTCCAAAATGAAAATTATATTTTGACTAAAATTTAACTTTATTTCAATTATTTTTTAACTTCAAATTAAAAAATTATAATATATTTAAATTTTTTTTAAAATAATGAATAATTACGTGAATAATATTATGTACGTGAACAGTATCTGATAGAAACCGATAAGGACGTCGAAATCAAATTGACGATAGCGCTGGCCCTAGTGTGAGGCTGACCTTATCTTGCTGGAATACGGGTCAGGTCGGTGAGGGGACGAGATAGGCGAGGGGCGGCGGTATACTAGCGAGTGTGTAGGACCCTTGGGCTCGGACACGAAGCCGGCGCGAGGTCCACCCCCTCCACCCCGCACGAGCTTGACGAGCTCCCGCCCGCGCTCGAGCCCGACGAGCTCCCGCCCATCCGCGCACGAGCCCGGCGAGCTCTCGCCCGCCCGCGCTCGAGCCCCGTGAGCTCCCGCCCCTGCGCGCGATTCCAGCGAGCTCCCGCCTACCCGCGCTCGAGCCCAGCGAGCTGCCCCCACCCCCCCCACCCCCCCCCCCCCCCCCGCGCGTGCGAGCCCGGCGAGCTCCCGCCACGCGCTCCCGCCTGCGTTCGTTGGTGAAGATGAATAGTAATGAACAGTAACCCTAACTGATACGATATATTTGGTTTCGTTGCGGTTTCGGCCGAAACTGCAAACCTTGGTTTTTACTCTTTAGATTGTGTAAGATACTTTGTGACTTGGAATCTCATTCCAGTTACTCGAGAGTTAATACATAGTTATCTATCTTTATCAAGATTAAATCAGAAGAGGCGGATATTTCAGCTTGGAAAATGTTTGGTTCTCCCTTAAAGTTTCAATGTGTCATAAACTTAAATCCTGGGTTGTGACAACTTGGTATCTATCTATCGTGGCTTCAAACATAAGTTAGTAATTTAAGGGAGACAAAACCTATAGTTAAGGATCCGGTTACTGGGATGTCAACCTGCATAAAGCCATAATATAACTTTTCCTCCAACATTTACTTATTTGTTGAATTGGCCCAATGTGTCAAATTCGTTTCAGCACAACTTGAAAGGACCCAGGGATAAGGTTGGACTCTAAAAACTGAAGTTGCTTAGTGGCACTGAAAGAAACATCTTAAAATCATATGTACCTTATAGTTTTGATCTGCAGGATGGAGGCTAAGGGTTATAAAGAAGTAAGACTTTAGTTTCTTTGATCTACTTCTATTATTTTTGTTAATTGTACATTTTTTGTTAAAATTGGTCATATTTTACATCTTTTATCCATGTGTTTAAGTTTTTTTATAGTCCAGGGCTGCCATAATCCTACATACTGCATATGCACTATGCAGTTCTTATTTCTGCATACTACCAGAATTCACATACTACATTTAAAGACACTACAAGTGGCTTTCTGTTTGCAGACCACATTGATGATTTTAATGGAAATTGACACTAGTTTGAGTGAATTCACATATTCAATCTCATCCAAATCAAATTTGCTTGTACTAGAAGCAGTTCTTAGTTATTGCTCACAATTTATTAAGATTGTACCATTTGATGCTATACACTTGAAAGTTTTTAGGAAGCTAAAGTAATGAATCTCATATGAGATCAATTACTAAATTCTTCAAGCAATGTATATGTACTTCTTGCATCCGGTGAAATTAGCTTTGATGACTGCCAGTGATTCTGGTGTCAATGACTTTTGGATCCCACTGTTTTGAAAAATATCAAATGCAACCCAAACACAATTCAGATTTGTTGGCCCATTTTTCCAAATATTGGATTATGATTGTAGACTGGAATTCTCTTTTGTGTTTGTTTTGTTTTTCTATTAAACAGTTAAGTGGATTTGGTTTGTCCATCATTCCCACCTGATATGCTTTAATGTTTTACAGTGGTGCGAAATGAGAAAATGTTTTATTTATATCATTTAACCTTGCTTTCTCACTAAACTTGTATACAAGCTTCATCCAAACATTTGAAAGTGAGCTCAAAATACTATTTGATGTCATGCTTCGATGTGGCTTACATGGCAATGAATTTGTCATTTTACTTGTACTATTTGACATGCCTTATAACCTGTGAGCCTTGAGAATGGCCAAAAGCACCTGCGAGCACTACCTATATCACCTGTGCCTATGAACCTTGAGTGATCTTCCTTGTTAATAACAGCTGGAGTGGCACACATTTCCTCTATACCAATATTGAGTCAACTTGCAGTACTTCTAGCTAGTAAAACTGAAAATGTGGGTTATGTCTTCCAACAATGGGTCATTCTTCTTTTGAAGATGCCGAAGTCCACTGAGGTTTTCCTACATTTGGATTTTTTTTGTGCGTATGCAAGCTTCATTTAATCTTGTCCTCTGTTGTATAACCATTAACTAAACAGGATAGACTTAGTTGAATATGATGTACAGCTTTTTTAAAGTGATCATCAAAAGGGCTGTCTTTCACATTGTGCAGTCATAAGTTCAAGAATTTAATTACTAAATTTTATTAGTTGCTTTAATTGTAGAGTTTGTACTGCATCTAAATGCCTCATGACTGATATGCTAATAAATAGTTATTAATATTTGCTATGTACCATGGGACAGTATGCTTGTTTATATTTGCTAGATCATTTTGCTATCATTCTTATTTACTTCAAGCACCACTTAAGTGATCGATTTTTGTCAATATGGTTTATATTTTACTATTTCTGTGAATGGATATTCTTCACGATAGTCATGTTATTTTTGCTTTGCAGTTCATGATGCTCTTGGTCAATTGGATTAGTGCAATACTAACATAAATCATAAATGTTCTTGAAAATTACAGATGGACCTGCACCATCTGTTGTTTTGTGAACCAGCATAGAGCTTGCAAGTGCAGTGCACTGTCTTCTTGAACTCTTCTTCTCATTTGGAAAACAATATTTGCTGGATTCTCTGGGTGGTATGTGACAGGTCTTGTGTAAATTTTTGTTGTTGTACCTGATGAATGATGAAGAATCCACATTTTTATAACAAAATCTTCAAGGGTGAATAACCCTAGGCAAACTTCTTCTATATTTTTTAGATAAATCTGTATATCTTCTATGTTTGTATTTTTCTCTGAATTGCTACAATAGTCCATTTTAACCAAATGGAGGTTAAAGTGGGATTAAAATCATTATGGTCTCGAATCCAAACACATTCTGAGGGCCTATTTGGTTTGGGTGTAAAAATTGGATTAAATTCTTAATCTCGCTTTTACTACCCAAATGGTGTAAAATTTGGAGCAATTTTTTACTTCCGAAATAAAAAGTTAATTCTCACAAATCATAAGTATTACAGCTTTGCTTATGAATTGTTTGTTATTCATAGTCCTATAACATGAAATATAGTAAATAGAAATTAGATTATTTTATGGGTTTTTTACCTACAATCCTCTAAAATTTGTTTTATTTATTAAAATTTTTTGGTGATTTCAAGATTTATTTATATTTTTTTCTTTTGAAATTTATTACCTATATTCTCTAATTGTTATTTAATCAAATTTTTTTTAAACAATTTCACTTTTATTTTCTGTAATTTTATAATTAGATCTTTTAAAATTCTTAATTTTTCATCTATTTTTTCTCCCAAATATTTATAAATAAATCCACAATTAAATTTTAAATTATAATTTTTATATTTTTATATTTACAAAAAAATCTCTTAAATATTTTTATTTGTAAATAAGTCTAAATTTTAATATTTTTTAAATGAAAAATTTACAAAAGGAATTTAAATATTTTAAATTTTTTACAAATAAATCCCTCATAAAATTTTAAATTATAAGTTTAATATTAATACATTTACAAATAGATCCTTCTAATATTTTTATTTATAAATAAGTTCAAATTTTATCTTTTTAAAATAAAATTTTATAATGTTGAAGGTTTTAAAATTACAAAATTAATATTTATACATTTACAAATAGACTTTTTAAATATTTTTATTTATAAATAAGTCCAAAATTTATCATTTTTAAAATAAAATTTTATAAAAAAGACGTTAAAGGTTTTAAAACTTAAAATTTTAAATTATAAGTGTAATATTTATATATTTATAAATAGACCCTTTTAAGGTCATCTAAGGTCATTTACATTTAAGGTTTTTTTTATAAAATTTTATTTTAAAAAAATAAAATTTGGATTTATTTATATATAAAAATATTAAATGAATCTATTTGTAGATGTACAAATGTCAAAATTATAATGTAAAATTTAATTGAAGATTTATTTGTAAATATTTGAGAGAGAGTGGAGGGTGAGAAGTTAAAAATTTTAAAGAATTTAATTATAAAATTACAAAGATGATAAATTAAGGTAAATACTGAAATTAATTTTTTTTTTAATGAATAAAATAAATTTTAGAAGTTATAGATAAAAAGTCCTTATTTTTTTTACTCTAATTTGTTTTTTTGGAAAATTGAAATTGACCCTATTACTTTATTCCCACACCAAACATGTCCAAAAGAATCTAGAGCAAGTCGACCTGGTCCAAAGGTTAATGCCAATGGCTCAAATTATTTTGCTTGGCCCAAAGTTTATTAAAAATAAAAAAGGCGGAGTGCGGCTCATTTGACGCCTTTAGTTGCGAAAATTTCTGATTGTTTTACCAAAAAATCATATAAAAACACACTTGAAAACAGCAGGCTGAACACATCGAAGAAAAGAAAAAAAATTTGGAAGAAATGGTGCGTAATATTAAATTTCAAAGTTCCATGAAGATGATGTCGTCAACAACGTGCCCCGCAAGTTCTCCTGCTCATCTCTCGACAAAAGACGAATCACATGGAGAATGGCTTCTGCAGCTCTTCCACTACATCTTCACTCGAGCTCGACTTTTCAACCATTTTTCTCGTTTAAAACCTAATATCCATATGGCTATGAAATTCTCGACAGATGAAGTGCAAAAACCAATATCAATGGGTTATATGTAAAAAAAACCCATCAACAGTTTACCTCTTGACCCCTGTGCCTGCATCTCACTCTTCATTGCCTCCTTGTTTCTAGCTCCACCACCCTCTTTTTCCCCATGTAACCCAAACACATCAACCACTCTACCATTATGAACCGTCTCCTCTACCTTCTTCTACTCCACGACTAGTCCTCCTCCACCTTCATTTCTAATCCCCCCACGCTTCCAGTAGATCACAAAAGAAGAAGAAGCAAAAGAAGAAAAAGAAGAAGGGGAAGAAGATGAGAGGCTATTCCAAGATGAGAATGAGAACAAACCTCAAGCCCACTTCCAAGCCAAGAACCATGGACTTCCCCGACTTCTTCATCCCTTCCCCACCAAACCTCCATGAAGACCCAAAGCTGACCTCCATGAATCCCAAGAAGAAGCTTGAGGAGGAGGAGGAGGCGGACAATGGTGGTGGTGCAGGAGGAAGAGGAGGAGAGAGGTTTGGGGTGGTACTGAGAAGGAACAGCTCCTCTAATTCCCAGAGGTTTAGAGCACCCTCAGAGAAGGGCACCACCACAGTCCAGGGAATAGTAAGGAGGGCCTTCTCCATGAGGAGGCCCTCTTCCTTTGGGGATGGGTACTGGAGGATCCATGACACTTGTGAGGAAGCTGTGGTTCCAGAGGAGGAAGAAGAAGAGCAGCAGCAGGAAGTGAAGAAGAGCTCTTCAGTCAGGAAGGGAGGCAAGTTCTATAGGGCTTGGAAAAAAATTTTCAAGTTCTAGATCACTTGTTCGAAAAAAAAAAATCTTGTTTTGTATGCGTTAAGTTGCTGTGTGTCATCTTTTAAGATTTTGTTCTTTGTGTTTTGCTTTCCATGAAATAAAGATGTTATAAGCCAACAATATTTAGTAGGTTTCTCTCTAGTATTTCCCTCTGTTTTCTGTAAAAACTTTATCAGTAACATTGACGATGGATATCGTTCATGTTTTGGTCAGTTTAATTCATTTTTTTCGTGTAATGGATATCATATTGCTCTATTTTTTCTATCTTTCTGTATTGAGATTTAGATAGTTCAGTTCATTATCAAGTTCTAGATTATTCAGCTCCTGTTTTGCGGTATGAACTCCCTTTTTGTTGGTACAGAGCTTTTCAACAACGATGGTGTCCTTCATTAATCATTTCAGGTTTCAAATTTTGTGTCTTTTAGCTCTTCATTCATGAAATAATTATTTGTTTTATTTTCTTTTAAAAAATAATTTTGCAAAAAATACCAGGGAAATTCTACGATACTCCAAAACTTGTCATTTATTACCTAATTTCTGATAAATCTTAGCTGTTGATTTATGATAATAATTTGTGACCATTACCTGCATTTTGCTGTTGTTATCAAGAGATTTACCGAAATCTATGAATAGCAGGTAGCATACGGTAGTAGCATTGCCCATAGGAACAATTTTTTTTTTAAAAAAAAAAAATTCTTGTAATGGCAGTGTAGGTCCCAACTCTGCATCAGATTTCTGTCATTTTTCAATTTGTTTTTTGATGGTTTTTTGGAGAGGTGTGAGATCTCTGGAGCAACTGGGCCACTTAGCCGAGGGATTTGCGTGTCTTATTTAATTGGTCTGTCTTGAATCGAGAGAAGGCAACGAGATGGGATCTACAGGCCCCCCAAACCAAACCTCTTCTCTCTTCTCTCTTCTCCTTGCTTATTCAATGTCTCTTTCTTTATTTTTGGAAACTTTCAAAGATATTAGTCAATCGTTTAATGCGAGTCTATGCCTCCTTGGCAAGTTTGGGAGCATGTGGTTTTTCCCCTTGGTCGGTCAAACTTTTGAACAAATGAGTGACCATGCACTTCACACTTTCTTTCTTTCCTATTTTTTCTTTTAAAAAAAAAATCTAAATTAGGGTTTTGTGTCATGAAAAACGTTAGCAAAATCAATTGGCTTGTTGTCTAATGATCGGTGAACAAACGTTTGGCCGCTTAGCTTACACTTCAGTGGTTCATTGCTGTTGGTATTGAACTTGAAAACATTGACTCCTGGTTCTCATCATCTTTTCTTCAATATATTCATCTCATAGCACTAGATAAGAAACAAAGATGACATTTTGATAGGCACCGTAGATTTCTTAACAAAAGCACTCTGTTCTTCATACATTTCCTTCCAACAGGTATTTGATGTTTATTTTTTTTTACATCTTTCAATCTCATGGGGTTTTCACTGCGAGCTTGTTGTAAAAGAAATTCCTCACCTTTTGCTTCCGAACTGTCTCTGGGGCAGTGCTCTCCAACCAATATCTTGCCAAAAGAAGCCTTCAGGCTAATCAATTTCTTTGACTGCTTCATAGGCTCTATCTCTTGCTTCTTGTAAATCTTTTCCCTTCACAGTAATTCCAAGCACGTGTCTGCTGGTTGCGATGAAGTTACCATCTGAATCTAGAGCTGTTCCTGGATGGAAAATCTTCACCACGGGAGCAACCAGCTCTGCCTCTTCGAGATTTCTTATCACCAATCCCTTCTCATACTTCCCAGGATAGCCTTGGCTGGCCATCACAACCACCATGGCTGATCCAGGAGACCAGCCAAGTGAGACATTTCCCAGCTCTCCTCGACAAGCTGCAAGTAGAACTTGAGCCAAATCAGATTCCAAACGCATCATTAGAACCTATATTTGAAATCTCATCGAAGAAATATGAATCCGACTAAGTTCAGTGCCTCGTGAAAGATAGAACAGGAACAGTTAAATTATAGGGCAATAGATCTCAATTTGTGGTTAAAAGTTCTATCATCCACAGTGACCAATAAGAAACTAGCTCAAACAAAAGGTGTGTCTGTATTGCATTGAATGCAATCATATTAGTTATGCTGCCCATGCTTACTTTGATTCCACTAGAAGTCAAATGGGCAAGCCACCAAGTTCCGTATTGATGCTATGCCAAAAACAGTTATGCAGTGTGGAACACTAGTACAAACAATAATGTGATCATGTAATGTTAGCTCCCAGTGCTGACTGATTTCAAAAATATATAAGCAACTTCTGATCAAAATATTATATATAAAACATATAAGCCATTAAATTTCCAATGAGTTTGCTTGTATATTTTGAAATTTCTGAAAATAACTTAACAGGTTAGTATGCTGTAAATAAAGAAACTGGACAACTTCAGCTTAAAATATACCTGTGATATGCATGCAATAACCCAGAGATGTATCACAAACCTGGCATTCTGGATCTCCAAATCACAAACCTGGCATACAGCAAACAAACAAATTTACAGCCCTCTGCAGCCATCCCCTTCACTGTTGGGTGTGTTATTTTTTCCATGACCAGTGACTGAAGCTCCTTATTCAACACTGGTGCAGGGGAATATGCTCCCATTCCACCAGTGTTTGGACCAGTATCTCCATTACCAACTCGTTTATGGTCCTGTGCTGATTCTAAAGGTAATGCATTTTCTCCATCCACCATCACTAAGAAGGAAGCTTCCGCTCTCTCAAGGAACTCTTCAATAATTATACGTGAACCAGCAGAACCAAAATCACCACTAACAAGCATAGTATCTATAGCATCATTTGCCTCCTCCAGGGTCATGGCAATAATGACTCCTTTTCCAGCAGCCAATCCATCTACCTTGATAACCATTGGTGCTCGTTGTAGGGGTGTCAAACGAGCCATGCTGGCCTGACATGGCCCATTTGAGCAGACCGCCGATACTATTTCGGGCCATGGTTGACATGGACCGTGAGAAAAATTGGGTGTCAGGCATGACCCATGGCTCACAAGCCCACTTAAATGTGGGCCGTCCCATGCCTGACACATTTTTTATAAATTATATTTAAATAAAAAAAATAATTTAATACTTATCAAATTTTAATTTACATATATATTTAAATTAATATTTTTTTTAAAAAAAAAATCTACAAACGGCTCCCCTTTTGCTTGCACAGTAAATCAGGGCATAACAGTAGCAATAAGAATTGGAAGGGTACTAAATCAGTCAATTTCCTACTGTCACTCATTTTATGGAAAGGGCCTGCTTTTGCCAATGACAGTTACCCCAAGGATGGAGCTCCCACCAACAAAGAAGAAGGCCACATAAATAGTTTCAACTGAAGGCACTTAGATGTCGGATAGGGGCTAAATATTGCTAATAGAAATCAAATGAATAAACTTTGTTTCCGAATATATCAAACACACAAGTACACCAAATTATTTCTTAGCCTGATCTTTGCTTCTTCTCCGACACATCATTTGGAACTGTTTCCCTAAGTGAATGGCACAAAAGCACTGCAATATTGTGTACCCATATCTCATTGAAATCACAAACTGTAATAATGCATAATCAAATAAAAGATACTCACAGTTTCGGGATCTTAACTCTGCCTATCACCCATAATTACTTACCAGAACGATTCGCACTGCCATTGCCATCGCCAGAGAAGCCAAAACCCTTCGAATCTCCACCAAACCCCCTTAAGCCCTAAAAACAAAGCTCGAAGGATTGCACACAAAATGCTCCCCGCCATTTAAACCTGAAAAGCTCTTCCACATGTGAGGACCTGCAAAAGAGACCACAGAAATCAACCCACCACCACACAAATGGTTCCCGGCCAAATTTCTCGCACCATGGCTTCCCAAGAAGCCCAGGGAACTCCCAGCGTGGTACGCAACAAAAGCCATCCCTCAAATCCCTAAAATCAACAAAGATCACCAGAAATTAACTGAAACAAGCCCTTCAAAATAAAATGAAGCGATCAACAAAGCCATATATTTCTGAAAAAATCGGAGGAAAAATATATCACATTCAGGGATTAGAAAGATACAAATCAAATCGGAAGAAGAAAGACGGAAAAAAAATTCAACCTTCGGAAGTGGTAAAAGGCGCAACTTTTTAGAAAGGTCTTTTCGGAGGACGAGGGTAAAATCTCGGTGCCGCGGTTTCGGTACTTATCGTTATCGAAGGGCACAGATCACGAGGTCGTGGTGCCCTCGTGGAAGATCTGATGGATGGCATTTAACCCCGGGACGGGATTCTGGGGGGCGAGAGATTGAACTAGCGGGCGTTGGATTAGCTGAACCGATGTAGGTGGCTTTGGTTTTTAGTTTATTCATTAAAAAATAACTTAATAAAAAATTACTTCAAATAAAAAAATTTAAAATTATTATTATTATTATTATTAATTTAATTAATTAATATTAATATTAATATTAATATTAATTTTATTTAATTTTTTTTTGAACAAACGGAATGTCGGGGCGCACATAAAGCTCGCCTGTGACGGTTTCGTGAGGAGGCATGCCAGTCCACGAAACAAGTGTATCCCTTCATTGGGAGGACCCAACCAGATGGAGCCAGAGAACATGGTGCTCCGAGAGACGACATCCCGTCGGCGCATTCTGTCGAACAGCTGGTCGTGGGCAACAGAGCTCGCAGGAGCACCAGCAGGCATGGAGGACATTGTCGGAGAAGAATATGTCAGATTGCAGCCCCGACCGAAGAATGAACGCGCGAAGTAGAGAAGAGAAACTATTCGAGATGTGGACATTGTCTTGTTGGTGGTTTCGTTCAGCAATGTGTGGAAATCCATTGCATGCAAAAATGGAAGAGTTTGGGGAGGAATAAGCAAAAAGCTCTTATCATTTACGCTTGTACAGCGTTCTCTGGTCACTCCCAACTGGGCAGCATTCCAGAGCAAAATGCCAAACCAAAAGCAAATCTAACCACCACAGTCCTCCACATTTAAGAATTTTTAATACTCCCCCAACTGCTTCCAATTTTCTTTTTTGTTTTTAATCCCAACAAAAAAAATTTTGAATTAAATGAATCCACCCCTTCTTCCTTGGCCTTGCATTTAATTTCATATAAAAAAAAAATCGGCCCACCGACCATCACAAATTCTCTCCCTATTTTTCCTGCTCCTTGTGCTGAAAAAGCTGAAAGATTGGTCATACTCTCGTTTGTTTCTTTCTCCTTCTCTCTCCTTGACTTGTTGTGTTTTTCCCCTGATTTTTCCTAGAATTCTGCTTGAATTCAGTTCGCGCTTCCTTGAAAACGAGTAAAAATCGAATTTTTGGTGCATTTCTTGCCGTTTCCTGTAGGGTTCTGGATCCACACACCCTTGGTTTCTTTTGGGGTTTGGTGGTGGAGGATCCAACTACCATTTTTGCCTTTTTTTTAGCTCAATTACTGAATCATTTTCAGTGATTCGAGAAGAAAACCCGTTCGGGATCTCCTGGAAGTCCAAACTTTTCTTTTTCTTCTTCTTCTTCTTCTTCTCCAATTTGTCAAAAAGCTTGGCTGTTAGCAATGGGGAACGCGGTGACGTGCATACTGGGAAAGGAAGCGAGGGGCGGCGCGGTATCGCGGAGCAAGAGGATCTCCAAGTCTCAGAGGAAGACGGAGGAGGAGCTTCTGCACAGGCAAGCCCTGGCCATGGCGATCCAGCAGCACCAGCTCTCGCAGCGGTTCGAGGGCTCGATGTCCCGTCGCATCGGCGGCTCCACCAGCTCCCGCCGGCGAACTCTCTCGGACGATCCCGTCACCAATGGCAAACTGCAGGTTGGATCCCAAACCACTGTCCTTTTTGTTGTGATTGAATCTTCTTGGGATGAAGTTGCGTGGAATTGTTAATAGAAAAAAGCAGAATTTGATGTTTTTGTCTGATTTTGCTGCTGAACTGTTGGAGTTAAAGATGGTGGGCCTATGTACTTTTTGTGAATTCTATGCTTGAATAGATATCAGTGCAAACTTTAAGCATGGGGGGCAATCATCTCTTTTTGATGGATATGTTTTTAAAATAGTTCTCGAGGGAGCTCCCGAGCTGGACTCTGATTCTGTAACTTCAACTTCTGTTGGAGGCGATAAGATTCGTTTCATTATGGAGCTTTTTCTTGACAATGAAGAACTTTCCAAGTAGATATGCTTGATATGATTTAAGAAACGTAAGCGAACGAGTTCATAAATTGTAGCCATAGGATTGAGTGCAGATTGCTTTTTGTTTTCACTTCATTTATTAATTAACTTATTTCCTTGTTATTCTGAGGGCTTTGTCTTTGCAGGGTGCTGAGTTTAAATAGTATTCTACCTTGTTATGTCCTAGCTCATTGATGTTTGCAATAATGAGTTTCCTGTTGTGCGTGAATCATGGAGTTGGCTAAGAGATATTACATCAGATGGAAGAAACATTCACCTTAAGAAGAGGACCCTTGAAGTCGTTCTTGTTTTTCTTGATTTCCATTGAGTTACAAGGTGTTTCCATGATGTAGATGTTTTTGTCTCCTAGTAATCCCAACAGAGATTAGCATGAATCCCCTGATGGCACTAAGTTTCAACTAAAGACTATTCACTTTTGTATGCTGATAGAACTAACCAACAAATGATGTTATCTGTTTGTTTTACTTGTTTTCAGTAGCTGTTGAAGCAATAGTTTTAACTTAGACACCAAGAAACCGTGAGAAACATAAAAGTTTCAGGAGTGCTAAAAATTTGAAGGATATTGATGGTTGACAGCCAGATCCATCTGTATAGCATGTAGATTGGGCACTTATTTGTCATTTTTCTGAGAGTATATCACCTAATAAATGTCCCTCCAGTAAAAGGAGAATGGCTTTTGATCAAACAATCAAATTGACAAACCTCTTAAGTCTTTAAACTTCTAGAAAAATACATATAAATGATGTGATGGCATATGGAAAGCAAGCCAAAGAACAGGTCTCCTATCACAGCTAACCTTATGAATTGGTGTCATATTCCTAAGTAAATACCTTGAGCAAGAGCGGATGAGATACTGCATTGCCATCTGGTGTGCAAGGTTGTCTTTTTCACTATTGCCCACTTAAGGCTTGAATTCTGATGGAAGGATGTGGGAAAACTTTAGAATGTCAGAGAGCAGAGAAGGGAGATGATAGCAAGATACTTGTATGATGTCTCTTATCTCAAATTTAAGACATGGATAGTAGGCAAAAGACAGGTTCAATCCCACAGTTCAAATGGTAGGATTGTAATCATGCAATTAAAAACAAATTTTTTCAGGAAAAAGATTAGAAACCATGGGGGAGAGCTGAAATGCACACATAATGGAGCCATATGATATTCTGAAGAATTAATTACTTAGGTAACAATTCTAACAAAAGCTACATATTATCTTCTCTCTTTATCAATGTCTATTCACATATAATAAGCATGTGCGATAGCTTCTTCTTTTTTTTTTTTGCATAAATATTTTGACTAAAATTATTTTAGTCATCTTCCAGCGTTAGTTCAGTTTGTTGTCATTTGTTGTCATGTGCTTAAACTAAGCATGATTGGTGAGTGATGGTCTATAGATGGTAACTCAAACTCGTTGGTTTTAATTCTTGTTGCTGTTTGTTTTTCAGGCCCCAATAGTTCTCAACAATGTTGAAACGAAGAAAATTGTCCTGGTTCATGGTGAAGGATTTGGAGCATGGTGTTGGTACAAGACAATTGCTATGCTGGAGGAAGCTGGACTGGAACCAGTGGCATTGGATCTTAGTGGATCAGGAATAGATAACACTGATGTAAAGGTCATAACCTCCCTAGCAGACTATGCAAAACCCCTGATAAATTACTTACAAGGCCTTTCAGATGATGAGAAGGTGAGAATTTGATGACATTACTTGCATGTCCTTACAACTGGTTTAAGTTTGACAACCAATGGTCTTTATGACAAACTGACTGTTGTATAACACCACAGGTGATTTTGGTAGGCCATAGCTGTGGAGGAGCCAGCATATCATATGCACTTGAAAGTTACCCCAAAAAGATCTCAAAAGCAGTTTTTCTTAGTGCAACAATGGTATTAGATGGGCAACGACCTTTTGATGTATTTGCTGAGGAAGTAAGTTTTCTTGTATCAGTGCCTTTTTTGGCAATCACCAGAAAACTCAAATATACTACGCTTATTGATAAAAGTATCTGAACAGCTTAGATTAATATTATTCCTTGCCGACTCCCTGCATTCATGGTCTTTTCATTGCATTTCAGTTGCATGTTGATGCCTTCACTTAAATAAATACATAACATATTTTTTGTGTACAAATAAGGATATTTGCTCATGATAGCATATCAGAATGCTTCTGGTGCCCAATTAGAATGGACTTGTCTGTTTTGTTCTGCTCATATAAAAGGCTAGAGTATCAAAGGCAAACAAAACTTGCAATACATACTCTTGGTTTTAGAGAATTGCCAAATGCCATGAACTGGAACATACCTTAATTGGTTTTGAGGTCATGTAAACTGAAACTTAAATTTATGTTTATTTTCTATATTTGCAGTTAGCATCTGCAGAAGCTTTCATGCAGGAGTCACAATTTTTATTGTATGGCAATGGCAAAGATAAACCTCCTACTGGCCTCATGTTCAACAAACAACAAATCAAAGGTCTCTATTTCAACCAGAGTCCTTCTAAGGTTTGGCCACAATTCTAACTCCACTACATAGTTAATTTTTATCCGTTATTTTCAAATGGTCTACGGAAGTCTTGTTTATTCTGGAAAGGTCTCATTTTGATTACTCCATAAATTTAAGCCTCGCCAATTATTGCTGAAAAATGAAAAAAAGAAAACTTTTGAGATTTAATGCTGAATGTACAATCAAGAATGAGGGAATGATAGTCAGAATGGTTGATGGCTTTTCAAATGCTAGCCAAAATTTCTGAACATCGAATTTGGGTCTCTCTAAATTGACGCAGGGCACCAATGACTACCAAACAAGTCAGCTATCTGTAATTGCTTGTCTGTTTGTTTGTCTTGGGGCAACATAATCATGTATGCATTCATTGACTGGACATCACATTAACTTCATACAGAAGTATTCTTTAAAGAAATCAAACAACCTTAGAAAAGGATTGAACTTTATACTATACTAGGAACATTATCTTATTGTAGATAAATCAGACATGCACAATGTTAATGTAACACTGAATGTTTTGATTGCAAGATGTCTTTTATACCACAACCTCTTATGTAGACATTACCAAAAAAAACACATCTTATTCTAGATATAGTTGCGTCTGCTTAGCTGTTTTATTCTTCTCACGTTTATTTATAGGTATTTTGAATTGTGTTACCTTTTAGTTACTTACTTTGAATTACAATCACTGCCTCTTGTAGCATAGGTCCACAATATGTGGTCTATAAGTCAGCTGGTGAGATGTACCTTAGGTTGAAACCAGTGGTAAGATCTGAGATAGACCATAAACTATGGAATGGCATTGGTCTCAATTTTGAATTCGATGTAATTATTGCATTGCTTTGCCTGTTTTTGGTGAACTGTCATCCTAGGTGCACGCCTGTATATTGTTTCTTTTAGTGCTTAATGTTGTGTACATGGTGATGATAGGACATCACATTGGCAGCAGTTTCCATGAGGCCAACACCCCTTCCACCAATCATGGAAAAGCTGTACCTCACCCAAGAAAACTATGGATCAGTCCGCAGATACTTTGTCCAAACACTTGACGACCGAATGATGTCACCAGATGTCCAGGAGAAGCTGGTCCGGGAAAACCCACCTCATGGAATATACAAAATCAAAGGCAGTGATCACTGCCCTTTCTTCTCAAAGCCACAGTCTCTGAACAAGATTTTGCTTGAAATTATGCAACTCGAATAACAGAAAGCTTTATAGTTGTGATGAAAAGCAAAAGGAGAGGTACAACAGGAAGATTGTACATAACATAGGCGGAATATAGAATAGCATGTTGGTTTTCATTTAGTGTTTTGAAGGCATGTGTTTGGAGCAACCGACGTGCTTAGTTTCCCATTCTTGGATTTATCAGGATTTCAATTTTCATCAGAATTCAGCTGGGGATTGAATATTTAGGTACAAGGGTACATTATTGATTTTTCTCATCAGTAAAAGTTATTTTCTAGAGTATGCAATTTTTTTTATATTTAGTGATCAGATTAAATCATAAACAGAGTACGGACGTGATGGCAACAAGCTAATTCTGTGGTAAAAAATTCAGGGAGTCTTCGAGAATATTAAAAAAAATAATGCAACATGAAAAGGGGATGAATCATTTGGTTTAATTTGCAAAGTTGCACAACAATTCCTACATTGAAATACCTTCTCAGATAATGAGCAGAGCATTAACTTTTGGGTTATATTTGTGAAACAAATCATACATCTCAGGAAAACTTATTAACTCCTGATCATCCGGTAGAAATACCTGAGATGCAAATCACAATGAAGTACAATACTCATACACAACAATCATAACAAAACATGTGCATCACAGAAATTTCATTGCATAAATATATGAAACACCTTTGCATTGCGACAAGACATTCCACCTCAAGCAGGCAAAAGTAAGACCAAATCACCTCAAGGGTAGGCACCAAATATATAATCAACAATACCGTGTGTACATGTCAAGCCAAATAAAACAGAGGCTAGATTCAGCAAATGAAAGTGTACACCAAGACTTAGAAACACTCATGACATGTATCAAGCAACAATAGATTTATCCACATTGAAGACTTGTCAACCGGACCCATTTATCTCCCACATCTGGTCAACTGGTTGGCACTGTAAGAAGCCAACTCCATGTGGCCAGAGCACTGGGGAGGTCTATACCACTACGAAACCAGCTCTTATTTAGCAGACAAGGGATTAGCATAGTTAAAATCACATATTTAGCTTCTTAAACCTATTGACAGTGGGGGACATCTCAGCACTAGCCTTCTTTCAAATATATCTACATCTAACATCAGGATACGTGACCCAGAAAGGATCACCTTGACCAACCTGAGGAATCATCAAACTATATCTTCTCCACTGTATATCACTTCAACAGAGCTTCCAGATGACTTCCAGAATTCAGTGCCAAAATAGCTTCCCACTTACATACTCTTGTTGGTTCTGCAAAAGAAGCTGATAATCCTTTTCTGCAAAAGCATACTGTAGTTGTGACTAGTTACAGATTCTGTTCATAAAACCCCTCCATGACTTGTAAACCATAAAAAAGTAATATTTGATCTTCAGCTAATAGTAAACAATCATGCAGCCAGGAGGAACATTCCTTTGGTTCTCGTTCAGAAGAATGTGAGGATGAGGAAACAAATATGAGTGTTGCTCTTGGGTTTGTGGTCCACAGGGGAGAGAAATAACACTAACCCCCAAATCAAAATGTGATCACTGTTTGTCAAAAGCTGCAGAACAGATCACAAAGTAGTTCGGCTAGTTAGGGTTGAACAGTCAATCTTTGGCAGAAACAAAAACAAGGCAGATTACAAAAGAATGAAATAGAAATGTTTTAAAAATACAGCAAAAATAATACACTATTGACTATGTTCCAAAATGCAGCCCAGCCATCAAAACTCCATTTGTGATGACATATATTATCACTTGCCTACCATGTCATGGATACCCTTCTTATGCATTATTGAGTACAAATTGTCACAATTTTCATGTGGAGCCGTTGCCGGCCCACCACCACCGCAACCACGCACACACACAACCACAAACACGCACACGAACACGCACACACAACCACAAACACACACACACAGAATTAAAGAGTAAACTTACACTAAAAGCTGGTTGAGAACCAAACAAAATTGAGAAATTTAATCTATCCCTTCCAATTCGATAGTTCTGATCAGATTTATTTCCATGTCATTGCAATTACTCCACTAGCTACTCCAATTTGTGAACTTTCAGTTGGGACAAAATATAGGGATAAACCTTGATAAACACATCTATCTTGGTTCTAACAGACAAGAAAAAACAATAAGCAAGCTTAACTATTTGTGTTTCTGTTAGTTTGTATGTATTAGAATTTTCTATATCGTTTAGATTCTTGTTTTTACTAATATTAGAATTTTCTAATTCAGAACCATGCATGTGCCTCCATATGCACTCATACAATATTGTCTATACCTTGTGTCTCCCTGAATGCTACTTGTAAATTATCACATGGAACTTGGAAATAAAGCATCTAGAAATAGAAAGCAAGATACTTAAATATAAATGCCAAAAGAAAAATCTCAAATAACATACATAACAAAACTTGTCTAAAATTGAAAGTGTAGACCGTCAGAAATTGAGAAATTAGCATGAAAGAGCCAATATTATATGGAAAATGTACATGCACTAGACAAAAGTGGTGCTATCACAAGCAGCAAGTAGACAAACCTTGTCTATTCCTTGCAGATGTGCATGCTAAATTACAGCTATTGTCTGTTTTCTGGATAGTATAATTGGATCTAAAGGGACCCATTCACACTAAAGATGAGGAAACTATGTCCTTCTTAACCCACATCAAATTTTATGCACTTCAAAAAATAACAGGAAAATTCTCTTTTATGGAGCAACCACCACTAAGATACTGCATTGTATATTCTAGCCCAAAACTAAAGACATTGAAATAGCATATTGAATAACAAAACATATTCACTAGAATGATTCACTGAAGCTGATAAGGATTGAAACTTGAGGATGAGAAATCAAACTACAAAGCTTGGCTATTATGAGAGGTTATGTCTACACAGAGCATACCATTACTTCTAGCTCTCCATGACCCTTTCAATGTATCAAAACTTTATGTATTTATTGAGAAGAATATAGTTTATTGAAGATTTCTGTTTATGCAGGAAGGGCAGAATTCAGATAAGGACTTACATCTGTAAAGGAACTATGATGCAGAACCAGACTTCTGAACCCAAACTTGTTTCTGCAGATATGACAGAGGGTTGATAGATTAACAGAACAAGCTTGATGAGGAAGAAGTTACAGAAAATAAACAAAATGACTGAAAAAAAATATCTTTATCAGTCGTTGTTCACCTCATGGTGACTGAATCCAGGAGGACCTCTCTTGGAAGGCTTCCCATCAGCTAAGTTCATAGCACCATCGGCTTCTTTCAGACCATGAGCGGATCCCCTACGGCCAACATGCCTATGAGAACCTACACAATTTAGGACAAGCAAATAACTGCTAAGCCAAAAGTGAAATAAATGCTCAAAAAAATTTCAGAAGTAGTTCGATATTGATATGCCCTAACCATTTTCTGCTGAGGAAAGACTACCCCGTCCAACCCCAGAACTTCTACTTTCAGCATTTCTGGTTGAAATAGACATATCCAGTTTTGCCTCTCCAGAGCCTAGTGCCATATCATAAGATGGTTGGTTACTCCGACATCCAATGCGGATTTTCTGAATACCTTTATCATCATCCACAACTCTAACTCCTGCTGCTTGTTGGATAATAGATAAGCCATCTAAAGAATCTGACAATGCATCAGCAGCAACAGGGGTTCCATCACCTCCATGAGTTGCATCCGAGCGACGAAGAGTCCAAACACCACGATCAGGTCTATCTTTATTTCTTGTGCGCTTATCATGCTTTTCGTTCATGAATACTGTTCCGTGAAGATCATTTATAGCAACTTTATCGTCTACATTCCTTTTGCCATCAGTATCAGCAACAGATGCAAGTGAAAAACTACTAGAACTGGAATCCTTCGAAATTAGACGGGGATTAGGAGGTCGAGGAGGACGCTTGTCCTTCTCCAAATTCAATGTCTGCATTTGCTGCTCAGACTGTAACTCAGCTGCATATGCCTGACTCTGACGTCCTTCTTTATTAGATAATATGCTTCTAATAGTTTTTCCACCGGTCTCATGTCGCTGACTGTGCCTAAAAGCAGTTGAACCTGGTGAGTTTCTGACTGATGATGTTGGATTCTGCTGCTGCTGCTGCTATCCACCAGTTGCCCGTAAAACAAATAATCAGGCCCATAACAGCAAGGACAGGAACAATCATTAAATATACACCAAATTAGGGTCAGTTGCTCACATGAGAATATTCCCTTTCTTTCCCCTTCAACAGCACAAGTCTTTTTCCAAGTTCAATGGCTCCAGATGTAATCGAAGTTGCTACAATAAGAAAAGAATAATTGAAACCAAATTGCAACAAAATGGTCACAGATAAACTAAGTGCCACAAGAAAATTGCTGCAAAATAGCAATAAACTGAAAAAAAATGAGCTTATACAAAAAATAACCACTATGATACTAAGGAATCTACAGAAAGCAAAAGAGAAGAGTGATAATTTTCATGGAAAAGATAATTTGCAGGTTCCTGCATAAAGATTGTCATGGCGCAACATCCACTACTATAAATGAGTTCAGAACAGGATTCATTATTTGTGAAAACTGTTTTAACACCATTCGCTACTCTCTCATTAAATGGAGTCACAATGACAGTCAATAGATGAAGCAATAGATATAAAGGATGCATTATCATGTGTCTGGTGGATATAATCTGATACTTGTTCAGAACACAATTTGCTCCAGCAATA
This sequence comes from Trichopus zeylanicus subsp. travancoricus, assembly GCA_005019695.1. Lineage (NCBI taxonomy): Eukaryota > Viridiplantae > Streptophyta > Magnoliopsida > Dioscoreales > Dioscoreaceae > Trichopus > Trichopus zeylanicus. The sequence continues at coordinate 643,439 of RXID01014490.1, forward strand.
AGCTGGCAGATATCTCTGGTGGATATAAGAGATATGAAGAGATAGTTGCTCAATTATATATATATCAACAGTGGATAACAACTCCAATACAAGTTCTTGCAGTAAAGCAATGACTTCAGAGTACATATTCTTAAAAACTGCTCTGCTCAATGACAGACGAACTTGATTCCATGCTAATGCTACCCATTTTCTCCCGGTGCAGAAGATGAAGACTACAACTATCCAGAAGGCAACCATGCAAAATTGAATGTTACATAGAGAGATAATAATTTCACAATTGGCCCTGAAACTGTAAATGAAAACAGTAGCCTCACCCCTCTCCTGATCCCCCAACCAACCACCACCCTTACAGAAAAGCTTAGGCATGATTCATGAAACAGACTGACTTCAAAGGTATTGACCTAGGTTAATTGGTATAATTTGAGTTGCAATGATTGGAAAAGACATGCTAATATCAACAAGATATGCACACAAGATTAGTGGGCAATGCAAGAGTCATTCAAAGAAGATACAGAAAATGGAATCTTGCTGTCCAGTAATACCATTTTCATCTTCAATCACATCTGCTCCAGTTGCAGGAGATGCAGCACCAGGCTTATCTGGAAGCTGCTGGCTTTCTCTTCTAGGCACTAAAATGTATGTTGTTTTGTCCTTCCCACTGGTAGTCTTTGTACGGTCCCTTACAACATACTGAAGATCAAAACACAAAGCAGCAGAGTAAACTTCATTGACTCACTAGCACAACTGATAACATCAAGATGAACATTTAATTGGAGCTTATAATTTACAATTAAAAGAAATCATAGCATCATTAGACTAAGAGGAAATGTTTTATCTTGAGTCCAGAGATGTGTTGACAAAGAAAAGTGTCAGAGTTGTTTCATTCTAATGCAGCTACGTTGGGCCACTAAAATCTAAATTGCACCTGATTATGATATCACTTGTCAGGAAAGATGACATGTGACAATTTCATTCATACATATATGAGTCAAGTTTACAGAGCCATCCAAACAATTGCACAAAAAAAATGAAACAACTAAAAATATATGGAAGCCAGTTCACAACTGCATTACAATGTCAGCTAGCAAGAATTTGCAGGTGGTTACCATTGGCTCATATTCCCAGCACTTAAATTGTTGTAAACGACTCACCTTCATAGCACAAAAGGAAGAAAAGGAAAAAAGGTAAATAATCTGGCTAGGGCACTTCAACCAGTATCAAACCATTCTGAAGCATTATGACCCACGAAACTGGATATATATCTCCCTAAACATCAAAGACTAGATAACCTCTACTGATACAACAACCAAAAGTTTTGACTTCCATTCATGGCATGAAAGAAATAAGAAACAGGATATAAGCTCTAAAAAGGCAAGAATACTGAACAATGAAAAAAATTAAAAAACACAAATTCAATCCAATCCATAGCATAGAAATGATCATGAGCCACAAAAAGCCACAAAAGAGAAGCTTAATACCATTGATGCCGTAGCCCTTCGCTTTTCAGAACCTCGTTTAGAAGAAGGGCTAGCATTGCTACCAGAAGCTCCTGCAACTCTTCTGCTAAGTTTCCCACCTGTAGATGATCTCTGTTGCATAATTGGAATACTAATTAGCCTCTACTAAAACATTCATGACATAGAGAATAAATATAATTCAAAAGCCAACAAAAAAAAACTCATTAAAGCGAGAAGCATAAACATTACATGGCAATCAATACACTGAGGAGTAAGGCAGGAGAAAAGTCATAAAGAAGTTCTGATGGAAACTTAAATTGATGCACAAATCTCGACATGTCAGAAAAGAAACTTGTAAGTGAACTGTTGTTCAGTTGCACTTATTTATTTATTCAGTTGCTTATTCTATTTCATAGTACCACACGATCCATAAACTAAGATTTCTCATTTTGCATGCATTTGCAAGCACTAGTCAACAATCCTTCATGCCTACACAAAATTTCTCTGGCATACATAAGGTTATTGGACTCCATACAAATCTAGAAATCTCTACCTAACACCCTCCCCAAGTAGAATGGTTGCCTGAACTGCAATTAAACCATTGGCTAAGCAGAAATCATCAATTCACCAAACCATTTATTGGCTTTTATGAATGCATAAACAGAATAGTTAGCCAAAGATTAGACACTCAAGTGGACATTGCTCATTAAAAAATTTGGCAAATCAATACAAAAAATATCCTACAGAAAATGAGGAAAGCCATCAACTACATGATTGTCTTTATTTGCTAGTTGACATAAACAGACCCAAGAAAACATCAAGGTGTAGGCTGTTGTGATTAGGTACAAAAGAGGAATTTAATTCCCTAGAAAAATCCAGTACAACAACCAAGGAAAAGATCATCCTGAAAAGGAAAATAAAAAGAAATGTTGAAGTTGCAGCATATCAGTATGAACAGAGATACCTGAGATCCAACTTTTGCTGCTCTTTTCTGGCGAACAAAGTCCATAAGAGGTGTCACTATAAGTGTCTCCTTTGCTCCACCTACAGAACAGCACAAAAAGCAGGTTCAGACACAATAACTTCATGCAAGTTTAGTTTAACAAAGGCTTTCCAGATGCTCATTCCTAAATCTCGAGCTCCAGAAAATACAGAGGCAAATTTGTTCGAACTTTTTACAACTAACCAGCTCTTTCAGCTTCCTTCCTTTCCAACTGAATCTCAGCACTTGGAAGATTCTCAACGGGCTTTGCAAGATGCTCAAGAAACTCCAAATATTCAGGATCTAGGTGTTAAAGATGCTAGTGATTAATCAAGAGAGCATTCACATAAATGGCTTGAAGGTTGTACATTCTCAGGTGTTAAATTATAAATGAAAAAGGAGTTGATGAAAGCTACCCTTAAAAATTGTGCCTTCACGACCATCCTTCTTAGTGGACCATAACTTTGGGACACGTTGCCATGGAGCATACTCTACAAGAGCCTTAATTTGAGCACCTGGGAAAAATTCAAATGCAGCTCAGTTTCCCTTCTATTACCTTTGAATATAACATAGTTCTTAGGTAAGCAAAAAATTATCAAGCAAGAAGATGGGTAATCAGACAAAATTTGTATATGCATATGGCAGTGGAATCAGCAGCAGATCACTTTTTTCAATCTTCAACTGGTCAAATATAAAGAAAAAATTTGTGGAAGGCTTAAACTCCCCCTAATCAACAAAGGGTTCAATATCAAATAATACTCGGGGTAGTTATCTACTTAGCTAGGTTGGCAATAAATTACCCCTTTCATTGACAAAGATGTGCCCGTCAAAGTATTCAGCAAACTCAACCACGTCTTCTGGCCTCTTGAAGTCAATATATGCTCGGGAATAGCGCTGATTTTTATGGCTGCAGAAACAACAAACATAAGACATCTATAATATCTAGGGGAAAACAGTCCTCAACTATAGACACCGATGCCAAAAAATACACTGAGACATGGCTTAAATTACTCATCCAAACACAATCAAAGAAAATTTTCTAAATTTAAAACAAAGAAAAAGTCTAAGATGTGAGGAATCTATCAAGCAAACTTCTGACATTGATTTCTGCGCCAGGAGAAAGGAAATTCACATATCTTCATTGAAGACCAAGAAATCTAAGCAAATCAACAAGCAAATTGTGTCTTTTATGTTGCCAACAAACACTGGAGTATGGTGAGTGATATAGATATAAAATCACAAAATAATGATGCTGCCCGAGCATGTGAATAATCGCCATCTTTATTCTTGATAATGGTCCACAATAAAGAATTAACAAGTAGAAAGCATCAAAAGAAAAAACAACTTTATAGGAATATGAGCTCTAATTTGTATACAAGTCTTCAGGAATATGTAGCCCTTGAAAAAGCAATTAATATTAATAGAATACTCTTAAATAGAACATTAATAACCTTACTATTCTTAGAGAGAACTTCCAAACTAAAAGACACAGAAGCTATCCTTAATTAGATTATAACTCTTTTGTAATCCTGCAATCAAACTTCTAACCTAATTTAGAGCTATCTAACGACTGAACTAGAAAGTGGTGAATTACAAACAAATAGGACTCACATTCAGCTTTCAGAAGCATATTTATTTGCCTAAAATGGACATAAATTACACAAGGTATGCCCTCTGAACTACAGCAAAGGTTAGAAGAATTCCAAACTAGAGTAGGAAAAGCAGTTTGAGTCCAGATATTTTTGAGAGGAATTCACTGGCAAATTGATTTCAAAAAAACCATCAGCTAAATTTCAAAGATTATCAGGGCCAAATAGCTAGTAGGTATCCTACAAGTAACTGCATAATTTTCTTTTAAAAGACATGAAGAACTAGTAGTATTCTGTGTAGAATGGAGTTTTCAAGTCATTTTGATATCTCTACAAGAGAAATACAACAAAGTATCATTGATGTTGTTTCAAGACTTCCCACAAAAGACACAATATCAATAAAATTATTCACTTGTTCAAGGTTGCACTTTCTGCTTAATCATGCTAGTGCACCAAGCATCCATTTGTCAGGTAGGTGCTCCAATCTGATAGGAGCTACAAATGTTCAAAATTGCGAGGCATAGATTCATTGGATATTCATCCTCTCATCCACAGTCATTCCCTAAGACTTGAATAGCATCTCCTTTTTCATGAATTTGAAAATGCCTCCTCAAAACAGTGCAAACTATCACTCATGAGTTCCATTCTCCTGCTTCACTCCAAGAAGGCATCTTAGTTAAGACAATTTTTCTTAACAGGTAACAGTTTGACACCTTATATCTCATGTTGATGCAAAGATTCATAGCAGGAAACAAGCGTCAACCGCATTCATGTGCTTTTTTTCACCCTGTACTTTTGTCTTTGACCACAGAGTTCAAATAATATACATCGACATGGCACCAACTTACAAGTACCTTTCTGACCCTCCCCAACCATAAGGCTTAAACTTAGGGCATAGGGACGAATCTCCAAAAGGAGAAAAGGTTTCTTTAGAATATGAGGCTAGGCCTAAGGCTCAGTCTAGTTCAAAAAAGGATTACATGGAGGTCTGCTGCTCCAGCCAGGAGCAGGTATAGCCGCGAAAGGTCCAAGACTGAATGCTGTTTGAATTCAAATTTCCTTCTAGTTTACAAGAGATGGAGCAAACATGAATTCCAACCAATTATCAAGGGACTACTCTTTTAGACAGGCAAGCATGCATAGGCTATAAAAGTAACAAATCCAAAAAGGAAATAATATTGTATTACAACATGCAAGGAAAAAATTTTGAATGGATGAATAACAAAAGCTAGATCTCACACAAGTGACGCAATGTTCAAATTGACAAATTCAAAGGCAGACACACAAAAGTGAGGAAAAAACACTGAATGGACAAACTACTAGAATAGAAAAATCTCAAGCGAGTGACATGATGTTAAAATTGAAAATTTTGGAGCCAGACACGTGCAGGCAAGGAAAAACTTCAAAGAAAAAAAACACGAATAGGCAAACTCACAGAAGCGCCACAATGTTAAAATTAACGCATTTGGAGACTAACACGTGCAGGAGAGGAAAAAACTTCAAATGAACAATAAACAAGAATAGCAAAATCTCACGCAAGCGATACTATTCAAATCGTCAAATTCAAAGACAGACCCATGCAGAGATAACTATTTCTGGAAAAAGCCACCATCAGTATGCAAAGATTAATACAAATTACAGGTCTCATGAACTACAAGTTGCGGCGGTTTTTAAGCTATACAAAGCGCCTACCTTCAGCATCATGCAAAAATAGCGGCTAAACCAGCAAAACCAATAACACTAACTAAATAAAAAAATTAACAAAAGCATACCTGCTCTTCCCTGGGCGGAAGGAGACCCATTTGTACCTGCCGGCGAACCTGGCGTCGATCTGGTCCATGAGGGCCGCCTGCGAGATCGCTGGCGGCAGGTGCCGCAGCACAACCTTCGTCCTCTCTAGCGGATCTTTCATATGCGACCGCACTCCACCAAACCCTAGAGAGAGAAAAAAAAAACTCACCAAATTTGACACAAAAAGGCCCGAAATCGCACTCGAATCACATCTCCCCCGCCGAATCCGATGTCGGAGGCGAATCTGGGGTTCGGAATTGGGAATTAATTAGGGTTTCGATCCAGTGGAATCAGTGAGGGATGGGGGAGGAGAGAGAGAGCGCACGCGGAAAGGGCGAGGGCAAGACGGAAAAAGAGAGACGAAAAAAAAAAATAAAAATAAGAGATTTCTGAGGTTTATAAACTGAATATAAAGCGCGACCTGCTTTGAGATTCTGTTTGCCTCGCGATGGATATGATAAGTGTCCAACTGGGTCCCAGGGAGAAAAAAGTGAAAAAAAATTAAAACAGATTTAAATTTTCAGAAAACGCTTAGAAAGTTGTATAATGAAGGCAGTATTTTCAGGAATACAAATGAATCCTTTAGAGTGTTTTTATTGGGAAAGGAAAAAAAAAACTTCATTAGCAATTATGCAAAAGCACATTGACTTTAAAAAAATCGATAGTTATATCAATGAAAATAAGTGTTAGACTATTAAATAATTATGAAGTTAAATTATAACTCACTCCAATCCTCGAATTTTAATTTAATTTTTTCAAAAACATTACTTGTTTTATGTCAAATTTACAAAAAATTACTTATTTTATTACTATTAAGTAAAAATTTAATTACTGATACTATAAAATAATATAAAATTAACTCAATTAGTATTCAAGAAATATTATGTTGTATTTTAATTTTATTGTTTAAGTTAATATGAAATATTAAATTATTCCATTTTATCTTGTTTTGATAATTGATATACAATTATCAAAAGATCGATTTGATAAAATTAAAATTAAAAATTCTAATTTTATAATACTAGATAATCAATTATTTATAAAATTTGAGATAAAAATAAGTTATTTTTATACCAATTTAATAGTTGTTTGAACCAAAAATTAATGAAAATAATTTAATTTTTTATAATAATTTTAAATTGCTAAAATTGAATTAAAATAATTTTTAAAAATATGTTTTAATTGAGATAATTGTTTATACATTAAAATAAAAAATTAATATTTTTTTATTAATAATAATAAAATAGATAATTTTACGTAAAATTTACAATACATGCAATTTATTATCAAAAACTCTTCTAATTTTTACAATATACTTAGTGTGCCAATTTCTTTCTCAGTAAATATATAATAAAAAAATATCTCATCATGCAACATAAAATATTTTTCTAATCTCTCAATCTAAATCTCGTCCTTACCAAACTTTCCATCAATAAAAATAGCTTAGGACCACCGGTCCATTGATTGCGTATGTAGAGGGCAAAAATACGTTAAATTTGCTCAATTTGTCAGAGGTTTTAGAAAAAAATATTGGAATTTTTTTTTTAAATTGGGGTTTAAATGCAATCGAATTGGGAAAATATTCCAAATTAGTATAATTCAAAATCAAATCCAATAGATAGTAATGATCGCGTGACAAATTCGAAATTCATATGTTAATGGCGTGAAAATTCGATCAATGAATCACTATGGTGCTAGATACAATTTTTTACAATTCATCTACGGTTGCGATAATTAGGCATCAGATTAAAATCGACGGTTGAGATTCGCAATACGAACTGGCTTGGTTTGTGGCGGTAAGATAGCAAGCCAAGGACTTGAACCGGTCCGAACCCGTCTAGACCGGACCGAACAAGAAACGTTGATCGGCCGTATAAGGTTACTTTTGTCATTTCACAGTAAAACGATTCGTCTAGAAGAAAAGCATCCTCGCGATGTCTCTCTCGCAGACTATCGAATCCAAGCCCGTAATCTCTTTGCTCCCGCCGAGATAACAGTGAAAACAGAGGGGATTTTGGGGAGAAATTTGCTGAAAAAAATGCAAGGTGGCGACGATTTGAGCATTAAGGAGCTCGCGTTGAATCTCTCCACCTATAAAGAGCAGCTCCGCGAGGTATGTGATTCTTTCTTTCGTCTTGTTCGTTCGGTAATCGCATTGGTTTTTCTGAAAATATATGGTTTTCTTGGTTTTCGGGAGTAGGAAGTTTTACATAGTTTCGATTTGGTGCTGGATTTGTTAATGGATGTTGGATTTCCAGGGTTTTATCTATTGTCGTTTAGAAGTGCTTTTTTTTTTCACTGCGGTTTGCTTGATTTTTACGAATTTTTTTTAGTGAATCAATTGATTTAATTGTGATTGTTGATCGAAGTCGGGTAGGATTTTGGAAATGAGCAAGTAATCAAGATTTGCAAGGCTAAAAGGTTAAAAATTGCCAATACTAACGGGATTGATTGTACAAAAATTTGATTGCTAGACATTTATTTCTATATTCTTTATGATCGATGTTTGATTATACAAAAATTTGATTGCCTGTTGTATACCTTGGCTGCCAACCACGAACTTGTTGGTTGTGAGTTGGTATAAGGTTGCTACTGCTGTCGTAAGTCCGTGCATTCAATATTTCAAGATAATTTCCTGATCCCTTGGCAATTAGAAAAATTGGTGGTCCCTTTCTTGCTAGACATTGTCCACACACTAACAACAACAACAACAACAACAACAACAACAACAAAATTTAATCTGGCATGAATGCATGGCGAGTTCCATCCTATTTAATCCTTACATAACTTTTATTACTGTAATGTCTTTTCAAAGCAATATGTAAGATCCAGTTGAGCAGCCAACAAAAAAGTCCCAAACCCCGGTTCGGGCTTATGTTTTAGAGATGCATCTCACTGTGTGCCTTTTCTCTTTCAAAAACTTAATAGAATCTTCTGAAAAAAATCTGCATAAAGAAATCTTAAACTGATTCTTGGCTAGCTTGGGCCAAGGCAGAATCAGACCTGGTGAACCTGTAATACCTTTTGGGTTCCGCTTGTTAACTTAAAACTTCAAGCACTGAATTGGAATCCTAATTATTTAGTTTGCCAATGTTATCCTACATATGTATGATTGTCTTACATTGCAAATGTAATTGTTTTCCTGCTCTATTATTTTTCTTTGTTCGCTGGACAGCAATACCTGTTTTATGTAATCTCCAGATAGTGTACAGTGAATTTCATCATACCAGTTTGTTCTATTTGCCACCTACTTTCTCCCTTCTGGTCATTGTTGTTATTTATCTAAAATTGTAGTCTCTATGAGTTTTTTGGTATGTTCCTTGATTTGTCCCGTCTATTTCATTTTTTAGATTCTCTTTTATCTTTAGTTTATCACAATGTTTTTCAGCATTCTTAGTTCATTTTTCAGATTTACTAGTGCAACCTGTGTTATTTGTGGTGATTCAGGTTCGAAAGCTTTTGGCTGGTGATCCAATTAATACAGAATATGCTGATATGGAGAAGGAGCTTAAAGAGGTTAGCCATGTTTAACTTTCTTATTCTCTTATTGGATCTAGTCCTTCTTGAGTAATCTTCTTGGCTCAGCTCAACTCCTTATTTGTTCCCTATCCTAGAGATTTAACTCTTTGTAAATTACAAAAACCATTTCAAACTGCAATAGAAAATTCTCTAAACAAAAGTCTTGGTTTTTGTGCATTTTAGTCTTAGAAATTCCTATACGGCAGCCTTCTGCCTTTTCTTTTTTTGTTACAAGGAGTAATCAGGTGTTGTTCAAGCAGGGCAGCATGACCTGGCTGCCTAAGAGCAGATGGTTTTCAATGGTGATTTTAAATTTTGTTTTTACATTGGAAGGTGAGAAGGGTGTTTCTGTTGCAATGCAGCTCTTGTTACATCTATTGGAGGCATTTTGGAAATTATGATATTGAGAAAGAAGAGCATTACATGAAAAATCACGGTTTGAGTAGGTGTCCATCATCTTTCAGCTTGATTCCTTTGCAGGTCATGTCTGTCGTGATGGCTTTCTTGCTTCCAATCCCCCAATTCCCGATCTTCCAGCGGAGTGGATTTTAATCAGTGTCCAGGCTTTTTTTTTGTGATGTTTGTCAGTCGTATTTAAGCTGATTATGATGCACCCTCTTGAGTTTGCAGGTCATTGCACTTACAGAGGAGCTTTTAACAACTGCAAAGCAATCTGAAATTGCTGGGTTGGCTGACCAGTTAGATACTGATGGGTCACCATCTGAGCACCAGTTTAATAATACCTCACCATCTAAAATGGTAATTTTCTTACATATTAATTGCATGACATTTTGAGAAACTTTGCATCAAAGGGCACACGCTTAGGGTCTCTATAAAATAAGAAACCTTCTTGTGGAAGTTTTGATGTACGTGATGGTGCTGAAGTGCTCTGAAATGGGATATAGCTTAGTTGGTACTGTCATTTTTCTTTCTCCAATTGCAAAACAATTTAAGTTCTATAGGTATGTGTAATTTTACTTTAAGGGGTTGGAATCTCTAAGCCATGATAGGTTAATGGCATCTAATACTTTGAAAAGGCAAATATTGGCCATAAGAAAGTTTTAGATTGGTCGTATCATGTTGTGATTGTCACACACAAACATATGTACATGTGGCATAGCAAAGATACATTTTGAAACATGGAGAAGCTTCTATAGAATAAATAGTATGCCCTTATTTTGCAACATTGTTGCATAGAATATATATTGAAGATTTTCCAACTAACATTGCCTTTGAAACAGAATAATCAAAGCATAGATTGTAATTGTTATTGATGTACAAAATCACATAGCATGTTCACTGCAAATGATTATTAGTGAAGTGTTGCATTTTTTTTCTATTTTTTTCTAAGGATTCGGTGGAGTAAGATAACTTGGCATTTATTGCTATCAATGAAGATGACAACTGTAGTTTGATGGCAAGCTGTATAGTTTGAGTTGTGGCATTAGTCTGTAAACTTGAAAATTAAGATTCTCCTATATTGATCAGTTTTATTTGCATTAGATGGAAAATTCTACAAGTTTTACATTTATTTTGTTTTTGCTAGCAAGCGAGTAGTACTTCAGCAATTTTAACTAGGACTTAGATACACACCACCTGCAGTAAATAAGCAAAGCCTTCTAAGATTTTGCCTTTTGAAATACAAAACTAAGCTGAGTGATCTCACTTATTCTAAGCAAAGTGAGGACTATTTTAAAAATACTGGAGCTAAGTTTGAACTCAATATTATGTACTGACCTTACATGCTTTAAATTGCTGATAGGCAATATATACATGCGATATTTTCCTGGTATTGTGGTTATTGCTTGGTTTTTTAAAGATTTGTTTATGTGGGACATGCACTTTCTTTGCTTTCTTATTTTCCTTCTGAGTTTTGTTCTTTGCGTGCATAATTTCTGTCAATTATTGGGCTGCAGAACAATCTTGATTTATTTGTTTGGTTGATATAGGAATCAAGCCAACACAGGTTTCCTGTAGGCACTAAAGTTCAAGCTGTTTGGAGTGAAGATGGTGAATGGTAGGTGAAACATTACTCTTAAATTTGGATACAAAGCATTTGCTTTATCATTTGTTTTACCCTTTTTCTTTTATGTTTTGATTAGTTGAATGCTCAGGTATGATGCAACGATCGAGGCTCTTACTCCAAATGGATACTATGTATCTTATGATAGTTGGGGAAACAAGGAAGAGGTATGCCTGACTAGGTGAAAGCTTTGTATAATCTACTTAAAATTTCAACTTTGGGGGTCATGTTTATTTCACAATTAGCATGTAGCTATTATATTATTCGAGCACTAAAAATAGAAAATCAGTTTATAGTGCTAACTTATCTAGACTTATGCCATTGCAGATGTTACTTCAACATTTCAGTTTTTAATTGTAAATTCAGGTTATAAGTTCACATTGTGCAGGCTGCGTTAAAACATCTCTCTCCCTTTCATGGCAGTTATACATGACAATCATTTTATTTAATTGTTGGTGGTGACACCTTCACCATTAGGCTTGCATGAAGTTAATGTACCAAGTTTCATTTTTTTTTTTTTTTTTTTTTTTTTTTTTTTTTTTTTTTGAAGTGAGGTTTGTGTTCATTTATGTGGTGGTTTTATAAATATCCGTCTTTAAATATCATTTATTATTTTTTAACGAAATTGTAACAATAGCCCTTTTGTTATTTGTTAACCTAAAATTTATCCTAGATTTTATTTTTCCTTTTGCAATGTCTTTATTTGATGGTTATGTGCCAGTTAACTAAGGAATTGCCCCTACCTTCAAAATTTAAGTCCTTATAAAGAATGCCCAATATATACATATGTATGTTAGTTCCTGTGAATCCTCAGCTTATTATGGTGAATCTTTTGAAGTCATTGACAAGCAGATAATCTTATTGTGGCATGACACATATTGTTCCATATTTGCCTGGCATATGAGCACTAGTTTGTCTGGTAGAAGGTTTCTTTTACCTATGTCATAACAAGCTGAGGGACAAGTGTAACTTTTATGTAATAATGGTCTGCAACCTTTTTGAGTTCTATATGTTTATGTTATCATCAAGTGCAACTCTATGGTAATACACTCACCTATATTGACCATCTTGGTCGCACACATACTGAATGACATTAAATCTAAATATTTTAATGAGAAAAATGCTCCTTGTTTTATTTTGACTTTGGTATGTCATTAATTTTTTGTTAGTCTTATTTTGACGAGAAGTTGAACTGACTTTAGTTAGTTTACTTTGGTATGTCATTTTTTTTTAAGATTTATCATTTTTCGTTTTAGGTTGATCCCTGTAATGTTAGGCCAATCCAAGAGGGAGAAGTTAATGCTTTGCTAGAGGCCGAAAGAGAAGCTGAAGCCACCAGACAAGCAATTAAGCGGAAAATTGCACAAGCAGCTGTTTCTGACTTCCAAGCACCCAACTTGCCTGCTAAACTTCGAATTGACCCCAATGACTCTGATGATGTGGTAAAAAACATTGGTTCCCCATGTTGTCTTTGCCTACATGTGTATTAAATACATGACAATTGTGCTTGCGAGCAAGCGGATTCCTGCTTAAGGATAATAAGTTGTTTTCACCAAGTATGTCCTATCATCTTTTCCATCAGTGAATTGGATAATGATCACTAGAGAGCTTAACCTTGTTTTTTATGTTCTGAAAACCCTATTTGATGATAGAGTTAGTATTGCTAGTTCTATAATTCAATCAAGCATCAGTTGTTCTATATAGATTGTTGAAATGGTCATAATTGCTTCAAAACAAAATTGCAAGTAAAGAGATGAGGATTCCTGATGCAACTTAAAAGTTCTTCTTGAAAGCTTTTATTTTTATGGTAACTTTTCCTTGCCTTCTGCTGTTCTGTGATTGATTTCAGTAGGAAATTAGGTTTACACTTCATTTTTAGACCACCCAGTTTATGCTTCGTATTCTGGGAATGGTGGGCTAAAACAATTTCTAGAATCTAGTGATTTGTACCGTGTTTGATGATAAGTGTAACAATTGGACACGTGAGGGGAAGCTCCACACTATAATATTTCACGTCAGTTGAAAAGCAAGTTTTTTTGGGATTGCCATTTTTTTGTTATTATTATTCTATAATGTGCATTTGATGCTTTCTACAAACTAATTCCTTTCTTTTTTTCCCAGAAAGCTGCTAAGCGAAAGAAGATACATGCTTTTAAGTCAAAAATTCGTTTTGAACAGTTAGAAGTAGTGCAAAATAAACGGCAAAATGCTTGGCAGCAGTTCCAAACAACAAAAGGAAAAGCTAAGAAGGTAACATTTACTCCATCATGTATAGCCAGCCTAAACTCCTATATGCATAAATTGTGTTTCTTATTCATCTGCTCAGAACCTTAACTATGCTATCTCTGACTGGGGATCTTCGTCAGTATAATTGCCATATATCACTTCTTTTATATGCCATCTTCATTTTGTTCATGTGAACCTTCAATGCAGGCTAATGTGGTCAGTTTCTCAACTATTTGTATGGTGTCTTGTACGTGCCTTTTGATTCCTGATGACTGGATCATATATTTAGACTTAAGCGCAGCAGGCTCCTTTTGGTTTTTGAACTTTAGAAACTGAGATGTCCTTGTTAATTTCTCCATTTACGTTTACAATTTGTGTTGTAAAGTTTTGATATCTATTCTTGTGAGATGCCAACTATTAATGTTGTGCATTCATGCTTGCTAATCCTGATGTGTGTTTTCTATGTCACTAGAAAATCCCAGATTATGTGTTTATGCTAGTGAAACTCAAACAATGAGATATTAAAAAAAAAAAAAAGGAAGCTTGATTAATCCTTGTGAACTACAATGACTGGTAGCTTGATGCCCATGTGATCATTGTAATCACATATTAAGTTTCTTAGAAATTAACTCAACATTTTTTTTGTTACCACAAGATATGTGGATGATAGAGAGGGTTTTGTTCCTGATTGTATTTTTCTCCTTGTGAAGTTTCTATTTAGTTTTCCAAAAAACCATTACTGAATAATTGGAAATCCATATAAAGTATATCTTTTTCACGAGTCTGTTAGGGCTGTGGTACTCAAGTATACAGTTGTATGAGTCTACGGAATAAATCCCATTCAAATAAGGTCAAAGTACTGCCTGGTATTACGGTGTAATGTTTCCAAAGGTCAGATAGCAACTTCATGTTCTGCATTTTACCTTGATACGCTGGAACTCCGGACACAGAGCAAATACCATGGCTGCTTCTTTATGTGCTTCTGTTTTGAATTTCACATGTATCACTTGTTAAAAGGTTTCATTTCGTCAGCTATCTATACTTCTTTATATACCATATATTTTAATTATTCACAGTTATGATTATTGGATGCTGCAGATTGGGTTTTTCTCTGGGCGGAAAAGGGAGAGCATCTTCAAGTCCCCTGATGACCCCAAGGGAAAGGTCGGTGTCACTGGCAGTGGCAAAGGACTAACCGAGTTCCAGAAGAGAGAGAAGCACCTGCATCTCAAGGCTGGAGGTGCTGTGGATGAGGAAGAAGATTAGGTGATTCATGCTGTTTGTGGCTTGGAAAACCTAGGTTTTGTAATGCCTTATTGTTAGGCTTCTAAGCAGAGCAATTTGACATAGCCTGCATATTTCTCACAGCTTCTGTACCATTCTGAGACAATGCTGATGGTTGCAATGGCAGAGGTTTACTGGCTTAGTTATATGTTATTTCAGGATTCCTGGATGGGCTTAGCAGTGTTTTTCACCATCAGGATTTGATTTTTGTAATATGTGTTAATATTGCTTTAAATTGAAAAAAAAAATGCTAGATGGGTTTCTTAGTTATGTTAACATATCTAAATGCCAGTTTTTGTGTATGTACCAAATTCCAGGGTGGTATGCCCAAAAAAACCTGTTAGATTCAACAAAATCTCCTGATTACTAAGTACCATAAATATTTATAAATACAAGGATGGATACGGAAACCAAAAAATGGCGGTGGATCCAACTATTTTTAATCTTGACCGGGATACACAATAATATTTTTGGCATTGAAACGAATATTTCTGACATTAATCTTAAGTAATATTAAATGACTGAAATGCTAATTATATAATCCATTAAACTTCTCCCTTTTTATTTAAGCAAAATAATTTTCCACAAAAAACTCGACAATATCCTATTCAATCTTCCTTAAGTATAGCTAACATACGGTGGTTTTGCACTAAACCCCCCATGAATAGATGGCTATTTGAAAATAGAGCAAAAGAAATTTTTGCCTCGGTGGAAAAATTGTAATAATGAATAATTGTTGTTTGGCATTTTTATATAAAACCAGTTGTATCTTCTTTTTATTCAATGGAACATCTCTCTTTTACAAATTATCCAAAATTACTGGTCTTTTTATTTCAAATTATAACGAATTATTTTTTATTAGCGGATTGCATAAAACAACGATGTCAAATAATTTTAACTTCTCTTTATTATCAATTAGCGTGAAAAAATATTTTTAATATACTTACCTATTATTAAATTTTTATCAAAAATTAAATTACTTTTGACATATTATATTTGATTTTTTCACTAAAGTAATTTTTTTTAGCCTTCTCCGCAACAACTTTGACGAATAATTTGGGCATTTTCAAAGTTGATAATTGATTATATCAAAGTATAAATGAAATATTCCATTCTGTTAGTTAATAACAGAAAATAATATTTTTGCTGTAACTTGTATAAGTTATTTTAAATAAAAAAAATAGAATATATAGGGTGTGTTTGGTTCGAGATCATGATCAGAATCATTATGTGCTGATCAGCCTACCATCCAAATATAAAAAAAAATAGTTATATTATTTTTACATTACTCTAAAATTTAAATTATCATATTATTATTATATTTATTTATTTAAATTTTAATAAATAATATATACAAGGACACAAAGGTCTAAAAAAATTTAAATTATTCACTAATCAAATTAATATTTAAATATTAAAAATTTAATCAGATTATTTTTTTATATTTTAATTTTAATACTAATTTTGAGTTTGATTTTGATTCCCTTTGTCAAACGCAATAAACCAAAAAAATAAAAATAAGGTGATTTTCGCAAATGTTTTGACACAAAAGCCCTGTGAATAACAATAAATTAATGGAAAACTCTTCCGCGATGTAACTCTGGACCTCCAGTTTGTTTTACCCCACGCGCGAAGTCGGTGATATTACCGAACAAACCTTCCCAACCCGCATCATCACTCTATTTAATGATCGGATACCATGCCGATCGAATCCTAGGTTTTCTCTATCCACGCTTCCTCATCGCAAGCCCTAATCCGGAGCAATTACGCAGCCATTCTACCCCTCGCTGATTAAGTCGCCTTAGGTCGATTCCCTCGACTGATCCCTTTCTTCTTGTATTTTCCCAGTTTTTGCTCGATTTCGTGCTCTCTTTTTTTCTCGTGATTTGATGTGAGTTGAAAGTTAATTGAATTTGAATGACTTTGGGGGGTGTTGGTTTGATGATTGGCGAGCAGTGTGGTTTAGAATTGTGTTATCGGCTGCTTGATCGAGCTGGGTTGTTGATGAATTTGGTAGGATTTGGGTGTCTTGATTGATAATTGTAGTTTTGAGGGTCGTTTTTCTTGTCTTTGATGTGATTTGCTCGATTTATGAGATTCGTTTCTTGAATTTTTTTCCACCTGGGACGGGATCTTAGTATGTTTTATGGTTGAATAGGGGTAGGTCTGTTTTTGTGGATCGGTAATTTCTTGATGGCGAGATCAGGATTATGCTTGAAATTGTCGATACTATAATGGCCATATCAGCCTAAATTAGATATTATTTCTTTAGAAAGGAATGCTTCATAGGATCGTGAATCTGTTTTTTTTTTTTCTTTTTCCAATTTTCCTCCTTATATTTGAACCATTTATCTTTTGGTCCAACAATTGATCTTCATCGCATTGATTGCTATTTACATTCCATTCTGATGTAAATTAGGATTCTAGGCTCAGGAATTAGAGCTTCTAGCATTATTGTTATGCGAGAAGTTCAGTTACTTGTAGGCCTATGGCATGATGTTGCTACATAATAACTTGGAGATATGGTAATGTATTATATGATTAAAAAATTAGAAGTTGGAAAACTACAATTGCACTTGTTAACTTATTGGCAATGTATTTTTCCATAGAAGGGTTCACAGCTATAGACTTTTGAAGCATCCTAGTAAAGTTATGTTTATCATGCAAGTTCATCTTTTAGCTTTTTTCTGATACTGTGTTGAAATAAGATAAGTAAAAAGTAGACTAGTGATAATAAATACTACAACAATGCGACCACATGACACCCATGCTCCTGTGTGCCACAGGCTAGGTTCTGACTGCAGATGACGGTACTAAATTCCATTTTTCACTGATTCTTCAAGGGTGTTGTATGTTCAAAGATTTTTTTCTTCTTATTCATTCCTTTGGTTGCTAATCAATTTTGAGTCTTATCTGCCGAGCTTGCCCCTTGGCTTATATTTCTCTCAATATTTTCTTGTTCCTCTCATTGCGTGATTATCTCTAACCTTGTTCTGGTTGTATCAATTTCCATCTTGCTAGCATTATCCTTGATGTTAAAGATTTCTGACAACTTCTATTTCAGGAAATTGAGAAGTTATAAAATTAAAGGCCTTCTTTGAG
Source organism: Trichopus zeylanicus subsp. travancoricus (assembly GCA_005019695.1). Taxonomy (NCBI): domain Eukaryota; kingdom Viridiplantae; phylum Streptophyta; class Magnoliopsida; order Dioscoreales; family Dioscoreaceae; genus Trichopus; species Trichopus zeylanicus. The sequence goes on from RXID01014490.1 coordinate 661,412, forward strand.
AGGGGAATATAGAACAGAATTTGGGTAGCATTTTCTGTGGAATGCCACAATAGGTGAGCACAAGTGGTTATTGCTTACTACAACCAATAATATGATGAAGTCCCTTTACAGATGACTAACCAATAATATCTCTCAAATCTTTAGGCTAGAGGAATCAGTTGTTTTGCCTCACTAGCAATTACCTAATGTTAAAGAAGAAAAGGGAAACCAGCAAGCTATTTTGATGAAAGAGTTTAGCATGAATAGCCTATTGGCCTATAAGTAAGCAAGGAAGGATAAATTGCTGGTAAGAATAAGCACCCCTTTTTTTGTGTATAGGGTACTATGAACCGCTTTTTTCCTCATGATTGAGTTAACTGCAGTGAAGAATACAGAACGTTGGAGTTGTTACCTTCCATTTTATGACGTATGGAATTTCAGATAGTAAATAAAATAAGGAAAGTAATTGCCTATGTAAACACAATCATTAGGAAGAAACCAATTTAGGGGTCTAGTTGTGATTGCTATGGCAAAGATGACAATTTGAAGATGCTACGTGGTACAGATCAAGCTGGTGCCTCCTAGATCCTTTTAGAGTGAAATTCCACCTATTTATTGTCTTTTATGCAGTTATAGGTATCTTTGTTTGGTTTTTCTTACTGACATGCTTTCCTTAATTTTATTTTTTCCGTCAGCATCTCTGCTATCTTCCTGCATTTCAGTTTTGTATTTGGTTTTTCAAGGAATATTTTTGGTTTTGTTCTTTGATTTGGTATGCAGCTTCATCTTTTTCCATTTTGGTCATTAATAAATCTCACTAACGTGTCCTGATATAGCTTCTCATCAGATGAAGCTGATACTATTATTGGCTTCTGTTCAAATATAAGCAGGATTGTTGATTTTTAACCTGAACTGTTGGTGGAAGAAATGAAACTTGCTACTTCTCTAAAGAATGACATGCACATCATAGCTTTAGTATTCCACACTATTGTTAGTGACGAGAATTTCTCAGCTAATAAATCTCGCTAATTTTTATTTATGAGGGCAACTGGCCATTCTATTTATATTTACTCGTTTCAGTGGCTCTTCTCTTGTATTTCTGTATGTAATTGATATGCCCTTTTGTTCTCTTGATATCTTGAGTTAAAATTCTTCTGAGTCATAGGATAATTTCTTCCTAGGTTGAAGGTTCAAAATTTTCACCATTACTGTCTGACGTCGAGCCCTTGTAATTCATAATTTTTTTGTTGAAATAGAGAAGATATTCCTCTCTAATACTCAATAACAATACCTATAATCCAACTACTGCAATAAGAAAGGGTGTATGTTTTGTGACTTAATCTAGTCACTAGAATTTTTATTTCCCAGTCAATTTTAACATGTGGGAAAAATTGGCATTCTTGTTCTAACTGATCTTTTCCAGTTCTTGATGAAGCAGGCAGAATTTTATTTGATGAGAAGTGGTCAGCCAAGATTGTTAACCTGTGGTTCAGATGTTATGTTTGGCATCCTTTGATGGTTTGAAGATCTGAAAGCACCATGAATAAGAAACACGTGAGGTATTGTTATTGATGTTTTTACTATGTTGCATTAAGAAACATAAATTCGTAATTACCATTTGATGAACTCAGTGCCATCTGCCATTTTTTTGAAAAAATACCCGACAACGAGAATAGCTAAATCACTTGCAACTGGAATCTCTGTTTTCATGGAACTTTTGTGTCACTAAACAAAAACACAAAGGAATGGTAAAAGCGCAGGAAATGGCTTCAAAAGATGAAACAAAATGAGGCCAAAGTTGGATCATAGCTAGTCCTTCGAAGGCCAAAGTTGGATCATAAGCTAGTCCTTCGAACCTCTGACCCGCTGTGATCCCTGATATGTACAAAAAAAAAAAAGGAAAAAATGTACATTTTATACATCAACCAACAGTGCTGAGGTATCCATATCAGCCATCATCTGTGATATATCTAATGCTACTTCTTCCTTGCACCTCACAGCAACAGGAGCACTTTCTCTACACCTTGCACCTACTAGACCTGCTGGTCCTCCGTTGCTCTTACACTTGCTCTCACAATTTTCACAAACAAATTTTGCAGGCACTTCCTCATAATCACTGATGCCAGCACATCTAGTGTGTTGCCAAACTCCACATGCATCACAAGCCAGCATCCTCTCGCCGTCATCATCTTTGGTTCCACACTGGCAATCCACAATCCAGTTTTCCAACCCTCTCTCCATCCAGAACTGACCAAGTCTTCGCTCATCAAATAACTTACCTCTTATCCTGGCCGTGCCATTGAAGCCAAACAGGAGCTTCAGCGGGGTGGTCTCTGCCACAGTTCCATAGTCTAAAAGCTGTTCAGCTCGAAATTGTTGAAATATCAGGTATGTTTCTCTGAAAGCTTTTGTAGTCTCATGCTTAAGGTCAGTTACAGTTGCAATTAGTGGCAGTGTGACAAGCTCTGGTGGTGCAGCACAGTTATAGCTGGCTGCATCATCGAAGGGCTCAATATGGCACCATATGCTAATTGCAAATGGATTTGAAGGTACCCATTGGGAAGAGACACTGCCATAGTCCTTGATGAATTGCTTGCAATCAAGAAGCTTCTTTGCAGAGCTCTGCATCAACTCCCTCACTGCCCTGGGCTTGTAAGAATCCATGGTTTCCGGATTCAAGATGCAACTGTACAAGAATTTCAAGTCACGTTCAAGATGATCAATGGATAGTTTTGGTTTGCAGATGGGCTGCTCAGGCAATTGCTGTGTAGGTGCAGATTCAAGCCTGAGAAAGATAAAAAGTGATTGCATGAGCCACTGATATGACATGCTAAGGTGGGACATTGTTGAGAATGTAACCTACTAACCTGTATTCAGTGCTATTTGCCTCTGCATTGCATCTAGCAGCAACAATTAAACCATCACTTGTTCTTCTACCCTCCAAACCCTTGAGGCAGCAATCTAGCAACTCTGATGATTTGACCACCAGCCATGCAGATCCCCGAAGTGCTCGTAAAGACACCCACCTTGCACTGCTAACTGCCCTGAGAACCTTGATCATTGCATCCTCAGCACGGGCCATGTCTTCCTTGGTCCAGCTACAGAGCGCTTCTGAGGTATATTCTGCAGTGATCTCAATTCCTTTAGCAAAGTTACTAGATTTGCACTTCTCGTGGGCACTGTGAAGCAGTTGCATCACATAGCTGAAGAGGTCTCTCACTGTCACCAGCTTGTGGTTAGAGAAAGACCAATAAAAGGCAATTCTATCCTGCAACAGAGTGCGTGAAGACCGACTATGTGTGAAGAAGACAGACAAAGGAATGTCAGAAATGGCGTTTACAGCTTTCTGGTAAGCATCAGCTGTGAGTGCAAAGCTGCCAGCACCGAATTCATAGCCCCAGTTACCATACCATGGCTGGCCAGAGGTAATTGCATGAAGAAGCCGATATTCCATGCCGCACTTCTTTGAGACATCCATGACGGTAATTTTTCTGTCATATCCAATAAGATTGTTTAATACATAATCTTAGACTTATATCTGCAACTTGTCAGTGAACAGCAAATGTGTTATCTTCAATTACTTAGAATAAATGGTTTGTCCTCATCTCCCAAGTCTTAGAATAAATGGTTTGTCCTCATCTCCCAAGTTTTTGCCACCTTATTGACTTAGAAAGTCTAATATGTTTCTTTATTGATAGTTCAAGGTTGTTCATGATTAAGTACCAAGTGTTCAATTACAATCTCTTAAAAAATCCCAACCTCAAATGTCCCTTGCTATTCATGTAAAGCTGAACTCGGATGTGGAAGAGATATTAACCACCCAGAAAATGTAAGAAAAGCCCCTAAAAACATTGGGAAAAACTTGCATGTTCAATGGTCAACTAAAAAGCTCATTGTTGCTTTTCAGGTTGATGTGCATACCTGACACGAAGCATTTTACATATCCTATCCCAGAAACTCATTATATGGCTTCCGGTGAGGAATTTGGATCCACCTTCTCGGCCATTTACACGGACCAGGTGACCATATCCATTTGTGTGGACAACACCATGGAGTAAGTGAGTAGGATCATCCAATTTTGGATATCCTTTATCATGATATTCATCTGTCGCCATCTCATGGCTGCATACTGTGCACCTGATAGACAAAACCTTAGACAAGAGAAACAAAAACATCCGGCTAAAAATTTACTACACAAAAGAAGTATTCCTTAACAGAGGAACAAGCTGGCCTTGGAAGTTAGTAAAGAACAAGACAGCATCATTTCAGTATCCAAGTTAACATTCATGTAAGACAAAAAATTACATGCAATGTTGGAATACGGAAACACATAAATACATACAATCAGGAACCAACTGATGACTCTCATGCAAAGCCAATACTTGATAATAAGAATTTAACGTCATCATACTTGAATTAGTAATTCTTATTGAAGATGATGTTAGAGCGAGATTAGATACCAAGAAAAGGAAGGCTCTACGAAAATTCTTTGTCAATGTTAACAAAGCTCACCTTAAACTTGTCCACGGTAGCAGATTCCCGCAGTGAACACAGGCTTGTTGACTCGCAGGCAATGGATTGTTGATGTTCCGAATAATAAAGTGGTATCGCGAGTGGCACACAGGATGACCACTCCAACCTGAACTCCAACAACAATGACGATTAAGCAACACAAAAAATCCCTCAATGATCAAATAGGCTAATTAGCCAATAACTAGAAACAACGTTGATTGTCTTGAAGACAATAACACTTTTCGTGTTTTTATTCACTAATAACCAATGCCTAAATAGAAAAAGCCCAACGAACACACGCGAACAGCTTCTCGCTATGCAAACAAATATTTCAAAAATCATAATAACTATACATTGAATGGTCCTGTCATAATGCAGATTGCTTCTATGCTAATGCATTCATATCATGTTTTCCTACCACACAAAGCACAATATCCATTGCATTGAAAGCGCAAAAAATTAAATCTTCCCAGTCCATTACATCATTATTTTCTATCAGCAATCATTAAATAAATACAATAAAAAAAATTATAAAACTAAAAAAACTGCAGGCTGTGATCTAAGAAACACACAATCAGAACAGTGTACTAAAAAACAAATAAATATTATTTTACTTAATTTTTTACCTATATCTCTGACATCTGTATCAGGGGCCCAAAAAAGACATATAATAATTTATCAATAAAATCAAACGAGTCAACCCGGTGCCCGGAGTCGTGCATGACTCACCAACAACGCGGCACTGATCGCAATACACCGACTTGGATCTCGTCACGTCCTCTTCAACCACCTCCATCTCCACGGCTGCCGCCGGCGAGACTCCGCCCCCGGCTTCCCCTACACCGAACGTCATTCTCCACGCCATCAACCCGGGGTCACCGATTCCGATGCCACCGGTGAGGAGCGCATGCACAGTCCTCGCCCCGGCCGGCGCAGCCCTAGCGTGCCGCGCGAGGAATTCCTTCACGTTCTCCCTGAAGGGCCCGTCGAAGGCGCTGGCCACCACGTCGCCAGGCGCCCCGAAGGTGTGAAAGTCGTAGAGATCGGCCGTGACCCTTCGCTTCGTCCTCTTCAGCGGCCGCACGTTCACTACCATCTCGATCTCGCCGGAGAAAGGTCGACGTTCTGGACCTGAATCCCGGATCTGGGTGGTTTTGAGAGACGATCGGAGAGGAAGGAAATAGAGTTAACCAGGGTTAGATCAAGGCAGAGAAGAAGACGAATTTTTTGAATTGGAGGATAGAACCAGAGTTAGATCTATGGTTTCGATTCCTCCTGGGTCTATAGTATTTATTTGTTCTTTTTTTTTTTTTTGGCTTTTTCTTCTCGGGGAGGAGTAAAGGCGGTGCGGGACAGTGCGGATGGTGACGTGTTGTCCTTTTCTTCTGCCTTCCCCACCGTAAGATCTCGTTGGGTTTCGCCATTGCGGATCTCGAGGCATGAGTTTGTGGTTGGTGGGCAGTGAATTTACTTTCCTGACCTTGGCTTGGCCGGATTGGGAATGATTGTGCTGGCGACAGTTTAGTCGACCAACGAGACGACGAATTGTTGTTAAAATTCTGATAAAATCGGACATTGACGTCAAGGCCCGATCCTGAATTTAGATATCGAAGCTCCGATCAGGACCGAGCAGAGCCCGAACTTGTACTTGCTCGGGCTTGGGATCGGGACTGTTCATTTTTGACAAATTTTCGGATTCGAATAGACGCCAAGCTAAAAATTAAGACCGGGCCGAAAATTTTCTGGCCCGGTCAGTACTGGCTGACGGTTCATTTTTGGAGAATGTCGATTTTGATAGTTGATTGAGTGGTCGACGAGGTAGTTTTTGAAATGGGGAGAGCAAATATGGGTTCAGATCCCAGGATCGCGGGAATGCCTCGGAGGAATCGCGTAATTACCGTATAGGGGTTTGAATGGGTAGGAGGAAGTTCCGGATTTAGGGCGGCGATTTGGATGAAATTACGAGATAAAGACCGGTCTGGTAGGGGCGGGAGTTTCGGACTCGGATCGGGTCGGACGCTTCCTACGGCGAGAGCATCAGTTACCCCTCGGGATATGTGTCTATGGACGGTGGGGATATCGTTCTACGAAAGAGAAATCGCAGGAGTCGTTTGGGGGAAATTTCGTGGAAGGAAAAGTCGGGGATCATCATGTACGCGATGGTACTTTTGTTGGGCCTGATGATGACAAAAATATTTTCTTAATTGCGATTCTTTTCAGTTTTGTCGATCTGAGTTCAATCTCTTTTACGATCTGAACCAATTCCAATGTTAGAACCGGTCGGGTTGAATCTGGTGGTGCTCAGTCAGAAGATAGCCGGCTTTGTGCTGGGCTCGTCCAAAGCCGAATATCGGACAGGGTTATCGTGACCAAAACCGGGTCAAATTTCAAACTGAGGTCCGCAGAACATGGACCATAACTTCAAAAAACCGACACGTGGCAACATCTTGAATTTATTGCGCGATGAGAGGTACTTATCCGCCAGGCATAACAAAAGGCTGACGTCCGTTCAATTTGATGAATGCAGACGACGAGCCGCCCAAATTACTTTGACTAGCGACTTTTGGATCAATTGAATATTCGTCCGTTGAACCGATTCATGTCTTGATGTGGCAAACCCCAACTCGGAGTTACTCCCTCGACTCCGGCTCCACTCGGTTTTCTACACCAATTGGATCATTTGGGCCTTTGGAAAAGCCGCATAAACTTTCAGAAACCAGAAAGAACACACGAACACACTTTGTGAGCGAAGAAAGACGACGGCAACCGCATGCTACGCACCTTGCACGGAAGGGCTATGCCCCTCGTGCAAAACATGTTTGAGACATGTCCCCCTCGGGGTACAAAATGACAGAAAGAACAAGGAACTTGTTGTGACTTGTGAGTAGTAGTAGCAGTAGTTCACCCCATCCACTCTCGTGTTCCACTGATTGAGGGCTCCTTCCACTCACCCTCCCTCCACGAAGCATCAAATCACCATCTCACGGGCTGCTTCTTTTTCTCTCTCTCTCTATGGGCCCTCTCCCTAACAAACTCCACTAACTCCCTCGCCCACAGACAGATGAATCAGTCCCATATCATGCTCATATACCACAAGCACAAGCTTTTAAAATAATTTAATATTTATTTCATTTAATATTTTTGGATTTTTCCAATAAGACACACCTCATCCAACTCTTTATTTTCTTGGTCTACTGAAGACAATTTCATGACAACTCCAAAAGAAAGAGTTTTTCTCATGTATATGTATATTCCTCCTCTACAAAGATGGGGCATTGCATGCACATAGAAAGGCAGGAGAACGCTGTGGAATAAAACCCAATCTCTTTCAAGCACTCCTTTTTTTTCATTTTTAAAGTCTTACAGTATAATGACTGGCGACAGACCATGATGGAAAAGCAAAGTTTAAGACATCTCGATTATTAAACAAAGGACAAAAAAAAGGAGATCTTATCAGCATTATTTATGCACCATTAGGCCTAGGTCTAGGATGACATTCTCATGCTCATCCTTTTCTTTTTCTCTTACTTTTCTACTTTCATTTACTTCCGTATTAATAATGATAATAATAATAATGATAATAATGATACAAGGTCAAGGGAAAAGCAGCGTAAGAATCTAGACAGAGATTCTTTCCTGTTTTCTCTTCAGACTAGAATATTCCCTTGCCGCCCATGCTTTGAAGAGCTGAAATTATTGTGCTCTTCTTCACCATGTTGTGGAGCAACTGATAGAGAAGCAGTGCTGCCATTGCGTGAATTAGTGTACCAGCTTGACCAGTAGAGATAGTTGAAGAAGTTAAGCAGGCTGAGAGCAGCCAAAAGCCAGTAGAAGAGATCAAGCCTATCCTTGTTGAGATCATTGTCACTCAGCCATCCACCACTTGATGATCCTGATGTGATCTTGTTCACCAGTGAAACCAACAGAGAGCTCAAGTAGAACCCAAATGAGTAGGAGCAGTAGGTCATGGCAGTAAGGAAGGACTGCATCCCTACAAGAGACTGCTTGTAGAAGAACTCAATGAGCCCAACAGCAGTGAACATCTCTGAAATCCCGAAGACTAGAAACTGCGGTGAGATCCAGAAGATGGAGAGCTCCTTGTTATGTTCCACAGCTATGTCCCTCCTCCTCCTCTCCACCATCGCGGCCGCCACCATTGAGAATGTGACCGTGAAGAGGCCTACGCCGATGCGTTGTAGAGGCGTGATTCCAGAGTCTTTGCCAGTTAACCGGCGAGCAAAGGGGACGAAGACTGTTTCGTAGATGGGGACGAGGATGATGAGGATGAGGTAAGGTATAGCTTGGAGTGAAGCCGGCGGGATCTCGAAGGATGTGGTGAGGCTGGTGTTCATGGAGCTCCCTTGTTGGACTGAGAAGGTCTGGAGCTGTGCTAGAATGGTGTTAAAGATGATAGTGCACGCGAATATCGGGATCACGGAGAGTATTATCTTCACTTGCTCGACCTGCGTCACGGAGCACAGCCGCCACGGACTCTCCTTCGTGTTCGCGCCATTCTGGACGTTAAAGCAGGCCTTATCCAGGAACCTGAAGTTGTAAGAAGAATCATTTGGAAGAAGTTGCATGTTTGACAACGGGGAAAACTATCTTTATCTAGTAAAATGGAGCTCATGGAAGCAAAATTCTTGTGTTACTGACCTGAACTTGTCTGTGTGGTGAATGTTGGCCGTGTCTCGGGTTCGGTATGTGGTTTCTGAATTTGGGGGACAGACTCGCTTTTTTTTCGTGATGGCAGCGACAAAAACCTAACGATTTTACAGGAATAGAAGTGGATTTAGACATTATGTGAAGCGAGTGTCAATGAAAGAACAGAATCTATAAAATCTGAAACTTCTTGCTTGAAACTTTAGATAGCTGTATTATAAAAGAAGCCGCTCTCCATTGACAAATAATAGTGCCAAAAAGCATTCTTCATAGATTATATTAGCATTACAGATCATTGTGGCATCAGCAATTGCCGAAAGATGACCACTGAGGGTATAAATATTACCATGAAAGTGAAAAAAATTAAGAAGATCCACACCACTACAGGCTAAGCTTAGAAATTTATTGTCCTCGATTTCTTTGTCAATAGAACGCAAGATGATCCAAAAAGAAGTTGCTTTAAGGCTAGAATCATCAAGAAAAACTTTTTACCAAAAAGAATGAAGAAAATCTGTTCATAATGGCTGACACAACTCATGTAGCAATCCCAAAAAACCATAGAGTATGTCTTGCCAGATAAAGCAAAATAAAGCACCTATTGAGCCGTTTTAACCCTAAATTTATCAATAATATTTCTGCTAGCTTCTTCAAACTTTGTGAAAATGACTACATATCACTAGAACATATCTTAAACAATAGTAGTAATATACTAGAACAAACACCACATGTTGTTGTTTCTTCCTTGAAGCATCCATTTTCCACCACCTAATCACTTTGCCACCTCCTGAAAAATCCAAAACTAATAAAGTGATCGGTTGTTTGACTAATGGTGAAAAGTTTAGCAGAGCATTCAATGCGTCAAGGAGCTCTGGCCCCACAAAAACTACAAGTATCACACATGCAATGTATTGTGACCATAAAATTGATGTTAGGTAACCTCGATCAACCGCATACATAAAATGCTTCAATGGCATGGACAAGCTTATTTCATGAAAAGTAAGTGAGGCTCTTTTTTTTCAACACTCACTTGAGCAATTGGGGTGAAGATGCTGCCTTGTGGGGGCTTGTTCCTATAGAACAACACTCCAGAGATCAAGCTAATGAGCCCCATTGCCATGGTTGCCGCCGAGACACTAAAACCCACGTCCATTCCGGATCGGGTCTGGACCCATACGAGCACCGTGAGGGCAATGAGCTCGCCGACACAGAAGCTGAAATATGCACTGTTGAAGTAAGTGGAGAGTTTCTTTGATTGCTTTGGGTCTTCTTTGCTGAACTGGTCTGCTCCATGGGCTATCATGTTAGGCTTCAGGCAGCCACTACCCAAAGCCACCAAGTAGAGGGCAATAAAGAATATGGTGGCCTTGAAACCTTTTGCTTCCAGGCAGTGTCCTCCTGTCATCATGTTGCACTGTGGAGGCCTCAGTTGAGGGAGATGTGCTTGGACTGCTAGAAGTATGAAGCCCTGGTCGAAATGAACACTTTTTTCATTTTATATTTTCTCCAAGTGGCCTCAAAACTTTTGTCATCTTTATTTTATATGTTTCATTTCGTACTGAAAAGCTTCATTTTTTTCCAAGTTTCGTGCTAATGCTTTGACATTTTAGAAAGGAGATGATGGATAGTGCTTCTCAACTGCAAGGACTTTGAGTGGGGATACTGTTTGTTTAGGAAAACAGTTTCTTTCTCATCCAAGTCTTCGATAAAAGATAATTTAAAATCTACAATGAACACTATGACAGAATGCTTGGCTGCTCAATTTTGTTTGCAAAAATTAAATATTTGTGGGCATGGATATAGGATAATGGGTGCAGTTCAATGGAGAAGAAGACTTACTGAAAGCTCGACAATGCCAAAGATCAGCATGGTCCAAAAGCTCCCCAGATAAGAATCTGAGAGGAATCCACCAAGCAAGGACAAGAGGAAGATGGTCCCTACGAAGTTGGTGACTATGTTGGCTGCTTCGGAGAGAGGGAAGTGCATCTCATTGAGCACATATGCTATCAGGTTATTCCCAACCGCAGCAATTGCCATGATTTCAAATGCTTGAATGCCTGGAGTCCAGAAACAACAACAAGAAGTTTGACAAAATATATACTCAATCAACTCAGCTAATCTATTCAAGGAAACCAAAACCTTCTTTCTTAAAGGTTCTATTGAAATTTATAGCTTTATGGTGGATTATATCCTAACGAAGGAAAAAAAAAATAATTAGAGAGAGAGAGAGACCCAAAACAAAGACAGCAGCTCTCATGCCTCCATGCTTGTTAGGCTTGCAGGGTCTGCCCCTCCAATCAATGGAGACCTCACCCAGCATGGGTTCTCCTTGAAAACTGTGTCTTGTCTCCGCGTCCATGAAGAACTCTTGTGGGTAAATCCCACGAAAACTAACTACGCAGGAGTCCCAAGCTCAACTTCCAAGAGCAGCCGAGTGGTGTTACTTATAATAGTTGGCTAGAGAGAGAAAGGATACTACAACTAGAAGAGCGAGGAGAGGCATAGGGAGAGAGAATTCTCTGTGCTAAGTTGGTTGGTGTGGATTGTAAGCGTGTGCAACAGTTAAATGGGGACAGTGAAGGTCACTATTGGAGGGTCAGAATTTGTAGTGCTTTTAAGGGTGCAAGTGGGGCGAGGCCAACAGAGGAGACGGTCGCCCACATGGAAACCCGGTGAAAGCTTGACGCTTTTCTTTTTCGTATTTTCTATACTCTGCTCATGTCTCTACTGTATACGGCCATTAGGGTTTTCTCTTTTGTTTATTAGCAATAATGCTTGATGTTTTGAACAAAATAATATTATAGAATTGGTATTACTTGTTCTTGTGAGTAGCGTGGGAGGCAGAAAGTTGGTGTTCCCCACAAAGACTTGGAGTATAAATATGAAAAAAAAAAAACAAAAAAACAAACAAAAAAAAATTGACAGAGAGAATAATTGAAATAGTGATTGTGAAAAGGCAGCATATGGTCCTGATTCTGGTTGTTAAGTTCTCTAAAAAGCTTCTAATCCTTAAAATTGTTTTAATAATAAACCAAAGCATGAATTGGCATGTCAAAAATAGTTTATGAAGATTAAGTAGAAATGGATGAATTAGTAGAGCCATTCTCTTTGTAGAACAAGGGCTTAATGCCACGGAGAAAAACACTTATCCATGCCCAACAACCATGAGCTATGTTGTGCATTTAGAGGGTGACGACGCATTTGCCTCTGCTTTGATACACTAAATCCTCATTCGCCAAAACCTCACCATTTGACTTACATTCTCCTCTTGGATATGAGGACCCATTTGGATAAATTTCCAATTTAAAATTTAAAAATTGATCAATTTTTTTAGTTTCAACGAATTAAAGACATGATTGAAATCGAATAATTTTGGTGTTTGGATAAATATTTTTTTTATGTAAAATTAAAAATTGACTAATTTCCTCAATTTTGAGAAATATATTAAATTTGGTACAAAATACTTAAAAAATATATATATATAATTTACAAACACAAAATATATACTATTTTTTAAAAATTGATGCTTTATTTTAATATTAATATAATATATTTAATATTAAAAAATGGTAAGTTAATTAAAAAAATAATATAAATTTTTAAAATAGGTCCAAAAATAAATGATTCTATAATTAGAATATAATTAATTTAGGATTTATTTAACATATATTTTTCTTGTTAAATAATTTGATAAACTAAAATATATGTTTTCTTAGAAACATGATTTATTATTTAAAAAATCAATATAATAATAAAAATGGCTCATAAATAGAGAATTATATAAGTAAAATAAAATTAATTCAGGATTTTTTTTATTATATTTTAGATAACAAGTTAAATAATTTGATAAACATAAAAATTATAATTTTTTTTAAAAAAATTTATTTTTAGTTAAATAAGAAATTACAAAAATTTAAAATTAAAATAGGTAAATTAATTTAAGAATAAAGAAAATTTTACAAAAATGGCCTAAAAGTTATATAAATTTATCATTTAATTTATGAGTCCTACCATAATTTTCGAAAATTGGGTGTATTTCTCTCAAAATTTTTGAAATTTAAAATGAGAATGAAAGAGAGATTAGAATTATCTAACTTTCTTAATTTCAAAGTTTAAAATCAATCGAACACCAAAATTAAACAATTGAACTTTTAATTTCATTGATTTTCTCAATTTTAAAATTTTGGAATTCATCAAAATCGACCCTAAAAGGAAACAACATCCGTTAATAAACGAAGGTTCACGTCGAGGCAGAAAAGCATGATGGAAAATTATTAAGAAGAGATCGAAGTGGCTGCTGGGTTGGGTGCTCATTGAGCTACTGTTAACATCCTCCTCTTTCATTTGTTCTCCCTCACTGATACTCTAAGATCAAACAGTCCAGAGACATCCTCCTTGTTATATTGTTCTTCCTTTTTTGGATACCACTTGGTGAGCATTTGAAGTTTATATGATCTGCTAAAGGAGTTTTCATTTTCAAATTGATTCGTTCTATTAATTGTCTTTGACTCTCATGTCCATCACTCTTCGTGTTTTCTTCTTCACTCACTAAAGACTTGAATAGATCGTCATAGGAGGAACCAGCATCATGCATGGCTGGCTGTCCTCTTTCATTGATTTTGGTTTTGCAGAAGAGCGGAGAAGGAGCTGAGCAATATCTTTCTGACTAGCCTATGCTCGGATGAACTGAACTTTTAGTACAAAATCTTTCGGCGGGACCAGAAATTTTTGAGCCAAGCTTTTCAGACATTGTCAGATAATTTGGCCCGTTGAGACCGCTAAAATATTTTATTTACGTTGCTTGGTGGGTGTTTGGTGGGGAGAACATTAGTCCTTCAAGTTTGGTACACTGCGTCTTGCAGAATATTTGGTGCAAATCCAACATCATCTATTTAGATGTATTTCAATGGTGCTATTGGACGATATTATTTAAGCAATATTATACTTGTTCACTTTCAAACTAGATAGATAGTACTAACATTCCAAATTCAATCTCTCATCCACAACAATTTTATATTGTTCCAAAAGAATCTTTTTATTCTTCTTTTAATGTCTTCCATAAACAAAACTCCACAACCGAAGGAGAAAGCGTACGAGAGAGAGAGAGAGGGAGGATATAAGCAAGAGATGATGGTGGAACTTTTGCCTTTCCTTTTTGATTGTGGTGTGCTAACAACCATTACCTCCACCAAGGAGCCAAGTCAACCCTAGTTTGAATTTTGGTGATCCGAATTAGGGTTTTGAAAACCCCCAAGGACACAATCATCTCCACCCACTTCGGAAAAACAATAATCACCCGGCCGGCCAAGCAGTGTGCTTCTTTGGCTGCTCGTGTCAGCACCCAAAAGTGCCTCGGTTTAGCTCCCCGATCAGATGGCTTCCTCGCTAAGATGAGATAATAACTGAATGGTGGCGTTCCGGAGCCATTCTGAGTTTCTTCGTATTTCTCCATCCTATCTATCTTACCCGAGAACACAGCAAAAATATTTTCAACAAAAGCCATGAATAGATTTTCATCCTATCCATCTGATTGACATGTGAACTTCTCTATTATGATCTCCTGACTTGCCAAACGTACAGCGCGTTATGCGCAGTGGAGTCTTTTATCGTCAGAGTTTCTGAATGAGTCTAGTGGATCGCGGGCTGCATCTTTTTCTCGCTCGTCGTCGTCGTCGTCGTCGACTTCTTTTGTTCATTCGTATGATCGATGTGGATTCGCACACGCGAGGAAGATCATGCGCTTTTCGGAGATCTTGGTGGCCTTCTTTTGAAGTGCCAAAGAAATGTTCCTGCCGACAGTATATTGAAAATGCAGTACCAGGTCACACTGCAAAGTCGTCTTTTGAATGTGATCTCGTGAATCAAAGCAGAGAAGAATAAAAGTATGTGTGGTGTTGGGGTGCCTTTGATTCGAAATGATTAGAATCGTTTTATTCTGATTAATTTATTATTTAAATTTTAATAAATAATATATTTAAAGAAATAAAAAAAATTTAAAAAATAAAACTATTCATTATCTAGATTAGTATTTAAATATAAAAAATTTGATCAAATTATTTTTTGATATTTTAATTTTGATTTTGAGCATAATCTTAATTTCGAAACTTGAGCTTGAGCTTAATTTTAATTCTGAAACAAACGATATTCTATTATTTTTAGAATTTCAAATGATATGTCAAAAACGAGAGAGCACACATCTACTATGAGACTTATTTGTCATGTAATTATCATAAAATATAAAAAAAATCAATCGAAAAACGTGAAAAAATAAATGTAAAAACGAGAGCAAATTAAAAAAAATTGATCCAAAACATCCTAATGCCACTAAGAGATTCAAAAAAATACACGATGTTATGGACATCCCAATATATATATACAAGGAGAGAACGAGTATAAAATCATTTATGGTATATTTGTCTCAAAATTAATATAGAAAAAAGAAAAAAAAAATCATAAACTCTAAACGCTATATAGGTACTACTTGTACTAGATTAATTTTACATTAAATAATTGATCAAATACATTTTAAATTTTGAAAAAATACAGTGACTGGTTGTTTACTAGAATGACTTGATTCAACGCTGTCGGGCTCCCTCCCAATTGGCATCGATCGGAGCGCGGCTTCAGCTGTCGCTGCTGTGCGTGAGCCGATTTCTTTCTAGCGTTTTCTTCGCATTTCAAATCTTTGAAACAGTGTTTGATAGGAAAGCCCACTAATTGATTAGACCCAAACTTTAACAGCCCATTTGCTCTGATGCCCTGAGATTTTTGCCATTCTTGGTTGATTTGGATCATCGATGTTTGCCCTAAATTCAGAGCATACTACGAAAAAAGAATCAAGAAATGCTGCATGCATCATGAACTCCAAATCAAAGTTTCAACTAGCTTTGCGATTGTCAAACCAAGATTATGCTCTTCCATTATTTTCATTCCAAGACAAATTCTAAAAGAAACTTTTATGGAAAGTACCACGAAAGAAATTAAAGTTGGTGGAGGTTGCTCTAAATGTTGATCGGCAGATTGAGGATGTGTGGGTATGAAGGTATTTCAGGAGTGCACATCAGTGCGCAGATGAGTCCTCTTGTGGCTTCATAAATGATAATCATAACAATCGAGGAAAAAAAAAGATTGACCAAGTTCATCGTCCATCAAATGTTTGATTTGTTGCTGCAGTAGTTCATAGGTAGCTGTCTACGTTTGGATTCATCGTCGCCAATGCTAAAACAGAACAAGTGCTGCTCCCTTTTTGCCTTTGTCACCTTGTTTAATGTGTGTGAGATCCATACAAACCCTAGGACAGGAACTTTTGATGCTAGGACCTCATGTCAAATGCTTTTCCCTGAACCTAGTACATATTATTTGTCAAACATAAGATCTCTTCACCCATCTTCAAGATTTGCATCCATGTGCATTTGCTTCCATGCTCTTATCATTAAGCATTCCATGTAAATTTTTTTGATGATACTAACTGTTTTTTGAACCTCGTACCTACTCTTCAGACATAAAATCTCTTTATGCATCTCATGTGGATTGCCTCCTTGTATTAACACTTGGAGGCCGCAATGTTTGACACCAAAAGAGGCAGAGATGGATTTATGAAATCATGAAAGATCAGTACTACTATTAGTATTGTGTTTGTGGGTGGTCGCTGTGTTTTCTGGTGGGGGCTCAACAGCGAAAAGCTTTTCTTTTTTTCACCGATTCTAAAGAAGATTGCTTTCCCCAAGGCCATTGAGCCATGGAGATAGTGCTACGTGAGCACGCTTTGTCTTTTGAAAACAAAGGAGTCCAACGAGGAGAAGAACACTGAATGTGGAGAAGACATGCAGGTGCAGGATCCTTTTCAATCTTGTGTTTTACTTCACTGATTGAGTGGTGGGTGCTGATGGATCATATCCACTGTTAGTCCCCAGGATTGTGTGCTTGATCACAACCTCCAATGAAACATGCTCTTTTGCTTTACTTCTATGGAGTAATTTGAGCTAATTATTTCTGAAATAAAGTGGGGGAGAAAGAGAAAACAAAGCAAAAAAGAAAGAAAACTAATTAATGTATTGTGATTTTAGTTCATGATATAAATGTTTCACAAACGCACATGTGCATTGCATGACATTGCTGCTTCAGAAGCTCTATAGATTGAGATGAAAAGAAGAAGCATACAAAATTCATCAAAACAAAATGAAAGAAAATGTAAAACTGCATGAGATGAACAAAAGCAGAAGACTAAAAACAGAAATCTGTTGGCAAAGCCACCAAAACCAGGAAAAAAAATGGGGCGAAAAGTGAATGCAGAGAACAAAAGCCTTTATGAATTCCATGCATACTAGCCGTTTCAGAAGAGGCTCTTCCCTTATCCCCTCACAGCCCTATTTATTCACAATAAATTACCATCTGCCAACAGTATCATTTACAGGAGAGAAACATGAAAACTAGTAATGCTGTTGATAGGTTTTCCGACCAGTTTCTCGTCGCCGGGTTCATGCTGCAGCACTTGTGCTTATTTGGAGTACTTGGCACAGCAAAGGTCCCTGCCTTGTTTGTGTTTGGAGACTCTTTGGTTGATGACGGGAGCAACAACTTCTTAAACTCCTTGGCTAAGTCCAACTACTACCCTTAAGGCATTGATTTCTACCGAGGGCCTACAGGGAGATTCAGCAATGGCAGAGCTGTTATAGATGTGCTATGTTAGTTTTTCCAAACTAGCTTTTCTTCCTCCTCGACCATTAGCACTTGTTCTAGTAATTTTCTTTGTATTTTGCTCTAATGGTATTCAGGTGAGCTTCTTAGTCTTCCGTACATACCAGCATACACAACTTCTGAGCTTAATGGAACCAGACTGCTAAGTCGAGTGAACTATGCTTCAGCAGCTGAAGGAATCCTTGAAGAGACTGACCAGTACCTTGTAAACCACACAGATTAGCAAATAAGTAGTGATCTTTACAATTTATTTAGCTTTTATTCACAGTACTGGTGGTGGAGGTGCTGTGTGGTGTCGCATGGTAGGGAGAAAGGTTTAACTTGAATCAGCAGGTGCTCAACATCCAGGAAAATTTGAATGAGTTGAGGGTGCTGATGGGCGGTGGCAGGAACTTCAGCAATTACCTGGTCAGGTCCATTGTGGTCATGGTGTTTGGTAGCAATGACTACATCCACAACTACCTGCTGCCATCTTCGCATACTACCAGCTCCAACTACAACCCAAAAGAGTACGCTAACCTACTCTTAAACGGTTAAACCACATAACAAGTTAATTGTTGGTAAGGAAAACTTGAGATTAATTTAGCGAAACCGCTGTCTTTTATCGCTCGTATCTTCTTCGCAGACGATGTACAGTGTAGATATGCGTAAGTTCTTGCTGGCGACGTTGGGGCCTCTAGGGTGCATCCTGAATCAACGGGCAACGGGACTGGCACCGCCCGACCACTGAGTTGATCAGGTGAATCAGATGGTCGGTTTCTTCCATGTGGGGCAGCGGAAGCAGGTTCAGCAGCTGAACACCGACCACCAAGAGGCGATCTATGCGTATGGCAACGCCTACGCAGCCATTGGGGACATACTCAACCCAAGAACGTTTGGTAATGTTTCTTCTTGACATAAATTGAAGAGGATCATACTCGATTGCATGATTTGCTGATGTTGACATGCTTGGATGGCAGGTTTTTCATTTTTGCTAGCGCACTAGGCAGGAACGAGGGGCAGATCACTTGCCCCGCTCACAATGCCTTACCCGAACCGGGACGAGTACATCTTCTGGGACGCGCATTCCATCTGAGAAGAGCATTCAGCGGAGCACAGACTGTTACCCAGTGAATGTGCAGCAGCTTGCTCAGCTGTAACCGGACACTTTTAAGATAACCCTTCATGATCATGAATAATAGTTTCGAGCACCAGTCTGTCAATACATGTTGGCCTGGTGTCTGTAGTATCGTTTGCCCCTACTCTGCTTCCACGTAGGGCAGAAAAATAAGATGACACCTGCGCAAGTTTTAACTTTTGAAGGCTGAAGAAGCCTGCTCATAAAAGATCCAAAATCTACTATGAAAAAACGTTTGTTATCATTGATTGCCAACAGCATTCAAAGGCAAACAATACATGAGGCCAGTGAGAGATAACCACTTAAATGGAATCCATCCACGATGGCAGAAAAATACTGGAAAGGAAACCATGGATAACCCAAAAATCCCCATTTTACCTCAACCAATGTCTATAAACTTCAATATCTATAGTTCAGTTATTTATAGTATCTATATGTCCCTTTCTGCAAAGCAGAAGTTAGTAGAACTCAGGATAGGCCAAACTGCATTCCTACCTCTTTTTTTTCCCCAGCATGATTGTCTTCAAGAGCTAGTGGAAGCCTCAAACTTGCTCGGCGCATACTTCTTCATCAGCTCAGTAAGAGCAGCATCAAACAGTTCTTCCAGTTCCACTTCCTGTGCTAGTTGTCTTTTCCTGAGCTCAACCTTCTTCTCTTCATGTGCATGAATAAGCTTTTCCCTTGCTTCCACAAACTCTTCGACCCCTCTTGCCTGGCTTTCTATGAACCTTGCAATATCTTCTTTTCTGTAGACAATAAATTTTAGCAAATTTGGAAGGGGGATCTGCAGGGGGCTAAATAACATTCTGGCACCAAGCCAACTCTAGCATTTATTTTGATTGAAGTAGTTACTCATGTTATTACCTGTGTCTTCGCTCTTCGTTGGTTCCAGAATCTATGTCAGCTTGCTTGGCTTTCGCACGTTCTGCTTGCAACAGCTGTTCAAATACTTTCTCTTTATCCTCTGTCATCTTGTGAATTTTTGCCATTTGCTCTTTGAAGAAATTCTCTTGGAAGTCCATCTACATGGAATTGATAAATTTGAAAGGATAAAAGAGTGAAAAAAGTGCAATTGATAAACATGATTACTTGGCTATAAAGAACAGGACTTCCACAAAACAAAATATCATGTAAATAAGAATGGAATATAAAAGTATGATGACCAAAGGAAATCGAGATCATTCTACATAGAAAAGGAGTAACCTAATTGCTGTGGAATATCAACTGGACTAGATTCTGCTTGCAACTTACCTCCTCCTTGTTTTCTTCATGTTGTATCTTGGTTCTAAACCTCACAATCCTGTTTTCTTCCATAGTCTCACGAAGTTTTTGACTCACAACACCAAATGATTCTTCAAGAGCCTTGGAATGCTGTTGTTGTTTGACAACCTTATTCTTAAGCCAGACTAATTGCTGGTTGTCTTCATTCATTTGCCTCATTGGGCCCACAACCATCTCCCGATGGGATTTCATCTCATACTTCAGCCGAGATTTCCCTAAAAGAGTTCCAGACAAGTCACAATCCCAAATATCATTCCCCTAGAAATGTCTAGCGCATTAAATTTGCAGCTGTCTAGGAAAAGAATTAACTTTTTGTCAGAGACAATACAAGGATATATGACATGACATCATTCATCAAGCTAGTTGTGTCCTATAAATTTAGAATGACAAGTCATCATCTTAAGATATTAAACATATCATCTGTGTGAAATTTACACTCAAACAATGCAAATTTTGCATGAAAATATGATAATGCTTACTTGATGCACTTAGTATACTCAATTTTGGGATTGTACAAATGACATGATTTACCTTGTGATGAGAGGAATAGAAAAATTTTGAAATAGATAAATTTCAACCCAACCCAAATGCTGGATTATTTCACAAGGATTGTTTATTTAAAAACAGGAATATTAATTACTAGTCAATAATCTTCTTGACAACTCTTAGTATTTGTCGTATGAGTGCTTCAAAAAATTCGCAAAAGCTTCAGGAAATTTGCACAGAAAAATAGATGTAATTGAATTACTGAGCAAAAGATTTAGGCCAACAGGTGTGACAAATTCAGGAAATTTTGCAGCTTTGGTATGGTGCAGGTTGGACAGCTAAGGCAACAGAAGAAATGTTCTGATAAAAAGTTGGTTGAATAATTTACGAACAAAAAATGGTTGTATAAAACCATCTATTGCTAAAAAGAGGGTTTCATTTTGTGCGGCCATTTTGCATTAAAAGTAAATGTCACAAGTGTGACATAAACATTTTCTTAAAAATTTGCACCATCAAAGAACAAAAATTGGGCAGGCACAGTGATAATTTGATAAAAGCAGCAGTAGAAGGCCACTTCCAGTCGAACCCAGTTTATTTTAGCATTATAGCTCTACAAAGAATACAACTGCAAATATATTAGTTGAATACATGTTCTAATTTGTAAAAAAAAGAAAACACTAGTACTGCAACAGAAAAAACTCACAAAGCAACTGGATCAAATCATTTATGTCAATGGATGACATACCTTGACAATGCTGGTTGAACACATCCATATCTTCTTTGCGGGCCAAGTAACCATATAACTGGCGCTTACCACCTGGGTAAAATAGCACTCGGCGGCGTTCCCAAGCATCTCTATCTGTTCCTTGCTCAGTAAAATGTTTGTGCAGACGTTCGGCCTCCACGTAGCCCATTGCAGTAGCCTCAAAAATCAACACACTCATCCCTCGATGTCCATTTGGACCATATGAGTGGCGGGCTTTTACTGCATTGTATGAACTAAAGTAGTCTACAAGTTCCTGATTTCCCATGCCAATCCACTGCACATTTCTCAAACACAAAACAGAATGAAAACCAAGGCATAAAAATTCAAGGAATGAAAGTGAAAATAGCAACCAATTATCATTTGTCCCCACAATAAGAAAGATGCATGAGAAAGCAAACAAAGACCATATACTGCTAATGAAATTTAAGTTAAGACAATGATGTGACATCCATGTCCTACTATTAGGACCAATCTAAAACGCTGCATGCATTGGGAATGCAAGGAAAACAAATTTGCCATAATGTAGTATGAGAAGCAACAATAAACAAACATGAAAGAACCAAAAACGATGCTACAGATAGTCAACCTTTTACTAGAGTAATTGAAGAACAATTCACAAATTAGGAGAAAGTATAAAACAACAGAAGTGGAAAAGTCAAACAGAGATTATGGAGGGATGCTACATTACAATAAACAGAAGAATCTAAATGGGATAAGAAAAGACATTTTCCTTAATGAGATACAGAAGAAAAATTAACCAAGTATAGTCACAGAGATTGCCAATCCCTAAGTTATAGTCATATTCATTGTTGACCATTTACCAATAATGAAAATTTCTTGCTTTTAAATGCAATGCTGTTGACTTTAATACAGCCTTGTAGGTCAAGAGAGCTGACAGATGAAAACAAAGATCTTAATTAACTTGAAGGCTATAGTCAATAATAAAAGAAAGCCCAAACAACATAGTCAATCATGAAAGGGCAGTGCAAAATGAATACTAAATGAATCATTTGTTCCATGAACAGGTGGCCAATGATGCACAAATTTAAGGGATCTCATGCACTAATGCAGCTTCAAGCTAATAATTACAAAAATGACCATGTGGTCTGAGCAACTTGTGCAATGTCAAACCCTATGCTTAGTCATATTTTGTTCATTAAGTTCCATTTTATGAACTCCTTGATACAAACACGATCCCAGTCCAAATTCTATCCAGTAGTTTCCTATCCATCTGTTTCACACCTTCATTAGCATTCATATGATAGGCTGGAATAAAGACTACAATGGAGAGAGAAATATTACTGTTTTCTTATCCACGAAGATTTGAAATAGAATAGTAAACATATAAATATTCTTCCAGAGGAAGAATGATCCAAACAAAATAAGCATGTTGTTTTGATAATAAGAACTGTGGCAACTAGAAAAGAAAAAATAACATGTCTGTGAGGAAAATATGCAAAGATGCTGGAGAAGTGGTATATTACCCTGTCATTTTCGTCCTGTTCAAGTAAGGTGTTCATAATAACAACCATTGGAGGCCAGACTATCTCATGATCTTTTGTAGTCTCACGTAAACCCTTCCATTTGCCATATGCTTCACCAGCTGGTATGACTGAAGTACCCCTCCTGCGGAGCTCCTCGTCCAAAAGTATGGCGAGCTCCCGGTGAAGCTTAACGCGAGTCGATCCTTTAGTCTTTGCATGTGTCATTAAAGGTTGCAAACCTTTGTACCAGTCAATGGCACCAGGACCATTTTGGCATGCTGGGCAATGCCACTGCCTTGTTTGTTCACCAATTTCTTCAACTGTCAACTTCTCCAAGTCCTCAAAAAATGCCTTGAACCATCTGCTCTGCTTGCGAGTCTCATGGCTCTTCTGACTTGCATCAGAATCATAGTCATCACTAAGATCATCATCGGTATCTTCTGCAAAGTCATCATCATCCGAAACATTATCAGGTTGGTGGGGTGCAGCATCTGGATCAGAATCATATCCACCAGTAGATGCTTCCTGAGGAAGTACATTGGGTTTAGTCTCCTGTTCTGCCTTGGATTGAGAATAAGAAGGACCACCTCTTGCACCCCATTGCCAGCCATTCTGTAGAGGAGGAGGTATAGCAGGTGCTGCTGTTGGTGCCATGTAGGCTGACTCCCAACTCTTCTGTGGCTGCTGCTGCTGCTGCTTAGAGTTGCCTCTGCCAACTGGCTTTCGTGAATCAACTCCTTGGGCCCAACTCTTTCCAGGAGTTCTGCCGCTTCCACCACTAGAATTCCATCCCTGCCTAGGTACACCCTCTGATGAACCCCAAGCTCTAGGACCAGAGTTAGAAGGGCCCCATTGTTTTGTAGTATTGGGACCACCACGATTCTTTGTCTTCTTCCCAATCACTTCCCATTCTCCATCCTGGGCAGGACCCATGCCGATATCTCCCACTCCACGGCCAAGCTGGTCAACTTTTCCAGAACCAAATCCTTCAGGGATCTTACCTCTCTGTGTTGAATTACAACCACCACCAGCATAGGAGACCTTACCTCCAGCCTTTCCTGAATTCATTTTCTATGCATAACTCAGCAAAATCACCTGAATTTGGGAAGTGTAAGATCTCCAAACAACCAATTATCAAGCACCATTCACAAATCACAATTTCTGGCACTATTATCATCTATGAAATAGAATATGAGCAAAATCACAAACAGAACTATAGCTTAATTACAATAAGAAAATGTAGTTTCACAAACAACAAAGCATTATTCATTCCAAAGATATATCATGCTCCAAGATCCTGAGGAACAAACTTGCCATCCACAAGTGTGATCTGATTTATCATCTATTTGATCCATGGAAATGAAATTTGAGTCACGGGAACCTTGAGACTAGCACAGAGGTGCAAAACGAGGACACATATATACATGTTTTTGTAAATACACAAAAAAAACTCAGTGGTCTGGGGGCACCTAGAATCAAGCAAATCATTGAAGAATCTTCAAAGAAACATCTGCTGCAACACTAAAAAATATACAACTCTAAGACATCAGGTAGTTTCTTCTGAATTTGATTCTGACAGCTTTCTTAATCAGCACACCCATCACAGCAATTTTCAGTACCAGAAATCACTCATAACAAGCTCATATTTTCCAGTTACATCCACACTGAAAGTAAAGTGCATATGCATGCGCAATCAAATTAAAGTGTCTAGTGGAAGTTGTTTATGACAAATAAAATGGCAAGTCTCTTTAATGATCAAATCACCATCTAACTTGGTACTTTGAACCTATCCCTTAGTTGACTGCCAAATCTCATCCTCAACTCAAGTGACTTTGGTTCTATTGTTTCTAGATGTACAATCTGCTTGACAAGGACAAAATAATATTTCAAAAAGTTGTTTTTCTTTCCGACAAGGGTGTCAAGAGACATTAGAATAAGCCGCTACAAAAGCTGGACAAATCTATCAAGCACCAGATACTCCAGTGAATAGGAAAATTAATTCTATATCTCAAACACATAACTATATTTTACAGTTATGCTGCTGCTAAACATCAAATGACATCAACCAACAAACCATCAGCACCTTAGTCCTTTCCTATCTCCATAAATCAGCACCTAATAAATGCAAATTCATGCAACACAATGAGGCATAGTTCACCAGCATGACAATTTTGAGTAATGAAAACCTCTCCCATACTTCTCTAGAAGTTCTAGGACATTTGGCATATCAAACGAAATTTGAGTACTCTATGAGCCCATTACTATTTTTAGCCAGGTGGCCTCTAATTGGAGATAAAATAGGAATTGCATTCGGTAGAAAATTTAGAAAAATCTCCAAGGCATATTCAGTAGAAAATAGATGCTGAGATGACCTTTCACCCACATTTTTTAAAAAGGATATCAAATTCAGAGGAAATGCAAGCATCTAAATACCTAAAAAATTTTACTTCCCTGAGCATAGCCTACCCAATAATTTTGTTCACCAACCACACCACTCAATTCCAATCGTACAAAAATATTAACCAACAAAAATTATTCACCAACATCGATTGCCATCCACAATGCAGGAGCATGCAGCTCACATAACAACCACCCAATAAAGTAGATCAAAAACCTCAAAATAGAACAAAAAAAATCAAATGCATATCAACAACTACAGCCTAGTCTGTAGCCATCAACAAATAAAGATACCAACCATTCTGCACAAGGCCATTAAGCACATAGGAAACAAAAAAAATGCATAACCAACAAACCCTCTCATATCATATATAGACCCATCCAGCCCACTCGATCATAAAATGGAGAGCGGAATATACACATTCAACAAGCATTAATGGTACATATATTTCTCCACCCTGTGAATAAACAACATTAATAATTATTTTTAGCATGCCACAACAAATGCACCGGCAATTTTAAATCAGCATAAAAAGGAAAAATAACAGAACGCGATCACCCCACCACTTTCACAAGTCAATGAACCCCAACCCTGAATCCAATTTCTAGCAAATCAAAGGGCAAAAAATTCACCCATTCATCCCTAAATCAAAAGTCAGAGAAGTTCATCGTAAAAACGTTAAAAACTAACAACCCAATCCATGGATCTCCTCCCCATTTACTCAAAACAGCGAAAAATACCGGAATCAGCAACATATACCACCTCGCGTCGATGGGAAGCAAAGAGGCAAAAAAGCATCCCGCAAAACGAGGAAAAAACACGGGAAAGACAGCTGCAAGGCATCATTCGAGAAACTGAGAAGCGGGAGTAGTCGTCTCACCGCCGAGGACCGGGGAGACCGAGCCCGTCACGCCGATTGGGAGCTTTCCGGCGTGAAGCGAAGGGCCAAATGGAGCGAGACGAGAACCTTCGACGCGAAGAAGACGACACTCAGAAAGCAGGAGAAATCCCGGAGCGGTTTTATAGCCTCGGAGATGACACTGGCTTCGGACGCCAAATCGCGTTGCAATCCGCTTCATAAAGAAATGCATGCACAGAGTGCGTAGGATGTGTTTCCTTTGCGGTCCGATATTTTCGCTGTTTATTTTTTCACGGTTCGGATCCCGAGGCAATTTGGATGTTTAGACTGGTGACCTTTGGTGAGGGTATCGACGTATCGTTTTGGGCTCCGGTTTCCGTGCTGTGGGAGACTGAGCGTGCGACGGCTTCCCCATTTTTTCGCTGTCCGTCTAGTACACGTGGGTTTTGGTGTATAGTTGTAAGTTTCAGGCAATCACGACCGTCGATATCGGGATTAAGATTCGGAGGACGATGGGGTGAAAATCGCGAGGCCGTCCGGATACTGAAATGCGCCTGACGGTGTGATTGCTGATTGATGCGGCCAATGGAGATGTTGACTGTTCTTCTTGTATCCTTGGAAGAATCTGCTTGTCAATATCATTTTGGATTTCTGCAGTTATACCATGGCGAAGTACCAGAACGCGGCCATCCTGATGATCCCTGTCACCGTCTGGCCGAACCCCTGCTGCTGCTGCTGCCGGCCCTGCCTCGCCGCCGCTCCCCCTGCCGGAGCAGCCTGGACCGCCGGCTGCGCCATCGCCGCCGCCCAGCGGGGAAACCCAAGCGGAGAAAAGCGACGGGGATTTTGTTCTGTAGTGTGTTTTGCTTAACATAGTTAAAAATATTTGTTTAGACATTCTAAACATTCGCTAATATCAAATTTAAAAATTAGACGGCCCCCTCGAAGTGCTTAACTTAGTGTTCAAATTTTCATTTGCATTTTTTAGATTGATTACAAGAATAGATAAATTTTTTTTTTATTGATTCTAAATGCATAGTTGCAAATCTTGGTTTCATAATTTTACAAATTAAATTTGGTTAAATAATATGACTAATTACAATTAATATATTTTTACTCAATCTCAATTAAAAATTATGATGACTTCTCAAATATTAGTCTCATTATTTTAAAAAAATGAGATTTATTTTTACAAAAAAAATATATAATGATCATAATATTACACCCTCTCTAACCAAATTTTTAATACATTATAAAACTAAATTTTTAATTATCGTTCAAGATAAGTGAATTATTTTTATAAATTAATATTTTTTTATTAAAATTAATTTTATAATAATTTAAAATTTAAAAAACTATTTATCTTTTATAATAATTTAATTTAATAATTATATAAAATAAATATTATTAATTTTATAAAATAAAAAAATAATTTTAAAAAATATTGATCCTCATCCAAACGAAATACTGTTTTAAAAATAATTTTAAAAAATATTGACGCTCATCCTTATAATCGGTCTGCATTCTTAAATATTAAAAAGTGCGCGTGGTTCTTGAAATTTTAATCAAAGTACTGGGCTTGCTCCGCCGGCCTTTCACCGCCGCAATCTCGTCCTTTGGATTTCTCAACTCCAAATCCCCTCTGTGCAGCCCAAGAATCCTTCAATCGCTGCACGCAGAGCCTGCTCTATTCAAAGCTCTGGAGCTCTTCAATGGAACCACGGATGCACATAACCAATTCGACGAAATGCCTGACTGGAATTACAAAACATACAACGCAATGATAAGAAACTACACCTCGAGCAAGCAGCATTCGGAATCACTGACAGTGTTTTGCCGGCTGCATGGCTCGGGGCTAAGACTGGACTTTTTTGCATTCGCGGCAGTCGTCAAGTCTTCTGCTGTGCTACTCTTTGAGGGGCTGGCGAGGTATCTTCACGGATTCGCGGTTAAAGCGGCCTATGCGGTGACTGTAGCTGTTGCGAAGACGCTGATGGATATGTATGCCGCTCTTGATTCTGTGCGTGATGCTCACCGGGTGGTTTTGGAGATGGGATGCAGGGACTCTGTCTCGTGGAGTCTTTTGATGTCTGCATATGCTTGTGTCGAGGGTCATATGCAAGTGATGAATCCGTTCAATTTGATGTATATATGTGATGACAAAGATGTGAAGCCGGCTGCCATAACTATTGCCATTGTTCTTCCTGTTTGTGCGGAAGTGGTGGCTTTGGAGGCTGGAAAAGTGTTCATGGTCTCATGATTAAAGCTGGGTTAGAGTCGGGAGTCGCTGGTGAGCAATGCGCTTTTGTCAATGTATGCAAAATGTGGGTGTCATAAACCATGCAGAGGATGTGTTTGATCTTCTCCGTAGAAAGGATGTCGTTTCTTTGAATTCCATGATTGCAGGGTACTTGAAAAACAGTTTCTTTGGTGAAGCCTTTGAAACTTTTAAGAAGATGATCTGAATGAGTGTTGTGCCTAACGATGAGACTATAGCTAATGTTCTTCCCATCTGTGTATTTGTGGAGAATGGCTGTTGCTATGGGGGGGAAATACATGGCTATGATTTGCGGTCTGGGCTGGAGAAGTATCTTTCTGTTTGTAATGCAATGTTGACACAATACTCCAAGGTTGGCAAAACGGACATGGCTGAATAAAAATCTTGTTTCCTTGAACACCATGATTGCTGGATGTGCCATGAATGGGTGTTTGTCCAGAGCACTTGAATTGTTTCATGAGTTGCTTTCAACTGGGATGAAGCCGGATTTGATCACTCTCATCACTGTGCTTCCTGTTTGTGCTCAGTTGAGTGATCACCTTCCAGGAAAGAAGATCCGTGATTACATTCTTGGTCATCCTATGCTTTGGCAAGAAATATCAATAAGAAATGCTTTCATTAGTTTCTATGGCAAATGTGGTGAACCAGAAGAGGCGCTGCGAATCTTTATGGAGATGTCAAACAGAGACTTGATATCTTGGAATGCTATGCTCACAGGTTATGCAGGTCATGAACATCTTGAATCACATGGTTCGTGAAGGAATTAGACCTGATTCAGTGACCATACTTTCTTCAACCTTGCGCTTTTCTCGGCATAGGAAAGGTCAGAGAAGCTGATGGATTCTCTGTGTGAGCGGGTTTTGTAAGTAAATTAACTGTTGAAAAAGCAATTCTTGATGCATATGCAAAGTTTTAGGAGCATCGAGATTGCATTAAGAACCTTCAAGTGTTTGACAGAAAAGAATGTGGTCACAGGCAATGCTCTGATCTCACCTTATCTGAAACACGGTTTTTCGGACAATGCAGAGGCGATCTTTGATGAGATGCACTAAAGAGATCTCACAACTTGGAATCAAATGGTTCCAAGTTTATGTGCAAAATGATTGCGCTGATCAAGCCTTTGATCTGTTCAGGAAATTGCAAGCCAGGGGCATGAGATCTGACCCACTGAACATTGTGAGCATCCTTTCAGCCTGTGCTGGGTTAGCCTCAGTTCAACCAGTGAGACAATGCCATGCTTACAAATTCCGGGTTTCTTTGGACGACCTTCAACTCGAAGGAGCTCTACTTGATTCATATTCAAAATGTGGCAGAATAAACAATGCATACAAACTATTCCAAACAAGCAGTCACAAGGATCTATTCACATTTACTGCAATGATCAGTGGCTACGCAATGCATGGAATGGCAGAAGAAGCACGGGAGTTCTTTTCAAACATGCTCGAGCTGGGCATAAAGCCTGATCGTGTTGTCTTGACAGCCCTTCTCTCTGCCGGCAAGCTAGACCAAGGTCAGAAGATTTTGAAATCCATACGAGATACTCATGGCATCAAACCCACAATGGAGCACTACTCTTGCATGGCTGATCTTATTGATTGGAGAGGATCAGTAAAGCAAAAATACGGTTTCGCAATCGTAATCAGCATGCCTTGCGAGCCAAATGCCAGTATCTAGGGCACTCCGCTCGTAGCTTGCAAAACGTACCGCGAAGTAGACATCGGGCAGCTGGTCGCGGATCGCCTATTATGTGGTAATGTCAAACATCTATGCTGCGGGAAGGCCGTGGGACCATGTCGGGCAGGTAAGGAAGCCGATGAAATCCAAGGTTCTGAGAAAGCCAGCAGCCTGCAGCTGGATCGAAGTCCAAGGAAAGAGACGTATTCATTGCTGCTGATCCATCTCATCTTCAAAGACACTATTTATGTCATGCTTGCATCTTTGGATCAGCAAATCAAAGAAAAATCTAACACGGGAAGATCACATTGAAACAGAGGTTTTGATTCTTTTCTACACAGGAAACGTAGAATTTATGTACAGAACAACAACAGGTCGGAGTTTGACTTCAGGAGACACAGTGGAATCCCCTGCAGACGGCGAGCCAAACCCCGAACAGAACCATGCAGAGGAGCACATCCACCGCCGCAACAATCTTCACATGCCGCCACCACAGCCGCCGCGCCCTCGCCCTCATTGACGAGCTCTTCTGCAGAGAAACCGGCGGGGGCGGGGGCTCCGGAGGCACATCTATCCTAACCCCTCTGTCCCGGCTCTCCACGGCGCTATCCCTGCTCTCCATCTCCTTCTCCTTCATCTTGCTCCCCAGCAACGGCGCCCTCGTCGACGGCGACGGCGACGGCTCGGCCTCTGGCGAGCGGTAGTCGACGGCTGCATCGGATGATTCG
Organism: Trichopus zeylanicus subsp. travancoricus; assembly: GCA_005019695.1. Taxonomy (NCBI): domain Eukaryota; kingdom Viridiplantae; phylum Streptophyta; class Magnoliopsida; order Dioscoreales; family Dioscoreaceae; genus Trichopus; species Trichopus zeylanicus. The sequence goes on from RXID01014490.1 coordinate 692,330, forward strand.
GATCCCATGAGGCGGCGGGCGATCGGGGTCAGCTCGTCGTGGAGGCGGTTTCTCGACGCTCGCCGGAAGCCGTCGCGGATCTGCTGCAAGAATTTGAGAAGGGCAAGGCTGCCGAGGGCAGAGTCGGCGATGGCGAGGAAGGTGACGCCGGCGTCGAGGAGGAAGGAGAAGGTGAGGTCGCCGGCAGTGTGGGAGTACCAGGAGTGGAAGGGCGGCGTGTTCTGCAGGCAGAGGGCGGAGAGAGCGTCGAGCTCGCCGTCGCTGGCGGCGTTGACGGAGAAAAGGATCCTGGTGCCGCGGGCGACGCAGCAGTAGAGCGTGGCGGGGCTTGTGGAACTCATTGGGAAGCTCCTTTGCAGGGGATTTAGATTGTTGGCATTGGTTTATACAGTTTTGGGACTGGGATTGGATTCAGGGAGATTGGGGAGGAAAGCGATTCAAAAACTGATTTTTAGGGTTTGAAAAAAATTGGGCGTGAAGGAATTGGGAAATGGAGCAACAAGATCAGAGTTTTGGTTTCTACCACCCATTTAGTTGCCAAGAAAAGCATCTGAAACAGAGTCTAAGATCTCCTGAAGTTTTTTTAAAAAAAGTTAATTGATCTGAAAATAAATGAATAATAATACAAGAAAGAGTTTTTTAGTAAAAAAATTTTTAAAAATAAGGGGTTAGCTTATGCAGATAAATTGTGGGTTGAATAATCTGTGATCATATAAATAAAAATATTTTGTGAAATAGGGTTTACATTTTCTGATTGACATTTGATGAGGCAAATTTGGAATTGCATCTGCTGATCCTGTTGATTAGGAGAAGAAATTGACTTGGTCCAAAATTGATGGAAAGGTACAGCGATATTAGTAAAATGCAGGTGAGTTGCAAGTACAACAAGCAAGGGCACATGTACAACAAGCCAAGAGCAAGCGAAAGATCCAACCTTTTGTCTGATAGCAAAGCATCAAGCAGCAAACCGAATCTTGCCACCGCATCAGAAGCAAACCGCGTTTGACCCTTTCTTTGCCACGCAATTAAGTTCCCATTGTTTTCAACATGTACAAACCGTGGGGGTTTTTGTAAATATTCAAAACCATGGATGCGTTCTACAATTTCTACAAAATAAAGGGCGCTTTACTCAAACATTAGCATCAGATATCAGTTTATAAATAGTCCATCCAATTAACAATGAAAAATAATAACAGTTTATGTAATTAGCAATATATACAACAAATTAAGCACTCCTTTGCATATGCACAGGTCTGAGCTTGCTAACTAGAACAATATTGATACTCACTCCAAATAAACAAATAAAAGCATATTATTCAGCCAGTTAACAAACCAAAGAATCCCTCAGTTCATATAAATAAGAGACATTGCATAAACATTGGCTTCTCTATGTTCTTTGGCTTCCCTGAACTACACAATGGCATTCGACGTCAACCACAACTGATGGTTCCCTGCCAATTCTATGCTCTTGAACTTCTCTTCTAATCAGTACTGGGCTGCAATTGGTGGAATCTCCGGTTTGGTCATCTTGCTGAACCACTCTTTCACTGGTTTGTGTCTCTAGAGATTGTTGTGGGGTTTCTCTTTCTTCATCAATTCGGCCTTCAGAGTTTTGGGGTTCAGTCATTGCTTTGTTTTCTGGGAGAAGAGAGACTCTGCAGAGAGGGCAGGTGGTGTTGGTGGAAAGCCAGTGATCAATGCAGTCCACGTGAAATGTGTGACTGCATTGTGGAATTCTTTGAAGCCGTTCATCAGATTGATAGTCCCCTAAGCACACAGAGCACCTGAAAAGCAAAAGAGCTCAAATGATTGGGATATAAATAGAACAGAGATGTTTTGTAGGTAATAAAAGATATTTTCAACTATGCAAGTAACAGGGAGGATGTTATCACAAATAGTAGAATTGGGCAACATTTCATATGGTGATTCAAAGATGGAAAAAAAAGAAAGAAAAAATGTATATACCATTAAGGGTCCAAGAGCATTGTTAGCTTGCATGAGTAAATCTTTCTCCTCTAACTAGTCCTTATTAGTCCTTAATTATCTTCTCCCAATTTGACCTATGTCTACTTCTATTTCATCCATCAATGTCACTTCTGCTAACAGTTATCTCCAATAATGAGCTATAGAAGTAATAATAGCTCCACCAGAGCAATGGTGTGAGCAAAGCTAATCACACTTGATTCTTTGAACTTGTTCATCTTCATCCTTGACATTGCATCCGCTGTCCATGTTGTCTCTAGGTTAAATAACTACTCTGATATAAACTGAGCTGAGTTCCACTCTTGTTAGAAACTTCCAACTTGCCTGCCATTATTCCATTGCAATGACTGCTCCCTATGCTCCTTCACTTCCATACTCTTGTATATACTGATGTAGTTCATTTGTTCTTTTTCAGTGCTACAGTTTAAAAGATACCAATACCAATTAGGCAGACTGATCTGGTCATTAATCAGAAGACCAATTATTTTATTTTAGCAGCTGCTATTTTACAGCCCCTTCAGAAATTTCTTGAATGTAATATACAAGCAGAAATGGATGTCATCTTCAAGAGCTGTCAAAATGTTGTTCCGATTGCCATCAGTCCCATATTTTATGAGCATAGCAAGATCACTGACATCCCATTTTAGATGCAAATCATTTTTCTGCCAGATGGTGTATTTACCATCCATCTTGTCTCAAGTGTACAACATTCTCATATCCACTTTGCGTTATAATCTGGTAAGAGCAATGGCATGCATTTCTATACCATTTCAAAAGATTTGATATAGGAAATAAGTAATAGTAAACTTCCCTGCCCTTCTGTGTTCTTAGTGTAACTTGTCTCATGTCAGAGTTTGATGAAGCCTTGATTATTTTGCCAAACAGTTCTTAGAGACAACATCTTCCAAGCATCATCCCAAAATTCTTGAAAAAAATTACTTCCAGTAAAACATCACCATTTAACAACCATTATTGAATTATGATAACAACTAACAATGTAAAGCAACTGACAATGTGAACAGCATTATAAAACTATTTTCTGTATTAAACACTTTGGGGTATTATATACATGGCAAAAAATTGAAGCATAAAATCCATGCGAATAAATAAAGGATCAAATCAAGTATGTGATCTTATAAGTACAACCTGTCATTTTATTTCCATGCTGAGGTTATTCGACTGATAAACTCTTGCACAAAAGCTTGCACCTTTTTACCAACATTTTATGGAATATAATAATTTATCTGGTGCCATCAGACCCAGATATTATTTTCTCACATAAAGAAATGCCTATTTTTCCACCTTCAAAAAAACTTCCCTTTCTTCAAAGCATTATTCCTTTATCAGCACGACCTTTCTATTTTTCCAGTGATACTATGATCAGAATTTATTATACGTAATGGTCATAGTATTAAAATAGGAAATGAGAGACCAAGAACCAATATGCCAGTGGAGAATAATCATGATGGCAGTTTAACTAATCTTTCAATTGAAGCATGATGATAATTGTGGAAGATGGGGAAAGGAAAGCCATTTCAGAAATTTGATCTGGTATGGAGCTTTATAAGTGCAACTAAAACAGGCCTTCCATAACCAACTCCTTCTGCATATGTGAAGATACAAAGAGACCAAGTCTTTTTTTAGCAAGAAAGAGGCCCAAGTTTTGTAATTGAGCTCTTTACAGGCCTTCCATAACAAACACCTTCTGCATATGTGAAGATACAAAGAGACCAAGTCTTTTTTAGCAAGAAAGAGGCCCAAGTTTTGTAATTGAACTCTTTATACCAAATAAGAATTTTTGATAGACATGATTGCAAGCTGATAATTATGTGCCACTATAGAAGCAACGTTACATGAGGAAAGAGAATGACTTTCCATCCTCCACAAGAGTGGACCTTGTACAATCCCAACAAAGTTTAAATTGATTCCCTAAGAAACCAATAAATGCAAAACTGTTGCCCTTTTTATTTCAAACATATATAATTTTGCCTCCAAAATTTGACCAGACTGGTTGTGGAAATTTACCAATCTAAAGAAGAATTGTGTTTGAGAACTATTATTTTAAGTGACAGCATATGTGAGTTCAAGCAGAAGATTGATGTCCTTTTCTCCACTATAGCCTTGAATTTACAAGGGGAAATAAGGTGAAAATAACTACCCTGGAGACCAAGACCTAAACTCTTCCAAATCTTCAAAAAAAGGGCTTCAACCTATATAAACTGCCCACGAATCCTAAACCTAGTGGTTTGTTTATCAGCTATGTCCATGGCAATGCTTGATACACAGACACTTGACTCAACACTAAGACACTAAGATACATAAAAATCTAAAATCAACTCAAGCTAAGCCTACCAATTGATTTTAAATTGATTTTTGGTCAACATTTAAAACAGAATTGAGAAAAAAAGATAAATAACTAAAACTTTGTAGGCTTTAATGTAGCCTTTGCATGAGAAGTGAGGTGTGTGGCAAACAAATAAATATTGACACAGGTGTGACCTCAGTCCTGCTGCATGTTCATGACATGTCGGTTCCTACTAGCAGCAACCAAATTCTCTTTGATTCAACCAGGACTTAACTCGCTATAATCAACATCTCCCTAACACAAATGCGATATAAACAAGCGAGCTCTCATCAAATGCAATTTAAGGCATAGGTTATCATCACTTTGGAAGTATATGGATCAATATTGACCCCACAATTAGTTATCGTCACTTTGGAAGTATATGGATCAATACTGACCCCACAATTAACAGACTTACCCAGCCAAAAAAGTACACTTGCACGAATCTGACAAAAATAACAAAAACTATCAAAGACCAACTCATTTCCTAAGCAGTAGAAGTAATATAAGCATGACAAGAATGGAATTCAAGCAAACTAGAAGTGAGGCAACATAAAATCAGGAAACAGGTAGATTTAATATAGCAAATGTAGATTGAAAGCCATACTAGGCATTATCCAATTGCTAGTGAAGCAAACATAACCAATAAAGTTATATAAGACCACTCACTGAGTCTCTCTGATCAAAAAACTCTCCTTGAATACCAGCACTGGAAGCATCTCTCGAACTTCTTTCTTTATGCCTGATTCCCTGGCCTGGGCACATTATATAACATAAAAAATGGAGAAAAAAAAAGAGAGAGAGAGAGAAAGGCTGAAGCATCCCAATTATTGCCAAAGCCAAATGAGGAGAATGCAAAGAAGCAACTCTTACTCTTGGAATTTCACCCCTGCTCAAGTATGAGGCTCTCATTCTCAAAGACTGCCAGTTCCCCCTCCTCCTCCTCAAGTAGAACAAATAGAATAAGAACAGGAGAATAAAGGTGAAAAACACTGGCACAGAAAAGATGAAAGCTTGGTAGAGCTTAAGCTCCGGCGAAGCAGCTGAACAGTGACTAGGTGGGTGTGCAGAGCTACAAGACATCACAAAGCAGTTTCAGAACCCGGATTTTCACAATAAATAAAAAGAACGGCAAAATACAACGAAATCAAATCGACCTAGCTCGGCAAGATCAAAACTTTTGGCGGCATAACGCAATGGAAGAACAAGTATAAACCCTAAACCAGCGAAATGGTTAACACGACACAATCAATTCGAAAGAAACAGAAAAAGAAATCAAATTTCAAGCCGTAGAAACCATTTTAAATTAAGAAAACGTTATAATACATCAGAAAAGATGCAATGTGTCGTTGCAATGGATGAAATTGAGGATCAAGGCATCCAGTCAGATCCTTCAAACCCAGCAGACCTATGCTTGACAAGTGATAAACTCAGTGATCACGGTTAAAAAGAAGTAAAAAAAAAAGCGGAAAGGAACAAATTCGCAGCTGATTTCGAGATTCCTTTCAAAAAAGAGCAATTTTTAGAGAGAAAAAAAAATATCCCGACAGACGATTGGTAGAAAGAGGCAACTGGAGAGGCAGAATAGGATATCGTGGAAGATTTTAATGATCTAACCTTCGTTTTCGCATGCATATACTTGGTGCTATTTTGCAAAATTGCAAATATACCTCCTTAAGATGCATATTTTCATTTGGAACCCCAAACTCGGATTACTCTTTCTGCTGAAAAAGCTTTATCTTGATTGGTAGTATGGTACGAAGTTGCGTGATTTTTTATTCTAATGCGGAACATAATCCAATCTCGATAGAGTTGCACTATTTAAATATTATACTTTCGATTAATTTTTTTTTATTTTTGGTTATTGTAAGTGGTAGGCAGATTCCACGATAAAATAACTAATGCAAGCATTAATTTAATAAAAAAGCAAGTATTATTCAAGTATTTTTGAGGGAAAAAATGTACAATTGCTCGTATAATAACCTCAAATAAAAAATAAATATTTAATAGTTTGGTGCCTATTGTACTATGCATGTCCTGTTTTATCTATGCATTTTTTTCGGAACTAAAATTTATGAGAATGAAGCAAATGTATACATGTTATCTATGAGATCCATGTGTGCTCAAAGGAACCCAAGCCACCTAAACAGGTCTATTAGACAAGGCCAAATGGACAAATTTTGCCACGCCATCTTGTGAAACAAAGCTCATGCTTACAAATGATACATCTACCAAATGTGCCATCTTGTGTTCCTATCTCGAGTAAAGGATTCATATATACAAATTCTGGATTTAGAGACAAACTCTGAGATTCCAGTCATTAGTTATTGCCCCTGTAGAAGAAACAAACTATACTATACATCCCGGACTTTGAGCTTGATCTCAGCCTGGGGATAGACTGGTTTTTTTGGGCTTGCAGGATAGACATGCTTCTTAGGGCTTGGTGGAGGATGAATGCCGAACTTGTGAACCAGGTATGTGAAGAGAGGCAAGAACATGATGTAAAGGGCTCCCAGGATCAAGGGTGCCGCCATGAGCCAGCCTAACAACTGCAAAAATGGATTTTCAGAAGGACATAGCAGGGAGGTTTTATTTTCATGTGGCCCCAGAAACAGATAAGAGCATGACATACTAATCATCTGCATGAATATTTGGAAAATATTGGAAGTTTGTCGAAAATAAATGTGCTAGTGTCATGAATATTTGGGATAATCCCCAAGTAGATTTCCAAGTCTTCCATTGGTAAATTTAATGTTTCAGAACAATTCAGAGAATTTCACCAAAAAATTAGAGGAATAGTGCTGGCATTATTTGACAATTCAGAAAGTTTGTTCTTAATAATGGTAACCAATAGCATCTTCTAGCATGTTGTAGCAGATATATGTTGTTACATAGATTGCCTGAACTGCTAATAATAGTAAATAAAACTGATGGAATTTTAAACCTCAAGCTGAAGCAATGCTACATGCTTGTCAATGCTCAATGGTAAATAATAGTACGCTAATGCTTGAAGCAGCTCTACAGCTATTGACAATACATCTTGTAGATGAATGAGTTTGCAGACACTAATCGCCAAGTCGTGTAAGATGAAACATTGGATGAATGTGATAGCCAATGCCCATAAATTAATTTATAAAACATCGCGAGAGTAACTATTGTATTTGTATAACAAATTTTGATTACTCCTAAATAAAACAGGGAAGTGTAGAGTTTTGAGACCAACCGCATGGAGTATGCTGAGAATTATTTCTTGTGATGCTTGCCCCAACAGAACCATTTTCATTGCATCAGAAGTTAATGGAAAATGAGGACCACCGGAGATGACTTCACCCAAGCGCAAGAAAGGTATCACCAAACTACTCAACAACCAAGAGTCATGGTTACGGTTACAAGAATATAGCAAGAAGAGATTGCTTAAAGAAGTTATGTGACAAAATGTATGTTACAGGAAATTTAGTAGAAAAATAGTATAATGACAAAACAACTCCAAAAATAGGCTAATAATTGTTCCTGTTGCAAATCACTGGCTATATATCAGCGAGTAGTATTTTTATGGCTCTAAACACAAGACAAACCAATTGCACTAAACTTATCGAACATAGACCTCTAAAATTATTGCAATAGAGGACCCAATGTGCAAAGTAAAAATTCCCCCAATTTGAATGCTGCTGATAAAGTTCTAGCATCCCATATTTCATGTAAATAAGCTCTTCCGTAGTCATTTTAACTTATTAACTAGCTTCAGTGCTTGGGTCATTTGAAAAACACATTTAGCTCTTGCATAGTGATGACTGCCACAGACAAGCAATTGTCATATTCCTATGTATTGAGAGTAGAATTATAAAATAAAAACCAAAATTTTTTGTGTGCAGACTTGGAGAAAAAATTACCTCAGTTCAATCGGAGTGGCAACAAAGTTCGCAACCATCACACTTGGAGCATGGCAACGATTTCCAAGCAATGCAATTGCCATTCCACAAAGAAAGACTGTAACACCTATCAGACACAAAAATACAAACATAATTGCGTAATTAAAAGCAACCTGTAGACAGTATTATCCTTGGATTTTATCTAGTTGAATTAACAAGCCAAACCCTATTCTATCCAATTTGATTAATACACAAAAGGGGTTTCAAGTCAGATGAATGGTAATCATCATATACTCACAAGATACAAAGAAAGAAATGAGACTAATTGGAGAAAAACTAACTAAACTATAATTCTAGACAAAGATCAGAGGAGTCAGCATTTTATGGGAGTAGGAGTCAACAAATTGTGTCCAATCAATGTCTATGGCAATCCAAGAAACACGGATAGAATGGCCTTTTAACCCAATCTCCTAAACTGGATTTTCTATCCTCTTGGTCTTTGTTCAAATTCTTGGTGCTGGAAATCCTGTATTGAGGATGAGCTCCCAGATGATGGGGTAATGATTAAGTCAAAATGATTTATGTTTCTTGAGATTATGACCACCATACCAAGCAGTGTTGATAACCACTGAAGTGCTAATACTTCAACCTGCTATCCCTTCAGATACAACTTCTTTCTTTCTAGTTGTTTGTACATCAATTGAAATTGGGTGAAGTTAAACCGCCACAACTAATTAAAAGCAGAGGGTAGTCAAACATCCTAGAATTTTCCAAATTCAAGCAGTAAATATTGTATAAGCTTGGGCTTATCCAAATTCAAGTTATGTCAGACCACTAATTGTTTACATTCAGCATCAATAACTGCAATTCTGTGCTCTAACACATGAACTCAACCATAACAATGACAACCAAAAGCAATATAAGAGTAACAACAGTTCAAAAAATCACAACAACAAGAATGGGTTCCTGTAGACTTCAGACCACAAATTGGGAACACTCCCAATGTTATTCCAAGAGCAGTTGAAAATGCCAATTCCTTCGGTTCTGCACCCCTATACAAAAACAAAAAATTCTGAGCCCATTGCACGCAGATCAACTTGTGAACCAATCTGATGATGCAGCACAGCAAAATCATTACTGCACTATGAATTTAGAACATGATGGATTCAAAAGACCTTGCATCAAAGACAAGAACTTGGATCCGATGCAATCATACGAAAAACAAAAACAACAAATCTAAAAGGAGAATCTGACACGATACCATGCGACAACACAAAATCGAATAAACCAGGGATTATTCACCTTTTGATGCTCTGGAAGAGAGGATCAACCACCTTTTTGTTGAGCCATGACACCAGCCAAATCGCCATCTTTCACAAACCAAAAGCTTAACACGCCCTAAAAAAAAGCTCCTCCCTTTACCCCTTGATGAGAGCCGGGCTGCGAAATAGGGTTAGGGTTTGGGCAAAGTTCACTTCCCTTGCTTCTCAGAGTCCTTTCCCCACCTGGGTATCCATCACGAAAAAGAAAAATGGCACCTTTTGTGAAATCCGAGTTTAATCCGAAATCAATCGAGAGAGAGGAAACAAATCGAAGAACATGTTTGACTTGCTTCTCTCCCCACCAAATTTAATGCGATTGATGGTCCGGATTCAGCGAAAACTGAAATTTTTTTAAAAAAAGAAACCTTTTTTATAGAAAAATTGCAAAGCAAACGTGGAAATGTGGGTATCAGAGAACGTGCTATCTTTTCAGGATACAGCAAACGGGTATTTTGTTTTTATTAAGGTTATAATTACAAAAAAGAGGATTATTTATGAATATCCCCTTTGTTTACAATACTAGCATATCCCTCCCTGGGGAGTGTACGTAATACTTATACTTGCATCTAATAAAAAATTTATAAAGTTTCAGGGGTCATTTGTAAATTTCTCAAAAAACCGGGAGATTGCAGCACCACTTTCAGGGTTTTATGTGTAAATAGTACCCGGCCACCGGAGCGGGCCTGAATCTGATACCCCCCCTAGCCGGCGTCGCCTATATCCGCACTCCGGTTCCCGATGAAGAGCTTGGTGGTGAGGATAACGATCGGTATCTGTTTGATAATTCTCTGTTCTATGGCCGCGAGTTCCGGCGAGCTGCGCGGGGAGACGGGGAAGAAGGCCGTGTTTCTCAGGTGCTACTTGCTGTACCGGGTTTGCTTTCTCAATGCCCTCTTTATTTGGGTGAGTTTCTTTGATTTATTTGAAGTTTGAAGATCTTATGTCATGAAATGCATTGTTACTTTTGTTTGATCGGCGGTTTAGGTATCATCTCTTACTTGAATGCGTTGTAGATGTTTGATATTGTTCTTTTTAACCTTTTAGAATAATTCTCTGGAATCGGAAGCCTTGGTTTGACATTGATGGAAGGGAACTTCATATATATAGGAAGAATGAAGTAGTTCCTGGGCATTGACATTAGTAGAACTCCCTCACCAAATTGTTGGTGACCAGCACACCATTTACCTTGGCATTGGCATCAAACATAATAATTTGTGCTTCTTGAGCTACTTAAAACAGGTTGAGATGGAAAGGTTTAATATATTTGAAAATAAATAAATTTTCATTTAGCTGTAACTCCTTCAAGCAAATGCTCCGACATGTATCATCAAATATTTGGTGACCTTTGCAATTTTAATACTGCAATTTGTTGCTGTAAATTTTTATTGATGAGTTGAGTTTCATGCCCTTGTTTTGCAGTGGACAATAAGTAGCCTACTGATAAACATGTCTAGTGCTAATCTACGAACATATAATATATGCAACCAGTCTTCCTTTCTCTGTGTCATGCTAACACTAATGACTTACCTATAGTGCCTTGTTCTGATTTATCAGGGTCAGCATATGAAATTTGGTGAACTTCTAGGCCCTGGGGAATATCTTATCATTAAGCAATCACTGGAGGGGATTTCTTATTATTAATAATATTGTTAGTATTACCATGTTGTCAGCACAACCTCCCTCTTTATTTCTCCTGATTGTTCATGAAGTCAGTAATAGAGACAAAGTTGCACATCAAACCAATTTTTGTGTTAGTTTCCTACTTCCTGTTAAATTTCTGTGGGAAAGTTAGGCAGGCTTCACATGCTTCTTATATTTATCTTTTGATCATGGTTTCTGTGCATGTAATATATCTTTATTTCATTCTATAGCAGGGAGAAAAACGAAAAGAGGTACAGATGGTAGAATTTGAGGAACACTTAGGCAAGAGGAGTGTGGCGAATTCTGAATTGGTTTCTCTTGAGATAGAGCTATCTAAATTGCATAGAACCGGTGCCCTTGATGCCTTTGATCTGTCCTTGTATGGCATTGTACTTGAAGAGAAAGACTATGAAAACCTTGCTACTACTGTCCTTGTGGAATCTGTTAATAGCTTCCCATGAAACTGGAGTGCTTGTTCAGAATTTCAGTCTCTTTGCACCACAACTGACAGTTTGAGCAACCTAGGTCTTAAGAACCACTGGATGAAAGACTTCTTTCCTGGTGGTTCCTAACAAGGATCCAAGATACATGACAAAGCTTTGAAGAAGTGTAAGTCCTTGCTGGGAATTTTCTGATCCAGCGATTCCATTCAGTCACAAATTGCAATAGCTCTGTATAGTTTAAGGGAGTTGGATGAAGCTGAAGTTACTTTTGAAGAGCTTCATAGAACTGATCCATATGGTACGGATTTTATGAACACACACACACACACACATATATATATAATGGGTATAAAATTCTATCGATACAATTTTAACCTTAATCTTATCATATTTTAAATCGTTAGATTTATTTAGGAATTAATATACATTAAAATTTTTAGAATTTAAGATTTAGAATTTAGAATATACTAATACCTAGATAAATTTAACAATTTAAAAAGTGATAGGATTAAAACTAAAATCCTAAACTTTAAACCCAAAAGATTTAGAATATATATATAGAGAGAGAGAGAGAGAAAGCGGGTATGAAATCCTATGATAGGATTTTAGTTTTAATCCTATCAGATTTTAAACCATTAGATTTCTTTAGGAATTAATATAACTTTTAGAATTTAGGGTATATTAATCTGTAGATAAATCTAATAGTTTAAGGCCTGATAGAATTAAGGCTAAAATCTTAAATCTTGAGATATACTAATTCTTAAATAAATTTAGCAGTTTAAGACCTAATAAGATTTATATTAAAATCTTATCGATAAATTTTATGCCCTCTCTCTATATATATATATATTCACATGTTTTATATGTCCTAGAGTCTTTCCATGATCTCAGCTACCTTGCCCACAATGTGTTTTCAACTGATAAATACCAACCCTTTAGAGATGAGGAACATATGCTGCCACCGATGCCTACAGAAGAGGTCTTGATATAAACCCTCGAGATTACTGTGCCTGGTATGGTTTGGGTCATTCATGTGAGATTATGGGAATGGCTTCTTATGCACTTCATTACTATCAAAAATCTTCTCAATTGCAGCCTAATGAAGCCTGCAATTGGAATGTATCGTTCAATGCTATGTGCTACTTGAAATTTATGAGGAGGCGATTAAGTGTTATATAAGAGCTGCGAACTGTAATAATGGGGATCGGATTGCATTACATCACCTAGCTAAGCTCCATGATCTCCTTGGACACTCTGAACAAGCCGCAAATTATTACAAGAAAGATTTAGACAAAATGGAATCTGAGCAGGGACAGGGGCCGAATATGATTGAAGCTCTACTTTTTCTTGCTGAGCACTGCAAAGCTGAGAAGAGGTTCGAGGAAGTAGAGATGTACTGCACCGGTTTTTAGATTACATGGGTAAAATAAATGTTTGCATTTCTATTTCATATATTCCTAAAGAAGTCAAAAACATAGAGAACTGCTTTGTTCGCATTTCTCTAGAATGTTCTGATCTATGTATATATTTGTGCATGCTGAATCTACAGGAGAAAGAAACGGCAAATAATCTCTTGCAAGTACTGTAAATGCAGTGGTGTGTATTGTTCTATTCAATTATTGAATCAAATCGAATAGACTAAATTGACAAATTTGATTTTTAAAACTCTGAAATCGAATCAAATTAAATTGATACAAAAATCAAATCAGGACCAAACTGAATGGTTCGGTTGGTTTGAACCGAAAATCAAAGTAATAACTAAATTTAAATATATACATAATAATTTAAACGATTTTTGAAAATTTAAACTTGAAATTAAACTGAAAACCGAATCTTTTTTATTTTTAAAATCGAACTAAAAAATAAATAATCTGAACTTTTGGTTCAGTCGATTTATTTGATTTAACCCAAATAATGCACTGCCCAATGTAAATGACCATTTTTCTTTGTGACATTTCGTCTTCAAAAATCTCTGTCAATATTGCGCAAGACAGATGAGAAGCTTAACATGATTATTTCATCTCTACTAATATTTTGTTCACTAATTGAAGACTTGTTATCAAAATCATGTATGAAAAATGCTTTTAAAACGTGAAGTCATTTTTTTTATTTTCCAATATTATTTATATTTGGTTATTACCTAAAAGTAGGGTTTTTTATGTACAACTCCCCAAGATTTGTTTTATTTATCAATTTTTTTTACAATTTCAGTATTTATCTACACTCCTATTCTTTTTTAATTAATTACCTACAACTCCTGATTGTTATTTAATCAAAATTTTGATCAAAAATGAAATTTTTTATCAAAAGGTATAAATGAAATTTTTGATTAAATAACAATCAAAAAAGTTGTAGATAATTAATTTTAAAAGGAGAAAGTTATAGATATATACTAAAATCACAAAAAAAAAATTAATAAATAGAACAAATCTTTAAGATTATATATAAGAAGCCCATAAAATTATTGGAAAAAATATCTTACAAATATTTAATATATAATGCTGTTGCATTTCATGGGAGACTATCCAAAATAAGTTCACTTTAACATAAGTTATAAGTTTCCATCAAGCTACAATAATATCACAAAAATAGTATAAATTTTTTGCTTCCAATGATGCATACGAGTTGTTCTAAACATATCATCAAGCACCTTCAAGACTTTGAAGATGTCAACGGAAACAATGGCAGCAACTCAGGGTCTGCAATCCTCGTCTCCGACCTTGGAGAAGGATGCAGGTAGAATCTCTTCTCCTCGATTGCTTTCTCTTCTTCTGCCTTGTTCAAAGCTGACGGCATTGTTCTCGCTTCAACACCTATAACAAGTTTCGATAAACACTGCGTAGGCGATAACAAAGGACTGCTGAAGGCATAGCCGGTGGGAGACGGTGACTTTGTCTCTTGGGGTGAGAAAACGTTGGCCTGGAGAAGTGAGGTAGGCTTGAGGATCACGAGCTTGGGCCTCCGGGCTTGCAGTCGTCTTTCGGGGAGCGTGTAGGCGGGTTTACTGACAGTGGTGAACTCAGGGCATGTCGGCGGTGGAGACGGGCTGGTAAGGCGCTGGACGACATCGCGGAAAGCGCTTGCGTCTGCCTGGACGAATGTGGTCGGCGGCTCTGGGGAATGCAGGCGTGGTCGGGGTGATTTCTCCATCACTTTTTATTCAAACCGCAGCTATAAGATTAACCTGCAACAACGACGATAACAAAATAATAATGATAAACCATTATTCCATCTAAACTCAATCCTTGCGAGAAAATATGAGTCGCTTCCGAATCAAGATTGAAACACATTCGCTCCCAAGATCCTAAAAGGGAAATTGAGAAAAAAAAAAAAAGAAGGTAAAAATGATTGTCGACTAATCCAAAAACCAGGAGAAAACTCACCTAGATTTTTTTCCATATTGCAATCTCGAACTCCTTTTCTATTTGATGTGGTTGCCGTTCTCTTTGAGCAGAGAAGGGTTCATAACCAAAAACAAATCTAGAGTTTGGGAAGGAGAAAAGGAGCAACTTTTTTCCGTTTAAAGAAGCATGAAACTCCGGCGAGGAAACAAAAGTAGCAGTTTTGAATTCAGACAAAACTGAAAGACCAATCTGAGGACCGTGCCACATCAGCAGGCGGTTGGAATAACGGCGTGACACACTGACTGGTGATGAATTGCCGGTTTTACCTCTTTTGCAATCCAAATTTCCGCATCGGGAATACGGTCTGAATTAAAACAAAATCAAATAAATCAGGAATATATGCCCCATACGTCCATCTGTAAAAGGGCTGGCCCAGCACATTGTTCCAATTTGGGCCCGTTTAAGCTTTTATTTGCTCATTGGGGAACCTATGAAAATGTTTAAAATTCTATAACAACAAGAACAAACAATCAGGGAATTCGAATCAAAAGCAAAACATATAGGGAAGAAGTGGAAATAAATCATGATAATTGATCACTCTGTTGGTCCAAGAATGATAATTTCAAGATACACTATTTTTCGGAAACTAAACTGCAAGGTATAGGAAATACGAGATTTAACGAAAAGGAAGGCCATCCTCCAGGCACTCTTTTTTCATGTCCTGCATGAGGCTCTGTAGAAGAGAAGGCTGGCCAGTGACAACTGCATCCACTTGTTTGATCAGCATATCATGCATTGAGTTGGCATCATCAACAGTCCAAGCATAAACTTTCTTTGCCCTTCTGTTTTTACGCATATTACATGAGCATAGATTTTTAAGGTTTCACAAGAATGAAAAAAATGAAAAAAAAAAGGCATGGACTTGATTCTCACCCATGCAATATTTTCATGAGTTTCTCATCAATTAAAGGATGATAAACACCGACAACACTTGCACCTTTCATCCTCAGTAAGTTGCTCCTTGCACCAGTTTTGGGATCCTTCATGACAATGTACCCAACCTTGCACAGATCCAAGAAAGGGGAATTATTTGATATTCACCTAAAACTATAACTTTTTAGTGTTAATGATACATCAAGACACATTTTGTTTGCCATGGCCGAATTAAGGAGGATTTGGTAACTTATATGGGAACAGAATGCATGACTTACCATAATGTCTTGTGATAGTTTAATTACATCCCTTCCTATCATGTCACTTTTTGCCCAAACAAGACAATTTCTGCACTGAGTTGTTTCAATCTGCCAAAAACCTCAATTTGTAAAATAATTTCACAACTAGATAAGCATAAGACAATTTCACTAAATTAATTCACCTAAAACAGAAGTGCCGAATAAGGAAGCTATCATGTGGGATTCATCTTCCGTAACAAATGATTGATGGTACTGATGTGGCATACATGATCAATTATTGTTGATGACCATTATATGGCAGTATTTCAATTTGACTCAATCAAAAGTTTCAGATTAGGATGGCTGGCATGCCAAATTTCATATGAGACACAGACTGCGTCAGTTTGCATGTAGGAACAGTAGCATAAAATAAACTTACAAGAGCAAGTATAGCCTCTGCTAGACCTTTCTCATATGATGGAGGCCCAACTTTGATATCTAGAATCACCTGCCTAACTGCATTGGAGACTAACTGCAGAACAATCAAACTGTGAAAACTCTGAAATATTACTCACAATAGTAAAAGAACCATTAAAGTTTTGTCTTTTAAGAGGTACATTATTAACCAAAAACTTCATAGAAAATCATATTGATGGTCAAAATTACCATGTCAAATGTAATCATTACCTTTAAAGCATCCTCAACAACTGGAACTTCTTGATGCTGCGACCCTTGGAAAAATTGAAGGCCAGCATTCAACTTCTTAATCTACAACAAAAATTCACAAACTAAAAAACTTTAAAGATGATTAAAAAAGATTGAAACTATTAAACTAAACAAAAACGACAATTCAGACAATCAATGTCCTTGTTTTCTGAGAAAAGCAATTAAGTATCAGTAAAAGAAATTAAACTTGTACGAGTTTACCTGTTTGATTACAAAACAATTTAGACAACCAAAAGATCCAGACAAAAGAATCACAATCAGAATAAATGTTTCTTGAAAAAAGCAAGGTGTTTCTCAAGAGACATATCTCTTTGAATAGATGATCTAGCTGTTTCCTTCGTGGGGAAAGAAAATATCACCTCTGTCACTGTCATGTGACCAACTTTGGCCGTATGGTTACCAGATATCCTCTGCAAATCCCTGCCTGTGTCATATCAAAATCAGGTGTACATAAAAGCTCCAATATACAATTTAAAACATAAGTTCGTGAAAAAAGAACATGATGGTCTTCCTCAAATCCATAAAGCTGCCATAATTTTGAAATGTGGTCATGCAAATGACGACTATAACTATAAGATGGAGGCCAAATTCATCCAAGAATATTCTATAACTATGAGCGATAGATTTAGTGTTCTAGGAATGATTGTTCGTCTAGTGGATAAGCTGTGATTTGTTTGTTGATGATCCTTTTCCCTTTATTTGATGCATAACTAGCTTTTTTTTTCTTTGTTAAACTTTAGTGGTGCATCCCAATATTCATAATAGGTCAACTAAACGTGTATACCAATATTCACCAGCTTGACAATCTACTTCACGGCGAGTTCCAATCCCAAGGAGAGGCCGCTAATTAAAATTTTATTTGTATCCATTAACAGCAATTTCTTGAAAACAAATTAGAAGAGAATTATATGAATATTCCTACAGGAAAATAAATTTTACATGCAGGAGTAGGAAGGGAAGTAATAGTTTCAGTTAAGACAAAACAATAAAATTAACTAATAACAATAAAACATGAGTGAATTTCTCAAAAAAAAGGACTAGCTTGTGTCAGATATCTGCTATAAGTGAAAAACCAAAGACTTCATTTTAAAAATTTTATCCTCAAAGAGTGGAGCTAAAATACACCTGTCATGAAGTGCAAGCAATACCCCATCTGAGGACCGAGAGACATCTATCTCAATGCAATCAACATGCAAACTAAGAGCAACTTGATATGCATCCATCTGCTCGCCATAAAAAAATATACTATCATCACAATTAAGACATCAAGCAGGAACAAAAAGGAAAAGGCTTCTCAGTAGCACTGTATCATAAACCAATAATAGCAATGCATCAAGAACATGGTGCATCTTGCAGTAAGAAAAGGTTAATCCCATCCAGGAGAGAACTTTCTCTGAAGAAACTGACAAATAACGGATGACGTTGTCATGATATAATGGCAAAAAGAGAGAAACTTTCTCCACAATTATCATCCCAATGTACAGCCATGGGATGTTAGGCTATGTCTAGAGACCAAAAGTCATATGCAAGCACAAAGAATATCAAAGAATTGAGTTAAATGGACTGAAGTAGTGGTTTTCTGTAAGAATAATCCTAGTATAGGATGAGGGAATTCTACTGTATGACTACTAGTAAAAGTTGGATCCCGTTTTCTTCGAAACATCCTATTATGGAAAAAAAAATCTAGTTTTTCTTCAAAGATATCCTAGAAATTTCATCAACGAACTCTCATCCCAGGACATGAACACTCATCAAGCACAGAGGTTCAACCAAGTCATAGAAACAATTCGACAACCAAAACCATAATCGCATCACCCTCTCATCTCTGCACTGCACACAAAGATCACTCACAGTGTTGGGCGGGGCATTGCTGGAATCGCCGCCATGTGCGCACACGAGCGGAGGGTTCTCCAGCCAGCGGCACTTCCTTGCCCGCATCTACGACATGGAAAAGACGCAACCCAGATTAACAGAAAACTATCGAGATCGGAGAAGAAAACCACCAGAGTAACGGGAGAGCGCGAACCTGGTGGAGTCGGCGGAGGCGGAAGTGGAAGAAGACGGGAGGGACGATGGCGAGGAGAGCCAGCACGGCGAGGAGGCGGAGAAGCCTCTTGTAGCTGATCGGCGGGAGGCGGAGCCTCTTCGGCTTCGAGGGCTGGAGAGAGGAAGAAGACGACAACGGGAGCTGAGATCTCCGCCATGGCCGGGAGATCATGCCCATTCCTCTCATCTCTCTCTCTCTCCCTCTCTCTCCCTCTCTCTCTCTCTCTCTCTCTCTCTTCCAAATTTCAATAATTACTTACACCCCTACTTTTAAAATTTATTATCTACAACTTCTTCTGGTTATTTAATTAAAAAATTTTCAAAAATTTCACTTTTATCCTCCCTAATTTTATAACTAAACTCTTAAAAAATTTAACTTCCCACCATCCACTTTTCTTCCAAATATTTAATAATAAATCTTTTGAATATTTTTATTTATAAAAAATCCAAATATTAATAGTTCTCAAATAAAAATTTATAAAAAATTAAATTTTTAAATATTTTTATAAATAAATCCTATAATAAGAAATTAAATTAGAAATTAAATATTGATATATTTACAAATATGCCCCTTGAATATTTTTTTATAAAAAATTCAAATGTTAATATTTTTAAAATAAAAATTTATAACAGGAACCTTAAATATTTTAAATATTTTACAAATAAACCTAAAATAAGAAATTAAATTATAAATTTAATATTTGTATATTTACAAATAAATCCCTTGAATATTTTTATTTATAAATAAGTCCAAACTTTATAAGTTTTAAAATAAAATTTTACAAGAAAGAGTTGAAGGTATTAAACTTTAAATTTTTAAAATACAAGTTTAATATTTGTATATTTATAAATAGACCCCTCAAATATTTTTATTTATAAATAAGTCCAGATTTTATCGATTTTTTAATAAAATTTCACAATATTGAATTTTTAAAAATTAATAATTTAAATTACAAGTTTAATATTTTTAAATTTACAAATAGACCGCTTTAATATTTTTATTTATAAATAAGTCCAAAATTTTATCGTTTTTAAAATAAAATTTTACAAAAGAGACATTGAAAGTTTTTAAACTTACAATTTCAAATTACAAGTTTAATAGTTACACATTTACAAATAGACCGCTTGAATTTTTTTATTTATAAATAAGTCTAAATTTTATTATTTTTAAATAAAATTTTATAAAAAAAGATATTAAAGGTTTTTAACTTAAATGTCAACTTACAAATTTTCATATTGGTACATTTACAAATAGATCTCTTGAATATTTTTATTATAAATAAGTGCTAAATTTATTATCATGTTTAAAATTTTATGTAAAATAGAAACTTTTATTTATAAAATGTTGTGTTACATAAAATTTTAAAATTGATAAAATTTAGACTTATTTATAAATAAAATTATTTGAAGGTGTCTATTTGTAAATATATAAATATTAAATTTGTATTTTAAAATTTTAAGTTTTAATACCTTCAACTCCTTCTTGCAAAATTTTATTTAAAAACTTATACTGTTTGGACTTATTTATAAATAAAAAAATTCAAGGGGCTTATTTGTAAATATATAAATATTTAATTTGCAATTTAATTTCTTATATGCATTTATTTGTAAAATACTTAAAAATATTTAAGGTCGTTTTTTAAAATTTTTATTGGAAAAATATTAACATTTGGATTTGTATAAATAAAAATATCAACGAGCTTATTTGGAAAATACAAATATTAAATTTATAATTTAATTTTTTATATAGGATTTATTTGTAAAATATTTAAAATATTTAAGGTCCTTTTTATAAATTTTTATTTGAAAAAAATTACCATTTGGAAGTTAAATGTTTTTAGAGATTTAGTTGAAAAATTATAGAGGATAAAAGTGAAATTTTTAGAAAATTTTTTTATTAAATAATAATCAAAAAATTGTATGTAATAAATTTCAAAAGGAGGAAGTATATGTAATTATTGAAATCTCAAGAGATTTTTGATAAATGCTACAAATTTCAGGGGTTGTAGATAAATATCTCAAAAAATAATAAATACCTTACATTTAAATAAGTACATATAATTTTCTATATATTCGATTTTTTTTAAATACTTCTTCTGAAAAATAGTGTTAATTAATTTTATTAAAGTTAATAAACATATAAAATTGCTAGATCTGCCATCATGACTTGTCCAACGCAAATATTCGATGCGAGTCGATCTAAAATTTGATTTTCTTCTCGATACTAATGACCAATGTGCGCGGTTTTAGAGAACGCGATGTAACTCTTAACCTCGGCTAAAATTGATGATTATTTTTTAGTTAATTAATTAATGCAGGTTCAGCTTCACCACAAGGTTGTGTGTGAACCTAAGCCAAACTGGATTGCTCTTAATTACCGACTTAACGGGGTGGATTGGACTGGCAAAAAATACATAGATAAAAAAATACTGTTAATATATATTTGTTTTGCAGAACTTAAAATTTCTAATAATTTTAATATTTTGAAATTTTAAAATTTTGGGTTTATATGTTTATTTTGTAAGACACACAAATACAAATTTTCAAAAATTTGTGTTTATTTTATTAAATTTATAAATTTAAAAATAATAAGTTTTGTATTTTATTTGACTCTAAAGTTTAATACGTGACTTCCCGTGTTGAATTTTAAAATTCAAAATTTTGAAGTTCAATCAATTTTAGAGAATTAATAAATTCCACAGTTATTGAGATTTGAAAGTTATAAAATTTCAATTTTTTTATAACAAACATTAAATTTTATAATTTTCAGAATTTAAAAGTTAAAAAACTTTAAAAGCCCACAAAACAAACAGATTTTTACGAGACTGATAAATTTACTTTTAAATTTTATAAGTTTTATCTTTTTTTTTAACCACCCCATTGATTATATGATGTGATTGTGCTATACTAAATATTTCGCAATATTTTTTCTTGATATCTTTTTCAAATTTTAGCATTTTCATCACAAAATATAGGAAAAATAATAAAAAACTTTTGAATTTTTTTGAAATTTTCTTCTTAATTCTTGAAAAATTCTAAAATCTAGAATCAGCTACAGAATTAATTAAATTTTTAAATAAAAATGTAAATTAATCCTTTTTTGTAAATACTATATTTTATATGTAAACACTTTATTTTATTTATAAATACTTTAATTCATATATAAACATTTTATAAGAGAGAACTTATTTATATATAAGTTATATAGTATTTATAAATAATGATAAATTCACATTTTTATTAATTAGATTAGTTGTTCCAAAAACTGATTCTGAATTTTAAAAATCGTTCGGGAATTGATAAATTTTTTTAAAAATACAAGAGATTAATCAAAATTTTCAAAAAATTTCAGAAATTTTTAGATAATTTCCCCTAAAAAGTGGATTTGTCAACTTCCAGGACTATTTACTTATACTTGAATCAGGTAGTTCTGCAACATTTAACCAAATACTTAGCTAAACTAAAATGAAATTATACTTCAAATATTTTTAATTATAGAGGTGTATGCTAACACCGCGCGAGAGTAGGTGTCCTTGTTATTCCCGTGGTCCACTGCAATTATGGAATGACGTGTCTGACCCTATTCATTTCCAGTCTTAGGTTGCATGTGCGACGTCGCTTTCTGACCTTACCAAATCCTTCAAATTGTTAAATTTTAAAATATATTTAGTCTTTCTTATTACAGCTAAAAAAACAATTTTTGGTAATTTATACGTGAAACTTGCAGGCGGCCATTACACAGAAATATCTCACCTTAGAGAAATCTCAGAACAAATTACCAATGATTTCAGGGAGGAATCTTCAAAATTTCAAACAAAACCACGCACATAAGCTATTACTTTTTTATTTATAAATATATTCCAATTTATAAACCACAGTTCAACAAAAAAAAAAAAAAAAGAACCACAATAACCTTAGCCCCTTTTCTTCCCACTCTCACCATCTTCAATCTCCATCCGCCGTCATTCATGGTCGCAGCCACCCCCAGCGGCGCCGCCGCCTCCGGAACGATGCTCCTCGACGAACCCCTTCACCTCCTCGATCAACTCCCTGCTGCGCTTGATCTCCGGGAACAGGTAGAACGCATGGATCGCCTCCGGGTACTCCACCAGCTTCGCCTCCTTTCCCCTCCGCCTCAGCTCCTCGAAGTACCGCCTCTGCCAATCCTGCAGCGGATCGAGCCCCCCCACCACCACCATTGCCGCCGGGAACCCCTCCTCTAGCTCTTTCTTATCGTTCGGTCCGAACACATTCGCCGCCTCGTGGTCCCGATCTTCCCCTTCCGGCAGGAAGGCTTTCCACAGCCAGTCCGTCCTACTCGTCGACACAATCGGCGCTCTGGCCAGCTGGATCTCCGCCGGTGTCCGCTCCTTCCCGCCGAAGAACGGCTGGATTGCGATAAGCCCGGCGATCTTGATCCGTGACCAGATTTCGGAGCAGGATCGGCGGGCGACGTGATGGGCGATGTTGGCTCCGGCGGAGTCGCCTGCGAGGAAGACGGAGGATAGGTCGGCGGCGGCCGCGGCGGCGGGATCAGCGAGATCCAGGGCGCCCGAGTCGAGGAAGCGGAGGACATCGAGGCCGTCGAGGTAGGGAACAGGGTAGCGGTTTTCCGGCGAGAGGCGGTAGTTAACGGAGAGAACTATAGCCGGGATTTTCCGGGCGAAGCGGCGGCAGACAGCGTTGTAGGCGAAGGAGGCGGCCGAGAGGTAGGCGAAGCCACCGCCGTGGAAGAAGACGACGACGGGGAGCCGGTGGCTTGCTGCGGAGGTGGGGAAGAAGAGGCGGATCCATAGGTCGCGGGAGGAGTCGACTATGAGGTCTGCGGAACGAACGCCGGAGACGGGATGGGGATTGGCGCCGGAGTGGCGGTCGCAGAGATTGAAGAAGCGGCGGTTGACGGAGCCGTCGGCGCGCTGGGAGAGGTCGGTGATGGCGGAGAGGACGGCCACGGAGAAGCGGGTCATCAAGGGGAGCCTGGCGAGCGAGGGCTTTTCCGTCATTTTGCTCGTACGATATTGTTGGATGGACCTGGAGTTTTGATTTGGGATCGGGGTCGCTGGGTTTAAAAATCGGATGTGTCACGTGATGGGCACGTGTGAAAAGCTGTTTGATGGTTCGGAGGCAGGGCTTTAATCGCCATCTGAAATATAGGTGCATTTAATTTTAAGGTCAATTTCGTATAACTAGAGGTGAGAAAAAAAATTTAAAAATCGGTATATTAAATCAGAAGATCATATCGAAAAATCATTTTTTAAATAAATTAGTACGATTTTAATTTTTAATTTTGATAGAATTAAAATTTTGGTTTCAATTTCGATTTTATATTTTATAAAAAATTGATATACTGAAAGCATATGGATTATTATATATATATAATAAGATTCCAAAAAAATATATATAACTGAAAAATATAATAAAATATAAAATATATATAATAAATTAAAATATAATGAATAAAATTAAAATATATAAATTTAATAAAAAATATATATTTTTATAATATGTGTATATTAATTTATTTAAATGGGTTCGATGAAGACACTCATATAGTTTTGTTATTACCTCTAATCACATGTTCCATGCAAAAAATGATTGAATGATCAAAACTATTTTTAATTTTAAAATTTTTAGTTTTTCAAAAAATCACATATTTTATTATAACTTTATAAAACCTACCTAGTTTATTGTCATTAGTAAAAAAAATTGCTTGCATTATATTATAAATTTACAAAAAAAATCATCTCGATTAAAAAATTTTAAAAATATTCTATTTTTACTCAATTTTACCAATTAAAATTAATCTAAAAAATAAAATATTTTCATTTGATTTTAATTTGAACAACTATTAAATTAATATAACAATAATTTATCTTATTTTTGTTTTTATGAAAGATTGATTGTTCGATTTTTTAAAATTAAAAATTAAAAATCTAATTTTATCAAATTAATTGTCCAATAATTATAAACCAATTATTCAAAATAAAATCAAATAAAAATAATTTAATATTGTACATTATTTAATTGATATCAAAATAAAATATTTTTAAAAATATTTTGATTGAGGTAATTTTTTACAAATTTATAATATAAAACTAATAATTTTTTGCTAATATTAATAAAGTATGTGATTTTTGTTATAAATTCACAATATAATAGTTAATTTATTGTTAAAAAAATCTTAATTTTACTAGCACCAACAACTGAAATTTTGTCATATTTAGAATAATAACTAGATTGGGCAAGGCGCCAATAACTAACAATTTTGTCATATTTAGAATAATTTTTTTAGCTGTAATAAGAAAGACTTAATATATTTTTAATTTTAACAATTTGAAGGATTTAGTAAGGTCAGAAAGTGACGTGGCACATGCAACCTTAGTGGTAGGCCAATAACTACATGCGCAAATAACTAACCAAAAAAAAATGGTTGGTCGAATTGTTCGATAAGAAAAATTGAGGAAATTAACTGGATTGAGAATTTCAGTATTTATATATATTTTGAAGTAAAGTTAATGAATTATTAATTTTGTCAATTTCATAAATTTCAATGTTTGGATTGAAAATAAAAAATCAATCATTTTCAAATAAATAAAATTATTTTTTATTTTATTCATTTTTTATTTTTTTTTAAAATGTAAAATATTTAATAAATAAATTAATAAAACATATTTTGGTGACTAAAAATATATATATATATTAAAAAATATTTACACTAAAAAAATAATTTTTTAAATATTTATTCAATCAATAAAATATATTTTAATTTAGAAATTGATAATATTATAAGTATTGATATTTAAAAATATGTAAAAAAATTAATGACTAGAGAAAACAAATTTCATATGATTTTAAATAAAAAACTTTATTTTATTTTTTTTAAAAATATTAATAGTTGAATTAAAAAAACATATATATAAATTTTCTATTAATCTACCTAATAAACATGGACGTCACCTAATTCAGAACCGAAATTGCAAATTTTATTTTTTAAAAAGAAATTCAAATGTCATTGTTTGAAATTATTAAAAATATTAATTTCTTAATTCCGAACAGTGTTATTGTAACCAAACATGGGAGAATTGAATTCCCAATGCTCCCAATTTTTTCAGATTATTTGGAATTAATTCAAACAGACCCTTATTCGTGGAAACTAATCCACTATAGCAAAACGATGGTCTTGAATCACGTTAACTTCATGAACCACTAAAAACGTTAATTAAACCATAATAAAACGAGCCGACCCCTCATAAAATATGAAAAGGATTGGAGAAGGTGGAGGGGTTTCGCTCATTTTATTAAGGTTTAATTAACACAATTTAACCAGAATCTCAATACTTCCCTCCGAACACAGCCAGAAAGAACAAGATGAATTAACAAAAACTGCATCTTAATAAGGGATAATTACGGGTGGCCCCATAATTAGCCTTAATTACGGTTAACCTCCCGTAATTTCTGTAATTACTCCCATCCCTCAAATTCGTCCATATTTATCCACGGCCCCTGATTATTATTTAATCAAAATTTTACCAAAAAATTTCGACGTTATTTTTACACATACATCCCTAAAAACTTATTTTTTTATAGTTAAACCCCCGGATTTCGAAATTTTACAAATAAAACCCCGAAAGAACTCAGATTTACAAAAACATCCTCCAAATTCAAATTTTTACAAATAAACCCCCGGAAATTATTCCGATATACAGAAAAGTACCCGAAATTC